>CAWUFW010008794.1:0-600000 GCA_963921515.1 Calotriton arnoldi | reverse complement strand
CAATCGCTCCTTGCCAGAATCAAAAATAAAAGCTGCCTCTCACCTGTTTTACATATGATGCACCATCATCAGGTCCTCTCTATCAAAGGGAAGCTTTTCAGGTCGCCTCAAAATGGAATAAGGAACCGAATCCTAAAATCTTCCCTAAATACCGTTAGTCACCCATCTTCCCTTGCAGTGGAAAACAACCAAGTATTGACTTGAACTCCAATTGGCCACTTACAGAGAGAAATAGAAACTCAGTGCTACCTCAAAATAGGGTTTGCATCTAGATTTCAGCATCAGCACAGCCCCATCAAGGTTCTAGATGATGTGCGCCTCAGTCTAGGCAATGGCCCCATCCTACATATTCACCCATAAAGGTAAAGGAAGTGGGAGTGGGAGAGTTTTACCTCAGGTGTCGCCTTGCGCTCCCTTACAGGTAAAATTAATGATAGTTTCGAAGGTAATTTGATATTGTCAAATGCTGGGATTTTGCAAACTTTTTATAGAGTTCAGCATGGAAGAATTAAAATGCTTTAATTTTTTTTATTTTTTTTATTCACTTTCATTGTGATCTAGACACACTGGTCCACGTGCACATATCATGTAAATAAACTGATTGTGTGCAGTGCTATGTGCTTCACGCTGAGTGTGCTCAACATAGACAATCTGAAAGAAAACATGGTTCACATCAGTCACTTGTTGTTGACCCAAAGGGGGTTGATTTGTACCATGACAGAATATGCACAGGAAACTAAAACGTCCACTATCATTTAAATAACATTTTAACAAAATGTATTTGAATACAACTACAATTATCGAGCAATACACTTTTTAAGCTCAAACAACGAAATTCATGGTCATGACAGGCAGTTCCAAACACGGGATGCTTTCGTCTGTCACTCACTGTTTAAAGAGTTTCGAATAAACTAGTATTCCATTTGAAACTACCATTGATTTACTATCTGAGCCAGATTGCAAGGGAGTGCAAGGAGACACCTGGGTAAAACTCTCAGGCCATATCATATTCAGTGAATTCCAGAGTGCTGTGCATCAGGACACACAACACCTTTGCACACACACATTCTCTGAACCCATGCTGAATGCTTGCACAAGCTCTACTGGGTGGGCAAAGAGTGATCCTGGGTGATCCTCAGTCTTGTTCTACCCTACTCTGCCATTGCCACTCAAATCTCTGGGCTGTAGCTTCTCAAATCTATCAGGCAATAAAGTCAGCAGACTAGTTTCTCCTACCCTCAAGCAATCAAACACCTATTTCATCGAACAGTCCTTCCGTGGTCCGTGTGTTGGTCATCACATTCTTTGACCTTGTCATCAGCCTCTTTATAAGCTGTTTTACACACTGCTGCAAGACTTATCTCTAGGCCAATGAAATTCACTCACATATCCCCAGTCCTAAAAGAGCTTTGAGTGGTGCCCGCCTTAGGCCTAAAGGAGTCTCCATCAGATCAAACAAGGCTGTATGCTCACCTTGCTGACATGGTGGGGACCATCAAGAGATCTCAGAAGCTCCCTACTTGTTGAAACACAAACCCTCAAATCTAAACAGGCTGCCAATCACACGATGATGGAGCTGCATTTGAGAACTCGTCCTATTGAGACGTGAAAACAAACTAACTATCTTCCTCCTTCGTGGGATCCTGAAAGACTTATCCGTTCCCTGCTCTTCAATCCAGCTAGTTAGTTGTGATTAGATGGTTATTCCCTGCTATCAGTTCTGCTTCTTTCACCTTAGTTCCTCATCTCCTGCCTCCTTGCATGCCACTTCCTCCTTCTCTTATCGTGCATTTTCCTCTTGCGATGTTATTTGTAAGGATTTGAGTCCAACATCCAGTTGAATGTGTTCTATATAAAGCATACTCCTCCTACCTGGGGTGGTGTAATAGCACTGTATAAAACACACACAAATAAAATAAAGCAAGAATTCTTCATTGTGCCTAGATGTATATTTTGCCCCTTGCACTCTTGAGTGTCTTTCTCAATGCACTCTTGCAGGTATCCCTGCATTTCTTCCATGTCCTTATGTCTGGTTTTTCCACTCTTTAATTTGAGGTACTACTTTTATGCCTATTTTTTACATCATCACCAAACTTTTGCATCTCTGCACCAATGCCCGTCTTGCTTATGACTGTTTCTTCCTCATCCTTTTTAGGTCTTACCTAGGCAGTGCTTGCGCTGTCTCTTTGAGACATGCTGTATCTAGGATATGGGCTTGAAAAAACACCCATCTTTTTCATTGGTTCCTCTTGCTGTCCTTTAGAAATGCTGGCTTTTCATTGGTTGATACATTTAGCAGTCCCTCCTTTTGGAATTTTGTATCCTCCTTTGAGGACTGCCCCTCTTACATGTGTTCTTACTGTACATGGTATTTATACTTAGAGAGAACTCCTTTTTTATTTGGCTTGCCTCTTTGCTCGTTAACTGTTCTGTTTACTTGTGCAGTGAAACTTCTGTCACATCATTTGGTTGTTTTATCTCCTGTGCTTCCCCTTCACCCCTCCCACAACGCTGCTTTTGATTGCTTCATATCCCTTAATCCCCCCGTGCCTCCCCCTCATCCCTCCCACAGCTCTGCTGGCAGGCCCCACCACACTCGAGGCCACTGCTGCTCTGCTAATTTTTTTGTAACTTTAACAATGCTTTTATATACTTAGAGCACCAGAGTACCTAGCCATGGGCTTGGGGAAATTAAACAATCAGCCCATTATCACAGGACGTTGAGCCTGACAGCAGACTCGAACCGGGATCCCCAGCTCACCAGTGGGCAGCTCTCACCGCTGGGCCATATCCTTTGCCTAGCCATGTTGCAGGGTGCAGTACCGTATGTTGCCAAAAGAGATCCCAAGGGACACCTAGTGACAGCCTGTGGTACTGCACCCTCACAACACTGCTTGTTTTAATGTGGAGTCGGAACTGCCATTTTCACTCTTAGCGCTACGCACCATTGCAGGTGTACTACATTAAAAAAAAACACAACAGAGTTTTTTATTTTATGAAGCTGGGGAGGGCATTTCTATTGCATAGGTAAACAAGCATTGCCATTTATAATGCCAATAGCTCCAGTTCCAACAAATGCGAGACCTATTGCATTTCCACTGCTTGTTTTGAATCTCTTTGGTACAGCTTGCATATGTGGCACCCTCGCTTTGATTAAACCCTATTAAATTGTACCACTTTATGTAGAGTTGGCTGGGACAGTAAACAGCCCCACTCATCAGTATAAAAATGGCCCTCATTTGCGAATTAGGTAGTAAAAAAAAAAAAGTGGCCCACGTTTTCAAATCGTGGCAACTCTGATTTTTTAGCATATGTTACTTACTTGCTGGAGGAAATATTTGAGGTCATATATTAGAGAAAAGAAACAAAAAAATCCCAGTGTTCCTTCCCTATTAAAAAGGAAAGATTAACACACTCCTGTTCTTTTCCCCTTAACTGTGCTATTGCTGCGTTCATGCTGCAGTCAGTGAGATAACAGCATTCATGATGAAACTACCTCAGTCACTCAACTTTATCTACCTCTTTCAGGCTCCCACTTTTCTATTTCGACTATCATACTCAGTGCTTTGAGACAATTGTGCCATCTCATTAGGATTAGAACATGTGATCATTAGGTTACATGCAATGCTTTACAGCTGCAACACTTGCTATCACACACCCGATAATACATGGGGCAGATCCATCCATACAATGTGTACCTCCCAACCTGCACTGCTTTGTGCGCATAGGGCAAATTACTGTTGCCTAAATGGTGTTCTGCATCCTAGTCATTCTTAAAAAGATCTTCCTAACACCAGCCCCCACACAAGTCACAAAACTCGACCCACTACACCACACGACTGACCGACACACCGTGTCAAAACCGACCGCTACCCACAAGACAGGCCAACACACAGTCACAAAAATGACCCACTACACCACAAGACTAATTGTAATTGTAATTGGATTTATAGAGCACTTACTACCCCTGATGAGGTGTCGAAGCGCTTTACAGCGAGTAGTACACTACTTCGGAAACCAAGGTTAGTGGTTAGTGCAGTGGTTATTGTGATTAGTAACGTGCTAAAACAAATTGCATCTATTTGCTCCAGTTATTTTATTATATATTAACACCAGTTGGGTGTGATCACTAGTGGGGGCTCTGTGGTTTCAGGTGCATGGTTGGTGGGATAGATAAGCTGGTGGAGATTAGTTCATGTTAGTTACAGGGATAGGGATTTAAAGAGGAGAGGTTGTGATCTATGGAATGAAGCATCATCTAATTGCAGAATCACAATAAGAAGGATTGAGGTAGACAGGCATGAGACTGAGAGGAGGCTTAAGTCAGAAATAGAAAGCATGAGGAGGATGAAAGATAGGAAGAGGGTCACTCTGCAGAAAGAAAAGAGAGGAATCAAGTGAGAGTCAATCAAGGCCATTTTTTTCATGCAGTGTTTAGGAGTATAGTGGGAGAAGGCTTTCTGAGTTTGCAAGAAGTCAAAGAATGCAAGCTGTAGAGAGTAACATTATTCATAGTGTTCTATATTCAGGGCACACAGCTTCAACATGTGATTGCAAGCGTATACATCATTTAAACATTAAGAGCCCTAGATAATGCAAAAAAAGTGTGGTGCTCATTTAAGCGCTCCAGTGTCCCTGAACTAATTCCCCTTATTTAAAACTGTAAAAATAGAATTAGTATGCTGTGTAATGCCCACTTTTATTCACGCTTAGAGAGGGTGTGACGTAACTGTTGGAGCTGCCGAATCCGGAGCTGGGGAATAAGGCGTCGAGTCAACATCCTGTGACTCCGGGCAAATCACTCCATTTCCTCTTGCCTACAAAAACTGATGTGTCCATGTGCAATGCAACTGGTGCTCATACAAAGTGCTCCAACGTCATTGGTGTGTGCACATAGCCGTATTGTTAAAATATAAGAGGGCTGGTATAAAAGACAAAAGGAAGCTGAACTGGCAATGCAGATGTGGGGCCGGAGACTTGCTGATTAAGAGGCCGATAGGGAGGCCTTTTGTTGGGGGCTGCTGCAGAGGGTGTCCTGGAGGGTGCCTGAGTTGATTAGTCCCTTCGCCCTCTGGTCTGATCCCAGCTTAAACCCCTCCCCAGGTGCGGAGGAGGCTCTGACACCCATTGCAAAAAACAGGGAGCTAAGTGGGGACAGGACGAGTGGGTGACACCCCCTGTGAATACAGCAAATTCACAGCCTCTGGAGTCATATTCTACCAGAATCCCTTAGAAGAATCCAAGGACATCTGGTATGAGGAACTGGTGGATGTCAGTGGTCTGGACACCTCCCCAGACACTGGCCTAGTTTCTCCTCCTAGCGCAGCAACGGAAGAAAGGGCTTCCTTTGCCATAGTGGTGAGGGGGGCAACTGAGGTCCTGGACCATATGTTGCCATCAGCGACAAACGTCTTGACAGAGGTGTTTCAGCCAGGAGTCGCCCCCACAGAACCTATCCTCACTTTTAATAAAGCCCTCATAGATGTCCTGCTTGGGCAGTCCCAAATTAGACACTGGCAAACTTCACTATTCCTAGCCCTCACAGTCTCAAAACCACCCACTACACCACAATACAGGCCGACACACAGTCTCAAAGCTGACCCACTATACCACAACACAAGCCAACACACAATCACAAAACCCGATCCACTACAGCACAAGACAGGCCAACACACAGTCACAAAACCGATCCACTACACTTGAAGTCTAGCTCCCACACGTCACAAAATCGACCCTACTACACCAGAAGACTGGCCCACACACTGTCACAGAACTGACCCAATAACCCCAAGACTGGCCGGCACACAGTCACAAAACAAGCCCACAAACTGCTCTTTAAAACAGGTCCTTCTGGCCCTGCCAGGTTGGCCTCCAGTCCAGACCGACCCTGGCTGTACATCACCAGTGAGCTATCCCTGGCCCCAGACTGGGAAAGCAAGGGAGGTGTGCACAGGGAACGTTCTCAAGAAACACTCCTCAACAAGAACGCATCGCCATATTCCCATGGCTCAAGCGTTCCAGTGGGTATGGACCAATGCTGGGGGCATCTTCTACGCCTCACAAGCCCCACTATCAGATAATGAGGTCACCGGCAGTGGGGTGTGGGCTGGGAGCTCAGGGGACCATCCCACAGGCAGTCACCACTTAAAGGGTAAGGCAGGGCTGTGCAGTCTGTGGCTGCTACCAGGAGTGGGCGCCAGATCGCTCTTATAAGCAACAAATGGTGGTCCCACGCTGAGAGCAAACAGGGGGAGCGTAAAACCTCACTTTCCCTTAGCGCAGTCAAATCCCCTCCAATGGCCCTGTGAAAAGATGAAGAGTCCAGGAGGTAAATTTATATTTCTTTATTTGAAGAAGATCCAAGTATGCGACCGGCCAGAGCAACAGCAAAACTACAACTGCTCTTCTGACCATTCCACCTCCCACGTTCTAGATAGAATCTAGTTGAAGTGGCATGTAAATGCATTTAAAAGTAATCACAAACTTAAAGACATAGAATGTAAATACACAGAACGCAACACATCTTCCCCCTTAACCAAATATGAAAATGAGAAAACATATAATGTACTCAGAAAACTATATACATTACAACTTTAAGATTTGACATAATCTTTTAACCACATAGGCGGATTACGTACTCTTGAAGAAATTCTGGAGTTGGTTCCACTTTGCATGGAATTAGACACCTTAGTTCCACTTTGCATAGAATTAGACACCTTATGAGAAAAAGAATCCCCACACGAATTATTAAACTCATTTTGTTTAGATAACCTTCCCATGTTCCACCATTTGCCATCCGATAACCTAACAGATCTATTCTTTATGCAAGAAATTTGCATAGGACACGAAAACTTGGAATGACCCTTCACAATGAAACCAGGAAGTCTTACCTTGACCTAATCACCTAATTTGAAAACACACTGTTTTCTTCCTTTAGCTGGTTCACTAGTAACATACTTGCTTTGCGCCTTGAGACAATTAGCCTTCACTAAATCGTGATCAACCTTGGGAACACTTAAATCACCCATCCAAGGTCTAACCAGTTTAGATGAAGCTGATCTACCCTTCAACAATGTGAAGGGAGAAACCTTGGTTACTGTATTAGGTGTAGTTCCTAATGCCCACAGTAAATTAGCTAACTCTTTCTTCCAGTCTAACCCATTGGCCACAGATAATTGAATACTCTCTTTGATAACCCTGTTGCAGCGTTCCACAAGACCATTGCTGCGAGGGTGATATAAAGAAGTGGTTAGGTGTTTGATACCCCAACGCAACAAAAATTCCTGAAATTCTTTAGATAAAAATTGTACTCCATTGTCAGTAACGAGTTCAATTGGAGCACCCTCTTTTGAAAATAAAGACTGGAGAAACTTTACAACTTCTTCCGTGGTGGCCGATTTCACAAACTTTACTTCAGGCCATTTTGAACCATAATCCACCAATACCAAACCATATCTACTCCTTTCATCCTAAACAAACATGGGACCTATAATATCCAAAGCCAACTTGACCCAAGGTTTATCAGGTACAGGAATAGCTTCGATGGGACTAGGAAAAGTGATTTGGGTTTTGTCGCTGGTGGCACATGAAATACAATCCCTTACGAAATGTTCCACTGAACGATCCATACCGGGCCACCAAAACACTTCTCTAAGTCTTCTTTTCATTGCTCTCATACCAAGTTCTAAAACCTTGGGGCATATTAGCAAGACTGGCGATAAAATTATCGCCGTTTTAGCGGCAGGAAACTGCCGCAAAAACGGCGATAATTGGCTTGCTAATAAGCGTTATAGAATTCCAATAGAAGCCCAGGTTAAATGTCCTGCACATCTAACCTGGGCTTCTATTGGAATTCTATAACGCATATTAGCAAGCCAATTATCGCCGTTTTTGCGGCAGTTTCCTGCCGCTAAAACGGCGATAATTTTATCGCCGGTCTTGCTAATATGCCCCCTTATACTGCAGGGACACAGGTACAACCAAAAGATCCACCCTTTTAAGAATACCAGATTGTAGATTCAATTCAGGAAAAACATGTTTAAATGAAAATACACCTTCGTGCTTAGGCAACCAACCTTTACCTAACATCCCAATTACCTCTTACAATACAGTATCCTGCTGGACGGCTAATTTCCACTCTGCTTCTGAAATTCAGGAGAAATCAGAATCCATTAATGAAGCCACTACACAAAACTCTTGATCACCAGGTTGATCATTTTCCATAGGAAATCTGGACAAACAATCCGCAAAAATGTTTTTTACACCAGGAATGTATTCTAAATGAAATTGAAACTCCATTAGTCTGTAATGCCACTTTGCAATACGAGGTGTCGCATTCCCAGCTCCCTTGGTAGTGAATAAATTCAACAAAGGCTTGTGATCCATGCGAACGGTAAATTCAGAACCCCATAAATAGTGCCTAAAATGATCAACACCCCACCAGCATGCTAGAGCTTTGCGTTCCACTACTGAATAAGTGGACTCCGCACCTCTCAAAGTGCGTGAGGCAAAGGCCACTACCACTTCCTTCCCTTCTCTGACTTGGAGTAAGACTGCACCTAAACCGTACTGACTGGAATCAGTGACAACAATGGATCTGTCATGTGTATCAAAAGGTTCTAACGGAATGGCATTACTAAGTTCTAGTTTTATGGATTGAAATTCTTTCTCTAAATCTGATGACCAGATAAATTGTTGATTTTTCTTCATGAGTAATCTTAAATGATGTGTCTTACTGCTACAATTAGGAATGAATCTGGCATAGAATTCTAACATACCAAAAAATGATCTTAGTTGATCCTTGTTCTGTGGGGTGGGAATCATTTTTATAGCCGAAAGCAGGTCTTCTTTAGGTTCTACACCTTTAGCAGAAAGTTTATAACCTAGATAATTTACCTCTTTGAGTGCAAATTTACATTTCTCAGCTTTTAAGGTTGCACCACGATCAGTTAAAATGGATAACACACTGGCTAACGTCTTATCATGAGATTCTATATCTTTACCATAAACCAGTATGTCATCCTGAAAACACCTTACATTTGGTACATCAGCAAACATGAACTCCATTATCCTTTGAAATACAGCAGAAGCTGATGCTAACCCAAAAGGCATCCTTTTGAATCTATAAGCACCTGCAGGTGTAACAAAAGAAGTAAGATGACGACAATCTTTTTTCAGAACAATTTGGTGATATGCTGATGACATATCTAACGTTGTGAATACATTGGCATCTTTAAGTGAACTTAACATTTCGGGTAATGTTAGGAAGCGGGTGTCTATCCACCCATATCTTGTCATTCAAGTCTCTTAAGTCTATGCACATCCTAAGAGTTCCATTTGGTTTCCTGGCTAAAACTACGGGAGAAAGCCATTCAGAACTCTCTATGGGTTCAATAATACCTTGACTACATAGAGATTCAAGTTCTTGGGATAGTTCCTTCCTCATGGCCACACGGACTCATCTGGATTTATGCACGACAGGTTGTGCTCCTTGTTTGAGAATAATTTGATGGGAAAAACCCTTAATTTTCCCAAGGGTTCCACTGAAAACAGCAGGAAAGGATGTCTTCCAATTTTGAGCATCTATAGAACAAATAGGTGTAGATTGCTCTCTAAGAAGAACTTGTTCTGGACTATTTGGATCCAAAATGATACCCAAATTCTTTTGTTCCAACCAACCTAGCAGTGAAGCTCCGTCTTCAGCCACATAGACAGTAGCTGGAGTAGTATGTTCTTTAAATGATAATACACAATCAAATTCACCCAAAACCTGATCCGGTTTTCCGCCATATGCTACTGGCTTAACAAAAGATTTTCTCAAAGGAATGTCAGATAACTAGCTCCATTCCTCAGGACCAATTAACGTGAAAAAGGAACCTGAATCAGCCATCATGGAAACATGACTATTATTAACACCTACAAGACAGTATGGACACTTGACACTGAATGATTGGGTATTGGCTATTTGAGAAACATTTTCCAAGAAATTAGATGCACTTGAAGTATTTGAAATGTTATCGGATGTTTTGACTAGAACATCATCAGCTACAGATAACATCATGATTTCATTACCTTCTTCACTGTCAGATACATGATCTGTTTCAGTTCTAGCTTCAACGGAGAGAATCTTTTTGAAGAAGGTTTGAAATTGGAATTCGAAAGTTTAGATTTGCAAACTTTCGAAAAATGACCCTTATTTTTGCATTTAACACAAAATGTATCCCAGGCAGGACAAAAGGGAGCATTACCTAAATGACTTCTGCTGCCACACCTGTAACACTCAAACTGTTTGCGTTGTTGTTCTTTCTTGCCAACCGTTTTGTCAACTGCAAAAGCATGAACCTTAGTATCTAAAGCCATTTGGTCCATGTAAATTGCTGTTGATTCAATATTTTTGGCAATTTCTACCGCTTTGTCCAAGGTTAAATCTTGAGTAGTTAATAGTTTCTCTTGAATCTTTCTACTATTTGTTTTTTCAACTAATTGATCTCTCCACATTTCATCGTGAAATGATTTGTACTCACACGTGGAGGCTAAAACCCTTAAATCACTCATGAACATTTCCACAGATTCCCCTGGTAACTGTTTTCTCATGTAAAATTTGTGCCTTTCCATAATGATGTTACGCTTTTTTTAAAATCTGGAATCTAACATTTTTATTGCAGAAGCATATTCGTCAACTGCATCACCTTCGCCCATGACTACTGTTGGAGGTAAATGTTTTAAAACCTTTCTCCCTTCTGTACCCAAAGAGTGACGAAGTAAAGCAAACTTTTTTTTTTGTGTGAAGACTTCCGTTTCAATGGCTTCTAGATAAGCTTCAAAACCTTCGAGCCACAATTCCCATTCTACAGGAGGATTTCCAGGAGTGGAGAGAGAGGGGGAAGGTGGGAGTACAGACTGTTGCATGATGCAATTCGGTGGGCACAACAACCAACTTGAATGTCAATATTGACTGAACCCAAAAGATAATTGAATTTGTCAGATGACAAAATTGAAGATAAATTTATAATGAAAAACGAGTTTGTCAAGTGTCAAATTACTTAGCAAATTTGAGTTAGTAAGTTAAAAAACATTAATGTATACAAATAAACAAGTAGAATCAACATCAATGCATAAATTGTAAAATGAAGACATTTGTTAACGATAGAATAATAGAAAGAAACTCGTTTATCCAATATCTTATAAGCTGTGTGCATCAGCGATAAATGAGTCAGCTGAGCCCACAAAGTGAAATATGAGAGTCATGCAGTTGATTATGTTGTCCTTTGAGCTGTGCGCATCAGCGATTAAAAGTAGGCTGAGCGCTCGATGTGTATCGGTTCCAAAATGTGGAAGAGTACGGTGGTGTCCTCGTAAAGTGAACACAGGAACGTGTACAATGTTTCCTTCATTGCTGGGAAGCAATGCTACGTGAGTGCGTAGCGTTTCAATTTTGTCAAAAGTGACGATGTACGGACGTTGGAACGCGCTGACGGTGCACAAACAATTCTTTCTCCAATCGGTTGCTAGACAACGATGGCTACGAGAATGCGTAGCGTTTGACAGGCGTCTCTAGGCAACGATGGCTACGTAAATGCGTAGCGTTTGATAAACGTCACAATGGAGGTGACGAGCGATGTAGCTCCGTATGCCTAAATGACTGCAGCTCGCGCTGGCACGCGTCCAAGAAGGCAAATACACGGAGAAAAATGTAGATGCGGATGAAAGCCAGTCTATCAAGAAAAGGAAAAATCCTACCAGGTTTTGGCTCAATCGCAGGAACAGTCACTTTCGTCTTGACCATAGAAGGGGTTTGTAGATCGAGAAAACATCGGAAATGAGAAAGTAGACATCCACCGAAACTCAGATGCTCTGCGCCGATCCGGTCCGGGGTCCGATCCGATCGTCGCCAATGAAAAGATGAAGAGTCCAGGAGGTAAATTTATATTTCTTTATTTTGAAGAAGATCCAAGTATGCGACCGGCCAGAGCAACAGCAAAACTACAACTGCTCTTCTGACCATTCCACCTCCTACGTTCTAGATAGAATCTAGTTGAAGTGGCATGTGCAGGCATTTAAAAGTAATCACAAACTTAAAGACATACAATGTAAATACACAGAACCCAACACCCTGCCTGCAAACTCTCCATCTGAGGTGGTCATGGATGCGGTGGTATGTTACTCAGTGCCTCTGACAGACCCACTGTGGGGTGGGGGAGGAGTGGAGGGATGGTGACCGGTACCAATGTGCCCTTCCAAGACCCCACGGAAGATGGCTGATTTGCATATGGGGGAGGTGTGAAGCACTATCTTTAACACTGAGTCACGACACCATACCCATCTAAGACCAACAATAAAGGAATGATGGCAAGTGTGCACATGAAGAAATGGAGGGATATGCTCTTAATACTCTGGTATGTCACTCTGTCTTCATAAACCACAGAGTGAGACAGTCACAGCTGGCCTCCCTCTGGGGGATAGGCTTGTTCAGGCGCCATGCCCCCTGGCACGAGGAGAGGGGTATTCCCTCATTAATTAAGACTGCTGTTTCTGTGGGTATGGGAGAGGGATCATTCTTTTACTACTAACCTGTCCAAGTAGGAACGCCAGGGAAAGAAACAAGGCTTGAGTCCCTGTGGGGGAGGGCAGGGGAGCACACATATCCGTTTCTGTAATCCTTATCTCAGAGAATATTTGAATAGTTCGAGGAAAATCCTTGACTTTTGATATCAGCTTTCCTTGAAGACCCCAGGAGACGCTCTATCCTGGTGTCTATTTGGGCAGAGTGAGGAGCCGAGTAAGAGGGTGCCCGCCTGCCCCTGTGCCCAGATGCCTACAGGACTCACCCTCAGCGAGTAGATGAGCGCCACAATGCCCAGCGGGAGGCAGCAGCAGAGAAGGTTGAAGATGGAGAAACAAAGATAGTCTGGCTGATTGGCGACCGCCACCGGGCCTATGACGGGCGTGCGGGTGACCATGATGTCTGTAGTGATCATCTGATCACCGGTCTAGTGTTTGTGCAATTGTGCCTCAACCACACTTTACATCCACCCCTCACAGGCGTCACCAGTCAGGTGACCCTGAGAATAAAAGGGGCCGAGCGCACGTGCTCGTGGCCAGTTCTGCACCAGTACCAACTGTGTCTGTGTCCGTTATTCTAGTGTGCATGTGGGCCTAGGGCCCAGCACCAGACTATCACATTGGCGACGAGCGGGATAATCCCGCGTGTGCAGCCGCCTTTTTGAAGGTGGTGAGGGGGAGAGTGTTGCCCTTGTCGAGGGCACCCCCTGGAGCAGGCGAGGGAAGCGCCTGATCGCCTGCGGGGCATGTGAAGAGCCCCAGGCGTGAAGACGGTGATCGGGAGCCCAACCCGCACCGGATGTGCCCGTGAGTACTTGGCGGCACCCCACTGCAGTGAGACCTGCGTGGGGGATAGGGAGAGCCCCATGCGGCGAGAGGAGGAGCCGGTGGCATGCCCCTGCCAGCAGCCTGATCGCCTGCAAGGCGTGTGAGGAGCCTGCGGCGTGACCCCTGCCACCGACCTGCGCAGGCCCCGAATGAAGAGCGAGCCGATCGGAGCCCACCCGCATCGGTCGCGACGCCCCGCCCTGCCGGGCAGGAGGTGAGCCCGTGAATGGGGAAGGTGTTGTGGGGCTGTGGCAAGCTGAGAGGAGTGCCCCAGATGGCAGAAGGTCCACGGGAGCCCACCCCGCATTGAGTGAGGACGATGAGCCCGGGCTGCGGGACAGAGGGGCAAGGAAGAGAGCCGAAGGCGGGAGGACGGAGAGGGGAGTAGCTACCCACTACCCCGTCCCCGCAGGGAAGAAGGAACTGTGCACAATGCCCCCAATGAAGTGAGTCGTCCCCGGGAGTAGCGCGCACCTCCCCCACCCCGCGCAGCATGTGAGGTGCGAGGCTGCGGCGGTGGGGTGGAGGAGAGAAGACAATCCCGGAGTGAAATGGCCCCGGTGCAGAAGTCAGTACGTAGTATCCGGCAGCAGCACCTGCCCCCCCCGCGCAGCGTGTGAACTGTGAGAGGCGGATGCGGTGGTGGGTGAGGCAGGGAAAGGAGACAGCGTCTGGCCTGCAGCCGATCGGAGGTGGCAAAAGTGAAAGTGACTCACGGTGCGGGAAGCGGAGTCCTCCTGGGGCCGGTGACCGACGGTGTGTGTTCGCGGTAGCAGCCGGATGGGAAGGTGCAGCTGCCCGATGAAAGAGCAGCCTCCGGCGCCAGTGCCCCGCACCTAGGAGAAGCGTGCGCATGTGGCCGGCAAGCACTGAAAGAATCTAGGCTGCGCCCGCAGGCTGAGAGGGCCCGGCGCAGCCAGGGGACCCGAGATTGAGGGAAAGCGGCAGGAGCAGCCGCGAGCACTAAGAGACAGTAAAAGAGGCCCGCAGCGTGTGTAGAGCTGCTGAGGCCTATCGGACCAATGCAGGAATAATATCAGCCCAGGTGGCCTTAAATGACATGGGCCGAAGTGCGCGAGGGCTGTAGGGTGGAAATGACTGCAGCAGAGAAATGCCCGGAGCGTGGGTTGCAAGAGCATAATGTGGCCTGTCAACATCAAACTGAGAAAATAAATGAGGAAGGCACCTACCTTGCTGCGAGTGCCTATGATGTGGGGGGGAGTCCCAAGAAGGTGCGCCAGCTGGGTGAAGCCTTCACACTGTGCGAAGGCAGCGCGAGGCCTCGGAGTCGGAAAAACCAGCCGGGATCGCGTTTGAAAGAAGGACACACTGCCATCTAGTGGCCAAAGTGCAGTATTACCCCATAAATAAAAGACTGTGACAGAAAGGGTACATGCACTAAATGACATGAGCTAGTGAGCTGGGAGGCAACGGTGTGTCAGGAAGAAAGTAATGCAACACAGGGGTAGCTGCTGCAGCCCAAACGTGCTGGGAAGGAAGAAGGTAAAGGTGCCAAGTGAGGAATGCACAGCGGCTCTGGGAAAGCTGCTACACAGTGAACCAGAGGGGACAAAATGTGCAACTGCCTACGCTGAGGTGGCAGATCCCACAAGTGCGCCTGTAAGGACATCTCAAAAAGGACCTGCTGCCAAGGTTGTGTGAAGTGCGGTGACGCCTACTGGCCAGGGGTAGTCGCTGCAGGAGTGATGACATCAGTGAGCAACGCACTTGGAGGACAAGGTTTGAAGAGACAGATCCAGGCGCCAAGCTTCTGAGGGACCGGAGTAAGGCGCAGCTTGCACGCCTAGTGGCAGAAGCAAGCCACTGCAAAGTAAACGAAGGGGTGAGCAACACTCACCAGCAGTATAAGCACCCATCAGTGGAAGACTGAAGAAAGGGCGCAGCTTGTGGCAAAAGGACGCCACCGCAAGTGACCTGCGAAGACGAGCAGTGAGCGCATGGAGTGACTGCGCAGAAGATGTACCCCGGACGTGGACGGTACAGAAAAAAGCTTGAGAAGCGACCGAGGCGGAGGTCGGCGCGACGAGTGACCGCAGAAGAGGTCCGAGAGCAGTGACCGCAGAAGAGGTCCGAGAGCAGTGACTGCAGAAGAGGTCTGAGAGCAGTGACTGCAGAAGACGTCCGAGAGCAGTGACCGCAGAAGAGGTCCGAGAGCAGTGACCGCAGAAGAGGTCCGAGAGCAGTGACCGCAGAAGAGGTCCGAGAGCAGTGACCACAGAAGAGGTCCGACAGCAGTGACCGCAGAAGAGGTCCGACAGCAGTGACCGCAGATGAGGTCAGAGAGCAGTGACCGCAGAAGAGGTCAAAGAGCCGTGACCGAGAAAGAAGTCAGAGGGAAGAGATCTGACAAGAAGTCCGGCAAGGAGAATGATGGAGTGATCCGTGAAGAGGAAGACCGAGGAAATGTCCACGAAGAGGACCAAGGAGAGGTCGGGGACGAGGACCAAGAAGAGGTCAGAAGAGAAGTCTGGCAATATTGATCGGAAGTCAGAAGTACTTGAATGAAAGAAGGTCGCGACGACAGGTCCAGTCACAGAGCGAAGTGAAGGCAGTGTCCTAGAGTGTTAGGACAAGACCGGGAAGACACGTGTGGAGTGCACGCTACACGGAGAAGCCTGGTTAGGGCAGACAAGTATGAGAGGGGACCAGACCGCGTCGCGAAGGAAGGAAAGAGAAGATAGAAGTTGAGTGGCAAGACGCCATGAAGGAGAAGAAAAGAAGAGGAGAAGAGTAAAGAGGTGTGACAGGTCAAGTCACACACCAGAAGGTAAACACCTGAAGGGAAGGTGAAAAGTGCATGAACATAGGAACACAGGGCCTGGAGAACATCAGGGACACTGAGAGTACATGTCTATCTACGACATCTACCGTCGAGTCCCCAGATCTCCTGGTAACGGCAGAGGCGAGCAGGAGGGACCATTGGTAACACCCACATTTGGGATAGAACGGGAGACCGTGGATATCCAAGGGGCAAGGGCCTCAGGTACGCCGGTGGCAGCGGGTCCCGACACGAGAGATGGATCCACAGCCGCTCGTCTGCAGGTCCCGGGAGGACGAAGGTCTCGTGTGAAAGGGCAGGAGCCAACAACAACCCTTTCAGGCAGAGCGTGGGACACGAGACGTGGCCCGTAGCGATTCCTCCAACGTGGTTGGAGTGACACAGCAGAAGTCCACCCGGTCCAGTGGAAGCCTGGCAGAAGAGGGCCTCCGGGTCATTCTGTGAGAGAGAACAACCCCGAGAGAGGGACATCTGTGAGAGGGACGTCCTGCAACTGCAAACCTATCTGCAGAGAGGATAACTACTACCAACATGGATAGAATACGTTAACCAGGACTGTGTGGTGGAACACAGAACATACCTCGTCCACCATCACTCCACATGTACCTTCGCTGCACGTGGAACAGAAAGAGAGAGACTGAGGAGTACCCTTCCACATTGATTGAGTCCAAGAAAGACTAGGTCCGCATGGGCACCCTGTCATCGTGCCTAAGAGAACTAGTGATCCAGACTGCAACGAGAACATTGTCGGCGGTTGGCAAGCAGTTAAAGAGACTTTGTGGAAGTTGTGTTATTGTATTGTATTTGTTTTAATTCTATTTCCTTCTCACAGGTTTGGACTTTGTTTTGACTTTAAAGAAAGTTTAGGAGGGATGTAGTGATCGTCTGATCACCGGTCTAGTGTTTGTGCAATTGTGCCTCAACCACACTTTACATCCACCCCTCACAGGCGTCACCAGTCAGGTGACCCTGAGAATAAAAGGGGCTGAGCGCACGTGCTCGTGGCCAGTTCTGCACCAGTACCAACTGTGTCTGTGTCCGTTATTCTAGTGTGCATGTGGGCCCAGGGCCCAGCACCAGACTATCACAACGTCGATGGGCGCCCTCGGGTCGTCGCCGTAGAGCGGGGAGTAGCCCTGGCAGCTGGGCTTCATCAATGGCACCCCGCTGTGGCCAGGCATGGGGTATCCTGGTGCCCCTTGGTAGTACTGGGACGGTGGTGGAGGCTGGACACCTGGAGGGTTCACTACCCCGTAGGGAGGGGGCCCGGCGGGGGTCACATATCCTGGGGGGCCCTTGATGCTTTCCTTCTGGCCCCCAGGGTTCTCCATGTCCAAAGCGTTTCTTCGCCTTTCCCCTCTCTGCCTTAAAGTCGCTCTCCCTCTCTCTGTCCCGTGAATGTTGGGTTTCACTTGGAGAAAGTCCACACACTCACGGTCTGCTGACACATTTCGTGCCCTGAACACAGACTGGTCGTGGATCTGCGACCGCCCGCAGCGTACGTAGTGAACCCTCTGAGGAGGGCGGCCGCTTAGAGCCGCATCCTGGCACCAGTGTTCAGTTGTCAGATTTTTGGCACACCCACCCCGTGCATCCCATTATCCAGTGCAGTTGACTCACTGCGGTAATTGCTGACCTGATATACTATAATTATTGTACATTTCGCTTAGAGGGCATTTAAATCAACAGTGTCCAATTTGCTCTCAGTAATGAGCCACCACGCCCTTCTCTTTTCAGACCGATTGTGGCGCTTTCTTTGCCTCCTTTACGGTCGGGCTCGACGAGATCTCATAAGGCTTAAAAGGTGTGGGAAGGGGCACCCTAGCGGCGGGCGTGATGAACAGTGTTCGTGAGGGGGTGCGTTTCACGGCACAGTGAAGGACGTGAGCCGGCTGTATGGCCGGTGGTGACAGCTGCAGGCTTGTCCTCCTTTCTGTGTGTTCGAGCGCCGGGCAAGGCGCCATGGCTTAATTGGGCCACTAGGTGGCACTGCTCCACTGTTTTGGGCTCCAGGCGAACGCGGAGGACGGATGCAATTAACTGTGGTGATGTCCGTTTTTTGTTGAAGAAAACGAGGTATCATGTGCATCAGTTAATCAATCAATCCAGTGGCGCAGCAAAGGGGATGGGGGGCAGTCCCCCTTGGGCGGTGTAGAGAGCCATCCGGGCTCTCTCAAACAATGTTGCAGTTCACACACACACACACACCCCTCGGGGCGGGCTCGACCCGAGGGGATAAATAAACGGCGGAAGACCGCTCGGGGTCTTCGCGCCAACTAGTTACCATACCGTGTGGTTGTGCATTTATTCCGTGGAGCCCAGCTACGGCCTACTGCCTTCTGGTGCCCCACGACACTGGCGACGAGGCCGGTCGGACCGGCACGTGTGCGTGCCTCGCCTGCTGCGGCTGTTGTGCCCGCCCGCACCTCCCAGTGCCGTCGCTTAGCCGTAAGTGGCGCCCGCCCACGCGTCTCCTGGCCCAAAGGGAGCGTGTTCAGCTGGCGGCGCCCACTCGGGAGGACGACGCCGAATCCTGCTGCTGCTGCCTGCGCCCGCCCACGCGTCTCCCTAGTCAGTGGGAGCGCGTTCAGCCGGCGGCGCTTGTCCATCGGCAGCGCAGGGGCAGGTGAGTGCGGCTCTCTGCGTGACTGCAGGAGAGGCTCCCGCTCGGTGGTGACTCACGCGCTCTAGGCCACGCCCCCGGGAGCATCCCTGCTGCCTCAGGCCCCCAGGGCTGTATGCAGCGCCACCTGCAGGAAAAAAAAAAAAGGAAAGAAGACACCTTCAACTGCATTTGTCTGCAGCAGAGGAGGGAAAGCAGGTCAGGGAGGCGTAGTGCCAGGCAGCCCAAAGAAAAAAAAAACGAAGGTGAAGAGGCCTCCTTAGGAACAGGACGTAAGGGGGACATCCTGGCCTTAGCGACTACAAGGCCCAGAATAAGCCGGCACGCTGCCCCACAGCGGCGTGGGAGGCCCCAGCCCCACCGCCTCACCGCGCCCACAGCAGCAGTTACCCTGCCCCCGCACGCAAGCCAAGGGTAAAAGGGGAACATGAAGGGTCTCCCCTAGCACGTGGCAGGCCACCGAGAGAGAAGAAGAGCGTGAGGGCCACCTACAGCGCCGATAGTCCCATCATCGGATAAGGTGCGGAAGGCGTACCCAAGATGAGCAACAACCAAACGGCCGGCGCGCCGGCTGGCGCTCAGGCTCAGGACGGAGGACAGGGTGCGCTGCCCCCCAGAAACCATCACACCGCTATTGCTCCCCTGCCGCCGTTCAGTGAGGCTTCAGACCCGGCTACGGCCGCGCCGCGATGGAAGGCGTGGGTAGGGCGGCTGAATCTTTATTTCAAAGGAACAAGGGAAATGGACGGCACTGTCAAGCGGTCGCTCCTCATCTACTATGGTGGGCCCGAAATCTATGATCTGTTTGAAACGCTTCCAAACACCGGGAATGAGGATGACTACGACGCGGCGGTGAGGGCGCTCGATAGGCACTTCGACCCACAGCTGAATCCGGACTTCGAAAAGTTCAAGTTCCGAAGGGCCTCACAGACAGATTCGGAATCTGTCGACATGTTCTATGCCAGGCTGCGCAAGCTGGCTAGCACATGCGCATTTGTAGCTCCGCAAATGGAGATCAGGGATCAGATCATCCTGGGCTGTCGCTCAAAGCTCTTACGAAAACTCATCCTGCGACAACCGGGGATCTCACTGGACGAGATCCTTGTCTTGGCACGCTCCCACGAGCTATCGGATGTCCGGGCAGAAGCAATGGAAGCAGCACTCCACACGCCCGTAGCTGCTCCATGTACACCAAGATACCCGGTCGTCAAAGAAGAAAGGGTAGAAGCAATACAGAGGCACCCCGCCCAGGCCCGGCAAACACAGCCGCCGTCGCGAGGCGGTCAGTGCGGATACTGTGGGGACGAACATGCCAAAACAGCAGTCTGCGGGGCGAAAGGAAAAACGTGCTCCCAGTGCGGGAGGCTTAACCATTACGCCAGGGTATGCCGGGGTGGACGATTCCGGCAGGGCCCGTCAAGACAGAGGAGCATCACGCAACGGGTACAGCAGGTATCCCTAGAGGATTCGCCCCCTCTCGAAGAAGCCAGGCAAGTGTGGGAAGATAAAGACGATGACGTCTTTGTGGTGTCCTATGTCAGCCGAGCAGACAGACGACGGAGGCCTCCCCCGATGTGCTTGGTGACCGTGGAAGGCACTGACGTGCAGGCCCTTATTGACACGGGCGCCTCAGTCAACGTCATGGACTCGGAACAGTACGATCGCCTGTCACCAAGGCCCCCGCTCGAGCCGTCCACGGCGAGGATATATGTATGAGAGGGGTCATCCAGGCAAAAATCGACAGCGGCGCATACACCACGAACACCCGCTTCCACATAACAGAGGGACGGAAAGGAACCCTACTCAGTTGCCACACCGCAGAGGATCTCGGACTGGTATTCTTTGCGAACCAGATACATGAGTCACACGCAGAGGCCATACTGAAGGACTTCCCGGCACTCTTTACAGGTCTGGGGAAACTGAAGGGAAAAGGGTTCCAGCTACATATCGACCCCGCTGTTAGACCGGTGGCACTCCGGCATCGGAGAGTGCCATTTAATCTAAGGCCACAAGTCGAAGAGGAGCTGAGAAAATTGGAAGAGCTGGACGTAATCGAAAAAGTCTCAGGTCCCACTCCCTGGGTGTCTCCGTTAGTGGTGGCCCCGAAATCCAAACAGCCGGGGGCCATAAGACTCTGTGTGGACATGCGCCTGCCCAACGTGGCAGTGAAAAGGGAACGGCACATAACCCCGACAATGGAAGACATTGTGGCCGACCTCAATGGGGCCAAATGGTTCTCCAAATTGGACCTAAACGCTGGATATCATCAGCTGGAGCTAGAACCGGAAAGCCGGTACATTACAACGTTTTCGACCCACGTTGGCCTCCGGCGATATAAGAGACTCAGTTTCGGGATATCCTCGGCAGCTGAAGTTTTTCAGAACGCAGTAAGAGAGGTGCTGTCAGGGCTGCCAGGGGTGATCAATCTGAGCGGTGATATCCTAGTCTTCTCAAGCACGCTGGAAGACCATCACAAGCATCTCCGTGCGACGTTGAAGAGGCTAGAGGACTCGGGGTTGACGCTACACAAGGCGAAGTGTTCGTTTTATCAGGACACCGTGGAATTCTTTGGCTACATATTTACGAGGGAAGGGCTCCGGGTGGACCCGAAGAAGGCAGCTGCCATCCGGGTGGCCAGCACGCCGAAAAACCCCACGGAGGTGAGAAGTTTCCTGGGCATGACAACGTACTGCGGGCGTTTCATCCCGAATCTCGCAACGTTGTCGGAGCCACTCCGGGCCCTGACGAAACAGGGGCAACCATGGGAATGGTCGAGTGCGGCCAACAAGGCGTTCAACGACATCAAGGAGAGGTTGCAGGACAAAGCGATCATGGCGTATTTCCATCCAAAGAAACACACTGAGTTGGTCATGGATGCTAGCCCCACAGGTCTAGGTGCGGTGCTCCTGCAGGAACATGACCCGGAAGTTTGGAAGCCGGTGGCATATGCGAGCAAGGCCCTCACGGACACCGAGACCAGGTATGCTCAGATAGAGAGGGAGGCTCTCGCCATCAAGTGGGCGTGCCGACACTTCCATCTGTACCTGTGTGGCCAGGACTTTCAAGTGGTGACGGATCATAAACCTTTGATCCCGCTCTTCGCTGGGTCGTCACGGTTGGCGCCCCCAAGGATTGAGCGGTGGGCCGTGCAGCTGCAAGCGTATCAGTTCAAGGTCGTGTACCGACCTAGAGCACACAACCCTGCCGACTACCTATCCCGCCACCCCGACCCTTCATCGCCCATGGACCTGTCAGCCGAGGAAAGGGGCACGGAAGAGTTTGTGAAGATGGTTTCACAGCACGCATGCCCGAAGGCAATGAACCTGTAGGAAATCGGACAGGCCACAGCGGAAGACGGAACACTGTCAAGGGTGAAAGGAGCTCTGGAGGAGAACACGTGGGCCCGCTTCATGGATGGAAGTCGCCTACTACGACCGGAGGTTGGACATGACCGGCAGCAGCTCTGGAGGGTGCGGCATGAGCTCAGTGTGGGGGAGCATGGTGTCGTCCTGAGAGGACATCTTGTTGTGATACCGGAAGCCCTACAGCAACGCATTCTAGAACTCGCTCACGTGGGCCATCAGGGCATGGCCAAGACGAAAGCGTGACTACGGCAAAAGGTGTGGTTTGCGGCCATGGATAATTAGGTGGACGAGATGGTCCGAAGTTGCCATGAATGTACCATCACAGGGGGGGACCCCCCGACGGCGCCAGTAATCACAGAGGATCCGGTCAAAGCTCCCTGGACTCATGTCAGTCTTGATTTCGGGAGTTTCCCAGATGGCCGTCAGATGCTGGTTGTGGTCGACACCTTCTCGAAATTTCCAATGGTGGAAGTCGTGGGATCAACGGCGTTTCCCCACGTGAAGAGGGCTTTGGAGAGGATATTCGCCATATTCGGGCTGCCCGAGGAGATCAAATCTGACAATGTACCTCCATTCCAGGGCAGGGAGTTTCAGGAATATCTGGAAAGCAAGGCCATTCAACACCGGAAGATCACGCCACTCTGGCCACAAGCCAACGGGGAGGTGGAGCGGCTGATGAGAACTCTCAACAGGGCCCTCCGGATAGCAGTAGAACGAGAGGAGGATGCTGAGGCAGCTCTGGATCAATTTCTCGGAGTGTACCGACAAACGCCTCACAGCACCACTAGGTGTGCACCCTCGCTCCTAATGTTTCTGCGGCCACCACGAGACAGTATACCAGCTGACCCGACGTGTGCTCCCCCAGTGAGAGACGATGAAGCCGTTCAAGCCAGCAGAGAGATCACAAACTGGAAGGCCAGTGAGACCCGGAGGGCTCAAGAACCCCGAATCAGTATCGGAGACCGAGTGGTAGTCAAAGATCGACACCCTGGGTGGAAGTTCCGAACACCGTTTGAGCCAGAAGCTTGGACCGTAACGGAAGTGCAAGGAACGATGGTCAGGTCACGAAAATGACACCTCCAAGTCACAAGAAATGTGTCGTGCTTCAAGCGGATCGCCGGGGGCGGTCAAGACAGTGAAGACTGTGACAACACGGCAGAGAGTCCCGGCGCGTCGCCCCCGGAGTCTCCCAGGGCTGGTGGCCTAGTCCCCGAAGGAGGGTCACCCGAGAACAGAGAAGCCGTCACCGGACCTGACGTTGCCGTTTCTGAAGACAAGGTTGGCTCACCCGTGGGTGTCCCGGGTGGCGTCGAGAGCATTGTTGTTCCCAGGAGCCAGAGATACAGCCTCCGGGCAAACCCGGTGCCGAGCCAAAAGTTCAAGAATTTTCTGTACATGTCCCCATGAACAGGACTGACTTTAGTGACGTAAACCAAAAGAAGGAAGGGATGTAGAGACCCATCCGGGCTCTCTCAAACAATGTTGCAGTTCACACACACACACACCCCTCGGGGCGGGCTCGACCCGAGGGGATAAATAAACGGCGGAAGACCGCTCGGGGTCTTTGCGCCAACTAGTTACCATACCGTGTGGTTGTGCATTTATTCCGTGGAGCCCAGCTACGGCCTACTGCCTTCTGGTGCCCCACGACAGGCGGCACGAGTTTTGGTGATGGCGCCCTTCCCCCTCCCCCCTCGTACCTGTGGACGTGGGGGGGAGGGAGGGATAGCAAAGGCAGGGACCACCACGGGCGGCCAAATAGGCCTCTGAATCAATCAATCAATCAAACTCACATGCATCATGCTGCAAAGGGAACAACCGCTCGCTGTACAGGTAGCCACACTTCTGTATATCATTGATAAGCGAAATTAGTGTCATGCGGCAATGCAAATAACAACAGCAGCATCGCTGCGTAAAACTGCTCCGGTCTCATTTATTGGTTGCGATCCATAGACTCTACACCAGATTTACGGCGGAATATTATCGAGCAGTAGGCCTGCCTAGGTCACGGAGCTGACTCTGAAGTAACGATTTGGAATTAAAATTGGCCAAAGTTATGAGCCCTCGAACTGAACATCTGCTGGGTTGCAGAACGTTTTGGTAAAGCTAGGATTGGCAACGTAAAGTGTACATAGTAAGTGCATCGGAAGGAGTGGATCATTGCAAGTGCTTTTTTTGCAGTTTTGTATAATGCTATCATTACCCTAGGTATTGAATCGCTTTACATGAACACCAGTTACGTTACACAACGATAACTTCATTTTTTGGTAGGCGAAGGGAGATTAAGTGATTTGCCCAGAATCACAGGTTGTTGAGCCCACGCCATGGCTCGTACCTACTTCCCCACTTCCAAAATCGGCAGCTCTGACCGTTACACCACATCTGCCAACATGTTCCTGGTTGGTTTAGGTGCTCCAGGCAGGAATTGTTTACGCCACCGGGTGGCAGTGCTGGACTGCTTTTGTTGCTGAGCATATGTTTTAAAGATTTTCCTCTGCAGCTATTTCAGTGTTCCTCCCTCCCTCCCCCCTCCCTGGGCCACGGCCCACAATTTAATCATGTATTCGGCTAGGGGACATGGTCATGGTGCAGACGTGTGACTGTGGCCTTACAGTTATACGGGCCAATCAGCACACTACGTAGAGGATAAATAGGTGGTCGTACAGAAACCAGGTAATGGTAGAAGAAGGGAGAGGATGTGACTTAACGTCTACAGCGGCCGACCTAGAAGCTGGGGCACCAGGTTCGAGTCTGGTGGGAGGCTCAAGCATCCTGTGATTCTGGGCAAGTCACTTAATCTCCCCCTGCCTAAAAATGAATGTCTTCCTCTGTAACGCAACTGGTGCTCATGTAAAGCACTCTGATATCTTCGGGTCGAGTGCGCCACATAAAATAAGCATTTGCAATGCAATAGGTATCGCATTTACACGAGTTAAAGCTATTGTAATTGAAAATGCCTTTTATTTATGTTTTAAAAACCAAAAAAACATAAATAAAAGGCATTGTGATTTACAATGTCAATAGCTTAAATTTGTGTATATGCGAGACCTATTGCATTGCAAATGCTTGTTTTGATTACAAAAGTTCTTGCAGATAGCGCATGCTTGCTGAAGCTTGATCTAAAAACTAAGCGTGATCAGATAGAGATGAGACGAGCTCATGGAGAACATATTTATTTATGGACGCCTTTAGCAATGAATGGGCTCTATGCATTAAAATGGTAGATTCCAGTTGTACCAACTGCAAAAAAATATTTAGATATTATGTAAAACCATAAAATGGCTTTTCATAAGAAAAAAATTTAGACACACAAGTTACATATTTTATGTGGTTGTAAAAGATTACCATGGCATCCAACAGTTGATAAATATACAAGTTCCCAAGCTTCTCGGTCTGCTCCCACCAAAGAAACACCACTGCTCACTCACATTGAAGGTGTAGAAGGCTCGTTTGACACTGGTCACCAGGTGGAACTCGCGATGTCTGCGGTGGTAGTGCATCACATGTGTCAGGTGATTTGATTACAGCCCAAGAGCACGGAATCCCTAGAAGATAGTGCTGCCACGGCTCATGGTCTTTTTGTGCTGGACAGGTGTACCTTCGTCAGACTCTGCCATTCTAGCAGGCAACCTTAACTAGCCGCTAAGGGAGAAGACCGGCGAATGCAAGATGCTCCTTCTCGCACTGAAGGAAAGCAACACACGATTTAGCTATAGAAACAGGGCTCAATGCTTGAATCAGGTGGACATGCCGCGATAGTATCTATTCGTCCTTTTGTCATACTGCTCTACACAAGCATGTCAGAATCGGGAGAAAAAAAACTATATAAAAAGTGTATATTCAGCGGATACATGCGTAGTGGACAAACTAAGCACACTTGTTTAACATAATGTTCAGATTGAAATATAAGTATTTTGTCCGTTGCTATACTTAGAAAGAAAAAAAGTAAAGAATCATCTCCTTTTGCGGCACAATTCTTTGCTAAAATGTAAGAGATGAGCGAAGAGGGAGTGCGAGGAAAACAGAGAGCAGGAGCAGGCAACGGACGTCTGGGGAAGAAAGAAAAGAAGCCAAATAAATAAATGGAAAAATACCTTCGGTCGGCATGCCGCAAGCGTTCTAAAAAATGAGTACTCCCACAAAACAGATAAGGAGGAAAAATGCAATGAAACTGTACTTTACCGGTGCGCCTCAGCCTTAAAGGGGGAGAGGATGTGGTCTGATGGCTAGAGCTGCCAACTTTGGTGCTGGAAACCAAGGTTCGAGCCTCGGGGTCACGCCCACATCCTGTTGTATTCCTCTTAGGGTGTCCATAACGGGCTTTCCAATATCATGTCCTTATATAGGCACAATTCGCCCTGCCCTTATATAGGTATAGAATCCCAGGCCTTATTTAGGCATTAAACCGTGCACTCCAAATACAGGCATGGTCTCTGACATCCGTCCACCCTAACGTCACAACGAGTTCATGAAGAACAGACCCTTAGGCTGCGGGAGTTTCCCTAGCCCAGGACTATTGATTTCTTCAAGGCCTCATATATTATGCATGAACCATTATTCCTTAGGGGTTCATCCATGACGTCTTTCGCTGTCCAATTCACGTCAATGCTAACATTCCTAAGGTACTCTCAGGTATAAATATACCTTCCCTAGCCCCTGTAAATCAGAGGAGACCTCGACTTCAGAGGAGCCCGTATCCCGGCCTGACGCACTGAGAAGACGCTGTCATCCCTGCACGCAGAGAGTCCCGCTTCCAGTGATCTGACTTCCCTTGCGGGGTGTTGGAGTTCGAGTCTGGCAAAGAGATTCCAACCTCTCTCATTCTTCAGGTATGGAGCTGATAAGAACCTAGAGGGACTCTTGGCATACTAGGCTTAAACATACTCTTAGTATACCATAGTAAGGAATACTTCACCTACTTCATACCTCGTCCTACACCTAGGTTAGGTTAGGTACATTGGGGTAGAACTAGCTTAGCACCGCATCGTATGAGTACTCGCATTTTTAGTCTGTGTTATTTATGTAACAGCATTTGTACTAAAAGATAATGCTATCGCATTATTATTTATTTCTACTGCTCACCCTGTACATTATTTATCTCGCATACTGTCTTGTGATCGTAACAGCACATTATACTTACACCAGAAACAAGACTGTTCAATAAATCTTTTATTGAAAACGCCCGTCTATTATTTCTGTGTAACTCTGAGGAAAACTAAGCATGCACGATTGAGCTGAGTGAAATGGTTATCTAGTGTTTCCACGACTCTGGGACACGTTCTGATTCTAAGAGGGAAACATATTGGTCATGTTTTGCGGCTGCCAGAAACTACTCCCTTCTTGTTGTCAAGGAGTTTCTAGTGGCCTCTGAGCTAGCTGGCACAAGTAATTAAGTTTAATATACTCAATAGGGACATACTGACCTCAGTCCTATGTCAAACCTATAGGATATATTATTCCAATGCGCAGTGCCGATTAGGGAAATAGGAGCTACACTACAATCCTGTGATTCTGGGCAAATCACTTAATCTTCCTGTGCCTACCAAAAAAACAAGCATTGAAAATGCAATAGGCCTCGCAATGGTTTGATTTAGAGCTATTGGCATTGCAAATATTAATGTATATGTGTTTTAAAAAAATGTAATTGTAATTCAAAAGTGTAAATTGCATTAAATATTAAACCCCCAAATAAAGCTTTAATTGTAGTAAAAAAGAAAAAGTGATGGTAGACAATTTATTTTGGTTTTGCAGTTGTTTATTTATTTTTTAGCAAGTATATGTTATGCATTGTGCAGATGTACTTTTTTTAAGACAAAAATATGTATATTTAAATCTTGTTTGTTATATAGTAGAAATTTCTCTAATAATTTCTGTTATACATCCGTTACAAAAAATTACTTCACACGTAAAAGGTAGATGAGCCATTAATTCTTCTGTTAAATCTTCAGTTTCTGAATTTATGAAGAACCAATCTATTAGTAGTTCATTATTTATGTCCATGGATTGATATGTTTCATTTTTTCCACTTGCGTTGTTAAAGTACAAATCTCTTGTGTTGTGTTTTCGACCCCATAAATATGAATGGTAATTTTTTCTGGTGGTACTTCTGTAACCTGTGAGAAAGAAAAACTAAAATATTAGTGTTATATTCTTAAAGTAGTAAATTTCTGAAAAGTAAATTTTGTTGTTAATAATTTTTTTATTTTGTTGGCTTTTTGATAAAGTTGAGGACAGTAAATTAAATTGTAGAGGCTTTAAGTTGTTGCTAAAAGCTGAAGCTGTCTTGATGCAATTAAAAAAGTAAGTTTTATAAAAAAGCTGTTTTTGAAATATCGTATAATGGTTAGAATAAAGTAAAGTGCTTAGCTTTTAGGGTTGTGAGAGTTGTATAGAATAGACAGAAAGGAAGATAGAGAGTGATAGGTTGTTTGTGTATGAAATGGCAAAGGAGCTGTAGATAGAGAAGCAGATAGCGTGTGTAAGAAAGCGAGAAAGAATGTGAGAGCAGGTTATAGATGTATTTATGTGGCATGGAACTGTGTGACGTTGCATGATGATTATTGGAATTATGTGTTATGGTGAATAGTAGTGCATTTATGTGGATTGTTGGTATGTGGCATAGAGTGCATTTATGAGGGGTGTTTTATGTTGTTTTGAGTAGAGTGTAATTATGTGGAGTGTAATTATGTGGCGCTGATTGGTATTATGTAGAGTGTAATTATGTTGTGTGGTTTAGAATTGTGTGGCATTGAATTGTGTGGTTGTTTGGTTATGGAATTATGTGGTATGGTATGGAGTGGTATTATGTGGCATGGTGTGGAGTAGCATTATAGGGTGTGGAATTATGTAGCCAACGATGAAGGCAGGAAGGAGAGCCAGGGACAAACAAGGTCTTTAAGCTGTGTGAAAAGCACTTATGAAAACAGAAAACGAGAGGCAGTCATAGTGGCAGCAGAGTTTTGCTGTGGCATTTATTTGGACACAGAAACGGTGCTTTTCCTGTGACCTGCGATGTGAAAATGGTGTGTAGAGAGGGCGGTGTCTGATATGTACTGAGGTGTCTGAATATAGCTAGTATAGTATAGCAGAGCACTGCAGACCCACCAGTGCGGCACAGCTTTAGTTATTAAGTGTTAGCTGAGTAATGCACAGCCTGTGTTGTGTAATATAGAAGAGGTATGCAAAACCAGCAAAAAAGAAAGCTTTAATTCAAACTGCCACTTTTAACCTGCCTGACGATTTTTGTGCTGCCTATTAGTCTGTTTTTGCAGCTATGTGAGGTGCACTGGCACCGTTGAATAGGGTCAACATAGTGCTGTACATAAAGTAAAATACATAAATGCATCTCCCTAAATAAAGTACAGACATGGGATGCTTGTATTATAGTGACATACCATTTGCCATATGACACATGGAATTATATAGTTGCATGTGTGTTAAGCAGAACATGATGAAAATATATCGGAATTAATTGGTGAAGAGCACATAACCGATCAGGCAATTTCACAATACAGTAAAAAAAATACATAATGTTAGAATTATGCATTTGCACAAGTACATACACATAGAAACATCCACAAACAAACATAGATAGATGTTCGAAGGCGAGACAGGATGCTAATGGCAGCTGGCCACTTACATGGTGACCAAAAGGTCACGACAAGACCTCTTGAGAACAAGGGCCTTGGTGTGTGGCTTAGTTTATATTGATTTAAGCTTTCCATTATAGCGGGCAAATAGTTGAATCAATCCGTTCCTTAAGAAAAAAAAAGTTTTCTGTAATGTATTCTGCAGTTATGTCAAACAAGTATGTTTGCATTAACCAAATTAACTTTGGCGATGTTCTTTCTTACAGGCAGTGTTTGAAAGGAAATTTGTGTTAGGCTGGCTACAAAGATTTGTTTGAAGTGCTGTATGCATAGGGGTAAATGTTAAGGCCAAATAGAAGAAAGTGAATAAATCAGCCTGATAATGCTTAAAAAGGTGAAAGAAAGCTTTGGTGGCATTATTAGTAAATGTCACATACATATAAGGCTAAAGTATCTGCTTTACACAATGAAGTAATAAATAGATAGAATTACAGTTAGAAGTTGTGTTACTTTTCTGTGGGAAGAGATTTTATTGTGAGAATTGTATTGTTTTGTACTTACTTGTATTATGCTGTGTTTCGTCGTATTTAGAAAAAAATCCTCATTGAATACATGTACTGTGACATGAGTAATTTTGATGTATTGTCCAATTTATATAGGGAATTCACTTGCTTCTCTCCATAAAGTGATTTTAATATAGTCTGTGGCATCGTTGATTGTTATAGATTTTAGTTTTGTTTCTTGTCCTCCAATATATACATTTTTTATGCTGTCCTCCTGTAAAACATAAATTTGTGAAAGTTATTATTTTGCATCAATTTTATAGTAATAGTATAGAGCAGTGGTTCTCAAACTGTGCGTCGTTGCTCCTTGGGGAGCTGTTAAACTTAGCCAGGGGAGCTATGCACTTAGCAGTTTAATGCAAGTTTTGACATTTATTTTTGAAACCTAGGTATTTCCAGTACATATTTACATATAGCAATGTAATTGGGATACAAAGTTTGAGAGGGTACTTTAAAAAAGATATGGGCAAAAAAGGTTAAGTAGGAATATTTTTTTAGAGGTGCCGTCTTAGTAATACAAAACACCTTCCGTATATGATTATAATACTTTTATTAGTTTCATCCCAATTTTTCTCTGTAAGAAAAATGAAAATACTCCTGTGATTTCTGGTTGGCTAGGGCTTGCGCCCAAGCCAGGCAGAAACCACCAATGTAGTTAGGGCAAGGGAGTTACACGCTGAAGATAACCCCTGCTCATTCCCTTGGTAGCTTGGCACGAGCAGTCAGGCTTATCCCAGAGGCAATGTGTTGCGCAAACGCTTTACACATTGCCTCTGGGATAAATTAAACACAGTAAGTATTATTAAGTATTGACATTTCTTCTTGAAACATAGGTATTTCTAGTACATATTTATGTAAGTACACAGACATTTGGTGATAGGCCTGCTCTCTGTTGAACATAGGGAAGTAAAATACCATATATGGTATACTGCCAACATTCAGAATGTAAATAGAAGTCTGTCTTTTAAAAAATGTTGTGGAATTTAGTTTTGTTGCATTGATTAAGAGGCAATGTTAGGGAGGAGACAGCAAAAATAAAGCTGTATGTGGTTAAAAAAATTATGAGATACCCTGCTGAGATAGGTGTGTTGGTACGTATAATATGGGTAGAAATGGAAGCGCATGCAAATATTCCTTAACCGCAGAAACAGTTTGGCATTGGGGCCTACATGTATAGGAGTGCTATATAGCAATGTAATTGGGATACAAATTTTGAGAGGGTACTTTAAAAAAGATATGGGCAAAGAAGTGTAAGTAGGAATATTTTTTTTAGAGGTGCCGCCTTAGTAATACAAAACACCTTGCGTATATGATTATAATACTTTTATCAGTTTCATCCCAATTTTTCTCTGTTAGAAAAATGAAAATAATCCTGTGATTTCTGGTTGGCTAGGGCTTGCGCCCAAGCCAGGTAGAAACCACCACTGTAGTCAGGGAAAGGGAGTTACACGCTGAAGATAACCCCTGTTACCCCCTTGGTAGCTTGGCATGAGCAGTCAGGCTTATCCCAGAGGCAATGTGTTGCGCAAACGCTTTACACATTGCCTCTGGGATAAATTAAACACAGTAAGTATTATTAAGTATTGACATTTCTGCTTGAAATATAGGTATTTTTAGTACATATTTCTGTAAGTACACAGACATTTGGTGATAGGCCTGCTTTCTGTTGAACACAGGGAAGTAAAATACCATATACGGTATACTGCCAACATTTGGAATGTAAAAAGAGGGCTGTTTTCTAAAAAATGTTGCGGAATTTATTTTTATTGCATTGATTAAGAGCCAATGTTAGGGAGGAGACAGTAAAAATAAAGCTGTATGTGGTTAAAAAAATTATGAGTAACCCTTTTGAGATAGGTGTGTTGGTACGTATGATATGGTTAGAAATGGAAGCGCATGCAAATATTCCTTAACCGCAGAAACAGTTTGGCATTGGGGCCTACATGTATAGGGGTGCTATATAGCAATGTAATTGGGATACAAAGTTTGAGAGGCTACTTTAAAAAAGACATGGGCAAAGAAGTGTAAGTAGGAAGATTTTTTTAGAGGTGCCGTCTTAGTAATACAAAACACCTTGCGTATATGATTATAATACTTTTATCAGTTTGATCCCAATTTTTCTCTGTTAGAAAAATGGAAATACTCCTGTGATTTCTGGTTGGCTAGGGCTTGCACCCAAGCCAGGCAGAAACCACCACTGTAGTGAGGGCAAGGGAGTTACACGCTGAAGATAACCCCTGCTCACCCCCTTGGTAGCTTGGCATGAGCAGTCAGGCTTATCCCAGAGGCAATGTGTTGCGCAAACAGTTTACACATTGCCTTTGGGATAAGCCTGACTGCTCGTGCCAAGCTACCAAGGGGGTGAGTAGGGGTAATTTTCAGCGTGTAATTCACTTGCCCTGACTAGAGTGGTGGTTTCTGCCTGGTTTGGGCGCAAGCCCTAGGCAACTAGAAGAAAAGAGATTAGCGATCAGTCCCTCTGGTGGCAGCATACCGTTAGTGCCTGTAGAAGGGAAAGTATACATACCCAAAGATGTGATAAAGGATTTTATGAAGCATGAGGACATTGGGCAGTGGTTTAAGACTTATGAGGTAGCCATGACATCCCATAGAATCCCTGAGAAGGACTGGTGAGCGGGGGTGTGGGGTCGTTTTAGACCTCTGTTTTAAAAACGTATATAGAGGAGATAAGTGCAGTAATTGTCTTACCTGTGTTACTGTTCCGCAAACTGTCATTAGTGTTTTTATTTTTGCCTCTTTTATTGTTTTTATTGGTGATGCTGATGGAGCTGGTGGTTGCAGTAAATATTCAGCTTCTTGCATAATGGTGTCTGGAATTGGTATTGCAGGTATTCTTGTCACTTTAGTTTGCTTTGTGATCAAAATTACATTGTTTTTCACCAAAAAGTTTCTAATTAGAATTCCATTTTTTTCTTTAGTTAGAATATAATATTCTTCATTATAGCAAGTTGCTTTAATTGATCCAGTTGTGTCTGCTAATGCTAGATGATAAAGGACTTTATTTTCTTGCTTAGCTGTTTTGTAATATGTTTTGGTAGTACACTTGATTATCATTGCTTTGATTGGTTTGATGTATGGTTTGCTGTCATCATTTGTTTTCCCAAGAATGTCTTGAATGGAAAGCATCTGTAAAATGAAAAAGAAAAGTTAGTAATTACATCTTTTGTATGTTAAATTGCTACCCATAAAGCATTATGGTCAGTGTAATAGTTTTCTTTTCTTTTTTTTTAAATAAATTTTTATTTTGCCAACAGGAGGATAGCAGTATAACAAATAAGGAGGAAAAACATTGGTACGTAAGTAATTACTCAATGACATTAGCCCAATTCAAAATACCACAAAAAAAATGAGAAGAAATACAATTAATACATAGAATAAAAAGAATGCCTCACGATCTAAACAAATTATACATTAGAACAAATCCCCCCAAATTGCATTAAATTTAGCTACAGATCGAATACCTCTTGATTTAGCCAGTGCTTGTTCCATGTCATACGTCTGTCTTACTAACAGCCACCAGTCAGTAACAGAAGGTGATTTTGGGGAAATCCAAACCCTTGCTATAGTTATTCTTGCAGAGATCAGTAATATAGCAAGTAAGCTATTGAGCAAGACCACTGACTCATTGTCAGTGAAATTGCTCTCCCACCCTCGCAGCTCCACCATTAAGTGAGGCCTGCCCCTGCCCCTGCACTCTCGAGTGTTGGTGATCGAGGCCCTCCTCCACCCGCAGGTTTCCCTGCGCCTCATCCCTGGTGGTCCAGTGGACCTCTGTCTCCTTCCTCTAACTCTGCTCTTTCACTCGTTTTTCTACCTTTTATCTTTCACCTTTCTGCACTTTTCTGCATCTCTGCTCTTTTGTGCCTTATTTCTGCTCATTTTCCCTTCTTCTCGCTCTGCTCTTTCACTTGTTTTCACTCGTTTTTCTACCCTCTTTTATCTTTCACCTTTCTGCACTTTTCTGCATCTCTGCTCTTTTGTGCCTTATTTCTGCTCATTTTCCCTTCCTCTCGCTCTGCCCTTTCACTAGTTTTCACTCGTTTTTCTACCCACTTTTATCATTCACCTTTCTGCATCTCTGCTCTTTTGTGCCTTATTTCTGCCTATTTTCCCTTTTTTCTTTATCCCTTATTTCCTCCCTTTACCTTTCCCCGCCGCTGCTGCCCCCGCGGCCCCTCCCCCCCAGCGCGACCAGCCCAATCCAGCTCCCCTCCCCGCTCCCGCCTCCCAGCTGTCCAGCCCTCCCCAACCCCTACTTAATGGCGGCCACTGCGGGGACAGGCGAGCAAGACCACTGACTCATTGTCAGTGAAATTGCTCTCCCACCCTCGCAGCTCCACCATTAAGTGAGGCCTGCCCCTGCACTCTCGAGTGTTGGTGATCGAGGCCCTCCTCCACCCGCAGGTTTCCCTGCGCCTCATCCCTGGTGGTCCAGTGGACCTCTGTCTCCTTCCTCTAACTCTGCTCTTTCACTCGTTTTTCTACCTTTTATCTTTCACCTTTCTGCACTTTTCTGCATCTCTGCTCTTTTGTGCCTTATTTCTGCTCATTTTCCCTTCCTCTCGCTCTGCCCTTTCACTTGTTTTCACTCGTTTTTCTACCCTCTTTTATCTTTCACCTTTCTGCACTTTTCTTCATCTCTGCTCTTTTGTGCCTTATTTCTGCTCATTTTCCCTTCCTCTCGCTCTGCCCTTTCACTAGTTTTCACTCGTTTTTCTACCCTCTTTTATCTTTCACCTTTCTGCATCTCTGCTCTTTTGTGCCTTATTTCTGCCTATTTTCCCTTTTTTCTTTATCCCTTATTTCCTCCCTTTACCTTTCCCCGCCGCTGCTGCCCCCGCGGCCCCTCCCCCCCAGCGCGACCTGCCCAATCCAGCTCCCCTCCCCGCTCCCGCTTCCCTGCTGTCCAGCCCTCCTCGACCCCTACTTAATGGCGGCCATTGCGGGGACAGGCGAGCAAGACCACTGACTCATTGTCAGTGAAATTGCTCTCCCACCCTCGCAGCTCCACCATTAAGTGAGGCCTGCCCCTGCCCCTGCACTCTCGAGTGTTGGTGATCGAGGCCCTCCTCCACCCGCAGGTTTCCCTGCGCCTCATCCCTGGTGGTCGAGTGGACCTCTGTCTCCTTCCTCTAACTCTGCTCTTTCACTCGTTTTTCTACCTTTTAACTTTCACCTTTCTGCACTTTTCTGCATCTCTGCTCTTTTGTGCCTTATTTCTGCTCATTTTCCCTTCCTCTCGCTCTGCCCTTTCACTTGTTTTCACTCGTTTTTCTACCCTCTTTTATCTTTCACCTTTCTGCACTTTTCTGCATCTCTGCTCTTTTGTGCCTTATTTCTGCTCATTTTCCCTTTCTCTCGCTCTGCCCTTTCACTAGTTTTCACTGCGTTTTTCTACCCTCTTTTATCTTTCACCTTTCTGCATCTCTGCTCTTTTGTGCCTTATTTCTGCCTATTTTCCCTTTTTTCTTTATCCCTTATTTCCTCCCTTTACCTTTCCCCGCCGCTGCTGCCCCCGCGGCCCCTCCCCCCCAGCGCGACCGGCCCAATCCAGCTCCCCTCCCCGCTCCCGCCTCACAGCTGTCCAGCCCTCCCCGACCCCTACTTAATGGCGGCCACTGCGGGGACAGGCGAGCAAGACCACTGACTCATTGTCAGTGAAATTGCTCTCCCACCCTCGCAGCTCCACCATTAAGTGAGGCCTGCCCCTGCACTCTCGAGTGTTGGTGATCGAGGCCCTCCTCCACCCGCAGGTTTCCCTGCGCCTCATCCCTGGTGGTCCAGTGGACCTCTGTCTCCTTCCTCTAACTCTGCTCTTTCACTCGTTTTTCTACCTTTTATCTTTCACCTTTCTGCACTTTTCTGCATCTCTGCTCTTTTGTGCCTTATTTCTGCTCATTTTCCCTTCCTCTCGCTCTGCCCTTTCACTTGTTTTCACTCGTTTTTCTACCCTCTTTTATCTTTCACCTTTCTGCACTTTTCTGCATCTCTGCTCTTTTGTGCCTTATTTCTGCTCATTTTCCCTTCCTCTCGCTCTGCCCTTTCACTAGTTTTCACTCGTTTTTCTACCCTCTTTTATCTTTCACCTTTCTGCATCTCTGCTCTTTTGTGCCTTATTTCTGCCTATTTTCCCTTTTTTCTTTATCCCTTATTTCCTCCCTTTACCTTTCCCCGCCGCTGCTGCCCCCGCGGCCCCTCCCCCCAGCGCGACCGGCCCAATTCAGCTCCCTCCCCGCTCCCGCTTCCCAGCTGTCCAGCCCTCCTCGACCCCTACTTAATGGCGGCCACTGCGGGGACAGGCGAGCAAGACCACTGACTCATTGTCAGTGAAATTGCTCTCCCACCCTCGCAGCTCCACCATTAAGTGAGGCCTGCCCCTGCACTCTCGAGTGTTGGTGATCGAGGCCCTCCTCCACCCGCAGGTTTCCCTGCGCCTCATCCTTGGTGGTCCAGTGGACCTCTGTCTCCTTCCTCTAACTCTGCTCTTTCACTCGTTTTTCTACCTTTTATCTTTCACCTTTCTGCACTTTTCTGCATCTCTGCTCTTTTGTGCCTTATTTCTGCTCATTTTCCTTTCCTCTCGCTCTGCCCTTTCACTTGTTTTCACTCGTTTTTCTACCCTCTTTTATCTTTCACCTTTCTGCACTTTTCTGCATCTCTGCTCTTTTGTGCCTTATTTCTGCTCATTTTCCCTTCCTCTCGCTCTGCCCTTTCACTAGTTTTCACTCGTTTTTCTACCCTCTTTTATCTTTCACCTTTCTGCATCTCTGCTCTTTTGTGCCTTATTTCTGCCTATTTTCCCTTTTTTCTTTATCCCTTATTTCCTCCCTTTACCTTTCCCCGCTGCTGCTGCCCCCGCAGCCCCTCAACCCCAGCGCGACCGGCCCAATCCAGCTCCCCTCCCCCTCCCCGCTCCCAGCTGTCCAGCCCTCCCCGACCCCTACTTAATGGCGGCCAAAGGCGCGTCAAAGGCAAGCCCGTCTGCGCCCGTCCGCGACCCGACCGCGACCAGCGCCAGGAACCCTGGACCTCCGCCCCGCCAACGCTACGACCCAGCAGCACTCCACGCACTCAACCCAGGCTGCAACAACAACTGCAAGCTAGCATCACCAGCCGACTCCCACGGACCCTTCAGCTGTCACCGCTGCCGGCACACCTGCAGCACCGTCAAGAACACGGATCCAGCACAACCCGCCCACAAGAACACAACCGAACCGAAGACCCTGCAATGCATCCTCCTCAACGTCCGATCCCTCCACAAACACGCCACAGAAATCTGGGACCTCCTCGACAGCACCACCCCGGACGTAGAGTTCTTCACCGAAACCTGGACCAACACCACCTCGGGACCAGACATCGCCATCCCCCAAGGATACAAGATCTCCAGGAAGGACCGCCCCACCCGCCCAGGAGGAAGACTCACCATCGTCCACAAATCCAGCCTCCGCCTGAGCACACTCCCTGACGAGCCCACAGAACTGATGGAACACCTTCACTTCAAGATACTGGCCAGCCCCACCGCCACCCTCCGAGGAACCCTCATCTACCGACCCCCTGGACCCCGCGGACCCTTTGCCAACTCCATCACGGACATTATCTCCCCGCAGGCCATCGCATCCACCAACTACACCCTGCTGGGAGACCTCAACTTCCACCTCGACAACCAACTGGACCCCAACACCACATTCCTCCTGGACAACCTCCACAACATTGGACTGCGCCAGATCGTGACCGAGCCCACGCACTCAGCAGGACACACCCTCGACCCCTCTTCACTACAGGAAACTCCATCCCCTTCAGCCACACCACCGAACTCCCATGGACCGACCATCGTTGCGTCCACTTCACCTTCAGAACACCCACCATCCACAGACACCTGCACCTGCTTCCACGAAGAAACTGGACCAAAATCACTGACGACCAGCTCAGCTCCTCACTCAACAACTCCACCCCAACCATCATGGAAAACGACGACCCCAACACCGCAGCCCGAACCCTGCATAGATGGATCTCGGACAGCACCAACACCATACCCCCCCTCAAGAAAAACAACAATACTCGCGCCAAGAAAGCCAGATGGTTTACCACCGAACTTCGAGAGTCCAGAAGCACATGCCGCCGCCTTGTAAAGGCCTGGAGGAACACCAAATCCACAGAAGCCCACGACAACTTCAGAGCCGCCACCAACGCCCACCATCAACTCATCAGAGAAACGAGGAAAAAAGCGATTGAAGACAGAATCTCCACCCACGCGCACAACAGCAAGGAACTCTTCAGCATCATCAAGGAGTTCGCCCAACCCACTAGCGAGTCTACCGACATCCCTCCCTCACAAGACCCCTGCGACAAACTCAGCACCTTTTTCCACCACAAAATCAAGAGCATCTACGACAACTTCGACGAAGACAACCAACACACTGAACCCTCACCAACCACCCCCGACACCCGGAAACCAGCGATTGACGACTGGACAGCCCTCACCACCGAAGACACACTGAAGACAATGAAGTCAATCCACTCAGGGGCCCCCACAGACCCCTGCCCCCACCACATCTTCAACAGAGCCGCCGACACCATCGCACCCATGCTCCGCCACACCATCAACCGCTCCCTGGCGACCGCCTCGTTCCCCGACGACTGGAAACACGCCGAGGTCAACCCCCTCCTAAAGAAACCCTCAGCGGACCCCACCGACCTCAAAAACTACAGACCCATCTCCCTGCTCCCGTTCCCTGCGAAAGTCATCGAGAAAGCCATCAACAGCCAACTCGCCACATTCATTGAAGAACACAACATCCTCGACTCCTCCCAATCCGGCTTCAGAAAAAACCACAGTACGGAAACCGCCCTCCTCGCCGCAACAGACGACATCCGCACCCTAGTGGACAAAGGAGAAACAGTAGCCCTCATCCTCCTCGACCTATCAGCGGCGTTCGACACAGTCTCCCACCGCACCCTAATACGCAGACTCTACGACGCAGGAATCCAGGACAAGGCCCTCGACTGGATCCGCTCCTCCCTCTCCGGCAGGACGCAGCGGGTCAGACTCCCCCCTTTCCTCTCGGACCCCACACCTACCACCTGCGGAGTCCCCCAGGGCTCCTCCCTCAGCCCGACGCTCTTCAACGTCTACATGGCTCCACTCGCCCCCATCGTCAGAACCTACGGACTCAACATCGTGTCATACGCAGATGACACCCAGCTCATCCTCTCCCTATCCAACGAGCCCAACACCGCCAGACGCAACTTTCGAGAAGGCATGGAAGCCGTCGCCGTATGGATGAAAAACAGCTGCCTACAACTAAACTCCAACAAACAAGAAGTACTCATCATGGGCCCAAACCCCGATGCCTGGAGCGACACCTGGTGGCCCCCCCGCCCGCGGAAACCCGCCAACCCCCACGTACCACGCACGCAACCTGGGAATCATCCTGGACTCCGAGCTCAAAATGGACCGCCAGATCAACTCTGTCTCGTCTTCCTGCTTCCACACCCTCCGCCTCCTTCGTAAGACCTTCAAATGGATCCCCCTCGAACACCGAAAGACCGTCACTCACGCCCTGGTCACCAGCAGACTCGACTACGGCAACGCACTCTACGCCGGAATAAACAAAAACCTCACCCGCAAGCTACAGAACATCCAGAACGCGGCCGCAAGACTGGTCCTCAACCTGCCAAAACACTGCCACATCTCCCAGCACCTGCGCACACTCCACTGGCTCCCTGTCGAGGCGAGAATCACCTTCAAGATACTCACCAACGCACACAAGGCCGACTCAAATTCCACGCACCCCAAAGGACCCTACGATCAGCCCAGCTCTCCTACGCCGTGGTCCCCCACACCGGAAAGACCAGATCGGGAGGCCGCTCCTTCTCCTTCCTCGCGGCCAAAGCATGGAACGCCCTTCCGCTCCACCTCAGACAGACAACATCGCTCCCCATCTTCGCAAGAAACCTCAAAACCTGGCTCTTCGACAGACCCCCTCCTTGATGAATGGAACCTGCACCCCCACCCCTAGCGCCTTGAGACCCTTACGGGTGAGTAGTCGCGCTTTAACAAACCCCTGATTGATTGATGGAACTTAGAACTCTGGTTCCTATAGCCCATCATGATGTCCATTGTTGTAAGAGGTAGTTCTATCCCCAGCTTTTGGGACAGAACAAAACCAACCTTCTGCCAGAAGATTGATAATTCTGGGCATGTTATGAACATATGTTTAATGTCAGCCGCATACAGATCACACCTTGGGCATTTTGTCCGATCACTGCATGTATTATTAGATGACCATTTAGAGATTCTTTCCGGAGTATAATACAGCAAACATATCGTACGATATTGCTGCAATCGGAAATTAGTAGAATGCACTGCCTTATCTATAATACTAAAGGCTTGCAATATAATATTAGCCGATACTGACGTCCCCAAGACCTTGCCCCACCGTTCAGCTAATCTCACACAGTCATCTTTTCTATAGCTACTTAAACATTTATACCCCTTACTGATCAGAGATTTTGTATTTAAAGTGTGTAGATTATCCCAGATATCAGAATCCGATATGTTAGTCAAATTTAAATGTCTTAAAAAATAATCCCAGATCTGATAGTATTTGAACAGCATGTAATCTGGCAATTTATACTGCATTTGAAGTTTATCAAAAGAGGCAAAACCACTGTAATCGTACAAATCCCCTAGACACGTGATACCGTAACTGGCCCAACGTTTGGCCACAACATCATGGAATAACTCCGGCAAGCCTGGATTAGACCAAAGAGGAAACTTATCATAAAAATGTGGTGTGTTGCATCTAAGAGAGATAGCACACCAAATAAATATACTGTCGCGTACCGTCTTGAACTTGACCCTTTTAAAATAATTCGGGTCGTTAGTTCTATAAAGAAACATATTACTCTCTACACCCAGCAAAAACTTATGGAAAAAAAAGTACTGCCAGGATGAATAAGGCTTCGAAGACGACCAATAAAAGTAGACCAAAAATACATTTTAAAATCAGGAAATTCTAAGCCGCCTTGATTAAAAGGGAGTTTCAGCAACTCAATTGCCCGTCGCGCTTTTCGGTATCCCCAAATAAAGCTACTTAAGATTCCCTCTAATGTCTTAAAGAATAAATTGGGGGCCCGTAACGGAATAGAACGAAACAAATAAAGAAATTTAGGAAGAATCTTCATTTTTATTATATTTATTCGCCCAATAATACCTAAAGGCAGCTTATGCCAGTTCGTTAATGAAGAAGCCGTCTCTTTTAACAATACTTCATAATTTAATGAAATTATTCTTTTGATCTGTGCTGACATCCTGACCCCAAGATAAGTGGCAACAGAGCACGTCCCCTGAATTGGAGTCGAAGGTTTAAAGTTAAGGAGGACCTGGGTTTTATTAACATTTAATTTATAGCCTGAAATTACTCCATATCCCCCAGCTGCTTTCGCTATCGCTTTAAGTGCTTCTCCAGGTTTCGTAGAAAAGACTGCTAGGTCATCTGCATATGCGATAACTTTGATATAATTTGCTCCCAGCGTATAAGCGCAAATTTCCGGATGATTTTGCAAAACGGTTATAAACGGTTCTAAGTATAGAGCGAAAAGAAGGGGTGAAAGCGGACATCCCTGACGGGTACCGCATAAAACCGGAAAAACAGACGACTGGAGACCTGCATAAACTAATTTAGCGCAGGGCTGATCGTATAAAGCCTGTACCCATCTTTTAAATTGACCCTTAATTCCATAAGCCGATAGCGTAGCCCAGAGAAAGTCCCACCCCACTCGGTCAAACGCTTTTTCTGCGTCTAGCAGTATCATACCGAGTGGGTTTGATTTTATGTCTGCCGCGTCAAAGGCAGAAACAGCCATATTAACGTGGGCAGTAGTGTCCCTTCCCTGGATAAACCCATGCTGATGAGGAGATACTAGACTAGGCATTATTGGAGCAAGACGTTTCGCGAGAATCTTTGCAAAAAAAATTGCATCGGCATTAATAAGCGAGGTTGGCCAATAAGACCCACGCTCGTCCGCTGGTTTTTTTTTTCTCAGAAAAAAGACAATCTGTGTCAGATTTCACGACTCGGGGATCTTACCACTTATCCCAATAGAGCTAATTAACTGGCTAAATGGCATCAACAAAACATCTTTGAAAATTTTATAGAATTCCAGAAGTATTGTATCTTCCCCCGTAGCTTTTCCTGATGGCAAGGTACTAATTGCTAATTCTATCTCCTCCCTTGATACGTCTACATCCAAAGAGTCAGATATTACTCCCCCCATGCTTGTCAAAGAACAATTCCGAATATAATTCAGAATATCTTCTTGCTTTGGTTGGATCGTTGGGATATATAACTCCTGATAATATAACGCAAATTGTTCCAAACTTTGTTGCGGATGTTTATACAATATGCCATTAATCCCCTTAATGATTTTTATATTAGTCTTAGCCCTATCATCGGCCACTTTGAAAGCAAGAATCTTACCGATTTTTTCCCCATACTCATATTGTGACAGCCGATATTTACTAAATCTGATCATACTTCTTTCCCTAAATGTTTTTTTCAGAGCTGATCTAAGATTAATTAAAGTTAACCCCAGCTGTTCCGTATCATCAGTCCCCCTCAATACTGCCTCAGCGTGTTTATCTTCAGCTGCCCGAATGGCAAAGGTGGTCTCTTTAATCGATTTTTGCCGATCTTTATTTTGCTGCCATATATATTGTTGAGTATAACCTCGGATAGTTGCCTTACAGGCATCCCAAACCACCGCGGGAGAGGCTGAACCTAAATTTTCATCCAAAAAAAGTTTAAGGGGCCGATTCCGATCTCGGCCGGTAGGGCTCCGAATCGGATTCGGCTCAACCGGATCCGATTCGGAGCCCTCTTTCCCGACCGATTCGGACGTGCGTCCGGGCGAGCGAGTACGATGCGAGCGCTCGCGAAATTGCCGACCGACTCGTTCGCGGGACCCAACCGCACCGACCGACTCGCACGGACACGACTCGCACCGCGCAATGGAGACGTTCCCTGGCCGGGTAAGTACGATGCGCGCCTCGAGCAGTCCGACCGACTCGCGCAGTCCGGCTCCAAAGAGCAGTCAGAGCCGCACTTTCGGGGTCCGTGTCGGACCCCCCTGTACGCGTAGCCGCGCGAGTCGCACACAGGGGGGGGACCCATGGGTCCCCCCTACCTGTGCTTGTACGGCGCAAGTCACTTCGACACGTACCCGCTGTAGGGGGCGCCCTTGTTCGCCTCGCACCCATTGAGTCAATGGGAGCCCGCGTACGCGTTGTACGACCGGCTCCCATTGACTTCAATGGGAGTCTGACCGAATCGAGTCCGATTGCATGCGAACGCATCGTACTCGTTCGGTTGGACTGCTAGGGTCCGATTCGGTCGGAAATCTCTCCGGGTCCGGCTCGGTCGGGGAGATTTCCGGCCTGAATCGGAATCGGCCCCTAAGTTGTTCCCTGGTCCTAGCCACATATACCTCATCTAGTAGTAAGTACTTAGGGAATGAAAAAGATCTAGGCATCTTATGTTCCGTATAGGTTTTAAGTAAGAGGAGGATAGGGTTATGGTCAGATGTAACTCTCTGGCATATTTCCATATCAGCTGTCCATAAAATCTGGTCTGACACCCAGGCCATGTCTATTCGAGAATATAATTTATGCGGAGCTGAGTAATACGTATAGCCCGGTACTTCTACGTGTAATGTTCTCCAGACATCCCTAATTGCCTGTAGTCGACCTAGCTCCACAATTGCAACCCGTGTTCTTCTCATCCTGTGAGAAGCAATTCGTCTGGTAGTATCTATCCCATAATCCATTATGCAATTAAAATCCCCCATCACAACCCTTTCCCCCTCCAAACTCAGCATCTCCATATTTATCAAATCAAATATAGTAGGGTCATCTATGTTAGGACCGTACAATATACAAAAAACATATTTTTCCCCGTATCGTCAATTGTGCTATAGCCCATCTCCCACCTTTATCGGACATTGTCTTACAGACTACGCATGAAAACCGCTTATGCCGCATAATAGCGACCCCCCGAATAGATGCACTTTGTGCTGTGCATACTATCGTCTCATAACCTAATTGTTTCAACAATCCACGGTCCTTATAAGATAAATGTGTCTCCGTTAGCATCACTATCTGAGAATTATAAAGTTTTAGTTCTTCTGCAACTAATTGTCTCTTGATCCGACTATTCAAACCTGCCACATTCCACGCTAGGCAGTTAACCCAATCCATTGAAGTATTGATTCTCTGACATCTCTATCATCTTCTTTTTTAATGTCCAGCTTAATTATCTGAAACCGATTTTCCTCCACCCTATCTATACTTTCAATACTTGTTACCCTCCCATTGGCTTTATTTTGTTTTTGCCCCCACCCATACCCCCACCAACCCCCAACACCCCTCCCCGACTGACCCACCCACCTGCATCTAAGAGGAGGAATCATCCCCTTCTTTCAGCTGCCGCTGGAATGGCAGCTATCTGGAACCAGAACACCCCAGAGGCTCCCGAGACCTGCCCCACCCCTTTAGACATTAAAAAGCAGAAGAAAAGAAGAAAAAAAAAAAGAACAAAGAAGAAAAGAAGAAAAAGAAATAAATGATTTTTTTAACGTGCCTGACACCCAAATAAAAGCACAATTATACCATCTTTACTGTCTTCACATATATCTTTACCCTGTCCCATCTAATTTCAACCTTTCCCCCCTCAATCTAAACAATACCATAACATTAAATCATTATATATCCCTTTTATACCGCTCCATTTTTCTGCCATCTGTGGAGCGCTTCCTTTGCTTCTAATTCAGACAGAAAGAAATATGACCGCCCCCCACGAATAACTTTTAAGCGTGCTGGCTCCTGCAAGAAAGCTTGAGCCCCAGTAGCTTTCAATGGATCTATCAACTGTCTTAGTTGCCATCGGCGATCCATTGTCGCCTTACAGTAGTCTGAGCGAAAAAAGATGGAAAAAGATTCAACCGCCACTGGTGTTCTGGGGCTAGCCTTCATTAAAACCGCTTGTCGTAACAAAAAATTTCCCCAAAAAATCAAAAAAGGCCTGGGGTACCGAGTATCTTGCCTACGCTGCACAAAAGGTAATCTGTGAGCCCTTTGCTCCTGACAGTCCCAATCCCAGTCCCCAAGGTCCGGGAAAGACTTCTGAAGTATCTGCACTATAAAAGCTCTAGGGTCCGACCCTTCTTGCCCCTCCGGAATGCCAAACAGTTTTATGTTATGCCGCCTCTGTCGATTCTCCAGGTCTTCGAGCTTCAACTGCATTGCTACTAGCTGGTCGCCATGCTGCTGTACTGAGCTAGTGACTTTAGAGGTAGCTTCTTCTGTGCCTGCCACTCTTTGCTGTAGATCGGTTACCTCATCTGTCAAAGCCCCGACTTTTGATGTCACTTCCCTCAGAGACTGCTGTATATTACAATTATCTGCTCTAACTTGGGCAAAAAGTTCTCGCGTTTCCTCCCTTTGATCTTTCAGTGTCTGAAGTATCAATGATAGCATTGAGGATTCATCTCCCAAAGGCCCTTTGCCTTCATCTTGAGGATCTCCTGCCAAGTATAACCCCCCTGATATCTGGGAGGATACAGATGCGGGAGAGGTCTCAGGGTTTTCCAAGACATGTGCCCTCCCAGACAACTGCCTCAAAACCAGCTCTGGCCCCAAGTCCGTATCATCAGCCACCACCTCTGCTATCTTGAGGGCACTTGTACGTGCGTTTTCCTTTAAGCCAGCATCTGATAGTCGCGATATCATGGTTTTAATCCCGCCCTTGGCCTGAACCCACCGCCGAATAGGGCTATCGATGGACACATCCTTCGACTGATTCAATCTCCCATTGCCTGAGCCCTGGCTAGGCCCACTGTAAGTCTTCTTCACTTCCTTCATTAATTTGTGTTTAAAGTTTTTTTTTTTAACCACAGATAATCGTGCAGTTTGTTTGTCCAGTGGCCCTATTGGGGATTGCTGTTCCCCTTGTAATGCTGGGGGCTCAGACCATCCATACCCGGTGTCAGAGAAGTGAATATCACCTCCTCATGTGTGCCCAGCGCTGAGTCACTGATAGTAGAGGGCACCCTGATACCAGGCATAGAAATTGGCAACACCATATTATGCTCAGGTGATACATTTATATGCTCTGCATTCGAAAGTTTTGGGCTGCCTATATTAACCGAATTATCAGAATTGACCCTTGCGACAGCTCCCTCCATAGGTGGAGAGTGAAATACAAATTCCGTTAACATGACGGCAGGTGACATTGTCGACATTTCTTTCAAGCTTGGCCCCCTTAACTCAGCAACTGTAGATAGTTCCTCGGTCTTCTCAGAAATTACGCCATCAAATTTAGCAGCCTTAGCGACATTAACAAGCTAATCTTCCTTAGTGTGTTTTTTAAGTTCAGTAGTCGTACTTTTATTAGGCTGAGATAACCTAATAGAGTCCCCACTGCTCTCTACCCTGTTCGCATCTGCAGCACCAATCTGACGCGGTTTGTAAATAGACTCCGGGGAAGTAAGCACCGTTTCAGCATGTAACTCATTAATTGCATTAACGACCAAATCTGCTAACTTGTTGCCAGTTCCAGCTTCAGTAGCAGCTTCTGAAGAAAATAGCTCTGCTGACTGCCTTGATTGTAAAAAATGCAGTACCGGTTTACTGAGTGCTACTGTGTGTTTCGTGCCAGCGGCTCTCGTGGTCTCCGCTCCCTCCACCGCCTGACTCCCCTCTGAAGCTAATGTACTCACCGGCAGTCGATTAGCTGCCCGAGCGCTTCTGGCCATGAGTTTCGGTGGAGCCATAGCCCAGAGTGCCTTGGTATGCAAGTACTGTTGTGGCCGCAGAAGAAAACCAAAACGGAGGCGCCAAGGAATACGCAGAAACACCTGATGCGTCACCCGGCCAGCGGACAGCATACGTCCAGATCCAATCCTCGCGATCGCCTGCATCCAGCGCGTACCTCCGTGCAGCGGAATCGAAAGGCAGGTAAAGCAGACCAAATTCTCAATTAGTAATTTAGTTCGTTCGTGTTTTTATCTTTTCCTCCTTCCAAAAAGCGGATTCAGCCTTTTAAACCTTTAAAACTTTGTCCTCATAGTAACAAACAAATTTGGGATAGGGTCGGCGGTATCAGGAGCCTCCACGAGTGCTGGTTCACAGCGACGGCGTCAGTCCGCCATCTTGCTCCTCCCCCGGCCGGTCACTGTAATAGTTTTCTAAAGTCCCAAAATGTTCTATATGTCCATTACTGTATATGTGATCTAATAATGTTTGGTAGTTTGTGGTGTAACTACTTATTAGTTGTTTGCATTGTAAATATGTGTGCATAAAATCTTGTAGTAGTGAAGTTTGTAGAGTTGATTTTTTTTAAATCTATGTTAAAATCACCCATAATAATATATGTAAAATTGGGGTAGAAGTTAATTATGTTTGTTATTGATTGCAATAGTGTTTGTATTGGTATATGTGGTGGTTTGTACAATATCACTATTAAACAGTTTTTATCGTTAATATGTAGTGTAATATGTATAATGTCAATTCCTTGTTGTGCCTCATAAATAGGTAGTATGCAAATCTGTTTTTTATAGTATATTGCAATTCCATGTTCTGTTTGCTCATTGTGATATTTATCAAATATTATATGATGATATTGTTGAATTGAGAATGTTTCTGTTGTTGCTTTTCTAGTTGTATTTATTTCTGTTAGGCGAATAATGTCTCCATTCATGATGTTTTGGTCTGATGTTAGTGATTTAAAATGCATTTGAAGTGAACGTATATTGTGTACAATAATATTGAATTGTTTGTTGTATGTGGCTATTTGTGGTACAGATATATGTAATGTCATTTGTGTTCGTAATCGTTGCATTTCTTCCTTAACTTTGTGATGTACAAGTATTTTTTTGTCATCAAAGTTTTGAATGTATATGTTTGATATTGATTTAGTTCTGCTTAAAGCAACATAATGCAAGTGATGCATTTTGCTATTGTTAAAGTGTATATAAAGTGGTTCAATAGTTTCACCTTGTATCCTATGTATTGTTCTTGCAGATGCTTGGCGTAAGGGAAATTGTTTGCGTATAATAGTAATACATTTTCTGGTGTATTGGAAGTGCCTAATTATTGGATGTATTGGTGTCCAATTAGCTTGAATTGCTGTGTGATATAAGTGTTTGTTTTCTTTTCTTGTATGTTTTCCAGTTGTTTGTTTATCAAATTGTATCCAAATTATAAGTGTTGTATTATTGATAGTTTCTACTAATTGTACAACACCTGATGCGCCATTAGTTAATCCATCATTAACATTTATATTACAAGTTAAGTCATAGCGTAGTTGTAATGCAATATATAATGTGTGTGCAAGTCCCATAGTTTTTGTAGGATCAGTTGGTAATTGTTTTAATATTGTTTGCTTAACTTCTTCAGAAAGATCAGAACTTACTGTATCATTTGCTATTGTTAAGAAAACGGGATATTGTTGTATGTGTTGCATTAAACCTTTATTATTAATGTTATTTACTTCTTTGTTTGTTGACATGATATGGTATATTTTTGATAATAGTTTAATTTGGTTGTATTTCCCGTTGTTTAATGTATAAAATATCACTTTCTGTATGTTTCCCTTCTCTTAGTCTGTTTAGCAATTCTGCAAATGGAAGGTAATTTTGTTGCCTCATAATTTTAGTAAGTTCATATAGTTTAAAATGTGTTACCCATAAGTTAGTACTTAGTGGTCCATATGTATATTTAGTATTCTCAAAAATGTAGGTGTCAAATACTGGTTTTATTTGATAAAAGTCACCAATAGCTAAAATGGAGCTACCTCCAAATGGCAGATTGGATGCCTCTTATTTCTTGTAATCTGTTATGTATAAAGTTGAACATATTTGTTCCAACCATGGAAATTTCATCAGTTATTAGTACTTTAAGATGCATTAGTTGACTTTGAAGAGCAGTTCTGTTTTCATGTGTTAAACGTTTATAAGTAAAAGTTTGTTATACCGGAATTTTGAATGTACTATGTAGTGTTTTTCCATTAATATTATGTACTGCTTTACCTGTTGGTGCTGTAAGCAATATATATATTAGGCCTGGGCGGAATTAGCGTAGTCGCGTTACGCAAAGTTCTGCGAAGATGTGAAAAATCTTCGCGAGCTACGCAGAATTCCGCGAGCACGCGGAATTGCTTGTTCCGCCCGTTCGCGATGCTTTTTTCCTGTTCGGGGACGCTGTTTGCGTGCTCGGGGGGAAATATCTTGCGAACTTGCCCATGCGGTCGCCAATTGGCACGGCCATCTTGTTTCACTTGTCCCGCCCGTTCGCGATGCGTGTTTCCTGTTCGCGGATGTCCGATGGCGCGTCCGAATGACGTGTTCGCGAGCTCACACTCTCGCGGGATCGCACGGCCGGCTACCAAAATCTTGTGGCGCACGTGAACGGATAGGAAAACTTGTCTGCGAATGCAGGGATCACGGTAAGTCGCTACCGCGTGCGTGAACACACATTTTGAAAGCGCAAACAAGGAAAAAATTCCGCTACGCCACGGATCACGGAATTTTCAGCAATTGCGCGTTCTCCGCAGAACGCGGAATTGCCAAAATTCCGCAAATTCCGCGAGCGGAGCGGATTTTACTGCCCAGGCCTAATATAAATGTTGTCTGGATTTTCCCCTGCTTTAGTATTATAATATCGTAATAATGTTTGATAAAGTGCTGTAATAAGAAAGCTTTTTACAACTCCTGCACCACCAGTACAGAATGTATAGCATGGCGTTGTTTTATTTTTGATACAATCTAAATGATGGTAAACAAAGTTCAATTGTTCTAATGTTAAATTATGCATGATATTATAATATGCTTCATTTGGTAATAGGGAATTAGTTAATGTTTCTTCTTCAATATTGCTGCGAATTCCTAAATCTAATGATAAGTCATATAGGTTTTGTTGTTCAGTATGTTGTTGCTCATATGAGTTCGTATCAAAACCTATTGTGTTGTGTGTGCTATTAGTTGTTGGTGAGAGTAGAGGTGTGAATGTTGTTTCATTGTCAAAGTTAATATTTAATTCAGAGAGCTGTTCATTGTGTTTATTATAGCTGTCATGATGTTTATTGACAATGTCTTTCACTTCAATATATCTTTCAAAGTATGTTTTTTTATGCAAAATGATTTTGCTTTCTTCTCTCCAAGGAAAGTATAGCATTAATAGTTCCCTGTAATAATTTTCGGAGTCATTTATTTTGTCAAATCTGCAGTAACGTATATTTTTTTACATTTCCGTTTGCTTAAGTTATTGATTGTATTTATGAGTGTATTGTGTTTGTCATTGTCTAGGTTGTCTATTTCAATTTCTTCCTCATCTGAGCTGTAAAAATTTGTTTCAGCGAGTAAGTTCTCATTGTCATTTTTAGTTTTACGTTGCTTACTTGTACTAGTATAATTATACATAAAAGCATAATCTGCTAACGTGCATTGTTCTAATGGTTTTGGTCGTTTGCTATATTTTAATATGATATTGTCAAATTGTATGTCAGTTGATGTATCTGGTAATGACTTAATAGTATCTAGGTCTTTCATTAAATAAGTTCTTTTTTCTGGAGAATTGGTATTAATAAATACAAATGATCGTGAACTTTTACGTAATGGAATTTGAAGAATGAGGTAAGCGGCTTCTTGAGCACTTATTTAGGTACAGTTTAGGAATTTGTTGCCGATGTGTCTACGTTTTTCTTTTATATTACTATTGTAATACACTTCTTTTGCTGCTTGTGCAATTATTTTACTCATTCCTCTTTGCGATTTACTTGTATATGAAATTATGTAAACAGCACAAGCATAAGCATCTAATATAAACTGTAAGTCAATGTTTGCTTTCCAAGCTTGTAAAAGAATAGAATTATAGTTATTAATAAAGCATTCTGCTGGTGTTCTCTTTAAAAAAAAAAAAAAATTCTTTCTATAATAGATTGTATACATGTAAAATATTGTTCTGTATTTAAATTAATACATTCTAAAAAAAGTATTAAAATTTAGAGTTTGGAATTCTGGTGCATTCATAGTGTCATGAATGTTTTGAATCTGTCCTTGCAATAGTTTATCTGTTTTGTCTATTGTTAAAGGTTCTAGAATTATAGTTTGTGGCATAGGATATTTAGGATATTGATATTTGCATGTCCTTTTATTTTTTTGGCTGCAATTTTTGGTGTGTGCTTGCCTTTGTAGTGGTATTAAAGGTTCTAGTTCTGGCTCTTTTGATTTAGCACATGTGATATATTTATCAATAAATTGAATTACTTCTTGTAAGTTTGTTTTTCCATATTGTGGTGCATTTTCGATCCATAATAAAGCATGTATATGTGGTGATCCTCTTTGCTGAAATTCTACTCTATAAAAGAAGTCAATTAATATGCCAATGGGATTACTTTGATGCATTAAAATGCAATTAAAGAATTTCCTAACTTGAAAGTCAAAATGTCTTGCACATGTAATTGGATCTTGTTGTATTAATTGACATTTTGTTTCCCAAGGCATACTTTCCAAATCTCCTTCTCTATATTCATGTAATTTTTGTAATCTCAATAATATGTTGATTAAATGGTGCCATTTTGTTTCTGCTGCAGATAAAGTTAGGAAAATATTTGGTATTCCAAGTTGTCGTATCATAGCAAAAAGATCTTTTTGCAATTTTCCCAATATGGTGGAGAACTGCGAATAGTTTTTAATATTTTGTACCCTTCATTGTACTGTAAGATGTCCATTAAATTATGTTTTATGTCTTTAGCAGTAATAAATGCCCCATTGCTAAAATGTTTTCGGAGTGATATGTTTATTTTTCCCTGAATTTGTTTTATGTGTAATTTTTTTAACTTAAAGAAAATATTAGTTATAGATTTTGCTACTCTTCGGTCACAGCTTCTTAATTCCCATTGACATATTGTACTGTAATGTACAGGTAAGTGTCTATCTTTATTATTAGGTCGTCGTTCGCCACAAAATATTGTTGGGAATGCGAAAAATTCAGAATCTTTATCTTCATATAAACCTCTTGGTGAGTTATGTTCAGCAGGTGCTAAGCTTAAGATACTAGCAGTACTATTGGTTATTGTTTCATTTGTTAACATAGTATCTAGATTTCCTGCTGCTATGTTGTCTGTAGTATCAGATGAATCATTTATTTGTTGTGTTATATACGTCCACTCTGGATTAACAGTGATTCCATATTCTTTGAACATTTCACTGTTTAAGGCTAACCATAATGCTGCTTGTTTCACTCTATTTGGTCTTACATTTTCGAAATGTGTATAAGATTTATAAGCTAACTTTCTTTTTAGTTTTATCAGAATTGTTATCTCATCATTAACTTGTCTTGGTAATATTGTCACTGTTGTCATAACATCTGCAGGCAGATTAACTACAGCACCTGATATTGATTTCTGAAATCCACGTGGCAATGTTCTAATTTGTATGAAGGGAATTCTTGGCAAAACTAATCTTTCTTCCAAATTATGTAAATGTAATTGTATTGGGATATTTGGAAACTGCATTCCATTGATAAATGAACTTGGTGGTATTTTATTGTTGCTAATGTGTCCATAGCAAGTGTTGCATATATTATCAGTTGGGTTTGGGGTTATGTTACATTCTATGAATGTGGAATTTGTACTAATGTTGGTGATTCTTCTTAAAGATTGTTTATGCCATAATTGATTACAAATAGTACAAATATATTCTGGGCCATTAAAGATTTATTTATGAAAGTTTATTATGTTTTTTGTTTGATGTGTGTTTTATTGTATTGGTACCTGATTATTTGGTGTGTTGTCTATGCTGTTTGTGTTTATATATAGTTTTTTGGGGGAACTGAATGTTTATGATGGGAAAATGTTTCGTTTTCTTTTTAGTGTTTGTGCTAATGTGGTAGTTTTAGAATTACGAAAGTGTGTTGTTTGTAGAATTGTTTGTGATTTAGACTATGGTATTGTTTGTAAGTCTACATTTGTATTTATATTTGAAGTTTATATGTGTATTTGAGGCATTATCTTTGTGTGAATTATGGAAGACTGTTGTGGTACTATTATCTATCTCTCTATGTGTTTCATGTGAAAATAGTTTTTTTTATACCAGTTTGTTCTGTTTTCCTTTTGTATCTTAGATGATTTTTTTTAAATTGTATTTATAAATATGGGAGTTAATTCAAAGGCAATGAAATTTTCATGAGGAACTTTAATATTGTTTGCAAGTTGATAAATATATTGTATTATTCCTTCAAAGGTCATTATTTGAATAGTAATACATGTGCAATTTGGATCAGGCATTCCCTTGTTATCTCGGCTATGTGAATCAAAAATGTAGTACGTTTTTGATTTGTAAAAATAGAAATTGTATATGCATTTATGCATAGTATTATGCATGAAAGAACATTTACTGTTAAATTTAATGCACTTTGAAAATCAGGATATAAGGGATCAACACAATGTAGCATGTCACCATAATAGGGTGTTCCTAGTTTAAGCGAATATATGGTATTATTATGCTGTATGTAATCAGGTAAGTCATCTGGATGCATATGCATTTCTTTATTAATGGAATGCATTTTAGTATATAATTGATCACCTAGTTTCATAATATAGTGTAAATCGTTTTGATTCCAAGTTTCTGCTGATTTATAGTAGTTATGTAATACTGCAAAAGTACTATTTGGTAGGCATTGTTTTCCTCTTGAATTGATATTAAATATGTCTTGTCCCTGATGATAGCTAGCTTGTATAATGTTATTCATAGTTAAATTTTGGATTTTTTTTTGTTTATTGTTCAAATATGTATGTTATGTAATTATGTATAAATATATTATTTTTTACCTTATTATATATTTTTGTGTGCAAATTTGGTAATAAAATTAATACTTACTTTTTGAAGTTTTTCTTTTCCTGTAAAAAAATAAAGGAAAAGTATTAAAAAATGTATTCTGTTTGTATGAATCAGATTGGGTGGTTTACAGTAGTGTAAATTGTAATGTAGTGGTGTATATTGTAATTAGGGCTCCCGGTTTTCCGTTTAAACGGATTTTTACATATAAATACAGACGGAAAACAAGTTTTCCTTTGTCTGTATTTATATGTAAAAACGGGAAAACACTAGCACATATTGCGGCGCTGCCGTGCTCCAGCAGAGAGTTGAAAAACAGGATGGTATGGTGATTGCTCACAGAGCAATCGCCTCTGGTGTTATCAGAATTTAAACAAAGCCTCGTTAACAAGTGAATGGTCTTTTAAAGACCTGTGAAGTACTCGGGTGCGGCTGTGTGTGTGCCCGGGAAGCTGTCTCAGCCCGGGCTGCCACACACACACAACGTAGGGGGGCGGTATTGTGAAAGAGAAAGATCGCCATGCCTAAGATGTGCTGCGAAGCATGCATTCAGCCTCATGGGGAGTTTTGAAAAAACAGATGTTTAATTAGTTACAGGTCCGGTGACATCATGACAGACATAGCGTTATTTTCCTCCGTACTCCAGTTCCCATATCCAAATTATCCAAAAGGAAAAGATTTTTTTTAAGTGCCCTTTACAATAGATTAACTGAGTTTTGTCAGGGGAGGTATGGAGCCGCAGTGACTTGCCCAGGAGCACGGAAATACGGCCTAGTTGGGAAGCCGGGATTAGTACTAAAGTCTCTTGTTTCTACTGTGATGAGGTGTTCTGAGGGAAGGACACCCCTAGCAATCATTATCATTCTGTTCTCAGTACTTGTCCTAATTATGAACGCTGATCCCTGTAGGTGGTTATGCTATGACACCCTTACCTATGTACAGAAGACATTATGCAGTTAGTAAGCCCAGATATGCTCTTTTTAGGCCCGGCTTAACAGTGCCCCAATTATACACCTATTGTTACCAAATATTTAAAATCTAGACAGACTGGGGTCTGGCTACTCACAGAAGACCATTTCCTTCTCACCTCTGGCCATAGGCTGTTATTTTGTATCATTCCACCTCCTATAGATCACTTGCATTGCAGTGCAGGACTGTATTACATCTCAAATGCACACTGAACCATTACATAAAATTATTTATCTCATATATACTTTGTCTAGAAAAGCCAATACGTTTTCCCTATTTTTTTTTTCCCACACTACAGCAGGATTTATTAATGTTTTATTGAGCGTGCAGTTTCAGTTTAGTTAATTAAGTTGGATATTATGCCGACATGGCAAAACAAACTTAAAATTACAATTATACGGTCTATATAATTTTTAAATAGATACATTTTTAAATAAGTAAACAAGAAATAAAGTCCCATGAACTGCCCCCCCCCACACACACACACCTGTTGGTGATAGCTTCTCAAGAAAAGTCGTTTTCAATGCACCAATGAAAATAGTAAAATTTGCCCCACCCCTCACAAATACACTTCTTGTCAATTTAAATAAATGTGGAAAAATACTAGCTGCAGCGTCGTCTTTTACTTGTGGGAAAAATAAATGTGGATAAATACAGATAAAAAGCCCAAAAAATAAATATGGATAAATACAGACGGAAATGGCAAAAAAATAAATACCATAAAACCGGGAGCCCTAATTGTAATGGAGTGGGGTATACTGGAGTGGAGTAGGGTACTTGTGGTATAAATTGTGTGTATTAAAGTTGCGTATATTGTATTGTAGTGGGGGACTTTGTGTAGAGTGGAGTGAGATAGATATGAGTTGTGTAGTTTGAAGTATAGTAGATTGCATTTGATTGTAGTGATTAAGGTAGTGTGGAGTGGTGTGGAGTGGAATGGGATTTAAAGGAGCAAATTGAAGTTAAGTATATTGTTGTGTAGTAGTTTGTTTTTGAAAGTATTGTTGTAGTTTGTATTGGAGTAGGTTATATTTTAGTGTTGTGTTATAGATTAGATTAAAATATATTGAATTAAAGTGTATTATGTTAGATTAGTGTATTGTGTAGTGTGTTATATTGGAGTAAAGTAAAGGGTGTTTAATTGGAGTGGTGTTTTTGGGGAATTGTAGTAGAATAGGGTAAAGTATAATGGGGTAGATTGTGTGTATTGGGGCAGGGTGAATATGAGTATTGTAGATTGGAATGTAGTATAGTGTGGTAGATGAGGGTGAAGTGGGGTATATTGTAGTGGAGTAAATTAGTTTGTTTAGAGTAGGGTAGAATATAATGGTAAATTGAATTGTATTGGGCTCTATTGTATTAAAGTGGAGTGGAGTATAGTGGAGTGGGGTTAGATTGGTTTGGTGTTATAGTGAAGTGGTTTAGAATAGTGTGGGGATAGAATTAGTGGAATAGAGAGGTATATAGTGCATGGATGTGGCTTTCCTATAGCCCGATGCCTAGGATATATTGTTTGGGGTGAAGGGCAACAAGTTTTAAAGTTTATTTTGTCCTTGGGCCAAGTAGGCCCAACCTACAGTAGCACAAACTCTTTGGCTGCTAGTTTGTAGTAGCATTTTATGAATGAGGGTAGGGCACTGGCTGCAGTTAATGTTATATTTTTGCTCATGTGTTAATGCTGTTAAAAGGTGTGTTGAATGGACATTTAATGTAACCAGTTTAAATAAGAATTTGGGAAATAAAATTAAACAAGCATTTGCAAAGCCAGTGGGTCTGAACTTTGTGGTCAGCTTTTTATTTTTGTGAATGTGACTTGTTTTGGCATGGTTTTTGTAAACCCTTATTGGTGTGGGAGCTTACCATTATAACAAACATTGCCAAAAGCAAAAATTGTTTTTGGTTTGAAAAAGCACACACTGCCACAGTAGTTACTGTCACTGAACAAAAGTACTTTGTGTGTTGATATGCTCTTTGTGAAAGAGCAGAATGCTGTCAGTTATAGTGAATCCAGCCAATACAGAGAGAGAGACAGATTTTTAATAAGTGCAAAAGGTCATGGTGAAGGCCAGACTAAGGGGCCGATTACGATGGCGGTCGGTGTCAGTACCGCGGTGCCGGCGGTGCGGAAAAATGCCTTTTACCGCCCGCCAGCAGCGGTCCTCACGGCCGCCATATTATGAAGGGCAAATATGCCCCATTTCCCGACCTCCGCGGTGCAACGCCGACCGCCATGAAATTGCGCCCGCCACCGCGCCGGTGGGAGCCAATGGAGACTCACCACCGTGCGGAATGACGTCCCGTCCGCTCAACAAATTAGGATGCGCCAAACAACCCGTCGAACCGCAGGGGAGAAACCGCCCTTCCAGACACGGCGGAATCTCGACAGCAGAGCGTGAAACGAGACTTCCGGAGCCCTCCACCCGGAGCCGAACGCCATGGATCCAGCACTACACGTCCTCCCGGTGCTGTACGTGATACATCACCAGGCCAACATCGCCCGCCGCGGACGCCGCCGCAGGTACGTAAAAAAACACAATACAACACAAAACAGAACACAAATTCCACGGGCTGAAACAGGGCACCTGGCCACACCAGACACACTGGTGTGGACAGGAACACATCCATCAGTGTACCCACACATGTCTCAGCTGGCACCAATTCACACCCTGCATCAAGCCCACCAAATTACCGCGAACATAATGTAATGTGTTGCTGACGACACCGCAGCGGTGATTATGCGGGAAATCCATCGCACAAAGCAGAATGCATGTACAGCAACGGACAGGCCAGAAAGACAACAGGCCACCACCACCACCCACAGCTCCGCCGCACACAGCAAGAAACATGCCAATCCCCCCCGTGCACCCCCATGTCCAACACCAAGCGAGCTAAATCCACACCCAGCAGCACACAACTAACACCTAGGGAGACAGACACAGCAGCATTGGGTGTAGATTAACACACAGCACAGAGGCACAGGCCCAGGGCAACACACACACACACCACAACACCACATACATGGCAAGAAAGCAGAATACAAGCACAAAATTAACATACACACACACAAGGAACATACAGACTACTGGACACACACCCTGCCAACTCACACAGACATACCCCACACCGACACACAGCCACATACACAGACTACATGCCACCAGCAATGGAGCACAACATAGAGGAAAGCAAAAATTATGTGCACACAAATGGGAAGGCAAGGAGACAACCAACAACCAGGTGAACAGACACATGCAGGACAAGGAACCCAGAACAACATCCACACCCCATCCAAGCACATGGCTGGCACAGTGAGTGAAGTCAAACAACAGTCACCTCAGTGCAACAACTCAGGGAGACAGCAAGGTAACCCATGTATAGGGACAGGGATGAAAGGAAGGACCTCAAGTCAAACAGTGAACAGCAAGTACACATGAGTATCACACAGGGCACATTGGCACACTCAATGACTGTCAAACACAAGTAGGAGTCCCCAAACATACCCCCTCATATCTGCAGCACACAACCCCAATGCCAGACACACAGAAGGGCCTACATAATGTCCAGACAAGATACAGACAAACAATCAAACCCCTGGGGGCATCCACAAACATCACACACACACAGGGATTTCAGTACCAACGTCTGCACCAAAACAAAAATGGCAAACACAATTCAAAACAGAAACACATACAGAACCACAAAAATAACACACATCACCTGTGCAGCCAAACTAGGGGAAGGCAATGGGAGCACACACACAACAGGAGTGCACCACCTCATCAGTCAGGAAAAATGCATAGGCTACATACCACAACACAGACAAGAAGTGCACCATCACAGAACAACACAGACACATCAAACACACAACAGATGCACAACACCACAAAGCACATAGCAAACACAGCAGTACATCAGGGGATGTACACTAGGACAGCACAAGGCAACATACACCCACAGCACTGAATGCACAACAAGCAGTGTGTGCACACAAACACACAACAGTCCCACACAGCCATGAGTCACACGCCATTAACACACACATCAACACACACGACAAAGCCACAACCAACACACCGTACAACCCTTGACCACCCAAATGCACACCATGTAAGTAACCGTTGTGACTAGGATGACTGCCCATCACAACATGACTACACATCTACACTGCTAGGCATACATGAAAGCAAGAACGCACATACATGTTGAGCCTGGTCAGCCTGCCTGCAATCCCGTGTATATGACCCCTCTATGTGTTTGCAGTGCCCACATACCAGGATGCAGTAAAACATAGCCAACAGCAACAAGGAAGGAACATGAGTCTGGTATGTCACCGAAAACAACATCACTGACCCCACAAGTATCCGAGTCATGAAGAACTGAAGTCCCCGCCACCCCTGTAAAATAAATGATAAGTCAAACAAGCCAGTGGCACAGTTGAAGTGGCACACAGAGCATGTGGCCCAGTAAATGTGAGACATACAGGAAAAGCCTTATTCAGTAAGGACAATGACACAACTGACAACATGAGCAACTGTTTTTATTCACAAATAGCACTGATAGGCAACAATATCAGACAGGACCAAGGCACAAGATGCAGAGCCTGAACATGAGAAGCTGCACAGGCAGGGGGCAAACTGCAAGGCCAGTGGCCAGTCCAAGGTGCTGACAGAGTCAATGAGAAGCTGCACAGGCAGGGGGCAAACTGCAAGGCCAGTGGCCAGTCCAAGGTGCTGACAGAGACAATGAGAAGCTGCACAGGCAGGGGGCAAACTGCAAGGCCAGTGGCCAGTCCAAGGTGCTGACAGAGACAATGAGAAGCTGCACAGGCAGGGGGCAAACTGCAAGGCCAGTGGCCAGTCCAAGGTGCTGACAGAGACAATGAGAAGCTGCACAGGCAGGGGGCAAACTGCAAGGCCAGTGGACAGTCCAAGGTGCTGACAGAGACAATGAGAAGCTGCACAGGCAGGGGGCAAACTGCAAGGCCAGTGGCCAGTCCAAGGTGCTGACAGAGTCAATGAGAAGCTGCACAGGCAGGGGGCAAACTGCAAGGCCAGTGGCCAGTCCAAGGTGCTGACAGAGACAATGAGAAGCTGCACAGGCAGGGGGCAAACTGCAAGGCCAGTGGCCAGTCCAAGGTGCTGACAGAGACAATGAGAAGCTGCACAGGCAGGGGGCAAACTGCAAGGCCAGTGGCCAGTCCAAGGTGCTGACAGAGTCAATGAGAAGCTGCACAGGCAGGGGGCAAACTGCAAGCCAGTGGCCAGTCCAAGGTGCTGACAGAGTCAATGAGAAGCTGCACAGGCAGGGGGCAAACTGCAAGGCCAGTGGCCAGTCCAAGGTGCTGACAGAGTCAATGAGAAGCTGCACAGGGAATGTGTGTCACCAAACTCCGCCATGGTCAGCAACACAGTCTGGTGTGTCACGATGGGCAGCACAGGTACCGGTGTGGGAGAGACAGGTCTGTGACATTGATCAACATTCAGACTTGGCTGTCAGTCTGACTGGGAGCTGACTGTGTGTCGGGCACAGTTGGACCACTTGACTGGGGAGTGAGACGCCCAGCTGAGGAAGAGCTATCAGTGGCCTTGGACGCTGGAGGGCTGCTTGGACCAGGTGGTGTAGTGGCACGTGGAGGTGGACTCAGGCCGACGTGGGACACAGTGTGGGAGGGAGACAGTGGAGGGGTGCCTTTCCACTTCTTGGGGATTCTAAATGGCTTGCCTGTCTTGGTATCAATGGGAAGTGGTGTGGACACAAACGGCACACTCATCACCAAGGCTGCCGCAGGTGCACACGCTGGACCTCCCTTTGGGGATGTGCTGGATCCAGAAGGACGCTTAGCCTGGCATTGCCTCTGCCCCTCCATCCCCTCTTTACCCTGTGTGCCCCCTACAGTGCCCTCCTGTCCCTGCTTCACTGGACTTGGAATGGGAGTAGAGGTAGTTGGTGAAACAGCCTTGGATACCTTACTATGTGTAGCCTTGCCAGGCCCCACCTTCACAGTGGGCATGGAGAGTGTCTGCATGCCTTTGCGAGACGTTTTTGGGACCACAGAGTCTGTGGCCGGGGATTGCTCGGAGGCTTGTGACCCTGAGTACTTCCTCCTTGAATCATGTGCCTTTGCAATGCCTGACGGGCTCTTCCCTTTGCGCTCTGGGGTTGTTTTTTTCTTCGTAGGGGAAGGTGTCTGTGACCTTGACCGCTTGGGCTGCTGCTGCTGTGTGCTACGTGTGCAGTATCGTGACGTTGAGGTGTGTGAAGCGTGGTCACCGTCGTCAGACGTCGCCACTGGCATGGGGGTGGACAAAGGGACTGGAATTGGACTACGAGATTGAGCCAGTTGAAGTGCAGCCGCCATTGTGGAGGACATTGTCTGGACAGTGCGGTGCAGCCCACCCACGTCTGAATGGATGCCCTCCATGAAAGCTAACACCTGTGCCAATTTGCGGTCGTGGTCTGACAATGCATTGAGGAGCCCTGTCTGCCCCACACACAGCTGGCGCATAAGGTCCACACACTCTGCACTGATGGCAGCAGGGGGCACAGGGGCAGGGGCAGCGGTGCCTGGAATGAAGGACACTCTTCCCCTCTTTGTGGTGCGAACACGGGCAGCAACAGAGGAAGTGGCTGGGAGGGTGGGCACTGCACGCTGTGTGCTGGAAGATGTAGCAGACTCTCCGTTCCCTGTGTCCTCCAAGATGTCTGCACCACCGCCGTCATCAGATGATGTTGAACTTTGCGTCTCGGGCTGTGATTCCTCCAGCATACTCCTATCCCCCTCCGAGGCGCTGGTCACATCTGTGTCACTGGGATCCTGTGCAGCTGTTGTGCTTGTTTCACCACCACTGGTGTCCGTCCCCTGTCCCTCCGTGCCCACGGGAGATGCTGCATAACAGAGAGACATGTAGGGTCAGCAAAGTGACAGCAACAGGACAAACATATTCAAGCAAAGCAACACTGAGGATGACAAAGTCTACATGTTGCAGGCCACCCCGTGCAATCTCACCATGCAGACACACATCACTACCTCAAACAGTGCGTACAAACATCTAAACACGGCATAGCTGAGCCATGTGATGGGCAGACAGCACAACATCATGCATGTTGGGGCGTACAAACACTAACACCAATGGACCAGGCCTGCAGCACACCACCCACAATGCCATTGAAATTCCCAGGATTGGAAAAACATCAGTAAGTGCATGTATGTAATATCCGTGACTGCCACACCCAGCACAGGGGCCACTTACAACCCACTGCATCACAGTAACCACATCACGTACACCAGCGCAGGTACAGGCTTGGTACACATGCAGCCACTCACAGACAAAATCAACCTTCACAGAATACTCACCCCTAGCTTGCTGTTGATGCTCCTTCAAACCTGCGTCCAGCTCAGGCTGTGTCACAGCCAAGATGCAGCACATCAGTGGTGTCAAGCTGCGTCGTGACAACCTGCCACTGCGAGGGAGTATCCCCAGTGTCATCTCGGCAACGTTCTTTGCCAGTCGTGATATGTCGTCCCACCTCTTGTGGCAGTGGGTGCGCCGGCGGTTTGACACTCCCAGAGCCCGCACCTTGGTTGCAATGGACCTCCACACGGCCTTACGCTGGTGTACCTTGAGCTGCAGGTGTGGGAGACAAGAGGGGGAAAACATCAGTGACACACTCCCATGGTAAAACCTCTCTCTCTGAACAGTGGCATGACACAGACTCATCTCCACACGGCAGATATGGGTCATTGATGTACACTCATGCCAACCACACATGTATCACACTCTGTACAGTCAGTGATGTGTCCTTGTCACATTGGGCGTGGACAGTCCATGCCAGGTAGAATCACACAGAGATGGACAACGAGGACCCACACAAACAGTCACATGAACAATAACTGTCCCGAAACATGCATCACCAGATAGCTGTCACACCATATGGATGTGTACACAACACATGTCCATCCACCCTTCATGTCCATGCATTTAATGTGTGGGTTGCATACACCCCCTTAACAACTAGGAAACAGCATGTCAGCCAGTGCATTACACAACCCCACACTCTCAGGCACATACACCATCTGATCGACTACATGTGTGCCCCCCTTGCACTCACACCCCCACTGTTGGAGACTTACCACAACATTTGGGCCACCATATAGCCGTGGGTACTGTGTCAGCACCTCGTCCACCAGGACATCCAGCTCCTCGCTTGTAAATGGACTGGCACGGATCTTCTCCGTCCTAGCCATCACTGTGGACATGAGACGTCAGCGGCGGCAGTGGGCGGTGAGGGGTCCCAGGCAGCAGTCCCTGGAGGCAGCAGCAGGTGAGGGGTCCCAGGCAGCAGGCCCTGGAGGCAGCAGCAGGTGAGGGGTCCCAGGCAGCAGTCCCTGGAGGCAGCAGCAGGTGAGGGGTCTCAGGCAGCAGTCCCTGGAGGCAGCAGCAGGTGAGGGGTCCCAGGCAGCAGTCCCTGGAGGCAGCAGCAGGTGAGGGGTCTCAGGCAGCAGTCCCTGGAGGCAGCAGCAGGTGAGGGGTCTCAGGCAGCAGTCCCTGGAGGCAGCAGCAGGTGAGGGGTCCCAGGCAGCAGGCTCTGTGAGCAGTGGAAATGTGGTGCTCCCTTCCACACATATATAGGGCCCTGGACTCGTTTCAGTGGTCATAGTCTTCTGCCATTGGTGTTCCAGGTCAGCCTTCTTCAAAAGCATCCAATGACTGCCTCCGCGGGGGCGGAGCACGCCTACCGCAATTTTTGAATCTGCAACATGCCACCGCGATAGCGGTCCCCATTGGCTGCAAGGGCATGGTTCATGGCGGTGACACACCGCGGGGTCCTGGCCGGCGCTACCGCGGTGGTGCATCTTACAAATGCATCCTATCTCCGCATCCGCTGGGGGCGGAGCACGCCTACCGCGATTTTTGAATCTGCATCATGCCACCGCGATAGCGGTCCCCATTGGCTGCAAGGGCATGGTTCATGGCGGTGACACACCGCGGGGTCCTGGCCGGTGCTACCGCGGTGGTGCATCTTACAAATGCATCCTATCTCCGCATCCGCTGGGGGCGGAGCACGCCTACCGCGATTTTTGAATCTGCATCATGCCACCGCGATAGCGGTCCCCATTGGCTGCAAGGGCATGGTTCATGGCGGTGACACACCGCGGGGTCCTGGCCGGCGCTACCGCGGTGGTGCATCTTACATATGCATCCTATCTCCGCATCCGCTGGGGGCGGAGCACGCCTACCGCGATTTTTAAATCTGCATCATGCCACCGCGATAGCGGTCCCCATTGGCTGCAAGGGCATGGTTCATGGCGGTGACACACCGTGGGGTCCTGGCCGGCGCTACCGCTGTTTGATTGCCATAGAGTGACATGGGTGACCGGGATGTGGCTGGTGGAGCATGACAAACGCCATCTGCAGCTATGTAGAGGGCCATCACTAACACCAATGTGTCATGTGCAGCACATGACACACTTGCGTCAGTGGTGGGCATCGACACAGGTACAAATGGTGGTTGGCATGCTCCGCCACCCAATTCACGGACAGTATGTGCGTCCGCTATGGGGAATATGCAGCATCACATCGTACACTCTGTGCGTCATTGTGTTTATGGGGCACGTTTAAGGCACCTACGGACAGTTCTTGTTGTGTGTGGATCAATGGTCATTACTGTACTACGCACAGTGGATACGTACAGTGGCACATGGCACTGGATAACATTGATATGGTCTCCTGTCACAAATGTCAGCCACTGTGTAACGTCTCACACCAAATGGAACACTGTACTCCATTATGTTGAGCAATATTTACACACAATGTCGTATCTGCCACCCATGCTGACCACTATCTCACACCTGAGCCCATGTGTTACATTGAAAACCCAGATGAACTCATTTATTCAGCATGACTGTCATCATTGGAAACAGATGTCACCCTGTTGTGTTATTGCTAAGACCAATTACATGCCGCATGTTATGTCTTTGTACACACTGGCAACTCCTGCAGTGTATGTCCACATGTACAGGGGGGCTCGACCTGCTAAAGGATGACGAGTACTTCAGCACCACACCTGGCATCCGTTGCATTATTATTGTTTGTCACTTGGGTAGACGGCCAGAGCAGATGTCTTTGCTACATGTCTGCCACCTGTAACCACAGGGACCTATGTGGTAGTGTCAGGTCTGTGCTCATGTTGTTTGGACTGTTGTATGTGAATCAGTGACATGTACATTTCAACAATGGTGCTTAGCTACACTATGTTTTTGAGTGTTGTGCTGTGTTCCGGTGCTACTCACCTACCACCAGTGCATGTCCATTGTTCACATCAGGAATGTTGCGTTGGCAGATGGACTGCATGCACGGTTGTGGATTGTGCTAACTGTATGGAATATAGTATGCGACATTTGTCCACAGGCTATGGGTGTCCAGTTTTGCCTGTGCAATGTGTGTGCACTGATTAGCGGGAATTGTCTGCAATGTTGGATGGTCAGCACAAGTGGCACACGTGTGCAGTGTGTTGCCACCAACACTAGTGTATGTGCATGCTATGGGGTGCTACCAATCCTTGCTCACCATCTATTCCAGCACTGTGTGGGTGGATCACATCTGCTGGTGTATCAGGATGGTGTGGGCACCCAAGACAGGTGAGATGTACCTTGACTGTTGTGCCTGTGACACTCATCCAACTCCGACATTTGGTCAATGTGAGGTACCAGTGTCCCACTACTCATGCACAGCCAGCATGTTTGTTAGATGTGGGATATTGATTGTATGCTGTGTTGGGCCTGACAGCCTGTGTGGAATGAGGGTCAGGATGCATGTCCTTTGGGACATGTGGTGTAAAATTACATCCACTGGTGTCAGGTGTCTGAGCCAGTAGTCCATATGTCATGCATACAGTATGTTCATGCGTGGACTTGTTGGCATACTGGCTTGGCATTGTCCATGTAGTGTTGTATGTATGTGTTGTGGCACTGTTGTGTCTTGAAACAGCTGGATGTGTATCACCATGGTATGTGTTGTGGTGCACATGTGTCCTTGGGCAGTCCCTCCTTGATGCTGCATGTAAATGTCCAAAATGGGGGAAGATTAAGGGTGCATACAGGCCCTGCTGATCACGTCCCTCATCTATTGTTAATGTGTGCCACATTGGCTATCTGTGTGCTTGTAGAGAGTATTGGGCAGTGGGGTAATGGTGGCCTGTTACAGTGGTACACATACTCTGCACAGGCGTGACATCATCTGTCACTGTCCGACTTTGTATTCAAGTCAGCAGCAGATATGGCCTGTGTACTGATGACATTGGCACATGTATGGGTTTGGGATGTGAATGTCATTGAATTTGAGTGTGTTCGAAGTGGCACTGAGTACAAAGACAATCCCAATGATCTATCCACATTGTGTTGTTGATGTGTCCCCTGCAATTATTGGCCAAGGAGGTGTGGCAGGTACAGCAGCAACGTGGAAGCCAGCAGTGTCTCTGCTTCACACATGTCCTGTGTCATGTACACCCAAGGCTGAGTCCACCTCAGCTCGATATGTGACTCTTGGCATTCACATAGACAGTGTTCGTATTGTGTCTACTGACTGTGCACATCCATGACAGTTGTACAATTAATCTGTCTCATGTTGGGACAACACTGAATTGCACTGTGTGCTTTCAGGGATGACAGTCAATGTTAGCGCCGTGACAGGACAGACTTTATGAATTTGGGCACATCCTAATTTATGTTGCTATGACGTGTCCCCTTTCATCTCACCTAGGAGGCGACCTAATGTGTTTCGTACCTTCACCCTGCTGGCTAACATGGAGGATACCGACATCATAAGGCGATTCCGTCTGGATCGGACAAACCTCCTGGAACTTTGTGCACTATTGGAGCCACACCTGCTTCCACGCAGGACATACCCAACAGCACTCACGGCAACGGCAAAGGTGATGGCATTCCTACATTTCGTGGCTACGGGATCCTTCCAGCAAACTGTGGGCATTGCAGGGGGATGTCCCAACCAACATTCAGCATGGTGCTACGTGATGTCCTGTTGGCTATGATGCAACACAGGGACCAATTCATACATTTCCCCAGGCGGCATGAGTTGGCGGATGTGAAGGGCGAATTTTATGCACTTGGACACGTTCCTAATGTAGTTGGTGCAATAGATGGCACACATGTTTCCCTGATTCCACCCCAAGCACGGGAGCATATTTACCGAAATAGGAAACATTATCATTCCATCAATGTGCAGGTGGTGTGACAGGCAGATATGGTCATCTCACACGTTTGTGCAAAGTTTCCAGGATCAGCCCACGATTCACACATAATGCGCAACAGCATTTTACCACAGCTGATGGCCAATCTGGCGCCGGAGCGGGCATGGATTGTGGGTGAGTACAAAGGGTCGAGTCGTGTGCTGTTTGTGTGCCATGCTGTCCTCGGACACATGTCAGACACTCAATCTGTATGTGTCTTTCACACTTAGGTGACTCTGCATATCCCAACGGACCTTGGTTGCTGAGTCCACTTCGCAATCCCAGGACACCAGCTGAAGTGCGCTACAACAATGCCCATGGGAGGACACGTCGGGTCATTGAGCGAACATTTGGACTCCTGAAATCGCGTTTTCGATGCCTCGACAAGACCGGAGGGGCTCTGCAGTACTCACCCATCAAGGTGTGTCAGATAGTGGTAGCATGCTGCATGCTACACAACCTGGCCGTGCGGAAGGGGATCCCCTTAATCCAGGATGATGATGACCAGCCACAGCCCCCACCTGCAAACACCCAAACGTCAAGTGACGAGGATAGTGGAGAGGAGGAAGGTGTTGGACAGCGTCAGCAGCTCATCAACAGCTACTTCACTTGATGGTCAGTGGCAATGTCAATACTGGCTGTTGTCTGATGATGTTGTGCTTGGTGAATATGTGTATGTGAGTTTTGTGACTACAGCATGTTGCAGAGTCAGTGCTGGCTGCAGATGTGTATGGCAAGGGATCTTTTGACACAGCTACTTGATGTCTATGTTGGTACAGTTGCTCCTTGTGACATGTGCAGATTGTCGTACCTTGATGTGCTGTGTTGTGTGATGGTTGTTAGTCCACCACCTGAGTAGCAACTGATGTTCTGTTGTGTTTTCCTAGGTCCCTTCAGCCTCTACTTGCCTGCGGAGTATCCCTGCTCCTGTGACATTGTAATCATGGGTGTGAGTTAACATACTGTGATGAACATGGAACAGTGACAACTACATTGGTGCGTTATTAGTGTTTATTTACAGTGGATACTTGTGATGTAGATGTGGATATTGACAGATTTGTGAATGGTGAATAACAGATTTGTCAGTGATGGTAGATGAGACAATAGAGTATACACTAGATCAGTATGGCAACACAGTCCAACAGTCATTTGCCATTCCCACGCCATTGTGTGTGGGGACAGTCTGCAGGGTACACAGCAGGGTGAAGAGGGGTGCCATCATGGCTGGCTACTTGACTGGCTTTTGACAGGTGCTTTGCCACGGGATGCTCCCAATGATTTTTTCGGGCGGCCCCTTGCTCTTTTGGCAGGGGGGACACAGGTGCATGGCCAGTGGTGTCTGATGAGTCCCCATGCTCGCTGGACGCAGGGGAGGGTGGGGGTCTGTCATCCTGCGTCACAACGGAGGGAGCTGTAGGTGTTGGCGGTGCCGCATGCCTGTCCCTGAGGACCCCCACTAGCTGGCCCAGGAGGTCCCTGATTTGGCCCATGCAGGCCACGAGTTGGCCCATGCGGTTGTCAATTGAGCGCAGCATCTGTTGTTGCTCACGGGCATCCTGCTGAGCCTGCCTCAACTGTCCCTGGGCGTGTTCATAGGCCCCCACAACTCTGTGAATGTGTGCCAGTGATTCAGTGGCAGGGTCTTCTTCCCTTTGGGTCAGCCTTGTCCTCACACCTGGCCTGCTGTCACGGCCCTGTTGCCTCCCTCCTGTGGGCACCAGCCTACTCTCCCGTACCTCCGCAGTTGTTGTGGTCTGGTTGGCCTGTGGAGCAGGGCGAGTGTTGCAGGCAGCAGTGGTAGTGGTAGTGGTGGTCGAGGTGGTGGTGGTGGCACAGGTCGTTGCAGCAGGGCTCTGCGTTGATGTTGTTGCTGAGGGTGGTGGGGCTGTGGGGTCCTGGGACACATTACGCCCTGCCACACCAGATGGTCCGGGTTGGTCCTCCTCCTCCTCATTATCCAGGGAGTCTGCATCCGAGGGGAGATGTTCGGGAGCTGGTGACTGGCTGTGCTGGTTGAGGTTGTCGTCCTCTGCAGTCAGTTGTTGGTCACCTGTGGGACAGGAAGTAGATGGTAATTGCCTTACACACCTCAGGGTTGCTGTGTTTGATGTCTCTTATTTACATGTTATGCTACACACAGTTGCCTTTTTCACACATTGTATGTCTGCACAGTGATGTGCCTCATGCCATGAAGTGGAGTTACATTCATCATTTCACAATGGTGTGACCTGTGATTGGTTAGCATGCCACACGTCTAGTATTGGTGATTTCAATGTGAGGTTGTCATCTGACAACTGGCATGACTACAAGTTGATGTTCAGCATCTTTGCTGATCACTGTGCCTGACAGACATTACCTGTGTGCATGGACTAGCCATTGTCATCACATGCATACCGTTGTCATGTCCTGTGCCTGTATTTCTTTATACAGCAGACCATGCTAGTTTGGTTTTCCCATGGTCCTTCATGATCAGCACCCATGTACGCTACAGAGGGAAGTCTGGGTGATGCATGTCAGAGGCCCGTTTGCTTGGACATATTTGTTGAGAGTCACAGTTCTGTTTCTGTCACAGTTACGTACGCTGAGCTGTCTGCATCCTGTCAATGGCTGTGCTTTACTTTTCTATTTTTGGGTGAAGTAGAGCCTCATGTTGTCATGTCTCTCAATGCTTTTGTTGAGTGATGGTGGTGTGCATGCACTGTCTGATTACCTGTGCAGTGTCACTTTGGTTTTTACTTACAGACACATGCTTCTGGGTGGGGTGCCCCAACCTGCTGAGGGGTGCGAGAGGGGGGCCTGTTGGGAGTTGTAGTGCTGCCTCCAGATACACATTCCCCATCCCTGTGAAGATGGCTACCTACCTGTTAGGTGGTGGGGGAGTGTTCAATGGCTGACACATGCTTCTGGGTGGGGTGCTCCATCCTGCTGAGGGGTGTGAGAGGGGGCCTGTTGGGAGTTGTAGTGCTGCCTCCAGATACACATTCCCCATCCCTGTGAAGATGGCTACCTACCTGTTAGGTGGTGGGGGAGCGTTCAATGGCTGACACATGCTTCTGGGTGGGGTGCTCCATCCTGCTGAGGGGTGTGAGAGGGGGCCTGTTGGGAGTTGTAGTGCTGCCTCCAGATACACATTCCCCATCCCTGTGAAGATGGCTACCTACCTGTTAGGTGGTGGGGGAGCGTTCAATGGCTGACACATGCTTCTGGGTGGGGTGCTCCATCCTGCTGAGGGGTGTGAGAGGGGGCCTGTTGGGAGTTGTAGTGCTGCCTCCAGATACACATTCCCCATCCCTGTGAAGATGGCTACCTACCTGTTAGGTGGTGGGGGAGCGTTCAATGGCTGACACATGCTTCTGGGTGCGGTGCTCCATCCTGCTGAGGGGTGTGAGAGGGGGCCTGTTGGGAGTTGTAGTGCTGCCTCCAGATACACATTCCCCATCCCTGTGAAGATGGCTACCTACCTGTTAGGTGGTGGGGGAGCGTTCAATGGCTAACACATGCTTCTGGGTGGGGTGCTCCATCCTGCTGAGGGGTGTGAGAGGGGGCCTGTTGGGAGTTGTAGTGCTGCCTCCAGATACACATTCCCCATCCCTGTGAAGATGGCTACCTACCTGTTAGGTGGTGGGGGAGCGTTCAATGGCTGACACATGCTTCTGGGTGGGGTGCTCCATCCTGCTGAGGGGTGTGAGAGGGGGCCTGTTGGGAGTTGTAGTGCTGCCTCCAGATACACATTCCCCATCCCTGTGAAGATGGCTACCTACCTGTTAGGTGGTGGGGGAGCGTTCAATGGCTGACACATGCTTCTGGGTGGGGTGCTCCATCCTGCTGAGGGGTGTGAGAGGGGGGCCTGTTGGGAGTTGTAGTGCTGCCTCCAGATACACATTCCCCATCCCTGTGAAGATGGCTACCTACCTGTTAGGTGGTGGGGGAGCGTTCAATGGCTGACACATGCTTCTGGGTGGGGTGCTCCATCCTGCTGAGGGGTGTGAGAGGGGGCCTGTTGGGAGTTGTAGTGCTGCCTCCAGATACACATTCCCCATCCCTGTGAAGATGGCTACCTACCTGTTAGGTGGTGGGGGAGCGTTCAATGGCTGACACATGCTTCTGGGTGTGGTGCTCCATCCTGCTGAGGGGTGGGAGATGGGGGCCTGGTGTGTGTTGTAGTGCTTTTTGTCTGTACACATGCATCCCAGTTGGTTTTGTTTAGCTTTGTGCTTTTTCAGGTTGAGTGGTGGTTACATCTGTGTGACCTGTTTTGGGTATTGTGGGTCAGACGAATGCCCTTTGGCCTAGGGGTTGTAGGTTTAAATTTGTGCAAGACGGTACATGGCAATGTGATGATATACATTGGTTTGTACTTACCAGCTTCCAGTCCCCCGCGGATTCCTTCAAGACTCTCTGGATGTAGGATTCCAAGGACCTTCTCCTCCCACGGACTGTATGGTTTGGGTGGGATGGGAGTGCCTCCACCAGTCCCGTCAGCCAGCTGACGGTTCTTGGCCCTCTTCCTCTTCACCACGGTCTTCAGGTCATGCCACCGCTTCTGTATTTCCTGCTTGTTGCGGGGGTGGTCCCTACTGCATTGACCTTATTGACTATCCTCACCCACATTTGGGTTCTTGTGGCTAATGGGGTGTGTTGGACCATGTTGCCATAGAGTTGTGGTTCAACTCTTATTATCTCATCTACCATGACTGCAAGCTCTGCATCAGTGAATTTTGGCATTTTGTGTGGTGCCATGGTGTGTGCTGTGCAGATGTTCTGTGGTGCAGTTGTGTGGGTGTTGTGGGTGTTGTGGGTGGTGTAGGTGGTGTGTGTGTTGTGGTGGTGCTGTGTGCAGGTTTGCCTCTCCTTTGTTCTCTGGGGTTGGGACCTTCACTTGTGGAGAGTAGCAAAGGATTGTGGTCAGGGAGGGGCTGGTTTTATGCTCGGCTATGGGGGGTGTGGCAAGCTGGTATGTTGCTGTCAGGTGTGTTGTGTGTGTTGTCCTGTGATTGGTTATTTTGACATTTCTGGGGCTGTTGTCAATGGGCACTTTTGGTTTGTGTTGGGACAGGTCTACTTCAGTGTGTGCATTGTTTGGGTTTTTTTTCGTATTTTTTCTACGTCCGCCATTTTTTTTGCGGTTCCTCCGCAGCGGTTCCTCGGCAGCGGTGGCTATGCTGCAGCCCTTCCGCCGCCTATCGAATTCATCACTGTTCGCGCACGATGCGGTCGGATTCATAGGTAGGTACCATGGTGGTAGCGGGGATGTCATAATGTCACGGGCGGTTACTCCGTGTGCATGGCGGCGGTTCTTGGCTTTTCCGCTGAGCATCCGGCCGTTGCGGTCGGATTTTCAGCTGGTCCGGCGTGTGCGGGCGGTTTTTCATTGTCACCCGCCGCCGCGGACGGATTATTGTGCCGGTTCATCGTAATGTATCCGGCGTTTTTCCCGGTGGCCATGCGGGCGGTTTTTTGCCGCTACCATGGCGGTCGGTATGTTTTTCCGACCGCCATCGTAATCGACCCCTAAATTAGGGGCCCAATTATTAAAGAAAGACTGAAAAGTGCACCCTTAGTATATGTATTTGCATTAAGTGCAGCTATACGGCTTTTGTGAATTACCAAGAATTTACAGAAGTAGGACAAGAAATAGTAGTTTTAAAAAATATTTGTGAACTGCATTTTTGCATGAGCAAATATGCATGTTTAGATTTGCCTATGGGAAAATTGGAGTGTTTGCAAGTTGACTTTCCCTCCAACCACTTTTCCTTTAATTCTGGAAGAAAGTTTATATATGTTATTGCCAGGAGTAAATTTCCAACATTTATTAGTTTTGGAAATGCTTAGAGAAGAGATGTATAAAATCCCTTAAAACATGGAAGTTAGTAGTAGGTGTGCACAGATTAAAATGGACATTTTAACTCTGGAACTATTGCTTACTATTACTTTTAGCCCCAGTATGTAGTTTTGTGGAAACGTGGCAACAAAAAGAGATTGCAAGTTTTTAAACAGTACTGTGGTATGAGCCCTGGCATAATGACAGAGGGTATATGATAGCTGTTATATAATGAGATTGCTGCTATAATTATTTGCTGCACTACATGTCTGTAAAGGATGCTAAGCGGATTTTGTTAAAGGAGAATTCGATTTTTAAGCAATGTGTCCTATGGAGAAGTAGATCATTTATTAAATTGCATACGTTTGATAGTGGTAGGGGGTGTAGTTGTATAGTTTGTTTTGAAAGTGTTTTATAGTAGAGTAGAGGTTTTTTTTTAAGTGGTATAGATTAGAAGTGTTTTGGGGTATATTTTGTTAGTTTGTGGTAGATATTAGTAGGTTTGTGTGTATTGGAGTAGAAAGGAGGGTGGTAGATTGGCGTAGAATGGGGTGGGATAAATGAGGAGTGGAGGGGGTATGGTGGTGTTGGAGTATTGGTGATGGTTGTTTTAAAGTGTTTTATTGTGGACTGTAGTGTTGTGTTGTGGGAATGTATGCAGTGGTATATAGTGATTTGGAGTGGGGTATATTTGTGTGGTGTAAAGTAGTGGGATATGGTAGAATGTGGTATATTGTGTGTATTGAAGTAGGGTGAGTATGAGTGGTGTATATTGGAGTAGATAGTGTATAGCAGTTTTTTGTGGTATATTGAAGTGTAGTATAGTGAGTAGATGATAGTGATGTGGAATATATTGTAATGGAGTAGATTATGTGGATTTGAGTAGGGTGGAATGGAATTGTAAATTGAAGTGTATTGGTGTATATTGTATGAAATTAGAGTGGAGTATAGTGTGAAAGAGACAGAGCTGTGCTATATGAGTATTGTGTGGAAAAATGGTAGTAGTGAGAATTTGGAGAATTTAGAACTGAAGAATAGTGTTAGTAGTATATAGTGATAAGCAGTTTGAGGATTAGGGATTAGTATTAGTGTGAAGTATGAGATTTTGGAAGCGAAGTGTAGTGTTTGTTGCGTGGAGTTGTGAGCAATGTGACAATTAGGTAGTGGTATAAGTGAAGTTGTGAGAGTGTGTGATATGTTTGCAGTGTGAAAATATGTATGGGGCGTGTGTAATTAAATGTGGTATATAGTATGGGATTGCTAAATAGAAGCAAGAGGTACAATATGAAATGCAAATATTTTATTACTGGTTGGTATGTGAAATCGATGTGATTTAGCCACTATAATCAGATATTTAGGTAACAGAAGATGTTGCGTTTGTATGAAAGTGTTACATTTGGCAGCTGTAGCTGTTAGACTACACTAATTTTATGTACATAAAAAGTTGTTGAAGGCATTGGAGTGTTTTTTGAGCAGCACTAGTTATATTACATAAGGCATTTTGTTTTGGGTAGGCCGCATTATATTATTGATTTTGTTTAGATTATAGAATGTGTAGTAATGTGGAGACTGTAACTGTGGTACGTGGTTGTGAATTTAATTTTTGGTCTGTAAACCATATATTTTATAGTTACTAATAACGTTAGAAAGAAATAATTTTACCAAAGTAACAGTAATAATTGGAATGTTGAAGGCTATGACGTATGCAGTGCCAGTAAACACGACAAACCTTAAGGCTTTTGTTTTAGAGAGTTTAAAAGATGTTTTCTATGTTATAAGTAAGTTATGTAAGCAGCCTATGTTTGCTTGTGTATCTGTGTGTATGGGTAGCGGAAGCAATTACAGTAGACATGGCCTTATGTGTAGTTTGTGGTGTGTTAGGTGTTTGTGTGGCTGGTTGGGAGAGTAAGATGGTGGCTGTTTTGTTAGGTAAAAGAAAAGCAAGTGAATGTGCCCCAATAATAGGATATAAAAGTAACAAAAGACGAGAACCTTGTTTGCTAGCTACAAATTTGGCTTATGGAGCTGTTGCACCAAATTTATTGAATGTAGCACAAATAGTACATAAGTGCATATAAGTTGTTTCCAGGACCTCTGCTTACATTCCATAATGAGGCATATATTTTTGCAATGCAATAGGTTTTGCATTTGTAAGAGTTAGAGCTATTGGCGCTGTAAATGACGATGTCTTTTGCTGTGGTGTTTATGTTTGGAGTGGAGTGAATGTATGTGGTGTGGATTTGAATTGTGTGTACTGAATTTGAATTTTTAGTAGTGTAATTGTGTGGTGTGCAGAGGATTTATGTAGTGGAATTGTGTTCTATGGTGTGCAGTGAAATTATGTAGTTAGTAATTATGTGGTATTAAGTATACTGGAATTATGTGGACTGGGAATGTGTGTTATGGAGTGTAATTCTGTGGAATGTATTTTGAGTTGTAGAGACATATGTAGTGGAGTTTAATTATGTGGTGTGCTGTTGAATTTTGTGGCATGTTGTGGAAATTTGTGTTGTGCATTGGATTTATGTAGCGTGTTGTGTAAGTGTGTTGTTGAGTTGAACTATGTGGATAGTTGTCGATTTATGTGGTGTGGAATATAAATACGTATAGTTGAATTGTGTGGTGTGGAAGTGTGTGGCGTGGAGTGAAATTATGTGTATTGGAGTTATGTGGCATGGTGTGGAGTGCATTTGTGTGAATTGTGTGGCTAAGTTTAAAAATTATGAAACATAATTACAAAGAAAGGTGATTTTTTAATGTGTGCAAATTCACAAAATTAAAACAGGTTGCTTCCACCAAAAAATGTTTGAAACACTGAAATGTTTTGTGTGACTTTTAACACACCAACTTATGCAAACATAACGCTGTGGCGAAGTGTGAGAAGTTCTTGCCAGTCTCCTGTTGTCTAAAAGTGTTGCAATTTCCTTGAGAGACATAGGGAATGTATCAGTTGTGACTACAGTGATTTGGGGTTAAGAAGACATTGCCATATTACTGGAGAAGACATGAAGGAAGAAGGGAGTAGTGACCATAGGAAAAACAATAAACCAATGCACTGCGGGAGCTGTAATGTACAGGAAAGGGGAGGGGCAGCATGTAGAGTAGATGCAGGGTGGTGAGGAACAACTGAGGGTAGGGAGGGGTACACTGGTACAGAAAGAGGAACCCATACCATTGTGACAATGTGTTAGTAGTGAAGGGTTGTGGAAAGTTGTGCACGGGCTGTAACTTTGTTGTATGGTGGCGAACATATTAGGAGTGGCAGAGGGGACAGTGGCAGAGATAAATGTATAACCTATGCCTGTGAATGCAGGGAAGAACAGTTTATTCTGAAATTGGTAGGAAGTGGGGGAGGTGTGAGAAGAGGTAGAAAGTGAAAGAGTGGGCTTGTTTTAGTTGAAAGTGTTGTTTGTTCTAATGGCTATATGTTATGTGATATGTTTGGATGCACTAATATAAAACCTTTTAGCATACAGACAGTACTTAGAACGTGTGCATGTATATAGAAAGACAAAGTGAAAGAGTAGCAGTAAGGCAGATTAAGTAGAAGTAAGAATAGAGATGCATACGCATAAGATTAAGTAGAAGTACAAAGAAGTAAGTAGGTATAGGAGAAGGATATAAAAGTAAGTAGGAGTTGAAGTAGTCTTAACAGCATTTATACACAGAGGAATTAGATTATTTTGTAACATTTTGTGCACGCATTTGTGTGACACAAAGCATTGTGTGGTTTACTTACCATCCAATAGGCCCACAGCTGCAGTGCAGAACTGCATAATACCATGCGATTGCTTGCATAAACTATAGTAAATTTAGGCTAAAGTTCTATATGAATACTTTTTCTGTACATTACTGATTTCATTTTAAATGGGAATGTAGCTGAATGTTATAAATGCTCTGAAAAGAACAGCAGGCTGCGTTTACTATATGGCACAAAGAGAGGATCATTGAGGGTACTCAACAGCAGGAGTAAAGTACAAGAGCGTTATATTGAAAAAAGAAAGTGTGCATCTCTTCTACTAGCTCCTGTGAGAAGTTGGCCTGGTATATGCTGTTCACTAATTAAAGTGGACACCTTGCACCAGGGCAAATCGACTCTTATGGTAGATAGGTTTAAGACAACCTTTTAAAGAAAGCTATCCTAGTGGTAGCTGTGGAGAGCAGCCTTCAGGCTAAGTCTCGGAGGAATGTAAAGCAGCTTGTTTTACCATATAATCTCTTGAATCACCAAATGAAAAGACACCACACAGGTATATATATCAAATATATATGTATTTATTTCTAAATAACTCTCTACTAATCTCTTTATGAGATTAGAAGACAAACATATGCACAAATCAACGTTTCACAATAAGTTAAGCACAAAATATGGCTGGGGCCCTAGGGGCGTACCAGACCATATACTAAGTAAGAGACTTAGAAACAACGACTTGCAAGGAGACAAGGCCTAGGGCCTTCAGAAGTGCTGGGGCCTCACGAAACCACCCAAGGCAGGTAAGTAAAGGACCCACGGGGGACGCATGCAGTGTGGATACACAGGCGCGAATCGCCGTTAACTTCAATGGGGCAAGTCGCGGTTGGAAATAAAGAGTTTTTGGATACTTCGGGAGAACCTACAAGCAAGTCACTTACAGGGTAAGTAGTTCTAGGGCCCACACCCACAGGAGCACCGTAGTGCTGGAGTTACCTCACCCAGGGAAGCCGGGTGCACAGGTGTCCTTTGGTGTCGGGTCGCGGCGTCGTTTTCAATGGCGAACAAAGAAGACTTGCTGCTTGCGGGAGCTGAAGAAGTGTCCGGTGGAATCCAAGCCTGGATTCTGAAGAAGGATGACCTGAAAGCAGAGGGGACAGTGTTCAAAGTCACTTGGCAGTGACCCGGGGCAAGGAAGATGGATGCCCACCGTCGTCGGTTGATTCAGGTCGGTTGCGGGTGCCTTGACTCTTCAGCCACGTGGTCCAGGAGGGGTTGACGACGACCAGGAGCTGGATTCGGTGTGTCCCTCAACGTCTGCAGCTGACTGCGGTGTCGGCAACTCGATCGGAGCCAACAAGCCTTGGCAGCCGCAAGTCTTGGGGAGATGAAGAAAAGTCGATGGCGCAGACCAGCAAGGTCTGAGGGACTCACCCAGCAAGGGTAAGTCAGGGCAGGCCTGGAGCAACCAGGGGAGCCCTTTGGTTTCTTTAAGAAGTCTTCTGGGGACCCACAAGCCAGCGGGCAAGGGATCGCAAAGACACCTCGGGCGGAATCACTCAACAGAAGCCCACGGTCACTCGGGACGGTGTAGGCCTCTGATCTTCGAAGGGATTCCTGCTGGAGGTCGGGACCACACGTGGTCCAAAGCACAAGTTCGTAGAACGTTGTGAAGGGGTTGCACTCGACAATAGTGCACGGTACTCAGGGGTCGCGGTTCCTCGTTACTTGTGGGGTCCACTTGCCTCAGCTTCGCTGGGGACTCACAATGGCCTGGGAGAGGTCAGGAAATCCACTTCTTGGGCTGCAGGGACTTTGGACTCCGGCGGGAGCGGCGTAGTTTGCGACCGTCGTTGTCGTTTTTGGTGCCTGCCAAGCAGGGGAGTCACTCCTTGACTCCAAGGGAGATTCTTCTGTCTTCCAAAGGTAGTGGAACGTCGAAGGGCCAGGATTCTTCTGTAGAGCGTCGTCCAGGGGTTATCTGCTTTGCAATGGCAAGGTTCCCCCTCTTATACTAAAAAGAGGGGATGGACTAGCTCTATGACCCCACCTATGGGAGGGTCAAGGGAGGGGTGGCTACACCCACTTCCCTTTGTCCAGTTTCGCGCCAGAGCAGGGGCAGGTAGCCCCTGAGCTGGTTTGAACTGGCATATGCACAGAGGAGCCTTCTGCTCCCCAGTGCAGGACTTCAAAGCACTCTAAGAGTGCACCCACCCAGCCCCAATACACTAAACCCTGTCTGGAAGGTGGTTACACCTCCCTGTGACAGGATGCCTATTGTTGGGCTTCCTCCACTGCGAGTTTCGGTCATCAGCAGGAGGGCAGCCCAGTGTCTGTGACTGGTGGCATCCATTTTGTGATGCCAGGGCTCTTTAGGATTCTACCGCGTTTCCACAGCAGGTACATGTCTTATCCCTCTAGAAGGGTGGAATGCTACCCCCGCCACCAAGATTGGCGGGGGGGTAGTATTCCAAGATGTTTGACACCAAACACGACATGTTTTGATGCAGCCATTCCAAAGTTAGCATTTACCGCGAGGATATAATGCACTTGAATAGTATATGGTTTAACCGCATCCACAAACAGCACCAGAGAATAGACTCTGAGAGCTGCAGAGGGGCCCTGCTCAGGCAGAGGCACCCCCTCACATAGAAGCCAAGCACCCTGCCCTCAGGATTGATAGGGCCTGCCTTAGGGGTGACTGATAGGTTTATATGTGTGTGCAGGAGAGATATAGGAAACCTATATCTCAGCGAGGGGTGCTAGCACCACCTCACCCAGGCTGCAGTAGCAGGCCTGTGGTGTCAGATTTAGACTGCTTCCCAGGGGTGGCATAACACATGCTGCAGCCCCTGGTAGGCCTGTGAAGTACCTATGCCCTTGGCACCTAAGGTACCATATACTAGGGACTCATAAGGCACCACAGTATCCAATCACTAGTGCACCTAGAGTGCACTCCATGTCGTTTAGAGAGAGCAGATAGACTGGGGCCCTGAATAGCAGGGTCCCAGTCCAACTAAGTCATAAACCAGCAAAACACCATAAAAAAAGTGGGGGCAACCATATAGTCAGATTCCACCTTCCTACAGCTCCCCATTGGAAGACATGACAAACAATCTCCTTAATTAATTATAATCAGTATATGAGCATCCAAGCCAGTAGCTCTGTTTAATACCTCAGAAATAGAACCCAAACCAGTAAGGACCATGCTACCTTTGCCACTGTTAAATGTATTATCATTTTTTTAAAACATGGAACAAAGCCTACGTTAACATTGATAAACATAATACAGTCCACATATGAGCAGGTCTTTAGTAACATTTATCACCACTAAAACCTTACAAACTAAACACAGAAAAAAAATTATGGCATACCTACGTGTACATTAATAATGTAAGATACACTCATACAGGCTAAAATGCAAACAAGTGAAAACATACTAAAAGTTTTTATGGTACTTTTTAAAGGAAACACTTTTGAAGCTTGGTAAAAAGATTCAACTAGATAGCATATCTCCATCTGTGTCTGAGCTGAAAAGTTTGTTTACAACACATTTGAGCACCGATGTGTCCTGCACTGGTTGATTGAGGCCTCGGCTCAAGGCGAAAAATTGAAGTTGTATTATCCTTATTACCTCCAGGCCACCTTAAATAGAGAGAGGATGTAACCTTACGGCTACAGCAGTGGACCTTGAAGCTGGTGAACCGGGTTCGAGTCTTGGCAACAACGCTCAACATTATGTGATTGTGGGCAAATTATTTAATCTCCCCGTGCCTTAGAAAAATGAATGTGTACTTCTGCAATGCAACTGGTGCTTATGTAAAGCGCTTTGATACCCGATTTTTTGAGAGTTGATAGAGCTTATTATTACGCCACATGCTAAAGTAACTACCTAGCGGAACGTGTACAATTTTAATGGGGAAGCCTTTAAAGTATGCAGTTTAAATACATCCGACAAACAGTTTGTTTTAAAAGGACTGACTGTAAGGGCCTTTGAACAGCTGAACTGTACATGTTTGATGTTGTGAGTTACACTACCTAAACTTACACACATAGGGGGATATTCCCAAGAACGCGTGTTAACTATCGCCAAAATCGCTTAACGCAACTTCTCACATAGCAGTCCATCGCAGGAAAATAACACCGTGTTAACGCAGCATTCACAACCCGGCGGCACCATGCGATAGCCCCACGATAACGCGGCAAATGCCCGCGTTAAAATCAACGCGACGCCGAAAAAATGCGAAACCCCAATGCGAAAAAAGGTGCGATGACCCCAATGGCGATACATAAATCAGCGAAAACCAGTGACAGGCCTGCGATTCCCACGCACCATGCATGAGAATGCATTATAAAAGCAGAGAGAAAAAAAAGACAAATAAATGTAACTGCGTAGCAACATTGACGCACCCGGACCCAGTGCAGAGGACAACGCGAACCCCACAAGCCCCACAGACGACCAGCCAGGAACCCCGGGGCCGGAGAAAGGCAAAGAGAAGAGGAAGAGGAAGACGGGGTTCAGTCCGCAGGAAAACCGGATCATCGTCACGGAGGTGACAGAACACTACCAACAACTGTACGTCACCTCCACTGTGTCATCAGTAACACAAACGGAAATATGGCAGTCCATCGTGAACAACGTGAATGCAGTCGGAGTGTCGAGGAGGTCAATGGAGGAGGTCAAGAGGCGCTGGCATGACGTCAAAAGCCAAGCCAAGCAGAAACTTGCTGCCAACCTGAAGGCAGCAACGGCCACTGCAGGTGGGAGTCCTGCGCCACAGGAGGAGCTGGATGAGCTGGAGGAAATGGTGGCCACAGTCATCAGTGCGGAGACTGCGACTAATATCGTGTTAATAGATTTGACGTCTGCGTACTCGATGAGAGCAGTCGTTGGGTTTTCTATCGCATGGTTTGTGGCTGTTGTGTTGTTGGTGTGGAGCATGACGGCATCTTATGGATGACGAGCGTTAAGGTTAGCGTGCTACTCCCCACAAGTATAACACATACGTAAAGACAAGAAACTATTACTCCCAGAATCCGTTTCGAAATATGTGACGTGTTTAGCTTTGCGCTTTACCCCACAGAGTTTAACACATGTGTAAGAGACTGGAGAGGAAAAACTACTACTCCCAGCATCCTCTTCGAAAGTTGTGACGCTGGGCGACGGCGCCTCGTCCGAATACACACGCACGTGACTATACCAATTAGTGCGCAGAAGGAGTATTGGCGCGCCCACTAGGGTTATTTAAACTCCTGACATTTGGCGGTTATACACAAAGGCCCACGGGACCCGCACCAAGTAGGTGTGAGAGCGGGGTAGGACTCTTGATGATGTGAGTAATTCGTATGCCCGTTGGTACTGCAGGTATGTGCGCGTCTATGATCAAACTTGTGAGTCTAGCAGTTCCTTGCGCTCATAAGCTATGTTGTTTTTATCTTCCCCCTTTTTTGCGCTATCTCTTGCAAGAAACAGTGTTTGACTACAGGGCTACCCCTTACTCTGCGAGGTGCCCGGAGAAGAGTTCCCTCGCCCATGTCTGGGTAAGGGTAATAGTGTGATTTTGGAGTGTGGTGTATGAGAGTTTTTAACCCCTTGATTGATAGCAGCCTGGGCTGTTGAGTGAGAGTGACACGGGTGTATACACTTTGAGAACACGTAACACGTGGATGTGGATATCGGTAGAATGCGACAAGATATCGCCACTACACCATATTTTGCCACCTACGTGAGTGTGGTTAAAATAAAATTATATGTATGTCATAACCACGCACCTTTGTGGTTATAAGAGTTGATGGATATGTTGACACCGTGTCAATTACACTGGTGTATTGGTCAGCACATCACTATTGGGAAGCGATTACATGTACTCCAGGAGTAATACATGTTTTTGGCCCTGTTTTGTCTTTGTTTGTCTTTTCAGATGGAGCGATGACAGGATTATTGAGATAAATTATCTTCAAGTCATACTAAGGAGCAGCTATCTGCCCTTAGATAAACAGCAGCGTAGGGAGTTGTCTCTTGCGTTATCCAGGGAGGTGGTATTGTTGCCCTGAAGAAAGTCCGGGACCTTTATGGCCCTAGTAGGACTGAAACATGTCGGCTGAAGGGTCATAGGACCATAAATACTCCTATCCTGACCCCTGTTTACACTTTTTAATAACCCTAACAAATCCAATATTAAAGGGATACTGGGATTTGTTGGTGTTTTTTAATTAACGTCCCCCTGGTCTTATTATTTCTAAGAGCTCCCTGAAAAAACGGTCGAGCCCACCCTGACTTTTAGGCGTCAGGGTGACCCGATGATGAAGCATGACACCACTAGGGTGTGTGAGGGTAATTAAAACAAAAGGAATTGTTTCCTTCCCCACTGCTTAGTGGTGCTATTCATCTTAGGACTTCCCACCTGTACCTTTCTAGGGTTATTACGTTCAAGACGCGGTTATCATCCTCGCATCCAAGGAGTACTTTTTGTGATATAGTCATATAAGGAAGCACCTGCACTAGCATGGTTGCCCCCTGTCTTATGGTCCACTAAGCAATCCCTCACCCTAAGGGTATGAGAGGGTCTCCACCATGGGGAATCACTACCTGTGGTGTGCTTTGGTAAAGTACCAGGCTGGTGAGGTGTCTGAGTAGGGAAGTGTGGCCCTAGGAATGTTGGCCTCAGCTTTCTCAGCTCACTGGTCACCATGTATGCCTGTCTTTCCATGACTGAGTGGTACTCTGCTCTAAGGGTCAACCTTTGACTGCCTACAGCCGGGGGTTGGGTCCCTTTGGGTGGAACACTGGAGGGACATGGCATGTTTGGAACCTTTTGGTCCCAGGTTTGCCCTTGCCTAACAGAGTCCTTCTGGGGGAGGTCCCTACATAAAGGTATGGGGGATCCCTCAGTGGGTTGAGGAATTTCTACCTGGCTAGGGCTACTAGCCTGGGTGCCCCTAATCTGCTGATGGGGGGTTCCTCTGGACAGGGGGCCCTGGGGGTCCACTGACCTCCCTGACCTCTGCAGCCCTGGGCTGACTGAGGCAGGGTAGAGAGGGGCAGGTTACCTGCTCCAGACTGGGTACCACCTTGTAAGGGTCCTCTGCCATCATGGGGGTGGCCAGGCCAGGCCTGACTACCTCTGTGGCAGTTCCTTCACTAGGGGTAGGGTCAGTTCCCTGAGGAGGCTGACCCTTACCTACTGTCTGGAGGGAAGAAGACTTTTCTTCAACCCTTGTGCTCTCTTCTGGGGGAGAGTGGGCCATTCTTCCAGGCTCCATCTCTCCAAAATCTTGGGCTGGGGCTGTGGCCATCACAGCCCCACTAACCTTTACAGGGACACCCAACATCTTCAGATGGGTTTGGTGTTCAATTTCAGCCCAGGCTGAAATTTCCAGATCATTGCCCATCAGGCAATCTACAGGTAAGGTTGGGGACACTGCCACTCTCTTTGGGCCTGTGACTCCCTCCCAGCTGAGATTGACTATGGCCATGGGGTGATCTGTTCTGACACCATCAATGTTGGTCACCTGGTATTTAAACTCAGGTAAAAGCTGGTGAGGGGGGACTAGTTTCCCTGCCACCATGGTGACACTAGCCCCTGTGTCCCTAAATGCCACAGCTTTCTGACCATTAATTATTGGCTCCAGTCTGTACCTGCCCAATGCTATGGGACCCATGGTAAAGGTGGCATATCCTACACCACCATCAGAATCTGAGGAGTCTGTTGAGGGGGTCCTGTCTAAACTAGGGCCCACCTCTGTTCCTCTTGCAAAAGCACCTAACTTTTTGGGTGCACTACTCCCAACTGGAGGATTACTACTGGTAGTACCAGGAGGGGTGGTAGTAGTTGTTGGAGGAACATTTTCTTTATTGCCATTCCTGGGACAACTGGGATCAGATTTCCAGTGCCCAGGCTTTTTACAGACATGGCAATAGGGTTTCTTTTCAGGAGAGGAAGGAGTTTGGGACCCACCCCCAGAAGAGGAATTTTGGGGCCCTGTAGTGGACTTATCCTTGGATTTATCCCCACCTTTCTCTTGGGACTTGGTAGAATCTTTCTTGTGGTCACCACCCTGATTCTTAGGCCTTACCCTGGTTCTGACCCATTTGTCTGCCTTCTTTCCCAATTCTTGGGGAGAGGTCAGATCAGAGTCCACCAGGTACTGGTGTAAAAGCTGGTTTTGACAATTATTAAGGATCTGTTCTCTCATCATTAGATTATAAAATCCTTTGAAATCAGTAACCCTACTGCCAACCAGCCAACCCTCCAGAGCCTTGGATGCACAATCTACAAAGTCTGTCCAGTCCTGAGTCTGTGCCTTCTGGGTATCTCTGAACTTCAACCTGTACTCTTCAGTGGTTAAGCCAAACCCATCTATCAGTGCACTCTTCAGGACCTCATAATCATCAGCATCCTCTTCTCTAACAGTGAGGAGCTTGTCTCTACCTTTATCTGAAAAGGAGAGCCACAAGATTGCTGCCCACTGCTTTTGGGGGACCTGCTGTACTCTACAGGCCCTCTCCATAGCAGTTATCCACTTGTGGATATCATCCCCACTCTGGTAGGGAGGAACAACCTTGCTCAGGTTCCTATGGTCAGGAATATATTCTCTGCCTCTAGGGACACTGTTGCTGCCACCAGGGGGTTCTAACCCCTCTTTTCTAGAAGCCCTCTGGATCTCCAGGGCTTCTCTATCCAGTGCCAACTGCTTGGTTCTGAGGGCCACTTTGGCTTCCTCATACTGGAGCAGTTTGCACCTTCTCTCAGAGGAGGTCTCTCTTAAGGGAAAGTATGAGTTCCTCTGCTGGACAAATTCTCTGCCAGAGTGATAAGAGTGGTCAGATTCCCTGGAAGGGGATCTGTGCCTCTCCTCCTCTCTGTCAGTTCTCTTATGGAGAATTCCTCTGTCCTTTTCAGGCCCCTTGGAGCCTGGCCCTTCAATCACAGAGTCTTGGTCATTCTGATTTTCATCATCTGACCCAGATACTATGACTGACCCACCCACTGATTCAAACCCTTTAGCTCCTAGAGCCAATCTAAGGTCATCTGCTGTCAGCAGATCTATCAGGTGCAGGGTTGAGGGACTCTGTCCTGTCCTCAGGTGTCTGTCAACACACATGGCTCTCAAGTCAGAGAAAGCCATGTCCTTATACTGAGGCTGAGTGGATCCACTGGGTCCACCCTTTAAGGACATTCTAGTGTTGTGCAGTGTTGTACTACCTACACTAGTTTGTGGCCTACTGATCCTAGCTTGAGCTGTGGAAAGGGTGTGCTATCCCTTGGAACACAGCTCTAAGTTCAGTAGAACTTATTGATACTAAGCTTGACTTTATATGTACCTTGAGTACCTATAATGGTTTTCAGTTAGTAATTCAAATAGAGATTTTCTGGTAAAACAATGGCAAGCTGGAATCCCACACGCTGCCCACCAATGTGAGAAGTTGGCCTGGTATATGCTGTTCACTAATTAAAGTGGACACCTTGCACCAGGGCAAATCGACTCTTATGGTAGATAGGTTTAAGACAACCTTTTAAAGAAAGCTATCCTAGTGGTAGCTGTGGAGAGCAGCCTTCAGGCTAAGTCTCGGAGGAATGTAAAGCAGCTTGTTTTACCATATAATCTCTTGAATCACCAAATGAAAAGACACCACACAGGTATATATATCAAATATATATGTATTTATTTCTAAATAACTCTCTACTAATCTCTTTATGAGATTAGAAGACAAACATATGCACAAATCAACGTTTCACAATAAGTTAAGCACAAAATATGGCTGGGGCCCTAGGGGCGTACCAGACCATATACTAAGTAAGAGACTTAGAAACAACGACTTGCAAGGAGACAAGGCCTAGGGCCTTCAGAAGTGCTGGGGCCTCACGAAACCACCCAAGGCAGGTAAGTAAAGGACCCACGGGGGACGCATGCAGTGTGGATACACAGGCGCGAATCGCCGTTAACTTCAATGGGGCAAGTCGCGGTTGGAAATAAAGAGTTTTTGGATACTTCGGGAGAACCTACAAGCAAGTCACTTACAGGGTAAGTAGTTCTAGGGCCCACACCCACAGGAGCACCGTAGTGCTGGAGTTACCTCACCCAGGGAAGCCGGGTGCACAGGTGTCCTTTGGTGTCGGGTCGCGGCGTCGTTTTCAATGGCGAACAAAGAAGACTTGCTGCTTGCGGGAGCTGAAGAAGTGTCCGGTGGAATCCAAGCCTGGATTCTGAAGAAGGATGACCTGAAAGCAGAGGGGACAGTGTTCAAAGTCACTTGGCAGTGACCCGGGGCAAGGAAGATGGATGCCCACCGTCGTCGGTTGATTCAGGTCGGTTGCGGGTGCCTTGACTCTTCAGCCACGTGGTCCAGGAGGGGTTGACGACGACCAGGAGCTGGATTCGGTGTGTCCCTCGACGTCTGCAGCTGACTGCGGTGTCGGCAACTCGATCGGAGCCAACAAGCCTTGGCAGCCGCAAGTCTTGGGGAGATAAAGAAAAGTCGATGGCGCAGACCAGCAAGGTCTGAGGGACTCACCCAGCAAGGGTAAGTCAGGGCAGGCCTGGAGCAACCAGGGAGCCCTTTGGTTTCTTTAAGAAGTCTTCTGGGGACCCACAAGCCAGCGGGCAAGGGATCGCAAAGACACCTCGGGCGGAATCACTCAACAGAAGCCCACGGTCACTCGGGACGGTGTAGGCCTCTGATCTTCGAAGGGATTCCTGCTGGAGGTCGGGACCACACGTGGTCCAAAGCACAAGTTCGTAGAACGTTGTGAAGGGGTTGCACTCGACAATAGTGCACGGTACTCAGGGGTCGCGGTTCCTCGTTACTTGTGGGGTCCACTTGCCTCAGCTTCGCTGGGGACTCACAATGGCCTGGGAGAGGTCAGGAAATCCACTTCTTGGGCTGCAGGGACTTTGGACTCCGGCGGGAGCGGCGTAGTTTGCGACCGTCGTTGTCGTTTTTGGTGCCTGCCAAGCAGGGGAGTCACTCCTTGACTCCAAGGGAGATTCTTCTGTCTTCCAAAGGTAGTGGAACGTCGAAGGGCCAGGATTCTTCTGTAGAGCGTCGTCCAGGGGTTATCTGCTTTGCAATGGCAAGGTTCCCCCTCTTATACTAAAAAGAGGGGATGGACTAGCTCTATGACCCCACCTATGGGAGGGTCAAGGGAGGGGTGGCTACACCCACTTCCCTTTGTCCAGTTTCGCGCCAGAGCAGGGGCAGGTAGCCCCTGAGCTGGTTTGAACTGGCATATGCACAGAGGAGCCTTCTGCTCCCCCAGTGCAGGACTTCAAAGCACTCTAAGAGTGCACCCACCCAGCCCCAATACACTAAACCCTGTCTGGAAGGTGGTTACACCTCCCTGTGACAGGATGCCTATTGTTGGGCTTCCTCCACTGCGAGTTTCGGTCATCAGCAGGAGGGCAGCCCAGTGTCTGTGACTGGTGGCATCCATTTTGTGATGCCAGGGCTCTTTAGGATTCTACCGCGTTTCCACAGCAGGTACATGTCTTATCCCTCTAGAAGGGTGGAATGCTACCCCCGCCACCAAGATTGGCGGGGGGTAGTATTCCAAGATGTTTGACACCAAACACGACATGTTTTGATGCAGCCATTCCAAAGTTAGCATTTACCGCGAGGATATAATGCACTTGAATAGTATATGGTTTAACCGCATCCACAAACAGCACCAGAGAATAGACTCTGAGAGCTGCAGAGGGGCCCTGCTCAGGCAGAGGCACCCCCTCACATAGAAGCCAAGCACCCTGCCCTCAGGATTGATAGGGCCTGCCTTAGGGGTGACTGATAGGTTTATATGTGTGTGCAGGAGAGATATAGGAAACCTATATCTCAGCGAGGGGTGCTAGCACCACCTCACCCAGGCTGCAGTAGCAGGCCTGTGGTGTCAGATTTAGACTGCTTCCCAGGGGTGGCATAACACATGCTGCAGCCCCTGGTAGGCCTGTGAAGTACCTATGCCCTTGGCACCTAAGGTACCATATACTAGGGACTCATAAGGCACCACAGTATCCAATCACTAGTGCACCTAGAGTGCACTCCATGTCGTTTAGAGAGAGCAGATAGACTGGGGCCCTGAATAGCAGGGTCCCAGTCCAACTAAGTCATAAACCAGCAAAACACCATAAAAAAGTGGGGGCAACCATATAGTCAGATTCCACCTTCCTACAGCTCCCCATTGGAAGACATGACAAACAATCTCCTTAATTAATTATAATCAGTATATGAGCATCCAAGCCAGTAGCTCTGTTTAATACCTCAGAAATAGAACCCAAACCAGTAAGGACCATGCTACCTTTGCCACTGTTAAATGTATTATCATTTTTTTAAAACATGGAACAAAGCCTACGTTAACATTGATAAACATAATACAGTCCACATATGAGCAGGTCTTTAGTAACATTTATCACCACTAAAACCTTACAAACTAAACACAGAAAAAAATTATGGCATACCTACGTGTACATTAATAATGTAAGATACACTCATACAGGCTAAAATGCAAACAAGTGAAAACATACTAAAAGTTTTTATGGTACTTTTTAAAGGAAACACTTTTGAAGCTTGGTAAAAAGATTCAACTAGATAGCATATCTCCATCTGTGTCTGAGCTGAAAAGTTTGTTTACAACACATTTGAGCACCGATGTGTCCTGCACTGGTTGATTGAGGCCTCGGCTCAAGGCGAAAAATTGAAGTTGTATTATCCTTATTACCTCCAGGCCACCTTAAATAGAGAGAGGATGTAACCTTACGGCTACAGCAGTGGACCTTGAAGCTGGTGAACCGGGTTCGAGTCTTGGCAACAACGCTCAACATTATGTGATTGTGGGCAAATTATTTAATCTCCCGTGCCTTAGAAAAATGAATGTGTACTTCTGCAATGCAACTGGTGCTTATGTAAAGCGCTTTGATACCCGATTTTTTGAGAGTTGATAGAGCTTATTATTACGCCACATGCTAAAGTAACTACCTAGCGGAACGTGTACAATTTTAATGGGGAAGCCTTTAAAGTATGCAGTTTAAATACATCCGACAAACAGTTTGTTTTAAAAGGACTGACTGTAAGGGCCTTTGAACAGCTGAACTGTACATGTTTGATGTTGTGAGTTACACTACCTAAACTTACACACATAGGGGGATATTCCCAAGAACGCGTGTTAACTATCGCCAAAATCGCTTAACGCAACTTCTCACATAGCAGTCCATCGCAGGAAAATAACACCGTGTTAACGCAGCATTCACAACCCGGCGGCACCATGCGATAGCCCCACGATAACGCGGCAAATGCCCGCGTTAAAATCAACGCGACGCCGAAAAAATGCGAAACCCCAATGCGAAAAAAGGTGCGATGACCCCAATGGCGATACATAAATCAGCGAAAACCAGTGACAGGCCTGCGATTCCCACGCACCATGCATGAGAATGCATTATAAAAGCAGAGAGAAAAAAAGACAAATAAATGTAACTGCGTAGCAACATTGACGCACCCGGACCCAGTGCAGAGGACAACGCGAACCCCACAAGCCCCACAGACGACCAGCCAGGAACCCCGGGGCCGGAGAAAGGCAAAGAGAAGAGGAAGAGGAAGACGGGGTTCAGTCCGCAGGAAAACCGGATCATCGTCACGGAGGTGACAGAACACTACCAACAACTGTACGTCACCTCCACTGTGTCATCAGTAACACAAACGGAAATATGGCAGTCCATCGTGAACAACGTGAATGCAGTCGGAGTGTCGAGGAGGTCAATGGAGGAGGTCAAGAGGCGCTGGCATGACGTCAAAAGCCAAGCCAAGCAGAAACTTGCTGCCAACCTGAAGGCAGCAACGGCCACTGCAGGTGGGAGTCCTGCGCCACAGGAGGAGCTGGATGAGCTGGAGGAAATGGTGGCCACAGTCATCAGTGCGGAGACGGTGCAAGGAGTTGGGGGTCCGGACACTGCCCGAAATGACCTGACCCAACAGCAACAGGGTGAGTAACCACCAGGGACTGGGGTAACGGGGGAGACGGGCACAATGGCACACATGCACAATCAAGAATAGCACACTGCACACCCACAATGACTGTGGAACCTGTCCCTGATGGCCTTGGCACACTGCAGCAAACATAGAAACACCAAGTAGGCCCCCGTCCACCATGTGCACAAATGGCCCCCCCCTCACCAATCCCACAACCTACCCATGCACATGTGCTGAACCCAGCAAAGCAGCGGCTCTGTGAGCCACACTGACAATGCAAGTGACACTGCATGACCAATAGCATGGCTGCAGTCAAAATACATGGCATGGTGCACGACACGACACTGAGGTGGCCCAGTGTGGATAACATCCTCAAAGGAGCAGGTCACACTGTGACACATCCACGTGCACATACAACCCCTGACGTCAACAACACATCTGTAGACAAACACTGCACAAGAGTACCAAATCTGTCCAAGAGCACAAATGACCCAAGTCGCCAACATCTCAGCACCGTAAAAGCACAGAAGCCAAAGGCACACCGCCTCAAAGGGACAATGGGCCGCTAAATCAGAGCTGCAGGGGCGACTCTCCCACAATGCAGCACACACACATAGCAATCACAGCACATCAACATTGACGACAATGTGGTACAAAGTGCCACACCAACACCACAGAACAGAGGACACAACTGGTGCCGCATGTGCGTAGAAAAAGGCCAATCACATCAGGCATAGCAGGATACTGTCAGATGAAAATGTACGAGTACAACCTCTTATCCTTCATGTAGTCGGAATGTCCACTGTCCCCCATCAAATACCCAGCTCCTCCAAAACAGTCACAATGTACATTGACATGCAGTCAGTATGTAAACATGTACAATACGTGCACATACATGGAACACACTGTTAACCTGCATCTCCCCTTCACATTGCAGAGGGACAATCAACACCTCCTGCAGAGCAGACCAGACATCTCTTCAGTGATGAGGAGGAGGAACCCCTGGCCATCTGCTCCGACACCCTCCAACTGCTCGTGGACAGCCTCCGTACCCCATCTGCAGGAGCAGGGCAGCCCAGCTGCATCGAGGTGATACCACCCCCTGCACAGACCACACAGCAGGAAGCACCCACCACCACGGCTGGCTCCCAGCACCTCACCCAAGAACACATGGCATCCCAACGCTGTGTGTCAGACTGCAAGAGGTGGCTGGTTGAACAGGTGCGTGTGGGTTTCGACCTCATAGCAGCCAAACTAGATGCCATACGTGGCTGTCTCAGTCCCATCAGGGACCACTTACAGTCCCTAACGGACACCCAGAGTCCGCTCCATGCCCTACAACAATCCTTAGCTGACCTCGCTGGATCCATTACTTGGATACAAGAACTGTCTAGGCAGAGAGGCTCCAGCGACGACAGCACAGAGTTGGCACAGATGCGGAGGACAATGGAGAACATGGAGCGGATGCAGGTAGGAAGGATGGCTGCCACGGCTGAACACCAGCGAGATGTAGCTTGGATCTACCATGCCCTGCAGATCCTCATCTTGCCATTGCTGCCACAGAGCCTGTCCCAGATGACTGCTGCAGGAACTTCGACACACACATCTCCGCCCCTGATGTGTCAGTGGCACACAGTGATGCAGCCATACCACCTCCGCACCCTGATGAGTCTGTGGCACACAGTGATGCAGCCATAACACCACCACACACACCTGGCACACCTGACACAGAAGACGTATCAGAGGACGAAGATGTAGACGGTAATGACTCTGTGTCAAAAAGGAGGTTGTAGCATTCATCCCCCGCCATATGGCCTGTTTCTGCTTGGTACAGCCCTCTGCATCATGCCCTGGTACAACACCTTCCACTGTCCCCCGAACACCCTGCGACATTCACCTGGACCCCGACATAGACTGCCATATCTGCTCTGGTTCCCAATTACACAGCAAACAGGCTGCGGACTCAACTCTTCCTCTACCGATTCACTTGTCATCCACTAAAGGACTCTGTTTGGCCCTCCACTGGGCAACCATGTAATGTGGGGTGTGCATGGCCATGTACTGCTCCAGCTCCGACACTCCACAGGATGTGAATAAAACATTCCTAATCACACAGATGTGTCATGTGTATGTCCAATCAAGTATGACAGTATGGATGACTGTAGGGACATTGATTGCACAAAAAGGTACACCCTGGGAAATGACATCAATGCGCATGTTTGACCGTGACACACATAGCCAATTACATGACTGTGGAGGTGTGAACTAGCTGTGGCCTCATTGATCATGAACAACAATCTTGCAACCCCCCAATGTAGCCCCATGTCCATGTATTAAATAGGGCTGTGTGTAAATATGTCAGAGTCGGTAGGAGGCCTAAAGTAGTGTCCCACATCACATGTGACAACAGAACATCTCTTCGCATACCTACACACACTCAACTGTGTGGACACAGCCTGGTTTGATGAAACACATTGGTCCACATGGCAAGAAGTTGGACACCATACTCACATTGCTGAAGACACGTAAGCGCACAGGTCGACCAGCAACTCTCCCGAACACAATGTCTGGCTCACAGAGGTGGAGCTGGCAATAGGGACTCACCCCTAAGTGAAATCTGTCAGTGAGTCCCTCCCTTTGTACGTTCAATGCTCATTGGGGCACACGATTTGGCATGCAAATCAACACTCATCACAGTTGTAAACTAGTGAAGCTGCGTAGACTTTATTAGCATGTGCGTGTCAGTACGGGCAAGACAAGGGCCACAGCATGCAGACCAATGCATCATACACTAACAGGCAGCCAAGGAACATGTAGAGGTGCAAGACATGGGGAGGCACACATGAACACCAAACATGACGGATGCCGACGGTCTCAGCCCACCTTGCCCTGCTGGACGAGTCATGTGGTGTTTGGCGAATGCTCATTGCACCATGTCAGGGGACACCACTCACAGCCCATGGGATCTTCATAGTCCTGTACCACCGGACAGCGCTGACTGCCTGCTCTGCTGACAGTGAGCAGGTGAAGGAGTCCAACAAGGTCACATGTAGTACTACATTGCCATGTGTGTACTCTCCCTCCAGCGGTGTGTCAGGTTGAGGAACGTTGCCAGGCGCCGCTGTCCACTCACCTTGCACAGGTGTGTGTCAACCCGCAGTCCTGCACGCACATGCATTCTGAGTCCAGGCAAATGCAGACATGTCCACTGGCATGGTGGGATATGTGTCCATCTCCCCAATATGCAAAAGGGGGTTGGTACCTGTGCCATGGGTTACAATCTTTTGTGGCTGCAGGAATGTAGTTACTCGTCCATGAAAGCGAGCGCAGCTTCATGGGCAAACACTTCCAAGTGTACGTCGTTGTCGAATTCAACGAACACGGGGGCGAGCCAATCCATTAGCTGGTCCAGACACATGTGCTCCGTCCACGCCGTCTCACCAATCCGCAACACAGCCCAATAGGGGAGCGCTTCGATGTGGTCACTGCACACGAGGAATTGTGCAATCTCACATGCCCAACTGCCAGCACATACGCCCAATTCCAAGGCATCCCATGAACGGGTATCACGGTTACACTCCTGGTCGTGGTCCAACAGGGGGCACACACACATGTCATAATCCAGTTCAGCTACCGTTGTGTTGGATAGGCAGACATTAATGGGCCACTCGAATATGCATGATCGGCAGTGGAACCAGGGCTGGACGCAGGTGACGTACGCAAGACGGAAGCTCAGGCGGTAACTGATGCGCAACACTGCCAGTGGCAGTGCCCCCAACAAATCATTCGGTCACGGTACAGTTCCACATGACAGGGGTTGTGCATGTGCCCGGGATGTTCTGACATTGCGTTGTTCGCACTCGTAGAACCGGCACTCTTCTGACCTGCGGCTGTTATGTGGATGATATGCCACAGCTCGGAGAAATGAGTCGTATGAGTGTGCAAAGTTTGTACGTATGGGTTGTCCTGTACGTAAGTGTCAAGGCCGTTCCATGCAGGAGTACCTCGGGCAAGGACTTCTGTGTGTGGGGTGTGGGGTGTGGATACGTTGATCTTTCATTGGTGCCGTGTGTAGTGTGGGAGTCGTCTTCGTCTGCCATGGTATCTCTCTTAGGGGGTGCCTGCCGCATGCGTTTCCAAGGTCGGGGGTGCAGATGTCCTTCCGCCTTCTGTATTGAGACAAGGGGGCTTTCATCCCTAATGTTAGTCAGAACACTGCTTGTATCCTGGGTATGTGATGTGGCCATCGGGCTGCAATTGAGGCTAGGCCTTGGGCTTATGGTGCACCAAAAGCGATGAACACACACACCAGTTGCCATGTATGAGCCAAGACCCCGAGGGGCCTTGCACTCCTTGTACAGTCCCTTCATGCGCGGACGCCCTCCGGCTGCATGCAACATTGCAACATTGTCGATTGCGGGCCGTGTGGCGCAGACACTGCAACAGAGACACACGCATCAGTTGGTTTCCTGTGCAGCCCAGATATGAACCACGCCTAGGGGCCAGGGATAATTGTTCACACCCCTACGCTGGCCTGGTGTACGCTGACCCAGCCCACTCGGCGTACGTATAAAAGGGGGGACGATGGTGCTACGTGTACCAGTTCTTCCCCACTGCCTGAGGTGACATGGTTGCGTCCGCCTGGCCTACGACGAGGCTCAATCATATAGGGTCCATGACTTGCGTTGCACGGAGTCGTGGCACCGGTTGCACTGCGGCCGGCACGGGCCTACCGCCACAGGACGGTGACTTACTGTGCACTGAGGAAGGGGCACCTAAAGTGCTGAACGGGTGTGCAGCCTGCGATGATGACATGTGCACTGATATGGTCTCTGCCATTGCTATATCAAGAACCAGAGTCAAGTGTGCGCCTGCTGGACCGCAATGTAGGCCTGAGCCAGAGGGCAGCGCGGGCCTACCGCCACGTGGCGTTGCCTCGCGTTTCACAGAGTTAGTGGCACCTAGAGAGCTGAGCGGGTGTGCAGCCTGCGATGATGACGTGTGCACTGATATGATCTCTGCCATTGCAAAATCAAGACCCAGAGTCAAGTGTGCGCCTGGTGGCCCGCGCTGCGGGATGCGTGAATTGGAGGCTGCCAAGGTCGCGGGCCCTGAGCTCGGAGCTTGCACCGGGACGTGGTGTGCCCTCTTGGAGCCACGTCGGTGGCGGAAGGTGAGCAGTGCAGCCTGGGTGCGCAGGGGTGGGCAATCCGTGCTGGGCGGGGGAGGGGCTGAGGTGCAGCGGCCTGGGTGCGCAGGGGCGGCCATGCGATGTTGCCATGTGCAATGATGTGTACTCTGCCATCATTAGCTGTGGACTCTGTTTCAGATGAGGGGCCTGGTGGCCTGCAGTGTGAACCGGCACGTGGTTGGAGACACACCGGTGGCAGCAGGTGAGCAGTGAGGCCTGGTTGCGCAGGGGCTGGCAAACACCGCTGGGCGGCGGGGGGGCTGGGGTGCAGCAGCCTGTGTGCGCAGGGGAGGCCAAGCGATGATGGCGTGTGCAATTATATGAACTCTGCCATTCATGTATCGGGACTCTGTTTCAGATTGGGGACCTGGTGGCCTGCAGTGTGAACCGGCACGTGGTTGGAGACACACCGGTGGTAGCAGGTGAGCAGTGAGGCCTGGGTGCGCAGGGGCGGGCAAACACCGCTGGGCGGCGGGGGGGGGTTGGGGTGCAGCTGCCTGGGTGCGCAGTGTCGGCACTGTATCTCTCTCCCTCTCTTTCTCTATCTTTCTCTCTCTCTCTCTCTCCCTCTCTTTCTCTATCTTTCTCTCTCTTTCTCTCTCTCTCCCTCTCTTTCTTTCACTGTCTCTCCCTCTCCCTCTCTTTCTTTCACTGTCTCTCTCTCTTCCTCTGTTACTCTCTCTCCTCCCTCTCTTCCTTTCGCTGTCTCTCTCTCTCTTCCTCTGTTTCTCTCTCTCTCTCCTTCTCCCTCTCTCCCCCTTTCTCTCTCTTTCTCTCTCTCCCTCTCTTTCACTCTCTCTCTCTCTCCCTTTCTTTCTCTCTCTCTTTCTCTCTCTCTCTGTCCTTTGTTGTGCGCATGACACACCTTCTTATCTTCAATTTTGTCTTGCAGGCTGTGACTTACGGTTTGTCCGGAGAAGACCCGCCATGACTCTTCCAACTATTGCTGTTGATTGGAATTTGATTAAATTGATTATTTTTGGAATTCTGCGATGTATGTATGTTTTTCCTTTTTCGAACCACACATGGATGTTGGTTGGTGTACTTGTGCGACATCAGGCGAATTGTTGTGTTCATGAATTTGTGAGGTAGATGTGAGATATCTTTGTCTGGGGGGGTGCCCGGGGTAGGGCCACTGGGGGGGTCCTGGGGAGGTGGCGGGCCTGGGGGGGGGGGTGGTGGTGGGTGTTTTGGCCCTCTTGGGGCTCCGGGCTGCATGGTCAGTGGCTCCATGGCATCTGTTGTTCTTCTGGTGTGGCTGTGGGCTGGGCTCCCTTTTGTGGTGCAGGTTGTCGTCCGACTTAACACCAGGTAGGAGCAGGTGTTAAATCCCTGCTGCTAACGCGCCTTAGCGCATGTTTTGTGGTCTTATCGCCGATCTGGCTGGTCGTTGTGAATGGTGCGAAGTGGTGTTTCTGCGGGTTTTTGCACGGGAACGCCTACTCTGCATCTCATTAGCGTTAGTTGCCGGTGTCATCAGTGGCGATGTTTTTTGCGGCTGCTCTCGCAGGAATACTGGTGATATCGGCTGTTAGCACCAGCTTGTGAATGGCTCGATGTATTTATCACCACTTTGGCTGCGATAAAGTGCTGCTAACTCGGCGATAAGTCCTTGAGAATATGCCCCATAGTTATTAGAGGCCCGCTAGTTACATTACACAAGGAAACAATTTTTTTTTGCATCCCTAGCGAAAGGTATTAAGTCGGCAAGAAGTAGAGAACATTAAATGAATGGCAAGACTTGAACCTCGCTCCTCAGCAGCAAAGTAGATTGATGTTTCCGTTACGCCACATGCTCTATAGTTATAAAAATGGTACAAAAAAAGAACTACCTAAATGTAACATTAACCATGTTAATGTTGAACCCTTTAAAACATGTATTTTAAATTAAGCTGAAAACAGTCCCACCCACGTTTTTTTATGACGAGTTTTTTAGATGTTAGAACAAAGTTATATTCGCTGCTCCTTATGCCTTGTTGTTTGTGTGCAGGGGTATTGGAAGCTATTTTATGCATATTTTATGTGGGCCAGGTGTGTGTGTGGATCGCTGGTGGAGTACAATGGGAGGTGTTTGAGAGGGTTATATAGATGAACACAGTAGTCTAGTTGTTTAAAATAGCAGGACGGGTGGCCGGGCAAGATGGCCGAGCGGACGTAATCCGTCTCGGCTCCCGGACCGCCGGCGATTCCGGAGCGATCCAGGGAGGTTACGGGGGGTAGAGGACCCTTAAAAGACCCCTGACGGTGGCGGAAGGCACCAGGACCTCTGCGACGCTTCGTACAGAGCCCGAGAGACCCTGATGACGGCGCGGCGAGACTCGCTCCGGAGCTGCGGTGGGCGACACAAGATGGCGGCCGCGAAGTGAAGGAGACCCCTGGAAAGACTCGGGGGACGCTGCGGCTACATCGGAGGCCCCTGACGATCTGCCGCGGACCTGAGAGGTGCTGTGGTCCGGTTTGGCCCTCCTGGGGACAAGCGTGAGGTGGCGCGCATCCCGGCTGGGATTTGCCTGACCCTGACATGGCGGACGGAATTGAGCGCTGAGCGGCTGTGTGGGACAGACCCGCGACTGCAGGCGGCGGAGATCGAATCAGGTACAGCTGTCACGGCCACCGGGGTGCACAAGAGTGCCCAGTGATTGCCGGCACTCGGCGGCCCCGGGAGAGGGGATCCTTGGAGGGGACTGGGCGCCTGAAAAGGAGAGGAGCAGTGCTGCCCTAAGAGTGGGTGATCCCCGGGACTCCTGGAGCAATGGTCGACTGGGAATTAGACGGAGGTGTGCAAGGGGGCTCTGAGACCACACCTATGAAGGCACAGACTAGAGAACTGTGATTCCCCACTATGTGGAAAGAGAGAAGGGGGCGCTGCCCAGAGGCATGAGGGCAGAAGTGGCAGCATCCGGCGGGGGAGTTTAATTTGGCGGCCCTGCTTCAACGAGGACAAGGAAGAGAGAGGCCAAGTGGAGAGCTGCTGCGCATCAAGGTGGGCCGCGCGGAGCACGGGGGACACCTCGAGGAAGCCGGCGTACAGGAGCTCCATGTAAGAACTTCAGACGAGGGCTCGGAGGCCACACCGGTGTGAGGATGCAAGCTGGAGGATCCTCCCCGACCGGGGGCACTTGAAGAGTACAGTGGGCCCCTACGAATCCCGAGGCCTGGGCCAACTACGGCGGGGAAGAGGAAAGCCTAAGTGGGGGCGCACCGAAGCTCGCAGATAAGAGGCTTCGGGGGAGAGCCGGAGGGAGAGCCGTATGCCTCCCAAGAAGGTGCCGCCCAGAGCTTCCACGAAAGTCACTGACTTTTTCACAGGCGCGGACAAACGCAACCCCGAAGTTCCCGTAGACACCACTGTGGCCATGGCGATCACGAAGGCAGAGATGATGGCGATGTTTCAGGACTTTAAAGCTGACCTGAGGAAGGATTTGGGCCAGGACATTAAAGCAAGCATGGAACAGCTCCGGTCCGACCTCACTGAAAAATTGACCTCCCTACAAAACGACGTGGACTCGGTGGGCACACGTGTAATGGACTTGGAAGCACATCAACAGACCCAGGAGAAGCAAACAGCGGAAATCCAGGAAGAAATACAGGCGCTTAAGGAGCAACTACAGCAATCGCACCTAAAAACTGAGGACTTGGAAAACAGGTCTAGACGGGATAACGTTCGTATTAGAGACCTGGAAGAAGGAGCGGAAGGTCCTGACCTGCCTGCGTTCCTAGAGGGACTATTTGCAGAAATATTGGGCTCACAACCCCTTAAAATCAAGTTGGAGCGAGCTCACCGGGTGGGGCCCGCACCACAGGGAGACAAGAGGCGACCCCGGGACGTGCTGGTCAAATTTCATTCTTTCAAAACAAAAGAGGCAGTGCTTGCTGCAGCCAGAGCTTCCGATAAAGTGTCCTTTCAGAACTTTACCTGTGCCTTGTTCCAGGATCTTGCACCTGCGACCCTTGCCCGACGACAGGCTTTCCGACCCATCACTACCAAGCTGCGTATGGATAACATCAGGTACAGGTGGACCTACCCCTTTGGCCTCAGCTTTGAGTACAGCAACAAACGACAGTATGTCACAGAGCTTCAAAGGGGACTTGAACTCTTGGGCTTGCCTTTGGAAGATCGGGAATCACCGGAGAACAGAACCTCGGGCTCTCAGGGAGGGGAGCGAAGACCATCCACATGGGTGATGGGCACGCGCAGAGGACGCCGTTGAGGAGTGTCTACAAGCTGAGGGACGAGTGCCCGGTTTAGCAAAGGAGGGTTTTAACACAGGCCCCGATGGTGGCGAGGGGCGATGATGGGGTGGCTGCCTTACTCAGAGGACCTACATAGGAGGGTCGCAGGAATGGGACCACGGATATCAGGGCGGGCTCCAGGGGCCAGCCAGGCAGACTTGAGACTGATGCGAGGGGCCCTTGAGGGCGCTGGGTGATCACCTGCACTATGGGGAAACGGGAGGAGCCCCTCGGAGGGAGGCGTGCCAATAGGGGTGGGAGATAATCGTAACGTTAAGACTCTACCCTGGTAATACTCTATAACTATATGATACCTATGATGATCCGGGCGACGGCGGGAGGGGACCATGGCCCTACCGCCCTCCCGTATACAGGGGGGCAAGAAACCCCCAGATGGGAGTAATGCCTATAAATGTTAAAGTTTTTGGTAGGTTTTTGGTTGTTGTTGTAGTTTTGGGGGATATTTTGGGATGTTGGGGAGGGGGGGGGGTCCATGGTGGCGGCTTTTTAATGTCCAGGGAGGTAGGTTTCATTCATTAGGGTCAGGATGCATGCTCACAAAAGGGGGAGGGGCAGAGACGGAGGGGGGGAATGAGAGGTATGGGAGTACAGGAGATGCCTGGGATGCTGAGATCAGGGTCGCACCTCGGATGAAATGAAGATAACTATAGGCACATGGAATGTAAAGGGCCTCAACTCCCCGCAGAAGCGCCAACAGATATGGAAATATATCTTAGACCATACGCTAGACATCATAGCCCTGCAAGAAACCCATTTGGCTAGAGCAGATGAGATGCGGCTGCGACACAAACTCTACCCAATGATATACAGATCATCGGCGTCAACTAAACACAGGGGGTGGCACTTCTCTTTCACGCGTCAACAAGGTTCCAGCCTTTAGATGTACAACACGACAGGGATGGCCGCTGGGTCATGGTGAAGGGGCGCCTCCAGGGACGCCTTTGCACGTTTGTTGCGGTATACGCCCCAAACACGGGCCAGGCTGCTTTCCTGCACCACACCCTCGATAAGTTGTTGGATTTTGCAGAAGGGTCGTTAGTCTTTATGGGCGATTTTAATCTGACTTGGCAAGGAGACATAGATAGCACCCACACCCACAGAGTAGGGGCGAGCTCATTCCCCCCCGACATACGTCAGAAGATTATAGATAGGGGATTAATAGATGCTTGGCGCACGGTCCACCCCACCACCCGAGATTATATGTTTTATTCACACGTACATAGGACATACTCCCGATTAGATTATGTATTTCTTAGCCAAGCATTACAAGGCGGGCTAGAGGATGCAAAAATGTTCCCCCTTTCGGTCTCTGACCATAGTCTTTTAGCAGTATCTTTAGAATGGGGAATAGGGCACGGGACTCTATCCAGATGGTATTTTCCTCCTGCCGTGCCAAGGGACAAAGAGACGTGCTTAAAACTAAGGGAAAACATCAAAGATTTTTTTGTCCTGAACCAACCGGAAGACACCTCGGAATATGTTAATTGGGATGCCTTCAAGGCGGTAATCCGTGGGCAGTGTATTTCAATGAATGCGGCCCTGAATAAACGACGAGCAGCAGAGAGGGTGAAATTAGAGGCAGAACTGCAGGCAAGTGAACAAGATCACAAAGCACGCCCTACCCGACAAACATTGCGGGCACTGACGGCTCTGAGGGGGAAGCTCCGCTCTATCTATTCTAATCGCGCAGAATTTACATTGCTAAAACTGCGCCAACTTTCATATTCCCAAGGGAATAAAATAGGCAAGCAGCTCGCTCGGCAACTCAAAGATAAGAGGGTTAAGGAGTACATAGGGGGGATACGGGGAGAGCAGGGCACTACCACACATGCCGATGACGAAAAGGCGGCTATATTTGGGGGTTTCTATGAAAAACTATACACGGGGGAGCAGCTAGATCCAGAGGCTCAGCGAGACTACCTTAGCAAACTAACGTTCCCACAGGTATCTGCGGAGAATAATGAGAACCTGTCCGCACCTATCACTGAAGAGGAAGTGATGGCGGCCATTAAAGCACTCAAACTACACAAGGCACCGGGCCCAGATGGCTTCACCGCTCTTTTTTATAAGACCTTTGCGACGGAAATCACCCCACCCCTCACGAGCCTCTTTAACGCAATGGCGACGGAGGGGAGGTCCACAGGATCGCTTTCAGAGGCGGTGATCACCGTGATCCCCAAACCTGGGAAAGACCACAGCTCATGCGCTTCTTATCGGCCCATAGCCCTTCTTAATCTCGACGCAAAACTTTATTCCTCTATCTTGGCCCGCAGACTGAATGACATCCTACCCGACCTCATACATCCAGATCAGTCTGGGTTTATAAAGGGACGGCAGACGCAAGATAATACACGTCGAATTATCCACTTAATTGAAAAAGCACATAAGCGTCAGATCCCGGCGATCCTGGTGGGTTTGGACGCCGAGAAGGCATTCGACAGGGTAGATTGGGCCTTCCTTTTTAGCACTCTGGAGGCTTTTGGTTTCTCGCCAGCTTTCATCACCATGTTGCGGGCTAACTCTCAACACCCTCGATCACGGGTGACGGTTAATGGGCAGGCATCAACACCATTCGAGCACTCGCGGGGCGCCAGGCAGGGCTGCCCTCTTTCGCCATTGCTGTTCGCTCTAAGTATTGAACCACTTGCTATCGCGATTCGGGCCCACCCGGAGATACACGGGATTCCATTTACCGGCGAGCAACACAAAATCTCACTATTCGCAGATGACGTGTTGCTATCACTCACCGACCCGGAGGCCTCTCTGCCTCCTCTACAGGACGAGTTGGCAAGGTTCGAGGCCGTAGCAGGCTTTAAAATCAATATGGACAAATCGCAGATACTCAACCTCACCCTGTCCAGCGTGGAAGTGGATAACCTGAGGCCGCTGACATCTCTCCAATGGGCTACATCTTTTCTGACGTATTTGGGGGTGCGCCTCACTGCGAGGGTAAATGGGCTATATGCAGCTAATTTTCCCCCTATTTTAACGCAAATACAAAGTGAACTTAACAAATGGAAGCCCCTTTTCTTGTCATGGCTAGGCCGCATACACGCGATAAAGATGACAATGATGCCCAAACTGTTCTACCTCTTCCAAGCTCTTCCCATACCAATCGAGGGGGCGTTTTTTAAGCGCGTTAAATCTTTACTTCTCGATTTTGTCTGGCAGGGACGTAGGGCCCGCTTTTCCTTCTCTATCCTGCGGCGATCCAGGGAGGAGGGGGGTGTAGGGCTCCCAGATGCACAACTATATTACAAAGCTGCACAGCTTAGGGTTCTAGTGGAATGGGTCCAACGCGATTCCGATAAACATTGGCTCCATATGGATCGTAGTGTGGCCGGACGGACCATATGGGACCTTATCTGGCGCTCCAGACAGGAGCGTCCGCCAAACGTTTACCTTAGCACTCCCATGCGTACTACACTCCAGGTTTGGGATTCGGTGTCTAAGGATGGAAGATGGACCTCTTTTCCGTCTCCCTTTACGCCCCTGCATTTTAACTCAGCCTTCCCGCCGGGCATGCAGCCTGGCCCGTTTGATGGGTGGAGGGAGGGGGATGTTTGGCCTTGACACACCTCTTCCACAATTATGACCCCCGCTCTTTTGAAAGCTGCAGGAGGGACTTTGGACTACAAAGCAATGAACACTACCATTACACGCAACTGATGCACTGGGCCCAGACACCACACATACGGGAGGCCGCTACCAGGCCCCTCACGAAGTTTGAAACCTTTCTTACAAAAACCACGACGATGAGAGGCACGATCTCCTTTCTCTACCGACACTTGCTATCGACCCTACACTCGGTACGCCCACGTTATATGGCAATGTGGGAAGGGCTTCTGGGGAGACCCATTTCGGACGAGGAGTGGACCCACCTGTGGTCAGATGTTAGGAAATTCAATCACTCCATAACGCTTAGGGAGGCACACCTCAAGACCATGATGGACTGGTACCTCCATCCATCGCGACTTAAACAGATGTACCCGAATACATCTGATAGGTGCTGGAGGGGTTGTGGGTTGCTCGGGGATTTCCGTCATATCTGGTGGGACTGCCCGACTATTCGTCCATATTGGGAAGAAATACTTGCTCAAATCAAACTGATGCTGGGGTACCCTATTCCGACAACGATAGGGGGTATACTGTTGGGCCTGCGCGACCCCTCCCTGGAGCTTCAGACTAGGGCAGACAAGGCAATTCTGTGGTTATGCATAGGTGCTGCGAAGACCACTCTAGCCGCAGCGTGGAAACAAAAGGAGGCGCCGGCGCTATCTCTTTGGCACTCTAGGTTGTGGCACCTGCTCAGTATGGAGCGGATGGCGGAGGTGTCTGGGGACACATTCAAAAATTTTGAGTTCCGCTGGGGCCCATTGGTCTCATTTCTCTCCACGGGCCTGCCGTCGGCTGTGTGTCCGACCTCCGTTAAAGAGCTACACCTATTCCAGGTCTAGAGGTAAATCCCTGACGAGTTTACTGACCTTGGATAGCTTCTACTAGTTGCCGCCGCCATGGGGGGGAGTGGGGGGGAGGGGGGGAGATGGGGGGGTGGGGGGAGGGTGTGTTATTTCTATGTTTTTCTTTCTTTTTATTTGGTTTTGGCTGCCCCGCAGTTGGAGGCGCCTCATTATTTATAGTGACATCGGAGTTTAGGACTTCGTAAACGAAGGTTAAGGAGGATGCCTTCTAGGCGAAAGAGAGGCAGTCAGCTCCTATCGGCTGTTCCACCATGCGGCTCGGATGGGGGGCACTGTTGACCACCTGTGTACTATGACACTGTATACTTCATTTGCTTCTATTTAGGGAAGGTGGGAGGCGGTTGTTGCTCACTAATAAAGAGTTCTGCATTTTCGGCAGTGCTGCTTGGGGAGGGGCTGGGAAGCGGCATCCCTGATGTAAAGCTGTACGATGTATTGTTTTCTGTGCAAATACCAATAAAAAATAAGTTTGACAAAAATAGCAGGACGGCTCTGTTGTGAATGGGGTGAACACATATAACCTCTTAACCTGGAATGTCAGGGGTATGTCCACCACCACTAAACAATGCAAGTTTCACTCCTATATATGTTGCAGAGGGATACATATTGTGATGCTCCAAGAGACCCACCTGATGCCCAAAGATGGGCAGAAACTGCAAATGAAAAGGCAGGATGTATTATTGTCACAGGATACTCGTCCTATGTTGGGGGGCACTCATATGGATTTGCATTCTGGGTCCTGTTTGAGATCTGTAGTCAACTTATAGAAGTGAATGGGAGGTATGCTAGAGGAATATATACGTTTTTTTAGCATGCGTTTACAACGCATGCCATAACAACGCGGTCGTTACAACGACCACGTTGTTATTTCGCATACCGTTACAACGCAAGTCAGAACCACGACTTGCTGTAGGGGGCGCTGGATGTTGGAATAGTATAATTTACTATTCCAACTCCAGTCTGTGCGGACACTAGGGAAGGTGTTGGATTTTAAATCCAACACCTTCCGCCCCCTAACGCAAGTCGTTTTTACGACTTGCGTTGTAACGGTATGCGAAATAACAACGCGGTCGTTGTAACGACCGCGTTGTTATGGCATGCGTTGTTCCGCATGGGAAATAAACGCTGTTCACCATGCTAGAGTAGTGGGCAGAGTAGATGGCAGACTGCTACTGCTTGGCAACATCTGCACTCGTAACACTGGGAAACTGGAGTTCTACTCCTCTCTTTTTCCATTGTTGCCTCTGTGGCTCGGTTGCACAAGGATTAAGGGAGGTGATTTCAATTCGGTACCAGGCACACGCCTGCACCGCTCCCACCCCCCACTACCTAACACTGCTGCATAGACCACAGCTAGGCAGCTTGCACCACTGGACCGTTGCCGACATCTGGCACTATAAACATCCATACTCCTGTGAAGGCTCTTATTACTCCTTAGTCCATGATGTTCACATACGTCTGGGTCAATGTTTCTAATGTTAGAAACAAGTTATCTGAGCAGCATGTCTTTGCATTTGCATGAATAAATAATTTGTATTACCTTTGTTTAGAAGCTAAAAAAAACGTGGCACTGTGCTAAATTCCGTGTGCAAACAACGTGAGGAGCTGTGTGGCAAAGATCTAAAGAAAAAGAAAGGATAAAAAAAATATTAAAATCAGTTATAACAGTGTGTTTATAGTACTAAAACATATATAGTAGGAGTTGATCGTGTTAAATATAGTTCATAACAATAGTAAAATAAAATAAACACCTAAATGCAACGTTAACACTGTTAATGGTGAAGCCTTTAAAATATGCAGTGTAAATAAAATTAATACACAGTATTACTGCACACATGGTGTTATATATAAGTTATGGTGCACCAAGTGCATATGTGGCTCGGTGGCGTAGTAAGATGGACGGGTGTGTGAAGGAGTTGTGTAAGTAAACACAGCTGTTCCTGTTTAACAAAGATATAGTAGCGCCCTTGTGAATAAGGGAGAGGATGTATCCTTACGGGTAGAGCAGTGGACCTTGAAGCTGGTGAACCGGGTTCCAGTCTCGGCAACGACGCTCAACATTATGTGATTGTGGGCAAATTATGTAATCTCCCCGTGCCTAAGAAAAATGAATGTGTATTCTGCAACGCAACTGGTGCTTATGTAATGCGCTTTCATACCCGATTTTATATAGACTCTATAAAAGTAGCGTTTTTGGCCATAATGCCAGTATCTTGCGGTGACGGCAAAACGTTGAAATGTATTCTGTAACTGCGAAGTGGGCAGATGTAGCAGTTACGCTCCATTGTTTTTGGCTATTTTCACTGTTAGAATAGATACAAAATAAAAGGTACTTACGAAAGTTTTGAAGTAGAAACGAATGTTCAGTGGCATCGATTACGTCCAGCAATGTTGGTAAAAGAAGCAGTGTTTGTGGTTGTGCATGTTTGAAAGAAATATAAAGTGAAAGGTAATAAAATGAATGAATTGCTTCGCTAAGCCAGCGAATAAGCTGTGTGCTTTATAAAGCTGCGTTGTAATTGGCTAAAAACCTAGGGGCAGATTTACAAGCCCCTTGCGCCATTTTTGCGTCATTTTTAACATGGGAAAAATGACGCAAAAGTGGCGCAAGGGGCTTGTAAATCTGCCCCCTAATGTTGCCTTTAGGCTACCTTTTCGTGTGAAGGTGTTTGAAGTGCGTTTGCACCTTGTTTTCGTCTGAAAGACAGAACGGTACGCCAAGAAGTCTGGAGTGGTGTTAATTCTTTGTGAATAGATTCTGTATGTGTTTGAATTGGAGTTTGGTGTGGTATAATAAAATTAAATGTAGCGTAGCAGTACAGATTATTATTAGTGCAACTAACTGAAACATTAACATTAAACCTGAAACCTAGAGCGGTAGCACTGAAGTAGACAGATTTTGCCGTTACGCCACACAATTAATAGTTCATAACAATAGTAATTAGTAAATTAAAATAAACACCTAAATGCAACGTTAACACTGTTAATGGTGAAGCCTTTAAAATATGCAGTGTATATAAAATTAATAAACAGTATTACTCAGATATGGTGTTATATATAAGTTATGGTGCACCAAGTGCATATGTGGCTCGGTGGCGTAGTAAGATGGGCGGATGTGTGAAGGAGTTGTGTAAGTAAACACAGCTGTTCCCGTTTAACAAAGATATAGTAGCGCCCTTGTGAATAAGGGAGAGGATGTAGTCTTACGGTGGACCTTGAAGCTGTTGAACCGGGTTCCAGTCTCGGCAACGACGCTCAACATTATGTGATTGTGGGCAAATTATGTAATCTCCCCGTGCCTAAGAAAAATGAAAGTGTACTTCTGCAACGCAACTGGTGCTTATGTAAAGCGCTTTGATACCAGATCTCTTGGGTCTAGTTCGCGCTATATAAAACTGTATACATAATCAGCCGCGGTCGGTGGTAGGAGTGCTGCCGTACGGTGACGTGGGGAGGGTGGGGGGTAGTAAACTATGGATTACGGAGGTTTACAGGTAAATAAATAAAACCAATTTCGTTGCGCGCACTGCATCCCCAAATGCGATGCAGTGCACGCAACGAAATTCGTTTTATTTATTTATATGTTTACTTACCTGTAAACCTCCGTAATCCATAGTTTACTACCCCCCACCCTGCCCCTCCCCCTCCCCACGTCACCGCCCGGCAGCACTCCTACCACCGACCGCGGCTAACATAATTAAAATTTTTTTTTTTTTTTTTAACAAGTAAATAAAAAAAATTATTTATAAGAAGAGTGCTGTTATATAAATATCTGTGTATGTGAACATGTTGGGGTTTCCGTGGGGCTGTGAGTGTAATTGTTGCATGTAATTGTATTTTGCTGCCTTTGTATATATATAGATGTGTGTATGTTTGTGTGAGAGGTGTTGTTAGTGTTGGTATAGATGCTCCAATTTATGTGTGTATATATTGTATGAGTGAATCGGAACATGTATGTATTTTTTCCTTCAGAGAGCATGTTACATGTTGCAAAAAACGCGGGCATTATTTATGAAATATCGGAGGCAAACGCCTTTAGATGTGAGTGGAACTGATAATGATATGAGATGTGCAGTGTGGCGGTGCCACGCTGTGGCTTAAGGGCAGAGACCCCAGAAGTACGGTATACAGTAAGAAATGAAAACAGTGCTGCAGCCGCCATTGGGGTGAAAAGAATTAAAATAATGTGAACAGGCAATGACTGTGTATGTGTATACCTTTATATGCCTTTGTTCCACAACACCCATACTTTATAGGCAGTGGTAACCTGCGTGTTCCTGTATGCAGCGTTCGGTGTATTAACCTTATGCTTGTAGTATATATTTGCCAATTTATGCTGATATAGATTTCCTCCACAGTTTACAAGGAATATGGCATGGCTCCTAAAAAGTCCCTATAAATTTCTAAAAGTTAGCAAGCTGTTATAACGATGTAAACATCTATAATAGTGAAAGGAATAAAAAGCAAACCTTCGGAGCATGATTAAACCCAGGGGCCACACTCCTATTTTAACTGTTACAAACTGGTATTTATTAATCCTGCAGACTGCGTTATGAAATGAATAATTGTGTGCCTTGTGCACCGTTGAGTGTATAAATCGTGGAGCAAGACAAGTGCTTAATATTTTACGCAGACTAAAAGCAGTGTGATACGCTCTGTATGTTGTCACATTGGCGGCAATTTAATATACTAGTGGCAGAATTGCCTTATTTTATTTTGGGTTGCAGTTAGAATTCGGAGCACGCCTTCTTATTGGTGTTAATATATAAACTGTTGCTCTATACATAAATGTGTTTGTGAATGTTGCCATGTACGTAAGTGTAGAGTGCATTTAAGAAACAGTGTAGCAGAGAGTGTTTCCATTTGTCAAAGTACCCAATAGTCAAGATATGAAACTGCAGGTGATTTTATTTTAAAGGGGTTATACGAATACATTCCATTTCAGTGATAGCATTATTTTTCTGATTTGTTTTCGTGCACGCATGGTGGTCTTAAATGTGAGGTCTTAAAATTACACAAAAAATTGTTTGTGTAAACTGCCTAAAGAAAGCAGCTTGTATTTAAAGCACACTTTTTAGCATTCCAAATAGAAGACGGCAAGGTGTTCCACAAAGTCTGGAGTGTCAAAGCAGTTGTAAATGGTTTCACAATCTGCTGTAACAAGAAACTGAACTCCCTAATAAACGGAAACAGGGCCTTGCAGTTAAGATCCTTGTCAGCGTTGCTTTAGCATATGGTATCTTTTCACTGCAATCTGTTTGAAATGCGTTCACACCTTGTTTTCAGAAGAAAAGATAATGGTGCGCCTAGAAGTCTGGAGAGGTGTAAAAACTTCAAATACTTTCTACAAGTGTTTAATATGCATACTGGAAACCAACGTGTAAATGCGTTTTTTTTTTTTTTACTTAAGTAAGTTCCTTGGTTTTACAAACCGCAAACAAACTCATAAGCACATACACAGGAACAAACGTTTGAATACATTTTGAAGGTAAACTATGTATTTTACGTGACCTAAAAATAAAGAGCCAAACTTTTAAACAAGGGCTGTTGTGGCTGTAAGTGTTAAGCGCAAGTGCTATAACGCAGGGTCCTGGCACTGTAGCTGTGTGGGCTGGGTATGTCCTACATTCGATTAAAAGGAGTGGGTGTAAGGGCCCCCGGGCAGCTGCTCTGTAGAGTTTTGGTGATGTTGCGATGCAGGTTAAATAAACGTATATGTCTATTTACACGTTGTGCAGTATTATATAGATGTCTGTGTAAAAATGGGGCCGTGCCTATGTTTGCAAGTGGTTAATTGGAGAATAATTGAAAATATGCCTTTAAAGTAAATGCAGTAGATTGTATTAAAGCGCTTTATACAATCAGCAGTTCTATTGTAAATAAAATTACATTTTTTGATAGGCCAGTGAAAAGTACATTATTAGTCCATAATTTCACCATAATAGATTAACATCCAAACGTGAACTGTAATCCTCAGCCTCAAAGTTACCAGCTGTAGCTGTTTCACCGCATGTTTAATATGCAGTGAAAAAAGATTGCAAAGGTTTAAAAGCGCTTTAGAGGACAACTACTTACTTTACCCAAGCACATAGTAATTTTTTTGTACACCTACTAAAATGTAGAGATGTGCCCATAATTAATGGATATTAAATTAAAGTGAAGACTTGAAACTTGCTCCCCAGGACCAAAGTACATAACGCTTGCTGTTATGCCACATCCTCTTCAGAACGTGCTAGTGGACATCTCCTGTATATGGTCTCACAGAAACAAAACATTATAGCAAAACAAACGAACGTTCAAATAGTTTTATTTGATAATTTAAATGTGATGTTTTAAGATTACCCAGTAAAGTAAGCTTGTTAATGTAACCGACGTAAAGAAAGCAGCTTTTATTTTAAGCACACTTTTTTTCAATCTGAAAACCAAACGGTAAGGTGTGCCTGAAAGTCTGGAGTGGCAACGCAGTTTATTTTTTTTATTTATTTTTTTAAAAAAAAGTTTTATATAGCGCTAGCTAGACCCGTGGGTATCAGAGCGCTTTACATACACACTGTACAAAACCAAAGGAAATTGCATTACTTAGTAGGAAGGCAGTAGGGAAGCAAAAACAGGGATAAAAAATACAACATGAAAAATAGATAAACAGTGCAGCAGAGGGAGAGAAAACAAACGAAGGTGGTTAACACAGACCGGTCACCACTATCCTTGAATGTCAAGAGAGAGGGAGTTAACTCGTATATTGAGGTCTAGGTTAGTTGATGTTGGTCAGGAAAGTATTTGTTAAGGAGATGGAGTTTCAGGTCCCTTTTGAAACAGGAGAAGGAGGGTTGCATCTGAGGACTCTAGGGAGAGCGTTCCATATCCTGGGAGCGTTGCCAGAAAACGATCGGTATTGGGTGGTTTTCTTTTTCAGTTTCGGAGGGATAAGAAGGAGTGAGTTAGAACTTCTCAGTGTTCTGGATTGACCTGCTCTTACCAGTTTGTTGTTCAGGTAGTTGGGGGCCGGAGAGTGAAGGGTTTTGTGTGTGATGCAGGCCAGCTTGTAAATACACCTCCCTTCCATAGGAAGCCAGTTGAGGGAGTTGAGAGCTGGAGTGATGTGTTCAAATCTTTTCACTCCAGATATGAGTCGAGCGGCCATGTTCAGCACTGCCCTTAGTGGGGCTAGGTGAGCTTTTGGAGTCCCTGTTAGGATGGCGTTCCCGTAGTCGATTTTAGAGAGAACTAGGGATTGAACTACTGTCTTGAGGTCATCCTGGGGAAGAAAAGGTTTCAATTTCTTGAGGTGTTTTAGTGAGAAAAGAGCACCTTTTGCAGAGTTTTTGATGTGGGCCTCCATTGATAAGTTCTTGTCAAGGGTGATGCCTAGCGACTTCACTGAGTCGGATAGGACGAGGGGGCAGTTTAGGGCAACCAGATTCTTGAGCCACTCTTGGATTGGTCGATGGTTGCTTTTTGGAGAGAATAGGATTAGTTCCGTTTTATCTGGGTTGAGCTTTAAGTGGTTAGTGTTGAACCAAGTTTGGATCTCGGTTAGAGTGACATTGAGGCGTCGGATGTCGTTGGGAGACTTGATTTTGAAATAGATTTGGGTGTCGTCAGCGTAGAGGTGGTAGTTCACTCCCGCTTTTTTCAAGATGATTGTGAGGGGCTCCATGAAGAGATTGAAGAGGGACGGGGAGAGGATCGAGCCTTGCGGGACCCCAAGTGTGACTTTTGTTGGCTTCGAGAGACAGAGGTTGATTTTAATTTGTTGCGAGCGGTGTTGAAGGAAGGAGGTGAACCATTTTAGTACTGTGCCATTAATGCCGGAGCGTTTCGACAAGGTCTCCTGAAGAGTTGGATGATTTACAGTGTCGAATGCCGCCGATAGGTCAATAAGGATGAGAAGGCAGGCATCACCTTCATCTAAAGCCTTGTGAATATCGTCAGAGATGTTGAGCATAGCTGTTTCAGTGCTACAGCCTTTCCTGAATCCTGATTGAAAGGTGTCGAGGAGGTTGAACTCATCAATGTGTTTGTTGAGTTGGTGGAGAACGCATTTCTCCAATGTTTTCGCAAGGAACGGGAGGTTGGAGATAGGTCTGAGGTTGTTAAGATCATTAGGGTCGGCCCCTGGTTTCTTGAGAATGGGTGTGATTTGTCCTAGTTGAAGGGAGTCTGGGACACAGCCTGAGATGAGAGAGGCATTGATGATTTTTGTCCAGAAAGGGGAAATGGTGTGGTTGAGTTCTTTTATAATTGTGGATGGGAGGGGGTCCATAGTGTGGGAGGAAGGTTTTAGGGTAGAGATTATACTGAAGACCTCGTTTTCCGACATTAGCTCAAAGTCGGACCAATGCGCATTGTTTTTTAGCTGGAGGCAGACCTGATTGTCCTTGGTAAGAACTCTTTCTGATTGGTCAAGGGTGGTTAAAGGGGGGCAGGTTAAGAGGGAAGGAGGGTTTGCGGTTTGGAGGAAGGATTGATCAATTTTTTAGACTTTATTAGAGAAGAGGGTGGCAATTTCTTCACATCGCTCTTTGGTGGCTATGATTTCGTTAGAGGGAGTGCAGTTTGTTTGGCTTTTGACAATGTTGAAGAGTTCTCTCGGTCTGTTTTTCACCAGATCTAGTTGGTTGCGGAAGAAAGACGCCTTTTCACTGAAAATGTGTTTTTTGTATGCCTGCCGAGCAGATCTAAGTTGCGCTAGGTGCAAGGTCGAGGGGTTTAGTCTCCAACACCTTTCCGTTTGTCTGAGTTGACGCCTTTCGTTATTCAGATCCATATTGAACCAGGGTTTAGATTTAGTTCGCCTCATTTGTTTGAGTTTGAGTGGAGCTACTTGGTCTAAGACCTCTGTCATTTTAGAGTTAAAGTGTGTAGTGAGGTCATCGGCCGTCCATGATGAGGGTTGGGGTTGTAGATGGGCATGAATCCTGGATTCAAGTTCGGGTAAAGAGACTTTTTTGATGTTTCTGGTCCAGTGCTTAGGTTTGTCATCAGGAATAGGTTGGTGTCTGACAAGTGCATCAATCTTGAACAGAATGAGGTGGTGGTCTGACCAGTCAATGGGAGAAATCGCTCTCAGAGAGACCAGTTCATTGTTGGTAATGATCGCATCCAGTGTTGCACCTTTGATGTGAGTTGGTTCATTGCAGAGTTGTTTGAGATTGTATATTTCAAGTAGGTTGGATAGGTTCTGGACAGTGGAGTCTTCTGGGTCATTCCAGTGGATGTTGAGGTCACCCAGGAACACGTCTTTTGTGTCTGTCATGGAGAAACGTGTTATTAGGTCTGTTAGTTCTTCGTGGAAAAGGGTACGCTCTCCAGGAGGATGGTAGATGGTGTGGAATTTGATGGGAGAGGTGCCCTTGGCAGTGAGTTCGACACCCAGGTATTCAAACGATAGGTATTCTGCAGGTTTAAGTTTGGTGATCTGTATTCCAGCTTTGTGAATGATGGCTAGTCCCCCCAGTTTTGATTGGCCTGTCTTGTCTGATGATGTTGTACCCTGGAGGGGTGAGAATGTCAAGAATGGGGGTGGAGTGGACATTAAGCCAGGATTCTGTGAGGAAAGCGATGTCAATTTCTTCAGCGAGTAGAGCTTCAGCAATGTCTATGGCGTGTTGTACTGCTGATCTGCAGTTTAGGAGCATGCAAGAGAGAGGGCGGGGAGCCTTGGTGGTGGGGGAGCTAGGTGGATAGAGGAGTATTGAGCAGGAGGTCTAGGCGAGTGGACAGTTTTAGGGATTCTGTTAGTGCCAACAATAACAGGGATGGGGAAAGGGGCTGATTTCTGGCTCAGAGCGAGGTAAGGGTCGTTGGTCACATCAGGTTTCAATACCGAAAGGGGAGGCGATCCCGGTTGGGTCGAAGTGCCTGACTCATTGACGGACTGGAGGGTCGGGGGGTGCTCTGTGGGACCATGGGAGAGGTATTGAGGGGGTTTGAGCTAATCTACCCGACGAGAGGGAGTACGGTGGCTTGGTCCTGTTGAGAAGGTCTTGTTGTAAGTGTAGGAGATCGGCAGCAAGGGAGTTAATTTTCTGCTCCATTCTGTTCAGTTGCTGTGTTATTGAGCTGAAAAAGTTTAAGGTTTCTGGCAGGGGTCGAGAATGACTTGGGCCTATGGAGGGAGAGTGAACAGGGGTCAGGGATTGGACGGAATCAGTGGGATTAGGAGAGGGGAGAGGTTGGACGTGGGGAGCCGGATTAGTAATGCTCCCATTCAAGGAGTTGAGAGGAGGAGTAGAGGGTCTACTGTCCAAGTGAGGAGGGAGAGAAATTCTGGGTAGGAAGTCAGAGTTCCGGGGAATGTCAATGAGATTAGCGGTGGAGGCAGGTTGTGTATGTGGGTGTGCGACGGCGGACGGGGAGTGGGCGGTGATAATAGGGGGAAAGTGTCTGCTGTATTGGTGAAGACGTTGGACATGGGGAAGTCACGGGGGTTGTCAGTGAGGTAAGTGGTGGAGACGGGTTGTGCCTGTGGATGTGGGACATCGGAAGGGGAGTGTGCAGTGGTGGTAGGGGGAGAGTGACCGCTGGATTGGAGATGACGTTGGACAAGGGGGAAGTAAGGGTCGGGGGAAGAGGGTCTGTGTTGGAGGAAGGGGTAGTTTGAGAGGGAAGGTTCAGATTATCAGAGGTCGAGGGGGAGTGCCTGTGGGGATTTCAGTCGTGGGAGGGCTGAGGGTGAAGTCCGAGCTGACGAGATCGAGATCGGCCTTGTGGTGTTTGTTAATTGTGATTTTGTTGTTCCTGGTGTGATCAGTTGATGTAATAATGGTGGGCGTTTGGCGGCGGAGAGTAATGATGGGGGTAGTGTGATTGTAGTGAGTGATGGTGGATGTCCATGAGTTGAAGAGAGGTTCTTCAGGGCAGGGAGATTGGATCAGTTCCACGTTATTAGTGAGGGTGGTGGGGGATAGGGGAGATAGGGTTTGGTGGCTCAGTTGAGTTAACGAGGAAAGAAGTGTGGGGAAGTGGTGGTCAAAAGTGGTGAGGTGCGGGTTGGTGGCCTGTATGAGAATGGTTCCAGTTCTGTAGATGGAAATGGTGAGTTCCCCTTTGAAGGTCGGAGAGATAGTGGTGGAGATTTTTTCACCATAGGGAATGATTACTGACTTGGCGACTTTAAGGTGAAGAGAGAAGGTGTTTTTCCATTTAGTTGGGCGATTAGTGTAAAAAATGAAGTTAGTTTTCGTGTTGCCGTTGGTCGCTGTGTGGTAGTTATCTACAATGAGTGTTTCCGGGTGTTGTTTTAGAGTACTGTGCTTGAAGTTCTTTTTTGCATTACTGGTCAATTTGTCTGGGTAGTTAATGGACCAGGAGTTGGGTCCATAACGCACGAGATTCGAGTTACGGGAGGGGTTAGGCGGGCGCATGGTTGAATGGTAGAAAATGCCAGGGCGCAATCAGGAATCAAGCAGTAACCATGCTTTTACAGTAAGCATCATTTGGCCCAAACCAGGGGGACACTCCAAATGCAGGGGGAGTATCAGCATTTTTCAATGCCTGCCATATTGGGAGGAGACAATGTCCACAAGCCAATTCCAGTAACAATCCCATAAGCACATCAGCCTGTAACATAAACCACATTATGCACAGTATCACATTAGGCGCAAAACCTTAGACGCCAACCTCACCATCATAAACATTATGCAATTCTCTCACCGGTCTAAACGCATTAGACACTAACATGCTAATCATAAATCACATTAGGAAATATCTCTCAACCTAAACCCATTAGGGAATAATAACCTCGCTAGCATAACCACATTATGCAAAACCTCACAACCATAAAAGTACATTTAGAGGTAAGAAACAGGGTGCGTAAACCATAGTAAATGCATCACATTTCCTAGCACCATATTTTAGGACAGAAACCACATTAGCACATAACCTCACGGTAGAAACCATAGCAGAGGCATCAATCACATTAGGGCCTGGCGCCCTACAATCCTAACTGTCCCCCTGGCCAACTGGCCATCTCAAAGAGGGGCTCAAATGCCCTATGTCCCAAAAGTTCAGGGCGCGCTGCCTAAGCAGCGAAAGTCAAGGGTGCGCAATCTGCGCAGGCCTAAACGTTGCAGCTGGCACTAAGTGCTGCGCAGCTGTGAAGGTCAGGGCTAAAGGAGTGCATCTCACTCCTAGCTACCAAGGTATGTCCCCCAAATAAACAATAGCCTAAGCGGTGTAGCTGCCCACTACTTGCTGGGCAGCTGTGAAGTAATAAGGCCTGGCACTCACCGTGCCTTTGGGGCCTCACTGGGGCTTCTTAAACAATAACCTTACCCCCAAAACGTTGCAGTTGCCCACTGTCAAGCGGGGCAACTGTAAAAACATATGGCCAAAGGTAGGGGCACGGGCCCATCTGGGCCCTCTTAAAACAAACATGCCCCCTTGTAGGAGCGGCCCGCAACGGTGTGCCGGTGTGTGTGTGTGAGGAGGGATGTGGAAATGGATCCCTGCCGACTGTCCCGCTCGTCAGTCGCTCCTTGACGCACAGCACTTCCTGGAGGCCTGTTGTGTTAATTGGGCCTCTAGCCCAGAGTCGGCACTCTGCTCATTGGAGGCCCCTTAGCCTGTTACTATTGTCTCTGTCGTTGTCACTGGCAGGGAGAGGTGGGGGGGGGCAAGGACCATTTAAGCCGCCCGCAGCCCGACCCGCAGGAACCAACTCTCTCCTTGCAGGCTCTGTGGCGTTGATCAGTTTTCCCCGAGGTCCCCACACTCACCACCAAGAGCGTAGCGAGTCGTCTTCTTCTTCCGCGACCGGCACTCGCTCCATTATTTTCACTGAGGCTGGTCGCCTCTCTTACAGTGGATGGCAGCGCGCACGTCTTGAGCAGTCACCAGTGAGGGAGCAGATCCACGCTGGCCTCGCCAGCGGCTGGGCCTCCCACAATCGCACTCCTCCGCACCAGGGCCTGCAGCGATCTCCAGCCTCCACCCCGGCAGTCAGTGGTCCTGGCCACAGGTCCTCCTGCTTTCCGGCCACAGCCCCGGGAAAATCTGTCTCACCCCAGATGGGGAGGTACTCGTCCTGCTGAATGTCTAGCATTAGCTCTAACCCGTTGCCGGTGCCTCCTTTCAGCGTGGTGAGCAACTGGTGGCCAGGTTTCCCAGAGTTAAAGGTGTAGTACTTGCCGTAGCGGGTAAAACTCTCACGTCGTGGTCGGTATTTGCAGGCAGTATCCAGTACCAAAGGTGCAGACTACAATGGACATCTCCCCGAGGTCTCCACTCCACTCCGTGGGGTCGCTAGTGCAGCAGTGCCTCCCCGATCTGCGGCAGCTCGCCACCGCGCTCGCCTTCCGTGGACCCGTCTTCAGGCTCACCCGAGACCCCTGTCGATTCGGGGCCTCTGAGGGCTGCGCCGGGTCCGGGGACGCTGGCGGCTGGAGCGCGTCTTAGCAGGCATCGGCGGGAGTCGTGATCGGCCCCATTTGTTCTCGAGCGCTTCCAGACCACTCGCCACGCATGGGAAGGCGGCGGTGGGCACTGAGAGTGCAGGCAGACGGAAAAAGGCGGCCGATGGCTCGGGAGCTACGCTGCTAAGCGGCCATCTTGTATGGCTTCACAATCTGCTGTGAAAAGAAACAGCAGTCCTCTAATAAACGGAAACAGGGCCTTGCAGTTACGATCCTTGTCAGTGTTGCTGTAGCATATGGTAATTTTGCACTGGAATCGATTTGAAATGCGTGCGCACCTTGTTTTCAGAAGAAGATAATGGTGCGCCTAGAAGGCAGGAGAGGTGTGAAAACTTCAAATACTTTCTAAAAAGTGTTTAATATGGAGACTGGGAACCGACGTGTAAATGCGTGCTTTTTTAACTTAAGTAAGTTGTTTTGTTTTACAAACCGTAAAGAAACTCATAAGCACATACACAGGGACAAACGTTTAAATACATTTTGAAGGTTAACTATTTATTTTGCGTGACCTACAAAAAAAACATTAAAAGCAATTACAGGACAAATCAATCAATCAATCAATCAATCAATCAGGGGGTTTATAGAGCGCGCTACTCACCCGTGAGGGTCTCAAGGCGCTGGGGGGGGGGAGGGGTGTGGAGCAGCTCCGGATCAGTCGAAGAGCCAGGTCTTGAGGTCCTTCCTGAACGTGTGTAGGGTCGGGGAGCGTCTGAGGTTCACAGGGAGCTCGTTCCAGGTCTTGGCTGAGATGTAAGAGAAGGCTCTCCCGCCTGTTCTGTTTCTGCGGATGCGGGGGACCTCTGCCAGGGCGAGGTCGGCGGAGCGGAGGTTCCTCTTGGGTACGTGGAAGGATACTCTCTCGTTGAGGTATTTGGGTCCGATGTTGTTGAGGGATTTGTAGGCGTGGGTGAGGAGTTTGAAGGTGATCCTCTTCTCGACGGGGAGCCAGTGGAGGTCTCGTAGGCGTTGGGTCATGTGTTCGTGATGCGGTGTCCCGAGGATGAGTCTGGCTGCGGCGTTCTGGATGGTTTGGAGTTTGTGTAGAATGGTTCTGTTGATTCCGGCGTACAGGGCGTTGCCGTAGTCCAGTCTGCTGGTTATGAGCGCGTGGGTGACGGTCCTTCTGCAGTCGGGGGGGATCCATTTGAAGGTCTTGCAGAGGATGCGCAGGCAGTTGAAACTGGTGGAGGCGACGGCGTTGATCTGGCGGTTCATGGAGAGGGAGGAGTCGAGAATGATGCCGAGGTTTCGTGTGTGGTCTGTAGGGATGGGTGGGTTCCCGAGGGCGGAGGGCCACCAGGTGTTGTCCCAGGCGGAGGTACAGGGTCCGAGGATGAGGACCTCGGTCTTCTCTGAGTTGAGCTTCAGACAGCTGTCTTTCATCCAGGCTGCCACGTTCTTCATTCCTTCCTGGAAACAGAGTCTGGTGTCTTCGAGATTTTTTGTGAGTGAGAGGATGAGCTGGGTGTCGTCGGCGTAGGATACAATGCTGAGCCCATGCTGTCTGACGATGGCGGTGAGGGGGCCATGTAGATGTTGAAGAGCGCGGGGCTGAGCGATGATCCTTGGGGTACTCCGCAGTTGATATCGGTGGGTTCGGAGAGGAAGGGAGGGAGTCTGATCCTCTGGGTTCGGCCGGAGAGGAAGGATTGGATCCAGTCGAGGGCGGCTCCTTGTATCCCCGCGTCGTGAAGTCTGGCTGCAAGCGTGCAATGTGAAACGGTGTCAAGGCAGCAGAGAGGTCTAGAAGGATGAGGGCCACAGTGTGTCCCTGGTCGAGTAGCATGCGGATGTCGTCGGAGGCGGCGAGGAGGGCGGTCTCGGTGCTGTGGTTGCTGCGGAATCCAGACTGGGAGGTGTCCAGGATGGAGTTCTCTTCGATGAAGGCTGTCAGTTGGGCGTTTACGAGTCTCTCGGTGACTTTGGCCACGAAGGGGAGGAGAGAGATGGGCCGGTAGTTTTTCAGGTCTGTTGGGTCGGCCGTTGGCTTCTTGAGGAGGGGTTTAACCTCCGCCTGCTTCCAGTCGTCTGGGTAGATGCCGGACATGAAGGAGGCGTTGATGGTCCGTCCTAGTTCGGGTGCGATGGCGGCGGCGGCCCTGTGGAATATGTGTGGAGGGCAGGGGTCCGTTGGGGCTCCTGAGTGGGTTTTCTTCATGGTCGCGGTGATGTGTTCTACGGTGGCGGGATTCCAGGTCATGATGGTAGGCTTATCGGCGGCGTAGGGGGGGGGGGGTGGTGTCCGGCGTCTGTTCGCTGAAGTTGTCGTTGAGGACCTTGATATTTAGATGGAAGTAGGAGCTGAGCTTGTCGCAGAGTTCCTGGGAAGGTGTGACGTCCGTGGCTTCGCTGGGGGTTTTTGCGAACTGCTGTATGACATTGAACAGTTCCTTGGCGTTGGTCGCGTTGGTCTGGACTTTGTCTCTTATGAAGGTCCGTTTGGTGTCTCTTATGCGCTGGTGGTATTCCTTCAGGGCGTCCCTGTGGTTGTTCCGTGCTTCCGTGGTTTTCTGGTTTCGCCAGGTTTTCTCTAGGCGTCTGCATGAGCGTCTGGCTTCTTGTAGTTCTGTGTAGTTCTGTGGTGAACAAATGGCCTTATGCGTACCTTATAGTGCCCCGTGTGTTTGTGTGGCTTGCTGACAACTGAACACAGCAGGTACCTTTTTTACAATAGCACAACGGCCATATTATAAATATAGCTAAAAATGGTCAGAGAAAGGTTTTTTCTTAAGCACCAGGTGTTTTGTGCGCTTAGAGCTGTAATTGGGAAACAATATAAATCATTCAGTTTATAATAACTGGATAATACGATCAAGTCAGACTAGAACCTTGCTTCCCAGCACCAAAGTACATAAAGATTGCCGTTATGCCACATCCTCTTCAGTAAATGCTAGTGGACATCTCCTGTATATGGCATAAACGGAAACAAAAGATTATAGCAACACAAATAAACGTTCATACATTTTTTCAAAATAACTTTATTATTTTGTGTCCAAATAAGGCAATTAGTATTATTAGAAAAACATTTTGCACTGAGCTGCTTTAAAGGGCTGCAGAACACCGATGTCCTAGCAGAACACACACACTTTTATAGAAATGCAGCACTGTTCAAGAGGCACCGGCTTGGTTTTATTTGAAGAGCTTAAGGCCAACAGGAAACGCCACTTAGCATTGTTCTGCAAACTGTTTGCCTGTGAACTCTTTTATGTTAAAAAAATACAAATTAATCCACATATCGTACAACAAATGACAGGGTCATCGATGCTGCGTAAGCAGCTGCAGGGCGATTCAGTGAAAACCTTTACTGGTTCTGCTTGAGCACGCACACATACACACCCGCACACACCCGCACGCCAAAACATGGCCTCGCGCTTCCCTTTTATAAATTGCTGTTTTCTTGTTTGAAGTGTGTAGCCCTGGAATTCAGATAAGAGTAATGTGGGTCAGTGTTGGCAGATATCAGGCAGCCAGGCTTTAAAATAGTATCCCGTGGTGCGCTCTCGGCTCTGGGAATGTTGACAAACCAGATGTCCACGGTACCTTAGGTAACAAAAACAACTCCTCCGTTGGCAACGTTAGAGCATAATTGCAAAGTTACTCTTTTTCCCGTCTTATAAACCACAAACACACAAAAAAAATGGTATAAATGCTTTTTCACAAAATAACACAAAAAAAGAAGTTCCAAATACAAATGCGATAAACCGAACTCGTGTAGTAACACTGTAATTACTCGCTGCTCTCAGGGAGGAGCAACACTAAAAGAGGCGAGGCATGACAAAGAGATGCCTTTAACAAATGAGAAGGCTAAATGCACGAGTGAAAACGCAAGCAGCCAATAGCAAGAAAATAACATATTGTAAGCCCACTGAGTTATTACAGCAGGTCTTGAAGAGACAGCGCATGCGCTGCCTTGCTCGACCTAAAAATGAATGTGTCCTTGTGTAACGTAACCGGTGCTCATGTAATGCGCTCCGGTACCTTCGGGTCGAGTTCGCGCTATATAAATGTGCAAAAAAAAAAAAAGGGAAGTGACATATCGGCAAAGCGAACGAGTTAGGTAGCATCAAAAAAGACTGACACTGGAGTAAACCAATGGTAAGTAGCAGGCGGGAAAAAAGTGTTTTTTTTAATTACGAAAGGTCTTGTAGACAGCGCATGCGCGATGAAGCTCGACCTAAAAACAGTGCAAGGAGCCGGGGAGGTGGGGCTTTAGCGGGACTGCAAAGATGGCACACTGATTTTGCCCACTCTGAGGCCAGGGGTCGCAAAGGCAGTACAGGGAGTGGCAAGGAGCAAGCTGTGGGTTGCAGCTGTGTTCCATAAATGGCATCCATGAGAGGCACATTAGTTTTACTAATGACAATGCACGTTTGATTCACTTGTTTTAAACACAAGACTGCTGCAAAAATTAAAAAGTACAACTTTTCAGCTTGTGGTTTTAAATTAGAGTTTTGCACAGGCACTCAATTGCATATCTTACAAAGTTTACACAGGCAATGAATAAAAGGTCTGGAAACCTAGGATCTCAGTCATATTAGAGTGTAGGTGTCACCATGGACAGAGACTGTGTTTTACTCTAAACACACACGTTGTTGGTAAATGCTGTGAAGAGCCAAAACTTCAGATGATGTAAAAATGGGGTACACTCATGTAAGAATGTCTGTAATGCAGCAGGCAGCAATCTAATCCTCCTACACAAAATACAATGTTACTTAAATAGCCGTCTTTATCTAGGTGCCAAAGATCTAGGGCAAAATCAACTTTGGAACGGCTCCCACAGCTCAGAAATAAATTGAAGAAACACAGTCTGCACTATCTGCCCACTCAACAGCAACATAAGCATTATTTGCCTCTTGCAAATAATTATCAATTAATATCCCAGGGCTCCTGCCCCGTGCCCAGGTGCCCAGTTATGGTTTTACTATATCTGGCCTTTTATTGCATTGTGCATTTCTCTGGTGGGCCGGAGCCAGTGGGGCTAGTTTTGAAAGTCAAGGGCTACGTCTCTTTCCCCAATTCTCAGAATTAACTTCACCCAGTGCAGGGGACATCAAGACAGATAGAAAAAGAGAAGAGAGGGATGGCGGGGAAGACCGTAGCGATCAGAGAGGGACAGAGAGACTGAGGGAGAGAGAATGGAAAAAAATGAAAGATCAAGGAGATGGGAGCAGGGCTTGTTCGAGAATTTTTGCCAAGTATGCTTTTATTTCCCTGACCCTGATAAAAATAACAACTACGAATTTCCAAGCATACACAAGAACTGAGAATCTGTCATAATGTCAGTGAGTGGGCTGGTGTGTTGGAGAATTGGTTAGCTTCAGGTACTGCTTCAACGTGCTTAGCCTGTAACTAACTTGCAAGGTTAACCTTAAAGCCACCTGTTTTTCCTGTCAAAATAGTTGCTATGGCGACTTCAGACTTTTACCATACCACCAGTGCATTGTGAGTTCAGCAACGGTTTAGAGTGCTTCAATTTTTTGTGCGCTTTATTAAAGTGTGGCGAAAAAAAGTTACTCAAGCACTGACACAGTTTTAAAAAAAGAGAAAAGAGTTCTCCCACACAACTACTGAAGGCCCAAAGCTTAACTAAATTGTACTTTACCGGTGCGCATCAGCCTTGAAGGGAAGTAACATATCGGTAAAGACAACAAATTAGGAGACAGCAAAGAAGGACAGTGGAGTGACCCAATGGTAAGTAGCAGACAGATCTTGCAGACAGAGCATGCGCGCTGAAGCTCAACCTGAAAAATGGTACCAGTAGGTTTGTCAGATACACGTGAACCATCACACAAGGTTGACAAAAGAGGCTGCACCATCCGGTCTGTTACCTCCTTCCGCATTCCGCCTTTGGGGTATTCGTGCACATGTCCCGAGTGGGGCAAAAAAACGTACACACACCAGAATTGCACCCGCATATCTTCGTGGTTCCGTAAATCTAAAGGATATGCCGCATACACGTGCATAACACAGCTAATATGTGAAAACTTTCATTGGGAGGTTTATCTTATCTTCACAGGGCTCAGTGGGACCAAGTCAACCACAGGTCAATTAACCGTTCTGCCACACCTGGTGGTCATACACACTATCCCGAGGGGAGCGAGTAGGCTGGTCACTCATGGCAAAGGTTGAATTTTCTGTGTGGCAAGTGCAGTTGTGACAGGCATTTAATAGTTCCAAGGTGGTTTGCTTCTGGACACAGTTTACCTCATTTTACTCCGTGGGTAAGTGCAGATCGATCGGCACCCTATATCAGAAATTATTTCTTCTAATATCCTATCCACATTAAAACATTGATGACATAGGGAACCTCGTTGCTTTGCGACTTTCAGGCAAAAAAGCACTCCACCTCTATTTCCTCATTATAGGAGGTATACGTTTGGGAAACAGCCATCACATTGCATGCGTTACAACGCATGCCATTACAACGCGGTCGTTACGACTGTGTTGTTACATCGCAGTACCCTTACAACGCAAGTCGTTACAACGACTTGCTCTAGGGGGCTCGCTAAACTAAGGAATAGTATAATTTACTATTCCAACACCTTCCCTACTTATGCACACACTGGAGTTGGAATAGTAAATTATACTATTCCTAAGTCCAGCGCGCCCCCTAGAGCAAGTCGTTGTAATGACTTACGTTGTAATGGTACTGCGATGTAACAATGCGGTCGTTGTAACGACCGCGTTGTAATCACATGCATTGTAAACGCATGCGATGTAACAAGCTATATTCATACATTCCTGTTTACACCGCAGTTCATATTACACACACATGCTGCTAGATGATTTACATGTTCTGGGGGCACCGTAACACATTCATGTTTGTCATATGTTGTCAGGGGCATCCTTCAAGTGTAAAATTTTCCAGGGTATTACGTGGCACACTGGCACAGTTCACCCATCTCCGGTCTTTCCAGTATCAATGACTCCAGTAAGATGTACTATTTCACAGGATGCATTGGACCATAGCATTTGGGCACATTAACCTCCTAAGTGCTTAACATTCTCCTTGTATTCTTTTTTTTAAACTATTTTATTTGGTTTTCATAATTTTTGAGTAAAGCATTTAATCATTGCTGATCAAGATATACATAGAAACTTGTACATGCAGTTGGCTTCAGTTATACAATATCTGCTTTATGTGGTAGGTTTGGTGTTCTAACAGGTACCCTGGTAATACCCAGTTGTCTTGCAAGGAGATTGTTCTCATTTTTATTGTATCTGACTTCTTCTTATCAACATCTCAAACATGTGTAAATGTGAGGATTAATTAGTGAAGGGATGTAACCGTAGATAAACTGGAGGGGCCGGTCTTAAACTGGGATTACACTCAGGGGGTAAGGGCGAAGGGGGATGTGTATGGATGAGTGTTAGACTTGGCATCTTTCGGCGTGTTTCCCCTGAGTTTTTGCTTTCTGACCTCCCGGTTTTGACTCTATTTGTGCTGGCTTAGTGTTTCTGCGCACTTTTCTCACTGCTGATCAGTGGTAAAAGTGGTAAAGTGAAAGTGCTCCTGTGGTAAAATGTGTTATGGATTGGTGTTTCCATGATTGGCCTATTTGATTTATGTGTCAGTCCCTAGTAAAGTGCACTGAGTGTGCCAGGGCCTGTAAATCAAATGCTGTTAGTGGGCTGCAGCATTGGATTGTGCCAACCACACAAACAGCACGTAAATGTAACTCTGGCCTGCCATTGCAGAGCCTGTGTGCAGTCTGGTACTGCCATGTCGACTTGGCAAGTGCACCCACTTGCCAGGCTCTAATCTTCCCTTTTCTTACATGTCAGTCACCCCTAAGGTAGGCCCAAGGTACCCCTGTGGGCAGGGTGCAGTGTATGTGAAAGGTAGGACATGCCCTGGTGTGTGTGGCATGTCCTGATAGTGAATTACTGACAATTTCATTTTTCACTATTGCAAGGCTACCTGTTCCCATAGGACAGAATGGGGAGTTTGTTTATAACACCTTATAAACATAACTGGCCCTGGGAACTAGGTTGAAAAATAAAGTTTAGTATGCCTGAACTCAGAATCTAAAGATGTATCTTTTAGTAAAGGTGATTTTTACATTCTGTGTTTGAAACTACCACTTTTAGAAAGTAGGTATTTTCTTGCTCAGCCATCCAGCAGGCCTCTGCTGGGTTTGTGGATTGACTGTCTGGGTTTTGGATGACAGGGGCTGGGGAGCAGCAGTGGCTCCGGATAGTCCAGGTGGGTCAGGAAAGGGCTGAATAGACCTGGGCTGTATTTAGAGTAGGGGGAGGAGATTTCCTTTCACCTGAATGGGCCTGGTCTGCCTCTGACAATGCCGTCTCCACCTCCTGCCAGGAAGCCACACCAGAGAGGGCAGAACTGGTTCTGGCTGGGCACAGACACTCTCTGCCTGAGAGGACAAAGGATTTTGTGGTATAAATATTGGGGCCCAAACCCCTTAACTTTAGAACTCTTTTGGACCAAGAAGACTGCCAAGAAGAAGAGCTGGAGAAGCTGTGAGGAGGAACTACCACTTTGCTGAGTGCTTTTCTGTGTTGGCCTGCAGTGGCTGCTTCTGTCTTGGGCAGTGAAAGGACTGAACTGAACTTTCTGCAATCTATCTTTGTGAGTTTCTCCAAGGGCTTGAGGTAGAGCTTGCCCCCTGTTCAAGAAGTCTCAGGAACAGCAAAGACTTCAAGTTCTTCTGCCCTCAGCACTGGGGACTGTGTGTTTTGTGCTGCAACAGAAGAAAAAGCAACCCGACACTGTCTACGACGCCGCTGCCGACTATGTGTCCTGAAGGTACCACAGAGGGCACCGTCGCAATGCCGCACCGCGACCCTGATCTCACCGACGCCGCCTGCTGACGCCACCACTGAGCCGCTGCTCGAACCGCGACCTGTGGCACCGCACTCTGCATCGCCTCACTTCACGACACCGCCTTGGTATCCCCGACGCCGCCGCTCCATGCCGAAATCGACGCCGTTGCTTGCTCCGTTATACGAGGGCACCGCTCGTAAAGTTACATGACGCACCGCCCTCATCCCGCACTGCAGCCTTGGCCTACCGACGCCGGCGCCATCGACTCCAGTTCGTCAGCCGACGACAGCGCTTCAGCAACGACGACGCCGCTCCTTGCACCGTGACCTGCCAGCACCACGACCAGCACTGCATCACTTCGCACGTGACCCTGGCCTCACCGACGACGCCACCTGATGCTGCCACTGAGCCGCTGCTCGCACCGTGACCTGAGGGCATCGCACGCCGCACCGCTGTAATTCGCACCGCAGCACCCGACGCCAGCGCTCCTGACTTCAACCGCGAGGAGTTCGATCTGCAAAGCGTGTGACTTCAAAGGCCCGACGACTCCTGCACCGACCTCTGGAACCGACGCCTGCGGATGCCGTGCTCTCGGAAGCTCAACGAGAGGTCGCCGACGCCCTGCATTTCCAAAGGTACTGTTTTGCGGGTCTTCCCGACACCGTAGCTGGCCTGCGACGCCGCGGTCAGCCAGAACTGTTTGGATTTGTTTGTTCACGGTGCCGTGATAGCCCCAGAGGGAGCTATCGACTTCAAGGAACTGTTTTTCAAGGTTATTGTGATAACTGAAGATTTCTTAAAACTGTATTGTGGATTTTTATCGTTTTTGGTCTTGTCTTAAGTATATAAAAAATATTGGATATTTTTCTAAACTGGTGTGGTGTCCTTTTGTAGTGCTTACACTGTATTACTGTTGGTTATGTGCAAATGCTTTATACACTGCCTCTAAGATAAGCCTGACTGCTCGTGCCAAGCTACCAAGGGGGTGAGCAGGGGTTATTTTAGGAGTGTAACTCCCTTATCCTAACTAGAAGGAAGGGTCTCTACTTGGACAAAGGTGCAAACCCTTGCCAACTAGAGACCCCCATTTCTAACAATAAGCGAGCGCTGATTTGCCATGTTTGTATTTGCGTGGGCCGGGCACAGGGGATTTAAGTTTCAATAAGTTTCAGAGGGGGTTTTGCCTTGTATGCTATATCATATGATAATAAGTTTTTGAAGTACATTCGCTTAGAATCTGAGCCAGTTCACATTTCAGACCACTAGGCACGTTGTCATGTTCTGGTTTGCACAGAAATATAAATTAAATTAAGTATCCAATTTACTTACATTGAAGCAGTGGTGTTCCAAGAGGACCTACAATAATGTGGACTGCATTAAAATACGAAACTGCGACTATCAGATTCCCACATTATTGTCATCAAACTGCTCATATTAAGCAGCCTGGTAAGATTGCGAGCAAAGCATTGTAGTATTAAGCTGCACAGGTGATTAAAGCCACATGCTTCCAATCTCGTCAGAAGTTGGGCTGGCACTAGCATAGTGCGGACAGTCGCCAACATAAAACACACAGGAGCCTCTTTATGGGCTCGGAGCTGTTAACGGGCACATGATTTACCTGCAGGCAACTATGACCTATTTATCTGCCTCAACAAGTCACTAAACATAAATAACTGGAAGGGAGGAAAGTAAGGCTGGTTGGATAAACTCTTGCTTCTTCTACCCTTAGAACCAAGATGTGGCCAGCAGGCCGCTCAGTGTACAAAGGCATCTGTAGCAGTGAGTGTTTCTTGCCCTCAGTGCAGGTGAGATGATGGTTAAATACCATTTCCAGGACACACTGGGCTTCCAGCCATATGGCCACTTGCATAAGCAGGTTAAGTGGTGAATTTTAAAAGGGCATAGAAGGGGTGATGGCGATAGCAAGCCTGAGCAGTTTTTATGTTGCGTAAGGTGTCACATATTATTAACCTCTTCGCTGCTAGGCCTCCCCACCCCCCCGTGCTAAGCCTTTTTTTGGCTATTTGGAGTAGTTTGCGCTCAGGCCCCAGTAACATTTTGTCCACTTAAGGTATTCATGCCAAATTTGTGTCCTTTTCTTCTAACATCCTGAGGATTCTAAAGATACCCAGGGTTTGAGAATTTCCCTGGAGGGAACCGAGAAATTAGCCAAGATACAACATGACTTTGGGATTTTGGGGAAAAATGGGGGGAAAGTGCTGCAGATGAAAGCGTCCTTGCAGATGGTATCAACAAAGGGTTTATGGTGCTAAAATCACCATCTTCCTAGCTTTCAGGAACAGGCAGACTTTTGTCAGAAAACCACAATTTTCTACATAGTTTTGACATTTTACTGGGACATTGCCTATTTTTCCTATTTGTTGTGCTTTCAACCTCCTTCCAGTTAGTGGTAGAAATGGGTATAAAAGCAATAATAGATCCTGCAAAGGTATTTATTTAAAAAATGTAGACAAAAGTCTGAATTCAGCAAGGGGTCATTTGTGTAGATTCCTCAAGGTTTTCCTATAGAAACCAACAGTTGAAACGAAAAAAATTGAAATTGCGTTGAAAAAACCCAGCCATGTGTGCCAACGTTTTCACCTGTAACTTCTTCTAAGTACTGCAGATTTTTAAAAGCAATATACCCTTATGTCCACTGGAACCTTCTGGTTGTGGTTATATATAGGAATTATAGGTTCACCGAGGTACCCAGAGCCAATAACTGAGCTGCACCTTGCAATGGCTTTTTATTGTGTACCGGGTATATAGCAATTCATTTTGTAAAATATAAAAAGTGAAAAATAGGTATCAAGGACACCTATCTATTTCTGAAATAGGAACAAAATATAGAGTTTAGAAGCAGTAGTTTTATGCACACCTTCCAAATAGTGGCTACCCATACTAGCATGTGAATTAGAGAACATTTTTCAAAATGACTTCTTTTTTACACATTGTCTTACATTTGGAAGGCAGAAATGCATAGAAAGTCAATTGATATTTAACACTTGTTCTACTGTTCTGTGTTCCCTCAAGCCTCCTTATAAAAATGGTACCACACTTTGTGAGCAGGCCTAGTGCCCGCAACAGGAAATGGGCCAAAACGGAATGTGGACCCATCATATTTTTACAGTGAAAACTGACACTTTTTTCGCAATGTTACAAGCTGTGGATTTTGGACCCTCGCTCAGCTGGCACCTAGGGAAACCTAGCACACCTGTAGATTTTTGAAAACTAGACACCCAGGGGTAAAAAAAAACAAATTTCGTCAATTTTTTGTGATGGAAAGTTCTGAAGTCTGTGGGAGCCACAAACTTCCAGCATTTCCTCAAGTCCCCTGATAAAAAATGGTACCTCACTTGTGTTGGTAGGCCTACTGCCCACGACAGGAAACAGCCCAAAATACAACTTGGGCACATCACATTTTACCAGTGAAAACTGGCCCTTGTTTTGAAATGTGCCTAGCTGTTGATTTTGGACACTCGCTCTGCTGGCACCTAGGGAAAGCTAGCAAACCTACACATGTTTGAAAGCTAGATACCCAGGGGAATCCAGGATAGGGTGACTTGTGTGGCTCTCACCAGGTTCTGTTACCCAGAATCCCTTGCAAACCTCAAACTTTGTCCAAAAAAACACATTTTCCTCACATTTCCGTGATGTAAAGTTCTGGAATCAGTGTGGATCCACACATTTTTACCCACCCAGCATTCCCCAAAGTCTCCTGATAAAATGATACCTCACTTGTGTGGGTAGGCCTAGTGCCCGTGACAGGAAACGCCCCAAAGCGGATTGTGGAGACTTCAAAATTATTGATCACAAAAAGACTTGGTTTTGCGAGGGAGACCCCTGCATTTTTTGTCCCAGGCTTGGCGGGCATCTAGGGAAAAACACCAAACCCAGATATTTCTGAAAACTAGAGACCGAGGGGAGTCTAGGGAGGTGTGGCTTGTGTGGATCTTTCAACATTTTCCAACCCAGAATCTCCTGCAAACCTCAAATTTAGCTAAAAAAAAATCACGTTTTCCTCACTTTTCTGTGTGGGAAAGTTGTGGGATCACCAGGCCGCCACGAATTTCCTGTCACCCAGTGTTCCCCTAGGTCTCCCGATAAAAATGCTACCTCACTTCTGTGGGTAGGCCTAGTGCCCGAAGTAGGAAATGGCCCAAAACGTACCGTGGAGACTTCAAAATTATCGATCTCAAAACTACCTGGTTTTGCGAGGGAGTCACCTGCGTTTTTAGTCCCGGGCTCAGCGGACATCTAGAGATACCTACCAAAGCCGGACATTTCTGAAAACTAGACAGCCAGGGGAGTCCAGGGAGGTGGGGCTTATGTGAATCTCCCAACATTTACCTACCAAGAATACCCTGCTAACCTAAAACTTAGCTAAAAAAATATCAAATTTTTCTCACTTTTCTGAGTGGGGCTATTGCCCCCATCTGCCTTCCAGGGGGGGCAGAAAGACTGTCTAGTTTCTTTGGGGCGGTTGGGGGCATAGGCATGCCAATTTTGGTCAGCCTCCACCTCTACATGTACATATAAAAAAATCTCTGGTGTCTAGTGTGCTCTTTGCTCCCCGGGGGGGGGGGTCAGAAAGACTGAATATAGCCGAAACATGTGGGGGGAGCAAAGGCCCTTGCCCAAGGGGCCGCTCCCCCCTCCCTGGTGCCCAATGGGTGGATCCTCGCTTGGGGATTGCCCTCCTGCGGCAATCCCCAAGCAGGGATCTACTAGGGAGGGGTACCATTGGAAAGGGGAGGTTCTCCCCATTCCAATGATATCTCTCCCATTTGCCTCGGTGCTCAGGGGGCTGAGACAGCCCCCTGAGCACCGAGGCAGTGAAACTGAAATAAGCCGAAATGATGTCAGGGTGACGTGCGCGCTGATCGTTATTTCAATGAAAAAGACTGAATAGCCTCAAAGCTGTTTTGGGGCAAAGGAATTCCCTCTGGTGCCCACACCAGGGGGATTTCCGGTGCTATGTGCGCAGATGGTCAGGAGCCGTCTGATGCACATAAGCACTGCAGCTTCGGACGGCTCCCGGCTGTCCGACGCATGGAACTGGTTAAATACAGTGTTACCAGAAATTAATCCAGGGCAAGGCAGGACTGTTTACCCTGGTAGAGCACAATTAATTCCTAGAATAAACAAATTAAACCACATCTAATTTCTAGATTAATCAACCAGGGTCATAGCTGGGTGGCACGTAGGGTGGAATGACCCCCATTTGGGGGCAGATGCGGTTAAAGTGCCATGCATGTGAATATTTTCACACAGTCCAGCAAAGGCCTCCACTGCTGACAACATCATTGATTTACTACAAATTACCACTGATAATGAGCTTATTAGTTATCCCAGCTAGCAGACGGGTCACAAGATGGAACTGTGTGCACATCATTTGCTTTTAATGCAGCGTGGCCTGTTTCTTCATTGCCACATAGTCATAGCAGTTCAGATCAGACCACTTTATCAACCAATCACATGCTCCCTTAGGTTACAATGCTAGAGGACTGTTAGATGGGGTTTACGAAGCAACAGGCCTTAAAGGGGCAGTGGAGCTAAGTCAACCCATTTATACACCATGCAAAAGTCCAACAGTTAGTGCCTCGAACTGGGCAATAGTTACTGCACCATGTATACTCAAGAAACCAAAGCAGTTGGCTTTATGTAAAAGAAGCTTAATGTAGTGTGTGTTCAATTGACATGTGACACATACTATGTCCCAGGTGAGCAGTGCCACCAACAGCAGGCACATGGGTGCACAATCTTTCCCTGTGGATGTAAGGTGCTGATTCACTAGTCTGTTCTCATCTAGAGCAGGGGTCTCCAACTTCTTCTGTAATAAGAGCCACTTTAGGCAAAGAAAAATCATCTGGAGCTACTAATAAATGTTATCACTGTACAATATTGCCCACACACTCTTTGGCACTAAGGACATAACCACAGCAATACGTCTCTCTGATTCAGTTTGAGTTACTATTCAGCTATTAGCTTTAAATATATTTGGAAATCCAACCATTTTGTCTTATCAGCATATTAGTTTCTGAAATTAACATTTTTCGTTCTAATACCTCTTCCATTCTGGCCCACACTAAGATGACTCTGATCTGACTCCAGCCCTGGGTGTGACAGATACAGTAAAGCCTTTAACATGTTTAATCTCATTGTGGATACATATGGTCACGTTACTGGCCATGTAGTGTTTGTGTCTTAGCATGAGGGCCTTCCATTGGTTCGACTGGCATCAACTTTAAGGGTCCCTATATGAACAGTGCTGCCTCCTTTAACGTAGATAAGCCCTCTGTAGGATGAGCAGCGCTGGAATTCAGTTTGGCGAGCCACTTCATGGGCGTCCATGAGCTGCCAGTAGCTTACACATTACCCGTTGGAGACCTGTGATCTAGAACAATGCGCACTTCACAAAAGGTTACTCATCGCTGCCTGCCCTTGGATCACATGTAAGTTAAGCCATCATGTTGGCATATTTCATTTATGAAATAAAACCTGCAGCAAACTGTTTACCACCAAACAAGGGAAGTATGGGGAAAAAAGGCATATGTTCCATACAGTTGTTTAAGGTCGGTTTCTGGGGGTCTCCTTCCGGACTTAGGGTCATGGGGGCCAAGGTTCAAAGTGCCATCAGCAGATACTCATTACCTGCCCTCATGCGTCTGGGTGTAGAGTTGCTGGTCGGGTTGGTAGCTTTGCATGCTGCGCTGGTGGAAAGAAGGGCGGCACCTACAAACAGGCATCAGAGGGGGACTTGGGGACAAGTCCAGGAGTTCCCAACAGGGGACTAGGGTCACAAGGGTCCTGGGAACACGCCCCCATGTCCCTGATATGTTAATGATATTTCTAAATGTTGTTATGGTCTGTATTGGCCTGGTGGGTTGGCCACTGTGTATGTATGAAATGTATTTGTGTTGGCATCGTCTGTAGGAAAAGTGACCCATGAGTAAAAAACTTCAGTTTTGTACGCATTGTGTGTCTCAATCACGAAGGTAACATCTCCAGCGCCGTTAGCTAGCCCATTTTGCAGTAAATACTGTGTAACAGCATGTGTGCAGTTGACAGGAATCAAACAATCAGGATTTATAAAGCGCGCCTATCATCCATTGACTGGATTCTCATTTTAATAATCAAATTCAGAGAAGGAAAGTACTAATTTGGGAGATCCTTTTAAGGATCAAGTTTGAACAACCTACAGAAAAATATAGGTGCTTCCTATAATGCTGAGGAGGATATAATCCCTAACACTACGGACATCTCCGTAATAGGGTAAATTGGGAACCTTGGGTACACAAGAGAAAACTGTTCCGGAGAACTGTTAAATAAGTACCTGACCTTTGCACGTTGGTGGCGCCATGTTACACGGTTCCTACTGTGATAATTGGACTGTTTTAGGATGATGGAATTTCAGAATATGGGGGAATGAGCCCTTCCACAAATCAGAAACCACCTGCCCAATTCCTGGCTACCTCACCTAAACTCCCAACACTGCCGGGATGAAAGGTGTTTGTGGCAACCTAAACTTAACACTCTGACTCCCCAGGGAATTGTGGAAGTAGATCTCACTCTTTTGTTGTATTACTCGTGCATGCCCAGGTGAAACACAAGAGAAGTATGAAATACGTTTTCAATACATTTATTGAAACAATCGTAATCTTTCAATAGAGAGAATGAGCTGTGACAATAAGGCAGATGAAACAAAGCAAAGTTACCAGCATTACGAACATGGTAAAGATAATGAGCAGTCCAACCATGATAACTGAGTTCTGGAAGTTCTAGAGATTCTAGAGGTTCCCACCTAACCCTAAGACAATACTGAGAGCATAGTGGGTCTACCCTTCTGCCTGCCCGATCTATAGGATTAACCTTAGCCCCATACCTGAAACAGAGTCTGGAGTCAGACTGTAATGTAGATGGCAATTCTCTTGGGAAGCTGGTAGATTAGCGTCAGAAGAGCTGCATGGTGAATACCACGTTCATCCTAGGATGACCGCGGCTGGAATGCCCCTCTGCCCCATCCGGGCCAGTGTATCATTTATATTAAAAAAAATCACACTGTATCAGAAGCACAGATCTGATATAATGCTATGTCTGGATGTTAGAAGCGGTTTCCTGAATGGGCGAAATAGGCACTAGGACATTGTGTACTGTTAAAAGCCTTAAACTGAATGGACAGGTTACATGTCGAGGAAAGGCTATCTAAAACAAGCAACTCATACAATATATTCCTGGAATAATATCATGCAAGTGAAGCTAAATAAAATATGTAACAGGTCATTTCTAAAAGCGATGTGGCTAAAATGTGTAAAATATAAAATGTGCAATGAAGCTAAGAAACGGGGGAACCAACTTGGGTCAAAGAGGTCCTCACTACAATACATGAACCCAGTGAGCTATCTCATCAGGAATCTTGAGGCTTCAATCCCATCACACACTGCTTATGATGTACATTTCCACCACCCAGCTACCACAGTCACAGTGGAAGAAAAGATATTGGAGAGGTCATAATTAGGGGGAAGCAGAGAAAAAGCGATGACAAGGCGGTATGGAGATCTGTAATTTCATTAAGCATTGTCCACAGTCCATTTTGGTGCTGACTTCAAGGCCAGTCTTGTCAGTGCTGCCATGATCACATTATGAGGAATAGCATGAAGCTCAGACACACTTTCCCTTATTTACATGTGAAAAACGCATTTTCACAGTGTTGGAAAGTGTTGGAAAGTGGATTATTGGTAGGGGCAAATGTAGGTCTGCCACTGGCAATAAGGTCACTAACTATTGGTAGGACTCAGCATAGGTCTTAGAAAATTATTCCTATGCTCAACCCTTGGTAATGTGGCTGCGAGCAGACAGGCTTAACTTCAAAGACAGGTATGTAAAGCATTTAAAAACACCAATTGAGTAAATAATTAAGACACAACACATAATAAAAATCCAACATCAATTTATAAAAATAGGAAATATTTTTATCTTTAAAATGACACCAAAACGACAAAAATCCAATGTAGGGAACCAAAGATATGAATTTTCAAAGATTTAATAAAATATAGCACTTAGAAGATTATAGCACCATATTGGGATACCTGCTTGCGATAGACCAGGGGCGTAACAAAGGCCCACGTGGTCCAGGGGGCCCCCTCAGCACATTGCAGACTGGCTCGAAATATCAACGCACAGTGTCACCACACGCATCGGCTGGACACAGTCTCCGAGGCAGAGGAGCATTTAAATAATGATAATGGCCTGCCGCCCATGCACTGCAAAGGCTAGCTCTGTGCACGGGCGGCAAGTCATTATTAAAACAGGCCCTCGACCTCAGAGACAGAGGCTGGGATCACGCAGCCGCACGGCGGCACGTTAACATTTGGTGTGCAATCTGTGCGCCATCAAGCAGGGTGGGGCAGGGTGGGTCATGAGTACAGTGTAAACTGCACGTGCGATAGCACCAGCAGTCTGCGCCTGCCTCCATGGACTCTACAGAAGCAGCCTGCAAGCAACTAAGTTAGGTAAGCAGCAGTCTGCGCCTACCTCCATGGACGCCACAGAAGCAGCCTGCAAGCAGCTAAGTTAGGTAAGTTTTTAGGTCTCGCCTAGCGACGCAGCACATGCGCTGCTCGCCTTGGCGAGAGCTATTGTTGTCGGTTTTGCTAGCGAAGGGGGACAGGAGATGTGCACGCGCCTGGACAGGCGATGTGCACGTGTACGGCTCGCCGGCGTTTCAGCAGAACGCGCGCATTGCGCGCTTTCACTTTCCTAGATAGTTGCTCCAGGGAGTGGGGTCCGCTTCTTATAGTGGGCTGGAAGGGTCGACCCCTCGGTTAAGGGATGTCTTTCAGGGTAGGGAGTCTGCTTCGTGGATTAAGGATCTATCTGCTACTTGGGTGAGGTTTTTTTCCTATGATGAGGCCCAGGGATCTACTTGTGTGGAGGGATCTACTCCACTGAGCAGAGGCCTCTACTTACTCCCTGAAGCCGGAATCTACTCCAGCAGTTAGACACCCTGGTCATCTTCATGTAGTAAGGGTACTCTCCAACCAGGGGCTCGCACTTCAAGGAGCAGAAGATCTCAGAGGAGGAATCTCTTCTCGAAGGATCTGCTCTCGTATCGGAAATCTCTATACAGAGGGAATCTGTGGAGTTCAGCTTCTTGTCATAGCCCTCTGCCCCACCGAGCACCCCTATGTTCGGAGAGAGTAAAGGCTGCCCCTCGGACCCCGGATCCCCTCGAGCAGTGAGGGGTCTGCCCCTCGGACCCCGGATCCCCTCGAGCATTGAGGGGTCTGCCCCCCGGAGCCCGGAGCCACTCGAGCAGTGAGGGGTCTGCGCCTCGGACCCCAGATCCCCTCGAGCAGTGGGGGGGTCTGCCCCTCGGACCCTGGGTCTCTTTGAGCAGTGAGGGGTCTGCTCCCCGGAGCCCCTCGAGCAGTGAGGATCTGCTCCTCGGACCCTCGGTCTCTCCGACCCTGGGGCGGAGAGGACGGCAGCCCGAACAGGGATCTCTGTCCCGCGTGTCGGTGAGGTCACGGAGGGTCTGCTTTGCGCAGCAGAGATCGGCTCCTGCAGTACGGGATCTCTTCCTTTGGCAGGTTTGAAGGATCTGCATCACTTTCCGGGGGGTGGGGGGTCTGTTACGCGGAATAGGGGTCCTGTCCACCGAGCAGTGCGCTTCCAAGGTGGGGATCTACTCTCGATGTAGGGATCTCTGCTTTCGGGCTGGGGTTCCAACGACCCCCTGCCAGGATGGGTGCTTCGATGTGTTTACAGCGCCTGTTCAAGGGCAGACATCGGGAACCTGTGAGCGCAGATGCCTGCAAAGGGTATGGTGCCCATCTGTGAGGGTATGTCTGTGAGGGTATGGTGCCCATCTGTGAGGGTATGATGCCTAGCAGTGGAGCCCCGTACGCTGCCCACTTATGTAGCACAGTGCCCCAATATATCTGAGGGTGAGCTGCACAGGGCCCTGCTGTGTACCGATGATGAGTTACCCTGCTCTGGTAATGTGAGGGTAAGTTCAGGGTACAGCGTCCTGTCCAGAGCGAGTGTATGCTACGGTGTCTGCCGCTCCCTGTCTTACGGACACGCGTTCACAGTACAGTGCGCTCTGCTACGTGTTACGTGAGTGCAGAGTACAGTGCCCTGCTGTGTACCAATGGTGAGTTACACAGCACTGTCATTGAGAGGGTGAGTCGAAATCACAGTGGCCCGTCCTATAGAAAGGGGGAGTGTATACTACAGTGTTCTGCTGTTCCATCTCTTAGGGATGTTCGCCACATGCTGCGAGTGCATAGTACAGTGTCTCGCTGTGTACCGAAGTGTAATTATGTTGCCTTGTTATAGGGACGGCGAGTTCCCGGTAGGGTGGCCCATCTTACAGGATGGGTGATGCAATGCCTAGTCCTGTGTTCTGCCATTGACCGAAATGCACATTGGTAAGTGCACAGTAGAGTGGTGCCTCAGACAGGGAAGGTGGGTGAAGAGTGCACAATTAGACAGGGAAGGCGATGGCGCTGTTCACGGCCACCGAGGCAGAGATCTCTCAGTGCAGTATAGGTCTATCTGCCTTAGAACGACGGGGCCGGCAGTTTACACGTAAGATAGCTTCCAGGCACTAAGCAAGTGTGTTCAGTGGCCTGAGTATCTGGGCCATCATATTCACGTCTATCATTTTGTGCTATGACGTAGCATGGGCGGGCCTATTTTACTCTTACCTCGTCACCTGCTTTGATGGCTACCTGGAGCCAGTGCACACATTCCGTACCAGTGCAGCACAGGTGATTGGCTGTCGGTGGGCTTGTGTAGATACAAAGACGGTTCACGGCGCTCGGTCTGTGCGAGAGGAGGTGCACCCTTCCCCCACACCGCAGGGTTTATTGTGTGTTGGCCAGCAGAGCCTGCTGCTCGAGGATGGGGGTGGCAATGAAGGCCGAGTGTCAGTGCGCTTCCTTACTCTGTGCGCTGCCTCTAGGTTGTACCAGAGGTGGACTGCAAGTGTTCCAGGCAGTGAGACCTTGAGAAAGCAGTGGGTGTGCGCTCGATAGTGCTCTAAAGACACTACTGGCTTTGTTTTAGCTGTGAAGGTCTGAGTTACACCCACTTCATTGATGATACAAATATAATACGGGCCTGGCTGCCAAGTGCTTCCATGTTACTTGTGACACCTATCTCCAGTCCTGGCTTTTTACCGAACAGCACTTTCCATGCGGCGCCTCCATTTTTTAATGGGAAAAGCAAAACTAAAAGTTCCAGAATGCAAAGTGCTGTAAGTAAAAAAAATTAAAAAACACAGGTCGGGCTAAAGGTGTCGTGCGTGACAGGCAGCCACTGTGGAGGTTTGCAGAATATTACATGCTTTTCCAAACCAAACGTATTCCAGAGTCAGTGGGCTGTAACTCATTAAAGGAGATCCCGCTATTGCGTGACCATCATGTTATGCTATTAATACCCTCACTTTTAAAGGTGCTGCAATTAACCATTAAAGGGTAAATTTCTAAAGACACCTTTCTAACATTATATGCTTTTTACTTTTTAACAAACTTGGCTACATTTGTGTATTGTCTTGCTGACTTTCTCTTGGTGTACCTTTCACTTGCACTTGGCACTTTAGTGGACTTGATTGTCTAAATAAAGTACTCCTTACCTTACCACATCTCATTACAGGAGATGATGTGTTCATGATTGTTCCAGGATGTTTAAAATTAACACCTGGGCCTCTGCATTAATGATGGGGAGGTGTTATTGACTGATTGATTAGCGCTCGCTACCCAAGAGTCTTTAGGCCACGGGTACTCATAGTACGGCCCGCGGGCCGCCAGCGGCCCGGCAAGCCTTCCTTGGCGGCCCGCGGACCTTGCAGATATCCTACCTGTGTTTTTTTTTTTTTTTTTTAAAGGGTCAGCAAACACCGCATGTTGCAGCCGCGCTCTATGGGGGCCGGGTGATTTTTTAAAAGACCATTCACTTGTTAATGAGGCTTTGTTGTATTTCACCTCTTCTTAGCGCCCCTGCATCTCCACTCTGAGTGGCGATGCAGGGGCGCTAAGAAGAGGTGAAATACAACAAAGCCTCATTAACAAGTGAATGGTCTTTTAAAGACCTGTGAAGTACTCGGGTGCGGCTGTGTGTGTGCCCGGGAAGCTATCTCAGCCCGGGCTGACACACACACGCGGGGTGAGGTGACAGAGAGAGGGTGACAGAGAGAGGGTGACAGAGAGAGGGAGACAGACAGAGAGGGGGAGACAGAGAGGGGGAGACAGAGGGTGAAAGAGAGAGAGAGGGTGACAGAGAGAGGGTGACAGACAGAGGGAGGGAGACAGAGAGAGGGAGACAGAGAGAGGGAGACAGGGAGGGAGACGGAGGGAGGGAGACAGAGGGAGGGAGGCAGAGGGAGACAGAGGGAGGGAGACAGAGGGAGTGAGTCAGGGGGAGACAGAGACAGACGGAGGGAGACAGAGAGAGGGAGACAGAGAGAGGGAGACAGAGAGAGAGAGAGGGAGACAGAGAGAGGGAGACAGAGAGAGAGAGACAGAGAGAGGGAGACAGACAGAAGGAGAGAGAGAGAGGGAGACAGAGGGAGGGAGACATAGAGGGAAACAGAGGGAGAGAGAGGGAGACAGAGGGCAACAGACAGAGGGAGACAGAGGGAGGGAGACAGAGAGAGGGAGGGAGACAGACAGAGGGAGGGAGACAGACAGGGAGGGAGACAGACAGAGGGAGGGAGACAGAGAGAGAGGGAGGGAGACAGAGAGAGGGAGGGAGGGAGAGAGAGAGAGAGGGAGACAAAGAGAGAGAGAGGGAGGGAGACAGAGAGAGGGAGACAAACAGAGTGAGTGAGACAGAGTGAGACAGAGGGAGACAGAGGGAGTGAGAGGGAGGGAGGGAGACAGAGGGAGACAGAGGGAGAGAGAGGGAGGGAGGGAGTCAGGGGGAGAGGGAGACAGACAGAGGGAGACAGAGGGAGGGAGACAGACAGAGGGAGACAGAGGGAGGCAGAGGGAGGGAGACAGAGGGAGGGAGACAGAGAGAGGGAGACAGAGAGAGGGAGACAGAGAGAGGGAGACAGAGAGAGGGAGACAGAGGGAGGGAGACAGAGAGCGGGAGACAGAGGGAGGGAGACAGAGGGAGGGAGACAGAGGGGGAGAGAAAGGGAGACAGAGGGAGGGAGATAGAGGGAAACAGAGGGAGAGAGAGGGAGACAGAGGGCAACAGACAGAGGGAGACAGACAGGGAGACAGAGAGGGAGACAGAGGGAGGGAGACAGAGGGAGGGAGACAGAGGGAGACAGACAGAGGGAGACAGACAGAGGGGGACAGACAGAGGGAGACAGAGAGAGAGGGAGGGAGACAGACCGAGGGAGGGAGAGAGAGAGAGGGAGAGCGAGAGGGAGGGAGAGAGGGAGAGACGGAGGGAGAGAGGGAGAGAGGGAGAGAGAGAGAGAGAGAGAGAGAGATAGAGAGAGGGAGGGAGACGGAGAGAGAGAGAGGGAGAGATAGAGAGAGGGAGGGAGAGATAGAGAGAGGGAGGGAGACAGAGCGAGAGAGAGAGAGATAGAGAGATGGATAGAGAGAGAGAGAGATGTGTGCATGCCGGGTCTGGTGGCTCAGTGGACGAAGGCGTCCGCTGCAGGTGCCTGTGTTCAACCTCATGGTCATAGTTTTTTTTTTTTGCTCTAGCCCCGCCCCCTCCCCCACTGACCCCGCCACCACCGGTGTGGCCCTCGGCCACAAACCACACTGTAAATTTGGCCCCTGAGAGAAAGTTTGTGAGTACCCATGCTCTAGGAGCTTGGGATGTCAGTGGGTCTTTTTGTTTCTCCAGAAGTGAAGCTGGGGTCAAGGGGCGCAGCCGCATAGCCATGTGCGCGCGCTCACCGCCATGACTTCATCTCTCTTATAACTGTCATGGAGTCCAGCGTTGGTCCAGGAGGGCTGGGTCCGTGCCAGATGTTCAGCGTACCACACGACACAAATTCACATGCAGCGGTTATCCTGAAAACCTGGCTTGGCAGCTTCCCTCTTGGACCCCCTTCATGTGACCCCCCCCCTGTGGTGAAATCTTTTCAGGCTCTCTGACTGCAGTCATGGGGTTATCTTAACATTTCTGCCAGTGAGCGCAAGTTTTACTATGCTGCGTCTAATGGCTACAATCCTGAATTTTATGACGAGTTACACCCGTCTCTTGCATACCTGTGTCCTCGCGCTAGTGTATATGCTGTCTTTATGTACACTCGCACAATGTAATCTCCTAATATCGATTCATAACAAGGTGCGCTGTGTCTATAGTGTGTTTTTCATTCTGGCAACCTGAAAAAAGGCTCTGGTGTCACCCGAATGTGGTGTGTACTATATACAGTGGGTCAAATGGAAATATAGAAGTGCAGGTACTCACTATCTAGAATACCTGTGTACTCCTGAAGAGTATCTCCCATTAGCTGTATTCATGCAGTGCTGACAAGTGCAGGAACTCTCCATTTCAAATTGAAGAAGTGCAGGTACTCAGGACTGGAGACTACCTGCCTGCTTAAAGTACTGACTATGTACAACTTCAAATAAATAAAGAAAGAAAATAGATATTGTTGCAGTAGTGAATCTGACGAATACCTTCATCATCATATCTCTATTCGATTATTCAACAATAATCATAAAAGAACAGCAGTAATAAGACGTGTCATAAAATCATTAAAAATCCATATACAGCTATACACAAGCATAACATATCCTAATCATCAGAAAACAGGTTACGCTAAAAAGGAGTCTAAAAATTCATTAAGTTGCACCAGCGCAGAGCACTTTTTAAATATCCTCCAACGGAATGGCAAACAAACAGCCTGCTCATATCTCATTCGGAGAAAATAAAATGCCGGTTTGTATTGGCAAAACCAATAAGCTTTAAGAATAGGCAGTAAGTGCCTGCGCCAGAAAGGCTCATAATAGCAGCAAAAAAAATCCCACTTCTTTTAAACCCGTCAGTCTGGCGTGCAACTCCATATATTTCACCAACAACTGTGTTTCCTGTCCACAGCTTTCATGGTTAACCTAAAGCATTCTGGGTGTTGTAGTCTTGGTTTGCTTCAATTGAGCAGGTTAGACTAACCTGATAGCACTGATGTCTAAGGATGAGAGTCCAGGGCTGGTAACAGTGTCTGTGATGACATGGATGGTGACCCTGCTCCTCTAGAGCCTGCTATAGAGGGCTTGAGACTTGGGACATATTACAAGTGTGCTGCTAGAATCTGTTAAAATCCCCACCTAGAAGAAATACCCTTACTGCATGATGACTTTATTTCTCCAGGCAATTCTTGCACCCATTTCTATGTTTTCCCAATGGAAATGGGGAACAACATAGAGAAATGGCCTCTGTGACTGGTATTACCAAGCAGTCACTCATATGTGCTAACACATTTCCCTATAGACACAGAATGGGTACAATCCTTTGATACATCAGGGCCGATATTTCTATTTCCACACAGTCTGGTCAGTTCAAATTCTTCAAGTTTTTAACAGGACGGACCTGCACGTGCAAAAACTGGTATTAGAAGCTTAATTTGAAGAAAATCTGTCATCTCGAAATTGTGAAAAAGAAAGTTTGTGTAGAGTTTAACAGTTACCGTGGCACTTGCAATAAGAGCATTCCGTGTAGTGTTGGTTTAAAACACCGCAAAGTACACAAAAATAAAGCTCTAATGCTGCCTACAGTTCAAACAAGCATTTGCAATGCAATAGGTCTCGCATTTACGCGAGTTTGAGCTATTGACATTGCAAATAACAATGCCTTTTATTTTTGATTTCGTTTTTAAAGCATAAATAAAAGGCATTGTCATTTATAATGCCAATAGCTTAAACTTGCGTAAATGCGAGACCTATTGCATTGCAAATGCTTGTTTAATGTGGGGATGGAGCTGTTTATCACTTTACGAACCACATTCAGTAAAGAAATAGAAGCAAAAACAGCAGTCAAAAACTGTTCAGCCATAGCTGCCAAGGTTTCAGATTGCTATATGTGTCATTTTCATAATTTCAATAGAATTATGAGTGATATTTCAACGAGCATGAGTGACACTTTCTTGGGTACAAAAAATCAAGCAGTGAAGATGAGGGAAACATAAAAATGTCAGAAATTAGACCCATTTGAGCAACGAGAAACTGTAAGAATATTTTAAACTTGTGCAAAGGATTGCAGGCTGACTCATAATTAGAATGACATTATGAAAATGTCACACATAGCAACCTGAAACCTTGCCAGCTATGGGCAGGCTGGCTTGAACCCTCACCTTGGAGAATGGCTGACCAAGGGTTAATGAACGCCTTTTCCTCACTTATCATTAATGCTTCAGTACTTCTAAAACATAGGTAATTTGTGGAGCATACTCAGAATGATGAATACTGGACCTAGTGTCCCAACCTCACCTATCCCGGGCCATAGTTCAAAAGATGCTGATTGCAATGTGATGTTGTTGCAATTCCGTATGGGCCCTGATATGAGGGTGTGAGGTACCAATAGGTCATTTGTCTTTGTTAATCAAAACACGCACATTCCTGTGCAGTGTACACAGGCAGTGATTGAGCGTTGGATATTAATTTAAACATGCCCAGGGCTGGTTCCCAGCCCAGAGGGGAGGCAGTGTCCACCCTTGTATGGGCCTCTCTTTTTCCACCACTATCCCGCTCCCGATGATGGATTTTGTCACTGACCTGGCCGGTGAGTGCCAGATTTTGATGACTGGAGTCCTCTTATTGGGCCCCACTTTAGTGCACACATTTCGTGCTAACGCTTGCTTAGGCAGACCATAGACCCATGGCCTCTGCAGGACTTGGGGGCTATCGGTGGAGATCTGCAAGCGTGCTGCTGCAAACGTTCGTGGTCAGCAGGAAATATGGGGCTGGGAGGTGACTGACGGGAGTTCTACCCCCCTTCCAACAGCTGTGTAAGGCCACCCCAAGACCCATGCGAGGGAGAGAATGATTGTGCAGGGGCGGAAGAGAAGGGAGACTCAGAAGAGGACACGGTCCTGGGAGTGTCGGCCACGGTAAAAAGCGGTCACCATTGTGCTGTCTTTGCTGCAACTCCTACTTGGAGAGTAAATCTCTCTCAAAATTTGTGGAGGATAATGAGTTGCTGGACGAAGTCCAATTTGGATTTCGCCCCGCACATGGAACCGAGACTGCCTTGGTGGCAGTCTTGGATGACCTGCGAATGAGGGCCGACAGTGGTCAGACAGCCTTTTTAGTGCTGCTTGACATGTCGGCCGCATTCGATACGGTTAACCATCGAATCCTGATTAAGAGAGTAGTGGAGATGGGTGTTACAGGTAGGGCTCGGGACTGGCTGCACTCTTTTCTTTCTAATAGGCAGCAGGCAGTGACTTTATCGTCATTTACCTCTCAGAATAGAGATGTTAAACATGGGGTTCCACAGGGCTCGGCTATTAGCCCGATTCTGTTTAATCTCTATCTTCGACCACTTATTATTTTAATTAAATCATTTGGCATTGATGTCATAAACTATGCGGACGACACTCAGCTCGTCTTTTCTATTGAGGGCAACAAAGCAGTGCCCCTAGAAAAATTTCATAAATGTATGCATAGAACAGCGGAATGGTTGAAAGAGAATTCATTGCAATTTAATGGTGAAAAAACCGAAATCCTGTGGTGTACTGCAGGTAAAATACAGCGACCATTCCCAGTAGATTTCTGGCCTGGTCCGGCCAACAACTCCGTATTGCCCGCTAGTTCAGTGCGCAATTTAGGAGTGATGCTGGATAGCAATTTACAACTAGATTCTCAGGTGAATAAAACGGTGAACACTTGTCTTTCTCTGCTCCGAGCTCTTCGGAAGATTCTCCCGGTTTTACCTACCCTTGCTAGACCTCAAGTGGTGCGGAGTTTAGTTTTAAGCAGACTGGATTATTGTAATGCACTCCTTTTGGGTGCCCCAGCATCCTTGATAATAAAACTGCAAAGAGTCCAGATTATGGCAGCTAAGTTGGCATTAAATCGACCGCGTAGGGCCTCGGCCTCATTGGCGTTAAAGGACCTACATTGGTTGCCCATCGCGCAAAGAGTCCAATTTAAGGCACTTTGTATTGTATATAGGGCAATACATAAAACTGGACCTAAATTACTGCAAAAGAAATTTGTATGGTATTCTCCTGTTAGATGCTTGCGCTCTTCCTCTGCTAATCTGGTCTGCGTTCCCCATGTTAGTAAAGTACGAATGGGTGGCAGATCTTTTAGCTTTACAGCATCTAGACTTTGGAACGCTTTGCCTCCGGAAATCAGACAACTGAACACCTTGTCACGCTTCAGGAAGGAATTGAAAACCAGACTGTTTCCTAGAAACTGATTCCTTCCTATCTTAGTTTAGCTACGCGCAATGGATGATTGGTAACTTAAGCGCCAGGATACCCTTGGGGTGGCAGCTGCGCTATACAAGTGTACCTTACATTACATTACATTACAAGGAGAGGCTGCCCCCCCCTTACCCTGTCACAAATCAGCCCTCAGCCTTGCAATATTTTCGGGTCGAATCAGCGCTATTGAACTGCTTAAGATGTACTAGTGAGCCAACGCCACGCAGCAGGATATTGGAACTGTTAGGCTTTAAGGTACTCACTCACAGAGGCGGGCTCAGCTTGATGTGCGTGATAATTCAGCATTGAGGTTGCCTACAGTCTGTTCACAGACATGCATGTGTGACCTTTAAATCGTAAGTTCGATTCAATCAAGACTGACTCGACCCTTTAACCTTCTAGCACTGACAGCAGAGTATTGCATTAATTTTAACACGCAGAAGTCGAGTATTCTCTTTATGTTCTGCTGATGCCCTGACTTTACGTGCGCAGCTGAATTCAACTCTGTGTAGACAGACTGACTGCGTGCAGAGCTGCTGTCTGTAACTGAAGCACTCCTAAAAGTAAATTACATTACGAAGACAAGAACAAATAGCAGCTTGACACTTCACTTACTGTGTCAGCTGCGAGCAGGGTCATTGAAGGTACGGGCCAGCTCTGCGACGTTTGCCCTGGTACAGTCCCGGGCAGCGCAGCCACAGACCAGATGGGACACTCCACTCCGAATCTCGTGGCATTGGCAGAACTGGCTGCACTGGACTGCAGGCAGCAGCTGAGCAGTCATGCTCATGCATCACCACGGCCGAATCATTACGCCGGCCGGGCCGCGTGTGGCGAGCTGAAGCGGCAGGCCCAAAGTGCGCAGGCTGCCAAAGAACGGAAACTGCAGCGCAGCCATGCCCGCCCACAGCACCTATGGTGATTGGGCAAATTAAGACTCATGAGGTGACCTCAGTAAATGCGCGGTACCGGGTGAAACATTGTAGCCAGCAGTGAGCTAAGCCAGCCCCCAAGCCTGCCGCCACGAGCTGAGCCATCCCCCAAGCTAAGAGCTTTGGCAGTCAGTGGAGGTGCTGCATAGCAGCGCTCCTGCAGACAGCTGAGGTGCTATAAATGCGCGACAATGCATTTCAGTGCGGTGATGCGGACCACCACACTGAAATACGTTAGTCTAACGCCTGATGCATGATACTTTGCAGGGCTGTTCAGCTGGAAGGCAAGCCTTGACAGTGTGTCTGCAGGTCATTGTGAAAAAGGCGCATCGCCTTGGTTTCTAAAGCTATGCATTCTCCGTCTTCCTCTCAATGACTTCTCAATGCAGGAGTATTTATTTATTTTTATAAACCTTGTGCTTCTATCTTTTAAATTAAGTCTGCACCAAAGAAATAAAGTTACAGTGGTGCAATGCTAAACTAAACTATGCATGTGAGAATAATAGGTACGATCCAGCATAAAGCACTCATTCTTGATGTGAGAGTGTAGTGCGTGTGGAATTTAGCTACTTCAGAGGGTCTTGCTCTTAGACATCAGCTAATTCATTGCCCTCATTTGCTTTCAGAAATATACGCCAATCACCGCACCAATGATTAAGGACCAGAGACATCTTAAGGATTTTGGGGGCCCCTGTTCGGAGCAGCTTTGAATTTTTGATTCAATATCAGGGCTTTCATGCCACGGGCAGTGCACAGGCACACTGGTTCAAATTCTAAATGTTATTCAGGGATCGTGATGTGTGTTTTCAATACTGATACACAGCAGCAGCTCACTAATATTCCTGCAAATAATCTCTGTGACGTCCTCCCATTTCCCATCTGTGAGGACCTAGTGTGATCTAAAAGAAACTATTTTTTATGGATTTTGCATGAAACATTCCATGCAAAATGTGTGTAATATACTCTCATACGTTTCCTACCTTAAAAATATGTTAAAGGAAAACTGCATTTGAAAGAATCAGTTTTTGAATTATTCAAGGTCATCAGGGCAAGACTCTCTGTAGAACAGAGCTAGCTGTATGGGGGCCCCCTGAAAGCCTAAGGCCCTGGGCCAGAGCCCACTTTGCCCATGGCTTAAAACGTCTCTGTTAAGGACAGGGAAACCAGAGTGAACACCACAAATGCCCCTGTCATGGCAGACTCTGGTTATTCTGGCACGAACCATAGAAGGTCCATGATTTCATATATGATACCAATGTAACCTTGGAACCAGATGCATGTTGGGGGTCTCCTGTTTCCTTTGACTTAAACCCGTTTATTTTCTCAGCACCATTTTTGGTGACACCTTGAATTGGCTTCCCCTGAGTGCCTACCCGATGACCCATGACTGCTGCATGTTCTGCTTTTATAACCATAGTGAGAAATACCACTTTAGCATTCAAAAGAGATTGCAAAATATTTTAATCTTGAAGAGAAATATTAGTGCTCACCTACTGTGGCTCTTTCTTAGCAGGAAGAGACTCAAAACAGACAATAAAGTAAGAGGAGATTATATAGAAAACCGAAGTGTTACCTCAATTGCTCACCTTCAGGCTTGAAGAGAAGAGTATCAAGCTATTTGCCTACACTATTATGGTTTCAGAGATAGGTTTTCGAAACCTACAATCATGATCTTGAGCATGGCAAGAAATGCCTTAATAATTGCATTCAAATGAATTTTTCCTCCTTAAAGAATATGGTGTGTGTATATATATATATATATATATATTTATATATATATATATATTGGAAAAGTCCTCTGCATGTTTAAAGACGTGTACCCCTGCCCTGAAGGCTCTACTGTACTGTTGTCTGGATTCCTAGTGCTGATTCTTTTGTCATAGGTGAGCACAGATCATGTGGGTGTGCCATGACATAGGCCTGTCTCACGGAATGCGATCTTGTTGGACCAGGAGGGGCACCCAAAGTGTTACCCTCATAGTGGTAGAAGGCTACCGCCTTCACCAGGAGTTAAGCAGCACAAGGGAGGTGGTGGCAGCATACTGTGTAGTGATAAGTTGTAGTGAACAGGTCCTTTTTGCCCTGTGTCACTGGAGTGAGGCCTACAGGCTCACTCACTTTTTTAAAAGCTCAGCTGCTGTGTGCTTGACTCACCCTTGGCCAACTTCAGGTAGATGTGCAGTGCTGCGCATGAGTAGTGACTCTGCACTAAATGTCTATGTGCCTGGGAAGGGTACAGTATGTGCATCTTTTTATGCAGCTGCTTGCTGTACTTGTTATTGTTTAAAAGGTCACTATGACATATTTGCACCTTCATGCACAAACCAAAGGGCCATAGTTTGATTAAACTGGTTTGATTTTTGTATGCTGCTGTGCATGTTATTGTTTGACCAGTCACTTTGAAATATTTGCGCCTTCATGCACAAACCAAAGGGGGAATTGTTTGACCAACCTGGCTTCATTTCTGCATACTGCTGGACTTGTTTTTATCATGCACTTTGAAAGTGTTTTCACCTTGATGTAAGAAGAAAGGATTGTTTTACAAAACACACTTGGGTTGTGTTTATTGCTGGATTGCTGATTGTTTTATTATGCACTTTGATATTATTTGCATCTTTTCCTTTGCTTCACCGGCTACAGATAGTATAGATCCTGTCATTAGGTACTTGTTGATATGGTTTGGTTTTATCCTACATGAGGTGTTATTTATGGTGTTGTTTGCACTTGTCTATAATATGTGGACCTTAAATCGTGTAATTAGCATTGTTTACACTACAGAAATGATAAATTCAGACAAACATCTGCATCTATGTTCTGAAGCCTCCAAGCAGTTTCCATCTTCAGCCTTGTTTGCCTGCCTGCTTTTGTAATGCTAACTAATAAAGCCATGATGGTAGAAAGTGAAATTGCTTCCTCAGTTCATTTTAAATACTATAGATTGGTTATTGTCATACACAACCCCTGACAGACGCAAGTGTGTGGCATGCAGATAATTCACACCAGTTTATTTCTCTTGGAGCTGGCAGGATACTGAGTTACATCTTGTGTACTACTCGTGTATATTGTCAGTTGAGTCTGTGAAATTGCAGGTTTGGGATTGTCTTTCAAAGTTTCAAGTTATTTTCCATCCATGTCAATTCTAATCCAGACCCTATGCAGTTGTTCTTTGTTCTTCAGTTCCTGAGGCAATAGGTCAGCTCCTTGGCATTGTTCGGATTGCTGTCTCAGAAAAATAATCTGCTCTTAACAATAAAGTTACAAATGGCGTAGCTTATATGTTAAGAATTTTTCTCACTTTCTTATTCAAACTTTGAGCTAGGCAATATAAAGGCATTTCATTAAATGTTGGAGGTTTCACTTAAAAATATACCAGATTTTTTGGCAGTGGGGCAAAGTGGTAAGTCGGGGGGCCCCCTCCGTGTACTTTGGAGGGGGCCCACTCAGGTTTTGTTACGCCACTGCGACAGACCGGGGCAAAGTCAAAGTTTCAGGCCGACCGCGATGGAGCCCTGGGCGGCTACAGTTCGCGGCAGGTCCCGGTCTCAGTTTCTACCTTCACACTTAGAAACTTTTCTGGAGCTTTTCTCCCCGAGGCCCCTTGACGCTCCCAGCCAGTCCGGGTCCGGTGCGGGTCCGCCGGCTTGCCTTTTGACGAACGCCCGGTCAACTTCCCTGGAGCGGATTTAGAAACTTTTTCTTTAGCGCTTCAGCAGGGCAACCCAGGAGCCCAGGCCGACATGCGATGGAAGACAGGCGGCTTGGCTCTCGCGGTTGCTCCCGGCTGCCTTTTCTACGAGCAGACTTAGAAACATTTCTGGAGATTTTTCTCGCCGGGTCTCTCGATGCTCCTCATGTAGCCGGGTCCGGTGAGGGTCCGCCGGCTTCAGATTTCTTCTAGTCCCGGTCAAACTCTGGAAGTGGGTCCGACGGAGCTTTTAGCGGGACGAACCTGGATGGCTTGGCGGACTCGCGGTTGAAGGCAGGCGGCTTGGCTGTCCAGGTTGAGTCGGTCCCTCTATGGAGCTTTTTATTTCAAAGTTCCTCCAAAGTTCTCCAAACTTCTTGAACTTCTTCCTGAAGTTCCTCAAAGGGTCCCAAAGTGTCTCAAACTCACTCCAAGGGTCTGGACGCTCCAAGATGGTCCTTCAAAGTTGAGGACTTCAGTTCCCACAATCCACCTGGACTTCACCCTTACAAATCCACTGGTAGTTCCCCAAGGTGCAGATTTAGTTGGTGATGTTCCAGATGAGCTCTTTTAACCTGTAGCTTTCAGGGAGTCCACTCTTTAGTTCCTTTTCAGCAAGATAATCCACAGGGTTGTAGTTTCAGATGGTGCAGTCTTCAGAGGTCAGGCCTTAGAAGTCTTTGCACAGCAAAATCTTCTCAGCTGGGCAATGTCTTGCTTCAGTAAGTTTCAAGCAGCAGATGGAGGGCTCTTCCCCTCTCAGATACTTATTCCATGTTCTCTGGGTCAGACAGGAGGTCACTCCTGACCAATGGGAGCAGGGTAACGCCTCAAAGATATGACCACTTCCTGTAGAGTGTGGCATTATTTTGTCCCAGAGTGCATCAAATCTTCCAAATCCATAATGGCAGAATTTCCAGCAAGGAGGCAAGAGCTGGCTAAACACACCACTAGGATGGCTAATTTACTTAGACTCTCCCCCCTGCATCTGCTCATACCTTCCTTAATCCCCCCATCTGCATGAGGGATAAAGTTCAGAGTTGTAAACTGACACTGGGTTCTGCTTTTCTCTTTGAAGCCCATGGTTTACGACCCCTCCCCCTGGCCTGGCATTCCTGTGGACCAGCACACTGCCCTCCCAGCCCAGCTGCATAACCCCAGGGGCTCTTTATCACCTCTCCAGGCAGGCTGGCTAATCCACTTAACTCTGACCAATCAGGGCAGACCACTGGAAGGCTGAATCTGGACTTACAAACAAGAAAGTATTATAACTTCTTGTATGTACACTTTAGGAGAAATTCAACAATATTATATTGTTGGATTTATTAATACCATTCGGGAAATCTTTGAATGGCCTCTCTAGCCCTCTCCTATCAAGAGTTATTAATTAATAACTTCCTACCATGTTAACCTATGTAACAGGGGATTTGCAATGGGAAAAATGACGGGCCATTTTTCCAGCACCAGGACTTACAAAAACATATTTTATAAGTACTTTGCTTATATCTACAGGACCCCCACCCCATAGGACAACTAAGGGAGACTTTAGGGGTTCTGAATCTGTAAAAATATTGCAGATTCTCACTTCAGAGTGCTCCTAGCATCAAAGTCGAATTTGGGCAGCACTTTACCACAATGTGGGAGTGAAATGTGAAATTTCACTTTACCCAGGCATATAAAAACTCATTTTATAAGGGTCTACCTTATAGATTCCTGACCCCCCCCCACCCCTGGGATACCTAGGGGAGACGCTGGGGGTCCCTAATATGCCACAACAGTGTAGGTTATCCATTTTTAAGTGCCCCAAACCCCAAAGTCGAGTTTGGGCACAATTTATTTTTTAAAAGCAGTCCTGGCACCCAGGGCTGCTTTTAAGACTGACCTCAGGCCTCAGCAGTGCACACATGCAAGTGCAGAAAGGCTGCTGGCCTCTTAAACTGCCATGCCCTACTACATACTAGGGACTGATAGGTAGTTTCAATTCCCCTGCCCTATTATATACTAGGGGCTTATAGGGTAGGTCATGCCAATCACAGGGGTACCCCACCATACCATTGTGTACCCTAGTGTATGTAGGTGTTTTAACTGTATTCTAATGTGTCTCTTTCAGCATTGCACTGGCCCTGGACCTGGTTAGGCAGACCCAGGGTCAGTCAGAGTCAGTTACCACCAGTATCAGTCAGCAAAATGTTGGGGGGTGCCCAGGGCACAGGATGACTTTGCAACATAGCCCCCCCCCCCCAAACTAAAGGTGATGGGTTACTAACCTACACCCTGGTAGTCCTCATCAGCTAAGTGGAAAAACCTGGAAAGTCCATCCGCATTTGCATGGGCAACCCCAGGTCTGTGTTCCACTGTAAAGTCCATTCCCTGTAGAGAAATGGCCCACCTTAACAGCTTGGGATTCTCCCCTCTCATCTGCATGAGCCATCTGAGAGGCCTGTGGTCAGTTTGAACACGAAAGTGAGTCCCAAACAAATATAGTCTCAACTTTTTCAGGGACCAAACCACAGCAAAAGCCTCTCTCTCAAGGGCACTCCACCTCTGCTCTCTGGGAAGAAGCCTCCTTCTAATAAAGGCAACTGGCTGATCAAGGCCCTCTTCATTTAGCTGTGACAACACTGCGCCAATCCCTTGCTCTGAAGCATCTGTCTGAACCACAAATTCTTTTGTGTAGTCAGGGGCCAGTAGCACTGGTGCTGAACACATAGGCGCTTTCAGAGTGTCAAAAGCCTTCTGACACTCTCGGGTCCAAATCACCTTCTTGGGCCTCTTCTTAGAAGTGAGTTCTATTAGGGGCCCCACAATGGTCCCATAATTTTGAACAAACCTTCTATAGTACCTTGTCAGTCCAAGGAATGTCCTGACCTGAGTCTGGGTAACAGGAGCTGTCCAATCCAAAATAGTTTGGATTTTAGCTTGGAGAGGCTGTACATGGCCCCCACCTACCAGGTGGCCCAGGTACACCACAGAACTCTGCCCTATTTGGCACTTGCTTGCCTTAATAGTCAGGCCTGCCTGCTGCATGGCCTGAAGCACTTCCCTTAGGTGGCTTAAGTGATCCCCCCAGGTAGAACTGTATACAGCTATATCATCCAGGTAAGCTGCACTGAACTGTTCCAACCCAGACAAGACCCTGTTCACCAACCTTTGGAAGGTGGCAGGTGCATTCTTTAATCCAAAGGGCATTACCTTGAACTGATAATGTCCCTCTGGTGTGGAGAATGCTGACCTCTCCTTTGCTCCATCGGTGAGGGCAATCTGCCAGTAACCTGAAGTCAAGTCAAAAGTACTCAGGTACTTAGCAGCCCCTAACCTGTCAATGAGCTCATCAGCTCTAGGTATAGGGTGAGCGTCAGTCTTTGTGACTGCATTCAATGCTCTGTAGTCCACACAGAACCTTAACTCCTTGGGTCCCCCTGAGGATTAGGTTTAGGCACCAGCACCACTGGACTGGCCCATGGACTCTCAGACGGTTCAATTACCCCCAATTCCAGCATCTTAGCAACCTCAGCTTTAATGCTGGCTCTGACATGGTCAGACAACCTGTACAGTTTATTTTTGACAGGTAGGCTGTCACCAGTGTCAATGTGGTGCACACACCACTCAGTGATGCCTGGGGTCAAAGAGAACAGGCCAGCAAACTGCTCCAGCACTTGCTTACAGTCTCTGTGCTGCTGGTCTGTCAACTTGGGAGAGAGTATCACCCCCTCCACTGACCCATCTTGCACATTAGTGGAGAGGAGGTCTGGCACAGGCTCAGTTTCCTCCTCCACACCCTCATCAGTGACCAGTAACATGGTCATGTCTGCCCTGTCATGGTGGGGTTTCAATCTATTCACATGCAGGACCCTATGAGGGTTCCTGGGGGTGCCAAGGTCAACCAAATAGGTAACCTCTCCCTTCTTTTCTAAGATTGGATAGGGCCCACTCCACTTGTCATGGAGGGCCCTGGGAGCCACAGGCTCCAACACCCACACCAATTGTCCTGGAGTATACTCAGGCATAGTAGCCTTTTGATCATACCAGTGCTTCATGAGCTCCTGGCTGACCTCCAGTTTCCTGTTTGCCTTGTACATGTACTCTGCCATTCTAGATCTCAGGCCTAGCACATAGTCAAGCACATTGTCCTTAGCTTCTTTAAGAGGCTTCTCTAAAGACTCTCTTAGCAGGCTCAATGGCCCCCTCACAGGGTGTCCAAACAACAACTCAAAGGGACTGAAACCAACCCCTTTCTGTGGCACCTCCCTGTAGGCAAACAGTAAGCATGGGAGGAGAACATCCCATCTCCTCCTGAGTTTCTCTGACAACCCATTTATCATGCCCTTCAGGGTTTTGTTGAGTCTCTCAACAAGACCATTTGCTTGTGGGTGATAGGGGTGGTGAACTTGTAGTTAACACCATACTCATCCCACATAGCAGTCAGATAGCTGGACAGGAAATCCGTGCCCCTATCTGACACCACCTCTTTTGGAAAACCCACTCTGGTGAACACACCAAGCAGTGCTCTAGCCACCGCAGGAGCATCAATGGTTCTAAGAGGTATGGCTTCAGGGTGCCTAGTGGCGCGGTCAACTACCACTAAGATATACCTATTCCCTGATGCAGTAGGTGGGTCCAGGGGACCAACAATGTCCATCCCCACCCTCTCAAAAGGAACCCCAACGACTGGCAGTGGTATTAGGGGAGCCTTTGTCTTGCCCCCTGCCTTGCCATTGGCCTGACAGGTGACACAGGAGCTACAAAACTCCTTTACCGTCTCAGACATATGGGGCCAGTAGAAATGGTTCACCAGCCGGTTCCATGTCTTTGTCTGTCCCAAATGTCCTGCCAAGGGGATATCATGACCCAAAGTCAGGATGAACTCTCTGTACCTCTGGGGCACCACCAACCTCCTGGTGGCCCCCTCCTTGAGGTTTCTGGCCTCAGTATAAAGCAGTCCATCTTCCCAGTAGATTCTATGAAACCCACTGTCATCCCCTTCCTCTTGCTTGGAAGCAATCCGCCTCAAGCTCTCAAGGGTGGGACAGTCACGCTGTCCCTTACTGAACTCCTCTCTGGAGGGTCCACATGCTCCTGTCAGTTCTGCCAAATCTGACAGCTCTGGCAGGGATGGAGTCCCTTCCTCAGAGGCCAGATCCTCCCCATCAGGGTTAGATTCTGCCTGCACCTCTGGAGTTCCCTGGGCTGGCTCACCAGGCCCAGTACCCTTTTCCTTGGATGCTTGGCCCTTTGTTCTAGGGTCCAAGTGTCCAGCCCCTCCCTTCTGGCTAGTCTGTGACCTTGTCACAGCACATACCCACTCAGGGAGCTCCAATATTTTCATATGGAGTCCTCTCTCCACCTCTGACCACACAGAGGCTTCAAGATCATTAGCCCAGTAAACACTGGACTGGGACCACCTTTGACACAGCTACCTTCATAGGGCCTGTCACACCTCCCCATTCCAAATCCACCACAGCCATAGGATGGAGTTTGGTAGTGCTGCCTGCATAAGTCACCTGGTGAAACTCACCAGGTAACAACCTCTCTGGAGGCACCAGCTCATCCAGGACCATAGTTAAACTAGCCCCAGTGTCTCTGATAGCCTCAACCTCAGTCCCATTTACTTTAGGCCTCTGCCTGTACTTGTCCATGTTTGGAGGTAAGGCAAGGGTTGCAATATTCACCCCACCCAGGGACACTAAGGTTGCTTCCACCACCTGACTACTCCTCACTGGGGCACCACTCTCCACCCCTACACTGACACTGGCAATCCCTGTGGATGGCCCCTTAGGGGGGAGCTTCTTGGCACAGACAGCATCTCCCTGCTTGTGCCCTGGCTGGTTACAGTCAAAGCACTTACCCACTTTTGAGGGATCAAAGAACCTAGCATTCTTTCCCTAAATCCACCTCCCTTTGGATTTGGATTGGCTCGGGGCCCCCTCCTTGTGCAGGTTTTTGTGGGTCTTTGGAGGACTCCTTCTGGTTTTGACCTTCTTTCCCTTGGGCTTTCCCCTGGGGAGGGACCTGTCCTCCTCTCCTCTGGTCACCCCCCTGGTGCTGTATGGAAATCCGGGTTCTCACCCACTCATCAGCTGCTTCACCCAGCTCTCTGGGGTCTGTCAGCTTAGAGTCCACTAGATACTGGTGTAACTTCTCTTCTGCACAATGAGTCAACATATGTTCTTTCAAAAACAAATTATACAATCCCTCATATGTGTCAACTTTGTTACCAACAATCCAGCCTTCCAGTGCCTTCACTGAAATGTCCACAAAGTCTACCCAAGACTTTGAACTCAATTTCTGGGTGCCTCTAAACTTCACCCTGTACTGCTCTGGAGTCAGACCAAACCTCTTGACTAAGCATGCCTTCATCTGCTGGTATGATTCTGCATCCTCTCCCTTCAGGGTCAGGAGCCTATCCCTCCCAGCTACTGGACTCAACTCCCACAGGAGTGCAACCCCAATACTTAGAGTGGACCCTACTCCTTCTAAGGGCCCTCTCAAAAGCTGCTAGCCACTTGTCAATGTCATCCCCCTCAGTGTACTTGGGTGCTATACCCTTGGGAAGTTTAGGTTCAAATGTACCACCCCCGGACATCTCAAAATCTTCATCATTTTCACTGCCACCATTTCTTCTCAACTCCTCCTTCTCTCATCTCTTCTTAGCCAATTCCAATTTCTCCTGCTCTAAAGCTATCAAAGCTAATTGAGCCTGAAGCTGTCTCTCTGCAAGGGACGGTAGTGGTTCCTGAGTAAGGGACCCTTCCCCACTCCCACCACCACCTTGATTCAATTGGCTAACACTAGTTAAAATGGACGAGGCATCATCCTCAACCTCCTCTGAGAGGAGGTTGGGGGGACACCCTCTATCTCCCCTTGACTTTCCTCAGCTGCCCTAGCCCAGGCTTTTAGGGACTCAAGTAACCCTACCTTCCTAAGCTTCCTGCAAGCAGGCAGCCCCCTAAGCCTACACTGTTCCCTAAGATCAGCCATCTTAAACTGGGACAGTTTAGCCAGGTCCAGCTCCATGTTTCCCTAGTTTTGGGTCACAAAAGCTAGGCACAACAGACTTAGAAAAATTTGGAAAAATCAAAACAATGGATTAAAAACAGTTTAGTCCAAATTCCAAAAATCAAACTCAAAAGTTTTGTTCTAAGGCAATTTAGAGGATTTTTATAATCTTAATTTACTTTACTGAAAGGTGTACTTTTAAACACAAGTCCTCATCCACACTGCTGAGCACCAAATGTTGGAAAGTGGATTATTGGTAGGGGCAAATGTAGGTGTGCCACTGGCAATAAGGCCACTAACTATTGGTAGGACTCAGCATAGGTCTTAGAAAATTATTCCTATGCTCAACCCTTGGTAACGTGGCTGCGAGCAGACAGGCTTAACTTCAAAAACAGGTATGTAAAGCATTTAAAAACACCAATTCAGTAAATAATTAAGACACAACACATAATAAAAATCCAACACCAATTTATAACAAGTATTGGCATAGCCAATAGGTCTCGCCTTTGGGGCCTTATAAGTGTTTAGAGAGAGCTATTGGCTTTGTTAACGTTTTTAATATGTGTTGCAGAGCATTGTGAAAGTTGCGCAGCATGTTTAAAAGTTATAAGTAATAATTAAAAAAGTGTTATAACCATTTGTCACTTTATATATAACCTAGAAAACATTATATACAACTGAAGTATCCTAATAAAAACCAGAATTAACACCAACAATGTGTTCTAGCTTTATTGTTTATGCAAGGAAGGGGGCAGTGGGGGGAGTGGAGGTGTAGGGAGGGAGGGGGTGAGGGAGGGGAGGAGAGGAGTGGAGTGGAGGTGCAGGGAGGGAGGGGATGGGAGGAGGGGGAGTGGAGGTGCAAGGGGTGGGGGGAGGGAGGAGTGAAGGTGGAGGGAGAGGGTGAGTGAGGGAGGTGGAGGGAGTGAGGGGGGAGTGAAGGTGGGAGAGTGGAGGTGGAGGGAGGAGGGAGTGAAGGTGGAGATTTATTTAGGGTTGATCTAAGTCTTGGGGAATCAGGCGTCCCACAGCTTGCGTCATTAAAAGCCAGAAAGGTCTAGTTGAAGTGAGAGGAGATTTAAACATTACCAGACATCCTGCGCTGCACTTTAAGGAAATGCCTAATTTCAGCACATAGCCATTTCAAAAATATTTGTCATTCCTAGGTGAGATTCCGTTTCCTGCTATTGTGGATTCGCGATTTGAAGTTTGATGTCTTCTGGTAGTTACTGTCAGAGGGTTTCAAGATGTCACGATGTGTAACTGGCATAAACTTATTCACTCTTGAGAAAAAGTGAATTGCAGCAATTTTTTATGACTTCAGTGCACTTTGATCGTTGTTTTCTCATTCCTGATTGAAAAGGAAAATGGATTTTTAAATAGAGTTAATTGGAAATACATTAACTTTATTACATTTTTGCGCCCATGCTATTAACAATACAATTTGAGAATGCAAACCAAAAAAACGGCAGACGGCAAATGGAGCGGTAAATAAAAAAATTACAAAAATCACCGTGCAAAAGCGATTTTCAGAAATTGAGCGGCCTGGCAGCAAATGATGACAGCTGCTGGCCCTCGATAAATTTTTTTTTTTTTTTTCAAGGACAGCGCCGGGAGAGGTGGGAAGCAACAGAGGAGCGGATGAGGAGTGCACAGGGAGCAGTCACGAGGGGGCGCAACGGGGGGTTGTGTTGGGACCAACTCAGGAGCTCAAGGCAGGTATAGAATAAAAAAATAAATATAAAACAAAAAAAGATCGCATGAGGAAGCAATGGATGCGCTGGGGAAAGAAGGACTAACACGAGGAGCGCACAGGAGCGGTGCTTGAGGCGGGAAGCAGCACACGAGAGAGACAGCAAAACAACAGGCACTCTAATAGAAACAAGCGGTCTTCACTTTTCAAGCACTGCACTCATGCTTGTGGCGGCATCCACGGAGTGAGCATCGGCACACAGGGGCCATATGTTTGCAATTAACGAGGCCGCGCCGCTGCTCGCTCCCGCAAGGTGGATGCCACCACAAGCACGAGTGCAGTGCTTGAAAAGTGAAGACCAATTGCTAAAGGCCCTCTCCTAGAGCAGCGCATGCCCGTTGCCTAGGCGAGACCTAAAAAGGGTGGGGCTCAAAGACCAACCCTGCAGGACATCGCAGGGTAGAGAGAGAAGGGTGGTGATCTAAACATGGTTACGTACTGCTCTCTGTCGAGAAGAAAGGAACGAAGCATGAGCTAAAGAACAAGAACAATAAGAAAAATAACATTCCATCTCATGTCTGGCATAGGAAAAAAGGCAGATGCAGCAGACATACAGACATACACAGCCAACACTATAGAACATACACAAACAACTAGAATCTAGGCACATATACTTATGCCCACAGATACGCAGAACCAAGCCCTTATAAATGTTCACAGATGCACATTGACAAAGCATATAAAGGAGCAACCTCCCAATCCATGGCACAAGAATAGATCTCCCTGATTCCTAAACAGGGGAAATATGCAGTTCAGTGCATGTCGTGTAGAGACCTATAGTGCTTCTTAACCTGCAGGCACACCCATACACCAAATTTTAAGCAAATTGGTGATAATCGATTTTACCAGTGTCCATCCATCCCAACCAATCCAGTTTAATTTAAATTTAAAAAAAAGGCAGACACACCATATTAGGAGAACACATCTGCGTCTAAAAAAAGCAAACAAAGGCGATACCAACAATTCTGGCATTGCTTGATGCTGGGAAGGCCCAACTTGTATTAAAATGCTGCTGGTATGGCATCGCTCTCCCATATCGAGATCACAGGTAAATGGACGTTGCTCCAGGTCTTTCCTATTGGGAATGGGAATGCAACAAGGCTGTCCGCTCTCTCCGCTGCTCTTTGCGTCAAGCATAGAACCCTTCGCAGCATGGATAAGAGCGGACCAGAGGTTAAGTGGCATTCATTTTGCCAGCGAGGTGCACAAAACTATGTTGTTCGCCGTTGATGTCTTGCACTCTTTAACCTCAATAGCCACATCATTACAGCAACAACTGACACAACTCCAAGACTTTGAAGCAGTCTCAGGATTTAAAATCAACAGTTGTAAATCAGAACTCCTAAATCTCAACCTATTTCCGGGGTAAGTAAACCAGCTTGCGGACAAAACACTTCAGATGACCCAAAAATATAGTAGGCATTTGGGGATCAACATTACCCCTAAAATAAAAGTAATATATGCAGCTAGCTACCTTCAGCACCTGAATTTCCGGCGAGAGGACCATAAGAAATGATCTCTTCTATATCTCTCCTGGTTGCCCCGGGTCAATACAGTTAAGATGAACACCCCCCCCAAGGGCCCTGTATTTATTGCAGGCCCTACCAATCCCTGTACACAACACAATTTTGGGGGACCTCAAAGCACTAACTCTGCACTTTATATGGAAGGATAAGAGAGGACGACGGTCATAAAATACCTTAAATTCCGAAATAGGGGGAAGTCTAGCCCAACTAGACTTTCCAATATATTATAAGGCATCCTAACACGGAGTCCTAGCACGCAGGTCACTCAGAGCAACTGATAAACATTAGGTACAAATGGACAAGACCGTAGAAGGGAGGACCATATGGGACTTGGTGTGAAAACTAAAAACAGATAGACCCTCTAATGTATAACTGAGCAGTCCTATAAGCAAACACTGGGGGATTTCACTTTTCCAGTCATCCCACATGCCATCACAATACCGTCTTCCCATCACCACCACACCTGTTGTTGTAAGGTGGGTGAGTGCCTAACTATCTCTTATTTGTTCAAAAATCAAGAAATGTTACTGTTTGAGGCCTGTAAACAAACAAAAAAAAAACATTTAGAAGACAGTGAACAATTTAATACACGGAGATTTGTGCCCAACAGAAACATTGTTGACACTGCAGAGGGACAAAGGGACGAATTGCCACACTATATGACATTTTATCACACAAAATTCCGCAACTACACCCAATTAGTCTGAGGTGGGTAAGAACCACAACACTAAACGTTCCAGATTATAAATGGGATCACCTATGGCAGGGTATCTGTAAAATCTACCAGAAGACGATTGGCAGAGAAGCACACTGTACAAGCGTATGATTGGTTACTTCTATCCTACCAAGCTTGGGAAGTTTTACCCAGGTGTGAGTGAGATGTGTTGAAGGGACTGTGGCATGCAGGGCAACCCCAGCCTATAAAAACAAACAAAAAGCAAATGTGTGTTGATGAGGAACTACCTAGAGAATTCTAGTGGCTTATTATAAGAAAACAGAACCTACACCTATGTCAGCATGGTGCTGAAGACTATGGAATACTCTCACCATGTAAAGATTGACGGCCGATATGCATGATATCTGGAAATCATTTGAGGCCACCTGGGAACTACTACTAAAGTTTGTATCTGAGGGCCTCCACCAGGCCACCTGACCCACTGGGCTGAAAGCACTAAATCTGTCCCACTACCAAAGGATAGTGGCAATACACGAGGAGTGAGTTATACACACTCAGTAGGCACAGGTGATTGGAGAGACTGTAGTTAATAGAATCGAACTCAGACATCTTCCCTATGTTCACGGACATTATTCATTTACGGTTTTTTTAGGTTTATGAATTGACTTGTGCATCAGCTTCCATTTATAATGTACCAGGTTTGAAAACCGATTTAAAATTATATGGTCAAAAAACACATAAAAGCACGCAAAGCCAACACATAAAGGCAAACATATAAAAACATGCACTTGCATATACAGAAAACTTCCATATGGGCTATAAGTATGGCCACTGGAATTATGTGTCAGGGAGGACCAAATTATGCAGCAGGGCTGACTAAATTACGTGGCAAGAAAAGCCAAATTAAGCAGTGTAATGTGGCAGATTTTGTGATAGCATTACTTCATCCATTTGTCATTGTTACACTTCTTAACACTGGCTGGGCATAGGTTTCATCTCATTAGTTCCAACTTGATAAACAAATCTAGCAATAAGCAATCAGCCTTTACGAAGAACCTTCTACTGCGCGGCAGCATGTGTTGCTGTGGTTTAGAAACTTTTGATCCATTGGAGCTAGAAACATTTTTTTAGATAAAATGTGCAAATTATGCATTAATGATGGATCATGCGGCAAATTCATAGTTATGTGGATAACGCGGGCCGAAAATTTGAATAATTCCAGTGATTCTGGCTATAAGGCATGTAGTGGCAATACATATAAGTCCAAGCACAAACAAAGCTATGGCATCAGTGGAAGGCAAAGAAGAGCAGGGGCTACCCAGTGAATTTATGTATTATTGGCAGGAGATAAAATGGGTACGGGCATAAAGGCATTATTATTTGTAGAGGTATTGGTAGGAAACTGGATTTATTGGCGTAAGCCGGTGTGCAACAGGAGCCACTGTTTTGGTTAAATTATTAGTGCAGACCATGTCCACCGAGGAATGAAGGGGAGATCTGTGTTAAAACGTGAAGCAAGGGGCAAGGCACAGCAGTACACTGCACGTTGCGTTTAATTCTGTCACTTCAATCATGCACGTCCTTAGTGGGAACTGCATAGACGAGGGGCTTTTTAATATCTCACCGACGAACTATGCTAGAATGCAGTTTTATTAAGGAACGCGATACAAATGCACTATCTTGAATATAAACAGAAATGTGCTATGACGTTTCATGAGATAATGTCCTTTATGCCACCCCGCCCTCAGCTCCCAAACATCAAGCAGACATTTTCGTGTCAGGGTGGCTCCAGCACTCGAACCCAACGACAGCTCAGCCCATTTGTAAGCATTTTTTCATCTTTAACCCTACCCTACTTTCACAGACGCTTGTCAGGGTCAAGAGAGTGCAGGCTTCACTAAAAGAGCAGGGCCGCATAGGAGTTCTGTCTCCTGCTGCAGCCATTTCCGCCACAGTGAAATTCCAAGGCTAAGGCCCCACAGCAAGCAAGGTCGTGCATAAAGCAAGCATTACTATTAAACAATCAATCGCAAAGTTTAAAAATGTTAAACCAACACTAACGTTGGATTACAAAGGATCTGGAACTCTCGCCTGCAGACCACACAAGAAGCTCCTTCCTCACTGTGAACTAGCGGTCGCAGAAAGGTCTGTGTCTCCCCCATACCAAGGTATCCGTTGTTTTATTACACAAACATACACACTCATACTGCACAATGTCCATCGCTGTCACTCTACTGTAGAAATATCAGGATTGCGTCCGGTGTAATTTTACATTGGGGCTGGGAAAGAAAGTATGATTTGAACTGCACACAATCGGTTTCACTTCCGGTTAACATCCGAGTGCTTTCACGAGGTTCACTGCCAGGGCCGGACTGGGGACCAAAAACGGCCCTGGAAACTGCACGGCCGGCCCCCCTGGGGCCGGCCATGCAGTTTGCCACTACTGTTGAAACAAGTGCAGTTTGCCTTACTATTGAAACAAGTAGCTGTCAAACACAGCTGTGAATCTGGCGCACAAACGCAACTGAAGTTATCCCAGAAGACAGCACTTAAAATGTGTGGCACTGCTGTTTGACATATAGACACCATGGACCACCTCGTGGGGACAAGAATTTAAGGGTTGGTGTCGCTAAAATCTAACTTTGCTTTTATTCCTTCATTTATACAGCGCAACCACAGTGGCAGCCGAGTCTTGGTTATTGCTCATGTGCAAGGATTACATTTTTAAATGTAATTTTTTTACATACATTTGGTAAACCTTCGGAAGTTCTAAAAAATTTGCCAATTTTCTTGAATATTTACATCAGTGGCACAAAAAGCACAATCCGATTGAACTGGGCTAATAGTTTGTTGCATTATTGTCAAGCCAAAATAAACAAGCGCGCGCGCCTCGCGCTGAAAGGAGGCAGCAGGGGGAGGGGAGAGAGGAGAGGGCCTGCGCCGGTTTCCCTTGCGGGAGCGAGCAGGAACCATCTGTTTGTAATTAACAGATGGTTTGAAAGCTCACTCCCGCAAGGGAATCGCCAAACGTGCACGCGTTGCCATGCAAAGCAATTCAATGCGTGCACGTTTTTGGCAGCAAACCTGAATCAATTTCTAAAGGTCTTCTCCTATGCAGCGCATGCGCGCTGCGAGGGTGAGACCTAAAAATAGGAAATATTTTTATCTTTAAAATGACACCAAAACGACAAAAATCCAATGTAGGGAACTGGAGATATGAATTTTCAAAGATTTAATAAAATATAGCACTTAGAAGATTATAGCACCATATTGGGATGCCTGCTCGCGATAGACGGGGGCAAAGTCAAAGTTTCAGGCAGACCGTGATGGAGCCCTGGGCGGCTACAGCTCGCGGCAGGTCCCGGTCTCAGTTTCTACCTTCACACTTAGAAACTTTTCTGGAGTTTTTCTCCCGAGGCCCCTCGACGCTCCCAGCCAGTACGGGTCCGGTGCGGGTCCGCCGGCTTGCCTTTCGACGAACTCCCGGTCAACTTCCCTGGAGCGGACTTAGAAACTATTTCTTTAGTGCTTCAGCGGGGCAACCCAGGAGCCCAGGCCGTCACGTGATGGAAGACAGGCGGCTTGGCTCTCGCGGTTGCTCCCGGCCGCCTTTTCTACGAGCGGACTTAGAAACTTTTCTGGAGCTTTTTCTCGCAGGGTCTCTCGATGCTCCTCATGTAGCCGGGTCCGGTGAGGGTCCGCCGGCTTCAGATTTCTTCTAGTCCCGGTCAAACTCTGGAAGTGGGTCCGACAGAGCTTTTAGCGGGACGAACCTGGATGGCTTGGCCAACTCGCGGTTGAAGGCAGGCGGCTTGGCTGACCAGGTTGAGTCGGTCCCTCTATGGAGCTTTTTTTTTCAAAGTTCCTCCAAAGTTCTCCAAACTTCTTGAATTTCTTCCTGAGGTTCCTCAAAGGGTCCCAAAGTGTCTCAAACTCACTCCAAGGGTCTGGAAGCTCCAAGATGGTCCTTGAAAGTTGAGGACTTCAGTTCCCACAATCCACCTGGACGTCACCCTTACAAATCCACTGGTAGTTCCTCAAGGTGCAGATTTAGTTGGTGATGTTCCAGATGAGCTCTTTTAACCTGTAGCTTTCAGGGAGTCCACACTTTAGTTCCTTTTCAGCAAGATAATCCAGAGGGCTGTAGTTTCAGATGGTGAAGTCTTCAGAGGTCAGGCCTTAGAAGTCTTTGCACAGCAAAATCTTCTCAGCTTGGCAATGTCTTGCTTCAGTAAGTTTCAAGCAGCAGATCTGGAGGGCTCTGCCCCTCTCAGATACTTATTCCATGTTCTCTGGGTCAGACAGGAGGTCACTCCTGACCAATGGGAGCAGGGTAACTCCTCAAAGATATGACCACTTCCTGTAGAGTGTGGCATTATTTTGTCCCAGAGTGCATCAAATCTTCCAAATCCATAATGGCAGAATTTCCAGCAATGAGGCAAGAGCTGGCTAAACACACCCCTAGTATGGCTAATTTACTTAGACTCTCCCCCCTGCATCTGCTCATACCTTCCTTAATCCCCCCATCTGCCTGGGGGATAAAGTTCAGAGTTGTAAACTGACACTGGGTTCTGCTTTTCTCTTTGAAGCCCATGGTTTACGACCCCTCCCCCCTGGCCTGGCATTCCTGTGGACCAGCACACTGCCCTCCCAGCCCAGCTGCATAACCCCAGGGGCTCTTCATCACCCCTCCAGGCAGGCTGGCTAATCCACTTAACTCTGACCAATCAGGGCAGACCACTGGAAGGCTGAATCTGGACTTACAAACAAGAAAGTCTTATAACTTCTTGTATGTACACTTTAGGAGAAATTCAACAATATCATATTGTTGGATTTATTAATACCATTCGGGGAAATCTTTGAATGGGCTCTCTAGCCCTCTCCTATCAAGAGTTATTAATTAATAACTTCCTACAATGTTAACCTATGTAACAGGGGATTTGCAATGGGAAAAATGACTTGGGCCATTTTTCCAGCACCAGGACTTACAAAAACATATTTTATAAGTACTTTGCTTATATCTACAGGACCCCCACCCCATAGGACAACTAGGGGAGACTTTAGGGGTTCTGAATCTGTAAACATATTGCAGATCCTCACTTCAGAGTGCTCCTAGCATCAAAGTCGAATTTGGGCAGCACTTTACCACAATGTGGGAGGGAAATGTGAATTTTCACTTTACCCAGGCATATAAAAACTCATTTTATAAGGGTCTACCTTATAGATACCTGACCCCCCACCCCTGGGATACCTAGGGGAGACCATGGGGGTCCCTAATATGCCAAAACATTGTAGGTTATCCATTTTTAAGTGCCCCAAACCCCAAAGTCGAGTTTGGGCACAATTTACTTTTTAATAGCAGTCCCGGCACCCAGGGCTGCTTTTAAAACTGACCTCAGGCCTCAGAAGTGCACACATGCAAGTGCAGAAAGGCTGCTGGCCTCTTAAACTGCCATGCCCTACTACATACTAGGGACTGATAGGTAGTTTCAATTCCCCAGCCCTATTATATACTAGGGGCTTATAGGGTAGGTCATGCCAATCACAGGGGTACCCCACCATACCATTGTGTACCCTAGTGTATGTAGGTGTTTTAACTGTATTCTAATGTTATGTTATGTTATCGTGTCTTGTAGAGCGCAACGGCTGCCCCAGCAAAGGGGCGTCCCGGCGCTAATGCAGAAAAGACTGACGGAACATACGAAACGGCAAGCACTAAGATGCAGAGAAAAGATAGGTCTTAATGGCCTTTCTGAATGCTAAGTAATTAACAAGGCCACGAATCTGCCCAGGGAGTGAGTTCCAGAGAGTGGCGGCTCTGAAACGAAAAGAGCGGCCACCAGCCCTAACTCTGCGTGTCCGAGGAATGTGTCTCTTTCAGCATTGCACTGGCCCTGGGCCTGGTTAGGCAGACCCAGGGTCAGTCAGAGTCAGTTACCACCAGTATCAGTCAGCAAAATGTTGGGGGGTGCCCAGGGCACAGGATGACTTTGCAACACACAGAGTTTAAATGAGGATGTTAAGAAGTGATGAATCGATACCTTGGTGATACCGAATGTCATCACAACAATTGTTTCCATCACCCAAAAATGGTGGAAACCAAACACAAATAAAAGGGCAAAAACAGGTGTTCAAAATATTACCACACTGTATTCAGCAGTTGCTTGTAATTAACATCGCTTCATGTCATTATCCGAAACACAGACTTTTGAGTAGGCCATATGACTGTGGTGAGCGGGAAGTCATGTAATATTATTACGCAAACGCTGCCTTTGTTTATTTAACTGCTGTGGTCGCCATGTTGGAAAGGAGATTTCAAGAGCTGGCAATCACCGATAAAGAAACTGCACAGAAAGAGCACTTGGGTTTCAAAAACAACCTATCAGAACACAGGGCCTTGCTTAAAAAAAAAAATCGCTGAAAATTAAGGACACGTCCTTAGGTTTGAGAAAGTCATAGACTGAAAATACCAGAACTCTAAAGGTTTTAGTGTGATTCATTTAAGTTGGCCGGGTCCCCACGGGTCTGTGATCTGACAGTAATTAAAAAGTTGACATTGAAACAGGTCTGCTACTGGGCTCTATGTTCATGTCCTCAATTTGACAGGCAAAAACACGGATTGATTTCTGAACAATGACTGTAAAAACTGTTAGGATCAATAATATTTTTGTGTTCTTACAGCATATTACTCTTGTACAATGTACACTGTGAACTGAGTTGCCGCTAGGTGTTGGGTGAGTTCAGGCTGTGGATGAGTGCTTATGATGGCACTCGATAGAAAGTTCTGGAGCTGAGGCTGAAGACAATGAGAGTTTCTCACATTGCCTGTCAAATGCATTCAAAATCAGAAACCTTGGTTCTCTTCAGAGCAAACAAAAGAATGGTCAATTATAATTGTGATTCTATGTGAAAGTGTGTGGCAGTCAGCGGCAGCTCCTTTGTTAAGGCGGAGGAGTGTCACCTCACTGCCTGAGAGCCAGCCAATCCATACATGAAAAATAAAATGATAATAAAACAATTTTCAAAGATCATGCATGCCATCATTTCGCAGCGATATTGCTGTTGGGGGGCTTCCTTACAACCTGCCTGAAGCCTATTCTGAAGGGAAGCAGCCTCTGGCCTCACCTAGAACAGCGCTTCTTGGAGCACCTCTACACCAGCTGAGCCCAAGGGGTGAACCACCGTAGAACTGCGGCCGCTGGGGATAACGTGGCCCACAGCCGCAGGCAGGACCATCAATTGAACATGCCTGTGCTATATCTTAGCGCTAGAGCCTTGCTGCTCGAGACTCACGAGGGCCGCATCCCGGCAAAGCTCGGAGAAGGCTGAGCTGGGCCACCCCTCTAATGTTTGTCACCTAAGGTACTGATACTTGTTTTCTTTTGTATTCCAGTCTCTTATGGACAGACTTGCACCAGTGTGACTGACTTTTATGGGGATCTGATCAGGCACTCTCCCTCACTGTCGGAGATTGAAAACATTCTTATGCGCTCTTTCAGTAGTCAAGGTGATGAGGTCACGAGCCCTGGCTGGCTCCATTGGGCTTCCCGCAAAGTTTAAACTGCTCTTCTTTACTGTGTAAATATCAAACAGTGAGTAGCTTTTCTTTTGGTTTAGGAAAGACGCTACTCTATTTTTTTCTTTTGTTGACTTTTCTTTTTCTATATGAGAGAGTTAATGGGAGGTTCAATCCTGAAGTGTATCCTCCATGAAGTATAACACACGAAAAAATACTTGAGGGTATTAAAGTCAAACCTAACCTATTTATTGGCTTATTCTAGTAGTGGGGTATCAAAAGATTTTTGAGACGTTGTCGCACCCTCAACTTATCGAGGCATGCTTCATCGTTTGGATAGTACTACCAAGGCGGACTCAACCGAGGGAAGCTAGTCTATCCCTGGGAGTTCTTATAAATCTGTATTCAGTACAATTACTCTTGGTCTTGTTTTTTCAGGGGACAGTTTTAGATATAAAATATACCTAGTGGTATACTCACTTATATGTTTAAAAAATACTTAAAAAGGGGTCGTCTTATAGTGATTTACAATGGATCACTAGACCTAGAAGTCCTAATTACCAACATGTTCCGACCGTTCTAAGAGCCTAAAGAGGTCTAAGGTCTTCGTCAGAGTAATGTGATAAACAACAGTGATATGTTGTAAGCATGCAATCAGGTAAGTTTTTTTTATCCTACCGGTCCCGCCTGAGAATCTGTAAAACCTAAAGAAACAGGAAAACAGAAATAAAGGGGAACAGATTTTCAATCAATAGGGCCCACTAAACGCTCAGCCCATCTTAGTGGTCGAGAGGCATTTCAAGAAAGTTGAGAATTGCTAAAATAACATCTTGAAGCATTCACCCATCCTCAACGTTATCGTTATTGTGAGTACAATCTAGTGTGACAGACATATACAGACTCATACTCTTGTGATGATTATTCATGGTGTAACCACCTTATATTACACCATCACTAAAGGTAGCATTTTTTTGTGTATTTAAAATGCACACAGTGCCACAGTGGCATTTTTTTTTAAAAACAAAGAGAAGGAAAAGAGAGTCTCTCTGCATATATATGTATAGGAAAAGCGTATTTTCTTTTGCCAATATCTTTGACACCGTTTTACAAATCTTTGCGTAATTTTCAAAACTAATGGGGCGCTCCGGTCAGCTCCTGTCTTGAAAGTTGTGTGGTGATTCGTCAAGCGGGGGCCGAGAAAAAAGGGGGGTCCCAAAACGTGTTTTCTCCATGTTAATTTCTATAGGAAACTTTTGTCGCGGCTACAGCCCGAAATGCTGAACGGAATTATACCAAATTTGGCAGAAAGGTAGCTCTTGGTCCAAAGTGCACTCTTTACTTTAAATGGTGTAAATCCGTTTAGTAGTTTTTTAAATATTAAAGGAAAAAGAAATGTATATATCTGGGCGGAGCCTAACCACACATCTCCTCGTGAGAGCTGATTGGCTGTCAGCACTTCATCCAAGAAGTGATGGCAGCCATCTTGGGACCAATATACATGATAGCACCCCATCACAAGAGTATGAGTCTGTATACGTCTATCACAGGAAATGCGGGGTGAGCTTACAATCAATAACATGCCCGGTATATTATTAAATATGCATGAGGGCTAACCACTTCGGAAAAAGATCAAGCTATTTTTGATAGTCTTACAAACCCAAAAAAGAAACCTGTGAATATCAGAGGGGTTATAAAATAGAGCCCTGATATCACCCAACGATGTATTTAATATATTTAATGGGTGAACTTACCTGAAGGACCAAGGTGGGATATAGTAAATGCGGGGTGAGTGAGCATATGATCAAAGAAACGTATTTAAATATTCATAGTGGCAATAATGAAATTCGCTTCTGCATTGTGGAAGATAGTCAAGAAATGGCTTCCCAATACAGCATCATATATAATAAAATAATTTAAAAAAAGTTTTTCTATGGTTGGCATAATACACTCATACTCGACAAATGTCAGATATGTCAGCTATACCCTTGATTACATCCGTATCCTAGTGGAAATAATCACAAACATCCACAATATATTATCGTTTGTACAGTTAAGCTTGTAATTGGAGTAGTCTTAGATATATCTTGAATGGGTTGAAAAAACTGAAAGTAACAAAAGTAGAAACTCTGAAATATTCCGACACAAAATACCCCCCACTACATAAGAATGGTACATTGTCTGGGTTGTATATATGTCTGTTGCCTTGGCTTTAAAACTGATTTTATAGCACTAGTATGTGACAATGGAGGAGGCGTCCCCCACACCTTGCCATGGAGCCAGTAGTCTAGTATGACTGGGGTAAGTGGCTGTGACCCTCATGCATGCACAAAGAATTATTATGAACCACGAATTGGTGAATTATCATGAGAATAAACAACAAGGGTTTCGCCTTAATTCTCCTTGACTTTGAATAATGAGCTGCTGCATGCATCTATATATATACCTCTATATATACATATATATAAACATATAAACATATATATACATATATATAAACATATATATATATATATATATATATATATAGAGAGAGAGAGAGAGAGAGAGAGATAGAGAGAAGGAGAGCGAGAGAGAGAATCCCTTTCCCTTCTCTTTGTTTTTAAAGAAATGCTACTGTGGTACTGTACGTAGACCCCTATATATATATATATATATATATATATATATATACATACACACACACACATAAAAATGCTATCATTAGTGATGGTATAATATAAGGTTGTTACACCATGAATAATCATCACAAGAGTATGAGTCCGTAGACGTCTGTCAACCTAGATTCTATTCACAATAACTATAACGTTGAGGATGGGTGAGTGCTAAAGATGTTATTTTAGCAATTCTCAACTTTCTTGAAATGCCTCACGATCACTAAGATGGGCCGAGTGTATAGTGGGCTCTATTGATTGTAAATCTGTTCCCCTTTTTTGTCTGTTTTCCTGTTTCTTTAGCTTTTACAGATTCTCAGGAGGGACCGGTAGGATAAAAAAACTTGCTTGATTGCATGTTTACAACATATCACTGTTGTCTATCACATTACCCTGACGAAGACCTTAGACCTATTTAGGCTCTTAGAACGGTCGAAACATGTTGGTAATTAGAACTTCTAGGTCTAGTGATCCATTGTAGATCACTATAAGACTCACTTTTTTTGTGTGTTGTTAAACATATCAGTGGTACTTGCTGGATAAAGGATTGTCTTAAGTATACCACTAGGTATATTTTATATCTAAAACTGTTTCCCGAAAAAACAGGACCGAGAGTAATGGTCCTGAATACAGATTTATAAGAAGTCCCAGGGATAGACTAGCTTCCCTTGGTTGAGTCTGCCTGGGTAGTACTATCCTTACCCGGGTGTGAGAGGTCGTCAAATGATGAAGCATGCCTCAATAAGTTGAGAGTGAGACGACTTTAAAAAAAAATATTTTGATACCCTACTACTAGAATAAGTATGTTAGGTTTGACTTTAATACCCTCAAGTATTTTTTCATGTGTTATGATCTGTATCAGTACCATCAAATGGGTCCTAGACAGATCCCCCAATTTGGCTGCAACTTCTTCATCACTCTCATCCCCCTCTGGGGATGCTTTCCCTTGCAGTAATCAGTTTTTACCATTGTTAGAGCTGACTGATGTTTTATTGCGCTCCTCTATTCCTGCTAATCCCACTCATTATTGCTGTCATTGTCCCTTTCACTCTTCCTAATGTTGACTGTACCTCCATTATGGAGTTGAAGACTGAGGTGGGGGAGCTTAAAGCCATTATCTGCCAGCTGTTTATTACAATAAAACCACTCCAGTTGACCAGAGATACCAATGTGCCTATTACTCAGGTTAATGTTCAGCCATTTGCATTGATAACTGCTTTACTGGAATTATTGCTCCTTTATGTGCAACTGAGATGGATAATGAATTTAAATAGGACATGTCCATAGCTTCTTGGAATCTGGCAGGGCTGTATTCTAAATTTTCTGATCCTGGGTGGTTTGCCTTTAGTGACGAAAATTATGTCTGCATTTTCCACATATGGGCTGTGGATAGGGTATTTATTAATGGTTACTCCTCATATAGTTTTGAAGCATCAGCTCCCAAGAAATTGGGTAAAGCTAGTGGAGGCTTAGCCATCATTGTAAAGAATACCATTGCTGGTGCCCGCAAACAGTTGCCATTTGATTCACTTGATTTAATGGGGATACAGCTTACCTTTCCCTCAGGACAGATTTTGACTGTTTTAAATGTTTATGTTAGGTCTGTACCCTCGGGCACTGACTCATTGGTTGAGACTATGCTAGATGATTTGATTAGCATCTACCAGCACCAGACCAAACGTTTGGTAGCAGAGGACTTCAACGTCTCTTTCAAACTATCCCCTCTTATTAAAATTCTGATTGAGGAGGAAGATGAGTTCTGGGGAATCCCAAACTTCTCTTACAAAGTCCATTGCCACCATTTTACTAACACAGTCTTCCACCTTGCCTCCACAGTGGTTGGGAGGAGCCTAAGGGCATGTAACGGTAGGACTTGCTCAGACTCAGATAGGAAGCCCTAATAAGAGGGGTTCTAGTCATAGTGTCTTAGACTACATCCTGGTAAATGTTAGAATTTGGTCACTGGTGAATGATATGGCAATTACCCCACGGTCTGAAAGCGACCATAACCCCCTGCTTTGAACTCTGGGGGGCAACCCTCTCAAAAGGGGTTTGCCTGGATATTGTTCAACAGCCCAGGAGCCATTTTTAACAAACAACTTTAGAAGAGTTACTTGGCCCAGGGTTTATGATGACAGTGAATTGCACTCAAAGATTTATGATTTTTTTTGTGTATTTCTTTTCTGATTTTGAAAATATCCTTCTATTACCCGAGTCAATCTTAGTAGCTCATGGAGAATTTTATGGGTCATTGAAAGCTGTATTTCTAAAAAAAAAAAAAAAAAGACCGGGAAGAACCCTATTGCTGGGAGGAAACATGAGTGGTTTAACTTAGAGTGTAAACAGGCAAAGAGCGAGCTTGAGGAGGGTTCTTAGATAGGGTGGGCGCTCAGATGTAGCCCCAGCACGATTTAGGTATAAGACGACTCTTGCTAGAGCTAAACGAGATTGGGTCAATAACTGTAAGGACTCACTGGCAGCTGCCTGTCGCAATGATAATCGCTCTTTCTGGCATATTACTGCGCATGGGAGTTTAGACAGTGTTACTACCCCATGCTACCACATGCAGCCTGAGAAGTGTGACAACAATTTCTCTATGCTATATGACAAGGGAGAAGTTACTATCACTGAGGATGGTATTGGCGATCAAATTGAATGCCCATCCACTGATATACCCCTCGGCGATAATAACACTGAATTAGTCTTTAGCCTAGATGACACTATTAAGGCCATAGACAGGCAACAATTAGCAAAGGCCCCTGGGCCAGACTGTATACCCAGTGACCTGTATAAATCTGAGCCCTTGGTATGGGCCCCATATATTTACCTTCTGTCTAACGTAATAGTTGTTGGGGGAGAAATTCCAGAGGCCTGGAGAAGGCCAGAGATAATTGCAATATACAAGCAAGGCGATGCCTCAGTTCCTTCTAACTATAGGCGCATCAGCTTAATAGACAATTTTATTATCATTTGATTTTTCATCCAGCCAAGCCTACTGAGCCAGTCTTAGGGTGGGGCCATCCTGACGGACAGCAGCTGCAGCAGGGAGGAGGAGTGGGGTCACTGCAAGTGAGCATGTTGGTTCGGCCAGCTGACTTAGGACAGCCAAACTGACATGCGCACTTAGGGGGATATTCACAAGAACGTGCGATAAACATCGCCAAAATAGGTTAACGCAATTTTACATATCGCCGTCTATCGCGGGAAAATAACTCCGTGTTAACATCGTATTTTCAACACAGCGGTAATATGCGATAGTCTCCCAATAACGTGCAAAATGTCTGTGATAACATTACCGGGACGGCGATGAAAATCCAAACCCGAACGCGAAAAAAGTTGCGATGGGCCCAACCGCGATAAGACAATCAGCAAAAAGCAGCGCCAGGCCTGCAATTCACACACGTCAAGCAGGGAAAATCACTACAAAAGCAGAAAAAAAACCACAAACAAAAACAAAACAACAGCGAAGCACAATGGAGGCAGCCGGAGCAAGTACAGTGGACAACCAGAACCCCACAAGCCCCCCGGAGGACCAGCCTGGGACCTCAGGGCAGTGAAGGGCAAGGACAAGAAGAAGAGGAGGACGTGGTTCAGTCCGCAGGCAAACCGGATCCTGAAAACGGAGGTGATAGAACACCATCAACAACAGTTCGTCACCTCCACTGTGTCATTGGCAACAAAAAATGCAATATGGCAGCCCATCGTGGACAAGGTGAATGCAGTCGGGAGTGCTGAGGAGGACAATGGGAGAGTTCAAGAGGCGCTGGAATGATGTGAAGCGCAAGACCAAGCTGAAACTTGCCAACAACCAGAAGGCAGCAATGCAGACTGGAGGTGGGAGTCCAGCGCCACAGGAGGAGCTGGACGAGATGGAGGAAATGGTGTCGACAGTCATCAGTGGGGAGATGGTGGCAGGAGTTGGGGGACCGGACACTGCTCAACATTACCAGACACAACAGCAACAGGGTGAGTAACGACCAGGGACTGGGGGGACGGGGGGAGATGGGCACAATGGCACACATGCACAATTAAGTACAGCACATCTGCGGGCAAACCATGGCCAAGAGTCACAACTCCAACCAAGAGCACAATGTATCCAAGTCTGCAATATCACAGCACTGTATAAGCACAGAAGTGAAAGCCACACCGCCTGAAAGGGATAAGGGCCAGCCAAATCAGAGCTGAAGGGGCAACTCACCTACAATGCAGCACACACACATGAGCTCCAGAGCACCTTAACAGTTACAACAATGTTGAACAAACAGCAACACCAGCACAACAGAACAGAGGACACAACTGCTGATGCTTGTGTGTGGAAAATGGCCATTCACATGTGGCAAAGCAGGAAACTGTGAGATGATAATGTACTAGTACAACCCCACATCCATGATGGTGTAGAAATGCATGTATGGCCGTGACCCAGATAGGCAGTGAGACACACATCGTCAAACAAATCAACACTCAACACAGTTGAATACAAGTGAAGGTGCGTAGACTTTATTAGCATATGCGTGTCCGTACGGGCAAGATAAGTGCCACAACATGCAGACCAATGCAGCAGTATGTCAGAACGTGGAACGCTGCCAATCGCCGCTGTCCACTCCGGGGGAGTGCCACACCATTCACAGGTGTTTGTTCACCCGCGTTGTTGTCCGCTCATGTATTTGGAGTCCAGGCGAATGCAGCCATGTTCACTGTCGTCGTGGGAGATGTGACCAGAACCCCAAGATGCAACAAGGTGTCGGGACATGTGCAATGGGTTCCAAACTGTTGTGGCTGCAGGTACGTAGTTACACGTCCATGAAAGCGAGTGCAGCTCCGTAGGCAAGCATTTCCAACATGAGGTCGTTTTCGACTTTATCAAACAGGAAGGCGAGGAAATCCATTACCAGGTCCGGACAGATGTGCTGCGTCCACCCCCTCTCACCAATTCGCACTACAGCCCAATAGGGGAGCGGTTCAATGTGGTCATTGCACACAAGGAGTTCTGCAATCTCCCAGGTCCAGCTGCCAGCATGTATGCCAAGTATCCAGGCATCCCATAGACGGGTGTCACGGTGACACTCCTGGTCGTGGGCCAACAGGGGGCGCACACACATGTCGAAATCCAGTTCGGCTACCGTCCTGTTGGATAGGCAGACATCCATGGACCACTTGAATATGCACGAGCGACAATGCAACACAGGCTGAACGCTGGTGACGTTGGCAAGGCGGAAGCTCAGCCGGTAACTGATCCGCAGCACTACCAAGGGCAATGCCCCCAGTAAATGCAGCATACGTGCACGGTACAGTTCCACGTGACAGGGGTTGTGCATGTGTCCGGGATGTTCTGCCATTGCGTTAGTGGCTCTGCTTGAAGCGGCAATGTTGTGACCTGCGCCAGTTCGGTGGATGAAATGCCATAGCTCGGATCAATGAGCAGTGTTTGTGTGCAACGGTTGTAGGCCTGGGATGGTGTGGGAGTAAGTGTGAAGGCCATTCCATGCACGATAACTTCGAGCAAGGACTTCTGTGTATGGGATGTGTACACGTTGGTCTCACGTCGGGCTGTGCGTAGTGTGGGAGTCGTCATCAAATGCTATCGTTTCTGTCAGGGGGTGCCGGGCACATGCAATTCCCAGGTCGGAGCTGCAGATGTGCGTCTGCCTGATAGTCCAGACAAAGGAGCTTTCATCCCTACACTCAGTTTGTCATCTGCTTGCATTTATGAAATGTGTAGTGGCTTGTTGGGGGTGGGATGTCTGCGACTTTGGGAATCATGTATGACATGCCTAGCATGTGGCAAATGAGCGGCCTCACTGTGTGTTACGTTGCCTCACAGCTGCTCCTCCCTACCACCGTGCCTTTTTGCTTGTGTGCGCTGCGCGGTTGGATCACTTGCACTCCTACGGAACACCATTGTCATGGCTGTCAGCGCATGTCCACAAGCCTGACAACGACACTGTGATGTTGGCCGTTGAGGGTGGGTGGCCACGTGAGTGTAGGCCTATGGTAAGGACAGGGCGGACACAGGTTTACAGTTCATGGATGGCTGTACTCGCGCTGCGATTGAGGCCAGGCATTTGGCTCCTGCTGCGGCAATACAGATACACACAACACTTGGCATGTATGGGCCAAGACCCCGAGCGGTCTTGCGCTCCTTCATTGCCCCGTACGTGCGAGCCCGCCCTCCGGGTGCATGATACATTGCAACATTGACAATTGTGGGCCGGGTGGCGCCCACACTGCAACAGAGACACATGCATTACGTACTTCCTTGTTCCGGCCAGAACAGAACCACGCACAGTGCCCCGGGCAAAATCTGCGAACCCCTATGCTGGACTGGCGTACGCCGGCCCAGCCCACTCCCCTTGCGCTTACAGGGGGGGACGTCACAGCTACATGACCGAGGTCTTCCCCACTGCCTGAGGTGACATGGTTGCGTCCACTGTCCACAACACTACAAACGCCAGCAGTATATGTCCACATGGCCATGTCTGGGCTCTGCATTCTGGGGTCTGTCCAGCACATCACTGCCACACTTGGCATTGTGTGCATTCTTCTTCATGGGTGAGTTGCCTCCTTCACACTTACTTGGTTCCCACCTCTCCCCACATTCTGCCCTTGTGTGGCTGAGGGGCCATGCCGTTTTCGGAAGGTCCGCTGTCTTGTTCTGCACTGCCTCGGTGGTAGTCCGGGGGAGTGGTGCAGGGGGTGGAGTGCTGGGGGTGGTGGCGGTGGCGGTGGGTGTTGTGGGCCTCTAGGGTGTCCGAGCTGCATGATCAGTAGCTCCATGGCATCTGTTGGTCTTCAGATGTGGCTCTGGGCTGGGCTCCCTTTCATGCTGCAGGTAGTCGTCCTGCTTAACACCAGCAAAAGGCAGGTGCTAAATCCCTGCTGGTAACGCGCCTTATCGCCTGTTTTTGGTTCGCATCGCCGATCTGGCTAGTCATTGAGAATCTCGCGGATTGGTGTTTTCGTATGTTTTTGCACGGGAACGCCTACCCTGCGCATCATTAGCGTTAGTTGTCGCACTCATCCGTGGTCATGTGTTTTGCGGTAGCTATCGCAGGTAAACTGGCGATGTCGGCAGTTTGCACCAGCTTGTGAATGGGGCGATAAATCTATCGCCACTTTTGCGGCGCTAAAGTGCCGATAAATTGGCGATGAGTCCTTGAGAATATGCCCCTTAGATTTTTCCAACTCGAGTTGTGTTACACAGCCAGGTGGAGAACAGCAGGTGCAGGCTCCCAGTCCCTGCATGAGTGCAAAACCTGCCCGCTCATACCAATCCAAGTGCTTCTCCCATGTTGGGTAATGGTATTACCATCATGGGAGCAACATCTGAATTGGTGTAGGTGAGTCTGGGAGCCCGTGCACCCCAATGGACTTCCAGGACAGGAAGAGGAGAGCACTGAGGGCGCAGCTGTCAGCAGGTAAGTAATCTTTACTTTTAATTTTCCCCTGTGCTGCCCCACCACTTTTATTTGCCAGCAGTCACCACTGGTGACGGAGATACGTAGTTGTTGAAATATTGACAAGACAAAAGTAAAAGAAAAGGCAGTGCTTACAAGGGATTTTTTGTGTGTTCGGGGGAATAGTGAATCTAAGGGGATGCAAGGACGTAAATGCAGAAGACAGTGAAAAGAGGGTGCTAACAAGTAGGAGATATAGTGTGATATGCAGATGAAGGATTTCAGAAAGATGTGGGAAGAAAATGGGCGTAGTAAGTGTCTAACATAGGCAGACTACACAAACAAATATTGGGAAGATGGATGCTCCACAGACCACTCCCTATTCTACAGACATAAGTAATCTTTATTTCACAGTCTCATATTTCCAGAATTAACCCCTTCGATGCTCATGACGGAATGGTTCCGTCATGAGGCCAGGGGCACGAAATCCCTCTGCTGCAGACAGCAGAGGGATTTCCTTTTCTCCCCCACAGCCTCGGGAGCTGGGGAAGAGCTTCCCCAGCTCCCGAGGCCCCTCCCTTTCAGTGAAATGAAGATCAGCGCGCACGTCGCGCTGACTTCATTTCACTGAAAACAAACTAAAATGAGCCTTTAGGCTCATTTCAGTTTCACTTTCTACGTGCTCAGGGGGCTATCTCAGCCCCCTGAGCACGTAGAAAGACGGGAGAGGTATCATTGGAAAGGGGAGAATCTCCCCTTTCCAATGGTACCCCTCCCCAGTGGATCCCTGCTTGGGGAGCACCCCAGGAGGGCGATCACCAAGCAGGGATCCACCCACTAAGGCACCAGGGAGGGGGGAGCGGCCCCTTGGGCAAGGGCTTTTGCTCCCCCCAAAAAAATTGCCATTGTTCAGTCTTTCTGCCCCCACTGGGGGGCAGATGGGAGCAGTAGCCCCCAATCTGCCCCCCCGGGGGGGCAGAAAGCCCACTAGACACCAGGGATTTTTATTTGGTGCATATTTTTTAGGGTGGGGGCTGCCCGAAACGGGCACGCCAATGCCCCCACCCCCCATTACAGCCTTTCTGCCCCCCCTGGGAGGCAGATGGGGGCAGTAGCCCCCAATCTGCCCCCCCGGGGGGGCAGAAAGCCCACTAAACACCAGGGATTTTTTTGGACACATTTTTTTTTATGGTGGGGGCTGCCCGAAACGTGCACGCTAATGCCCCCATCCCCCCCACCACCATTACAGCCTTTCTGCCCCCCCGGGGGGCAGAAAGCCCACTAAACACCAGATATTTTTTTGGACGCATTTTTTTTTAGGGTGGGGGCTGCCCGAAATGGGCACGCTAATGCCCCACCACCATTACAGCCTTTCTGCCCCCCCTGGGAGGCAGATGGGGGCAGTAGCCCCCAATCTGCCGCCCCGGGGGGGCAGAAAGCCCACTAAATGCCAGGGATTTATTTTTTGTGTAATTTTTTTTTAGGGTGGGGGCTGCCCAAAACGGGCACGCTAATGCCCCCACCCCCGTCACCATTACAGCCTTTCTGCTCCCCCCGGTGGGGCAGAAAGCCCACTAAACGCCAGGGATTTTTTTTGGCGTGTTTTTTTTTGGGTGGGGGCTGCCCAAAACGGGCATGCCAACACCCCCCGTCACCATTACAGCCTTTCTGCCCCCCCGGTGGGGCAGAAAGCCCACTAAACGCCAGGGATTTTTTTTGTGCAATTGTTTTTAGGGTGGGGGCTGCCCAAAACGGGCACGCCAATGCCCCCACCCCCGCCACCATTACAGCCTTTCTGCCCCACCCTGGGGGGCAGATGGGGGTTGTAGCCCCCAATCTGCCCCCCCGGTGGGGCAAAAAGCCCACTTGACGCCAGGGATTTTTTTTTGCAATTTTGTTTAGGGTGGGGGATACCCGAAGTGGGCACGCCAATGCCCACATCCCCGCCACCATTACAGCCTTTCTGCTCCCCCTGGTCTCCCGATAAAAATGGTACCTCACACGCGTGGGTGGGGCAAGTACCTGCGACAGGCAAGGGCCCAAAACCTAGTGAGGCGACATCAAAATTACCTATCACAAACCAACCTGGTTTCAAGGGGGTCCCATGAGTTTTTGGCCCCGGGTTCGGCGGCCAGCTAGGGAAACCTACCAAACCCACACATTTCTGAAAACTAGACACCCGGGGGATTCCAGGGAGGTATGGATTGCGTGGATCCCCCAAAGTTTTCTTACCCAGAAACCTGAAATTTTGCTGAAAAAAAATCACTTTTTTCACACATTTTTGTGTGGGAAAGTTGTGGCATCACCGGCCTGAAACAAATTTCCTACCACCCAGTGTTCCCCCAGGTCTCCCGATAAAAATGGTGCATCACTCGGGTGGGAGGCCCAAGTACCCGCGACAGGCAAGGGCCCAAAACGTATTGAGGCGACATCAAAATTGCCTATCAGAAGACGACCTGGTTTTGAAAGGGGGGTCCCATGACTTTTTGGCCCGGGGCTTGGCGGCCACCTAGGGAAACCTACCAAACCCACACATTTCTGAAAACTAGACACCCGGGGATTCCAGGGAGGTATGGCTTGTGTGGATCCACCAACGTTTTCTTACCCAGAATCCCCCAGAAACCTGAAATTTTGCTGAAAAAATCACTTTTTTCACACATTTTTGTGTGGGAAAGTTGTGGCATCACTGGGCTGACACAAATTTCCTACCACCCAGCATTGCCCCAGGTCTCCCGATAAAAATGGGGCCTCACTCGGGTGGGAGGCCCAAGTACCCGCGACAGACAAGGGCCCAAAATGTATTGAGGTGACATCAAAATAGCCTATCACAAAACGACCTGGTTTTGCAAGGGGGGTCCCATGACTTTTTGGCCCGGTGCTCGGCGGCCACCTAGGGAAACCTACCAAACCCACACATTTCTGAAAAGTAGACACCCGGGGAATTCCAGGGAGGTATGGCTTGCGTGGATCCACCAACGTTTTCTTACCCAGAATCCCCCAGAAACCTGAAATTTTACAGAAAAAATCACTTTTTTCATACATTTTTGTGTGGGAAAGTTGTGGCATCACTGGGCTGACACAAATTTCCTACCACCCAGCATTGCCCCAGGTCTCCCGATAAAAATGGGGCCTCACTCGGGTGGGAGGCCCAAGTACCCGCGACAGACAAGGGCCCAAAACGTATTGAGGCGACATCAAAATTGCCTATCAGAAGACGACCTGGTTTTGCAAGGGGGTGTCCCATGACTTTTTGGCCCGGGGCTCGGCGGCCACCTAGGGAAACCTAGCAAACCCACACATTTCTGAAAAGTAGACACCCGGGGGATTCCAGGGAGGTATGGCTTGTGTGGATCCCCCAACGTTTTCTTACCCAGAATCCCCCAGAAACCTGAAATTTTGCTGAAAAAGTCACTTTTTTCAAACATTTTTGTGTAGGAAAGTTGTGGCATCACTGGGCTGACACAAATTTCCTACCACCCAGCGTTCCTCCAGGTCTCCCGATAAAAATGGTGCCTCACTCGGGTGGGAGGCCCAAATACGCGCGACAGGCAAGGGCCCAAAACATATTGAGGAGACATCAAAAATGCCTAACACAAAACGACCTGGTTTTGCAAGGGGGTCCCATGACCTTTCGGCCCGGGGCTCGGCGGCCACCTAGGGAAACCTAGCAAACCCACACATTTCTGAAAAGTAGACACCCGGGGGATTCCAGGGAGGTATGGCTTGTGTGGATCCCCCAACGTTTTCTTACCCAGAATCCCACAGAAACCTGAAATTTTGCTGAAAAAGTCACTTTTTTCACACATTTTTGTGTAGGAAAGTTGTGGCATCACTGGGCTGACACAAATTTCCTACCACCCAGCGTTCCTCCAGGTCTCCCGATAAAAATGGTGCCTCACTTGGGTGGGAGGCCCAAGTACCCGCAACAGGCATGGGCCGAAAACGTATTGAGGCAACATTGAAATTGCCTATCACAAAATGTTTTGGGCCCGTGCCTGTCGCGGGTACTTGGGCCTCCCACCCGAGTGAGGCACCATTTTTATCGGGAGACCTGGGGGAATGCTGGGTGGTAGGAAATTTGTCTCATCCCATGATGCCACAACTTTCCCACACAAAAATGTGTGAAAAAAGTGATTTGTTCAGCAAAATTTCAGGTTTGCAGGGGATTCTGGGAAAGAAAACGTTGGTGTATCCACGCAAGCCATACCTCCCTGGAATCCCCGGGTGTCTACTTTTCATAAATGTGTTGGTTTGCTAGGTTTCCCTAGGTGGCCGACCCGAGCCAATAAGTCATGGGACCCCCTTGCAAAACCAGGTCGTTTTGTGATAGGCATTTTTGATGTCGCCTCAATACATTTTGGGCCCTTGCCTGTTGCGCGTACTTGGGCCTCCCACCCGAGTGAGGCACCATTTTTATTGGGAGACCTAGGGGAACGCTGGGTGGTAGGAAATTTGTGTCATCCCGGTGATGCCACAACTTTCCCACACAAAAATGTGTGAAAAAAGTGATATTTTCAGCAAAATTTCAGGTTTGCAGGGGATTCTGGGTAAGAAAACATTGGTGGATCCATGCAAGCCATACCTCCCTGGAATCCCCGGGTGTCTACTTTTCAGAAATGTATGGGTTTGCTAGGTTTCCCTAGGTGGCCGCCGAGCCCGGGCCAAAAAGTCATGGGACCTCCTGCAAAACCAGGTCGTTTTGTGGTAGGCATTTGTGATGTCGCCTCAATACATTTTGGGCCCTTGCCTGTCAGCGTGTACTGGGCCTCCCACCCAGTGAGGCACCATTTTTATCAGGAGACCTGGAGGAACGCTGGGTGATAGGAAATTTGTGTCAGCCTGGTGATGCCACAACTTTCCCACACAAAATGTGTGAAAAAAGTGATTTTTTCAGCAAAATTGCAGGGTTGCAGGGGATTCTGGGTAAGAAAACGTTGGTGGATCCACGCAAGCCATACCTCCCTGGAATCCCCAGGTGTCTACTTTTCAGAAATGTGTGGGTTTGCTAGGTTTCCTAGGCGGCCGCCGAGCCACGGGCCAAAAGTCATGGGACCCCTTGCAAAACCAGGTCGATCTTCTGATAGGCATTTTTGATGTCGCCTCAATACGTTTTGGGCCCTTGCCTGTCGCGGGTACCTGGGCCTCCCACCCGAGTGAGGCACCATTTTATCGGGAGACCTGGGGCAATGCTGGGTGGTAGGAAATTTGTGTCAGCCCGGTGATGCCACAACTTTCCCACACAATAATGTATGAAAAAGTGATTTTTCAGCAAAATTCAGGTTTCTGGGGGATTCTGGGTAAGAAAACATTGGGGGATCCACGCAAGCCATACCTCCCTGGAATCTCCCATGTGTCTACTTTTCAGAAATGTGTGGGTTTGGTAGGTTTCCCTAGGTGCCGGCAGAGCTAGGGTTCAAAAACTACAGCTAGGCACTTTGCCAAAAAAGGGTCATTTTTCACAGTGAAATTGGGGTGTGTCCACGTTGCGTTTTGCGTCGTTTCCTGTCGCGGGCACTAGGCCTACCCACACAAGTGAGGTACCATTTTTCTCGGAACACTTTGGGGAACGCGGGTGGGTAGAAATTTGTGGATCCACGCAGATTCCAGAACTTTCTATCACAGAAAATTGAGGAAAATTTGTTTTTTTTTACAATTGTTTAGGTTTGCAAGGGATTCTGGGTAACAGAACCTGGTGAGAGCCAGTCAAGTCACCCCATCCTGGATTCCCCTGGGTGTCTAGATTTCAAAAATGTATAGGTTTGCTAGGTTTCCCTAGGTGCCGGCAGAGCTAGGGTTCAAAAACTACAGCTAAGCACTTTTCAAAAAAAGGGTCATTTTTCACTGTGAAAATGTGGTGTGTCCACGTTGTGTTTTGCGCTGTTTCCTGTTGCGGGCACTAGGCCTACCCACACAAGTGCGGTACCATTTTTCTTGGAAGACTTTGGGGAATGCGGGGTGGGTGGAATTTTGTGGATCCACGCAGATTCCAGAATTTCCACCACAGAAAATTGAGGAATATGTGTTTTTTTTTACAATTGTTTAGGTTTGCAAGGCATTCTGGGTAACAGAACCTAGTGAGAGCCAGTCAAGTCACCCCATCCTGGATTCCCCTGGGTGTCTAGATTTCAAAAATGTATAGGTTTGCTAGGTTTCCCTAGGTGCCGGCAGAGCTAGGGTTCAAAAGCTACAGCTAGGCACTTTGCAAAAAAAGGGTCATTTTTCACTGTGAAAATCTGGTGTGTCCACGTTGCGTTTTTCGCTGTTTCCTGTTGGGGGCACTAGGCCTACCCACACAAGTGAGGCACCATTTTTATCGGGAGACCTGGGGGAACGCTGGGTGGTAGGAAATTTCTGTCAGCCCGGTGATGCCACAACTTTCCCACACAAAAAATGTGTGAAAAAAGTGATTTTTTTCAGCAGAATTTCAGATTTGCAGGGGATTTAGGGTAAGAAAACGTTGGTGGATCCAAGCAAGCCATACCTCCCTGGAATCCCCCGGGTGTCTACTTTTCAGAAATGTGTGGGTTTGCTAGGTTTCCCTAGGTGGCCGCCGAGCCCCGGGCCAAAAAGTCATGGGACCCCCCTTGCAAAACCAGGTCGTTTTGTGGTAGGCATTTTTGATGTCGCCTCAATACGTTTTGGGCCCTTGCCTGTCGCGCGTACTTGGGCCTACCACCCGAGTGAGGCACCATTTTTATCGGGAGACCTGGGGGAACGCTGGGTGGTAGGAAATTTGTGTCAGCCCGGTGATGCCACAACTTTCCCACACAAAAAATGTGTGAAAAAAGTGATTTTTTTCAGCAGAATTTCAGATTTGCAGGGGATTCTGGGTAAGAAAACGTTGGTGGATCCACACAAGCCATACCTCCCTGGAATCCCCGGGTGTCTACTTTTCAGAAATGTGTGGGTTTGCTAGGTTTCCCTAGGTGGCCGCCGAGCCCGGGCCAAAAAGTCATGGGACCCCCTTGCAAAACCAGGTCGTTTTGTGATAGGCATTTTTGATGTCGCCTCAATACGATTTGGGCCCTTGCCTGTCGCGCGTACTTGGGCCTCCCACCCGAGTGAGGCACCATTTGTATCTGGAGACCTGGGGGAACGCTGGGTGATAGGAAATTTGTGTCAGTCTGGTGATGCCACAACTTTCCCACACAAAAATGTGTGAAAAAAGTGATTTTTTCAGCAAAATTTCAGGTTTGCAGGGGATTCTGGGTAAGAAAACGTTGGTGGATCCACGCAAGCCATACCTCCCTGGAATCCCCCGGGTGTCTACTTTTCAGAAATGTGTGGGTTTGCTAGGTTTCCCTAGGCGGCCGCCGAGCCACGGGCCAAAAAGTCATGGGACCCCCCTTGCAAAACCAGGTCGTCTTCTGATAGGCAATTTTGATGTCGCCTCAATTTCATTTTGGGCCCTTGCCTATCGCGCGTTCTTGGGCCTCCCACCCGAGTGAGGCACCATTTTTATCGGGAGACCTGGGGGAACGCTGGGTGGTAGGAAATTTGTGTCAGCCTGGTGATGCCACAACTTTCCCACACAAAAATGTGTGAAAAAAGTGATTTTTTCAGCAAAATTGCAGGTTTGCAGGGGATTCTGGGTAAGAAAACGTTGGTGGATCCACGCAAGCCATACCTCCCTGGAATCCCCCGGGTGTCTACTTTTCAGAAATGTGTGGGTTTGCTAGGTTTCCCTAGGCGGCCGCCGAGCCACGGGCCAAAAAGTCATGGGACCCCCCTTGCAAAACCAGGTCGTCTTCTGATAGGCATTTTTGATGTCGCCTCAATACGTTTTGGGCCCTTGCCTGTCGCGGGTACCTGGGCCTCCCACCCGAGTGAGGCACCATTTTTATCGGGAGACCTGGGGCAATGCTGGGTGGTAGGAAATTTGTGTCAGCCCGGTGATGCCACAACTTTCCCACACAATAATGTGTGAAAAAAGTGATTTTTTCAGCAAAATTTCAGGTTTCTGGGGGATTCTGGGTAAGAAAACATTGGGGGATCCACGCAAGCCATACCTCCCTGGAATCTCCCATGTGTCTACTTTTCAGAAATGTGTGGGTTTGGTAGGTTTCCCTAGGTGCCGGCAGAGCTAGGGTTCAAAAACTACAGCTAGGCACTTTGCCAAAAAAGGGTCATTTTTCACAGTGAAATTGGGGTGTGTCCACGTTGCGTTTTGCGTCGTTTCCTGTCGCGGGCACTAGGCCTACCCACACAAGTGAGGTACCATTTTTCTCGGAACACTTTGGGGAACGCGGGGTGGGTAGAAATTTGTGGATCCACGCAGATTCCAGAACTTTCAACCACAGAAAATTGAGAAAAATGTGTTTTTTTTTACAATTGTTTAGGTTTGCAAGGGATTCTGGGTAACAGAACCTGGTGAGAGCCAGTCAAGTCACCCCATCCTGGATTCCCCTGGGTGTCTAGATTTCAAAAATGTATAGGTTTGCTAGGTTTCCCTAGGTGCCGGCAGAGCTAGGGTTCAAAAACTACAGCTAAGCACTTTTCAAAAAAAGGGTCATTTTTCACTGTGAAAATGTGGTGTGTCCACGTTGTGTTTTGCGCTGTTTCCTGTTGCGGGCACTAGGCCTACCCACACAAGTGAGGTACCATTTTTCTTGGAAGACTTTGGGGAATGCGGGGTGGGTGGAATTTTGTGGATCCACGCAGATTCCAGAACTTTCCACCATAGAAAATTGAGGAATGTGTTTTTTTTTACAATTGTTTAGGTTTGCAAGGCATTCTGGGTAACAGAACCTAGTGAGAGCCAGTCAAGTCACCCCATCCTGGATTCCCCTGGGTGTCTAGATTTCAAAAATGTATAGGTTTGCTAGGTTTCCCTAGGTGCCGGCAGAGCTAGGGTTCAAAAGCTACAGCTAGGCACTTTGCAAAAAAAGGGTCATTTTTCACTGTGAAAATCTGGTGTGTCCACGTTGCGTTTTTCGCTGTTTCCTGTTGGGGGCACTAGGCCTACCCACACAAGTGAGGCACCATTTTTATCGGGAGACCTGGGGGAACGCTGGGTGGTAGGAAATTTGTGTCAGCCCGGTGATGCCACAACTTTCCCACACAAAAAATGTGTGGAAAAAATTGATTTTTTTCAGCAGAATTTCAGATTTGCAGGGGATTCTGGGTAAGAAAACGTTGGTGGATCCAAGCAAGCCATACCTCCCTGGAATCCCCCGGGTGTCTACTTTTCAGAAATGTGTGGGTTTGCTAGGTTTCCCTAGGTGGCCGCCGAGCCCCGGGCCAAAAAGTAATGGGACCCCCCTTGCAAAACCAGGTCGTTTTGTGGTAGGCATTTTTGATGTCGCCTCAATACGTTTTGGGCCCTTGCCTGTCGCGCGTACTTGGGCCTACCACCAGAGTGAGGCACCATTTTTATCGGGAGACCTGGGGGAACGCTGGGTGGTAGGAAATTTGTGTCAGCCCGGTGATGCCACAACTTTCCCACACAATAATGTGTGAAAAAAGGGATTTTTTCAGCAAAATTTCAGGTTTCTGGGGGATTCTGGGTAAGAAAACATTGGGGGATCCACGCAAGCCATACCTCCCTGGAATCTCCCATGTGTCTACTTTTCATAAATGTGTGGGTTTGGTAGGTTTCCCTAGGTGCCGGCAGAGCTAGGGTTCAAAAACTACAGCTAGGCACTTTGCCAAAAAAGGGTCATTTTTCACAGTGAAATTGGGGTGTGTCCACGTTGCGTTTTGCGTCGTTTCCTGTCGCGGGCACTAGGCCTACCCACACAAGTGAGGTACCATTTTTCTCGGAACACTTTGGGGAACGCGGGGTGGGTAGAAATTTGTGGATCCACGCAGATTCCAGAACTTTCTACCACAGAAAATTGAGAAAAATGTGGGTTTTTTTACAATTGTTTAGGTTTGCAAGGGATTCTGGGTAACAGAACCTGGTGAGAGCCAGTCAAGTCACCCCATCCTGGATTCCCCTGGGTGTCTAGATTTCAAAAATGTATAGGTTTGCTAGGTTTCCCTAGGTGCCGGCAGAGCTAGGGTTCAAAAACTACAGCTAAGCACTTTTCAAAAAAAGGGTCATTTTTCACTGTGAAAATGTGGTGTGTCCACGTTGTGTTTTGCGCTGTTTCCTGTTGCGGGCACTAGGCCTACCCACACAAGTGAGGTACCATTTTTCTTGGAAGACTTTGGGGAATGCGGGGTGGGTGGAATTTTGTGGATCCACGCAGATTCCAGAACTTTCCACCACAGAAAATTGAGGAATATGTGTTTTTTTTTACAATTGTTTAGGTTTGCAAGGCATTCTGGGTAACAGAACCTAGTGAGAGCCAGTCAAGTCACCCCATCCTGGATTCCCCTGGGTGTCTAGATTTCAAAAATGTATAGGTTTGCTAGGTTTCCCTAGGTGCCGGCAGAGCTAGGGTTCAAAAGCTACAGCTAGGCACTTTGCAAAAAAAGGGTCATTTTTCACTGTGAAAATCTGGTGTGTCCACGTTGCGTTTTTCGCTGTTTCCTGTTGGGGGCACTAGGCCTACCCACACAAGTGAGGCACCATTTTTATCGGGAGACCTGGGGGAACGCTGGGTGGTAGGAAATTTCTGTCAGCCCGATGATGCCACAACTTTCCCACACAAAAAATGTGTGAAAAAAGTGATTTTTTCAGCAGAATTTCAGATTTGCAGGGGATTTAGGGTAAGAAAACGTTGGTGGATCCAAGCAAGCCATACCTCCCTGGAATCCCCCGGGTGTCTACTTTTCAGAAATGTGTGGGTTTGCTAGGTTTCCCTAGGTGGCCGCCGAGCCCCGGGCCAAAAAGTAATGGGACCCCCCTTGCAAAACCAGGTCGTTTTGTGTTAGGCATTTTTGATGTCGCCTCAATACGTTTTGGGCCCTTGCCTGTCGCGCGTACTTGGGCCTACCACCCGAGTGAGGCACCATTTTTATCGGGAGACCTGGGGGAACGCTGGGTGGTAGGAAATTTGTGTCAGCCCGGTGATGCCACAACTTTCCCACACAAAAAATGTGTGAAAAAAGTGATTTTTTTCAGCAGAATTTCAGATTTGCAGGGGATTCTGGGTAAGAAAACGTTGGTGGATCCACACAAGCCATACCTCCCTGGAATCCCCCGGGTGTCTACTTTTCAGAAATGTGTGGGTTTGCTAGGTTTCCCTAGGTGGCCGCCGAGCCCCGGGCCAAAAAGTCATGTGACCCCCCTTGCAAAACCAGGTCGTTTTGTGATAGGCATTTTTGATGTCGCCTCAATACGTTTTGGGCCCTTGCCTGTCGCGCGTACTTGGGCCTCCCACCCGAGTGAGGCACCATTTTTATCTGGAGACCTGGGGGAACGCTGGGTGATAGGAAATTTGTGTCAGCCTGGTGATGCCACAACTTTCCCACACAAAAATGTGTGAAAAAAGTGATTTTTTCAGCAAAATTTCAGGTTTCTGGGGGATTCTGGGTAAGAAAACATTGGGGGATCCACGCAAGCCATACCTCCCTGGAATCTGCCATGTGTCTACTTTTCAGAAATGTGTGGGTTTGGTAGGTTTCCCTAGGTGCCGGCAGAGCTAGGGTTCAAAAACTACAGCTAGGCACTTTGCCAAAAAAGGGTAATTTTTCACAGTGAAATTGGGGTGTGTCCACGTTGCGTTTTGCGTCGTTTCCTGTTGCGGGCACTAGGCCTACCCACACAAGTGAGGTACCATTTTTCTCGGAAGACTTTGGGGAACGCGGGGTAGGTGGAATTTTGTGGATCCACGCAGATTCCAGAACTTTCCACCACAGAAAAGTGAGGAAAATGTTTTTTTTTTTACTATTGTTTAGGTTTGCAAGGGATTCTGGGTAACAGAACCTGGTGAGAGCCAGTCAAGTCACCCCATCCTGGATTCCCCTGGGTGTCTAGATTTAAAAAATGTATAGGTTTGCTAGGTTTCCCTAGGTGCCGGCGGAGCTAGGGTTAAAAAACTACAGCTAAGTACTTTTCAAAAAAAGGGTCATTTTTCACTGTGAAAATGGGGTGTGTCCACGTTGTGTTTTGCGCTGTTTCCTGTTGCGGGCACTAGGCCTACCCACACAAGTGAGGTACCATTTTTCTCGGAAGACTTTGGGGAATGCGGGGTGGGTGGAATTTTGTGGATCCACGCAGATTCCAGAACTTTCCACCACAGAAAAGTGAGGAATATGTGTTTTTTTTTTACAATTGTTTAGGTTTGCAAGGCATTCTGGGTAACAGAACCTAGTTTGAGCCAGTCAAGTCACCCCATCCTGGATTCCCCTGGGTGTCTAGATTTCAAAAATGTATAGGTTTGCTAGGTTTTCCTAGGTGCCGGCAGAGCTAGGGTTCAAAAACTACAGCTAGGCACTTTGCAAAAAAAGGGTTATTTTTCACTGTGAAAATGTGGTGTGTCCACGTTGCGTTTTTCGCTGTTTCTTGTTGCGGGCACTAGGCCTACCCACACAAGTGAGGTACCATTTTTCTCAGAAGACTTTGGGGAACGCGGGGTGGGTGGAAGTTTGTGGATCCACGCAGAATCCAGAACTTTTCACCACAGAAAAGTGAGGAAAATGTGTTTTTTTGGACAATTTGTTAGGTTTGCAAGGGATTCTGGGTAACAGAACCTGGTGAGAGCCAGTCAAATCACCCCATCCTGTATTCCCCTGGGTGTCTAGTTTTCAAAAATGTATCAGTTTGCTAGGTTTCCCTAGGTGCCGGCAGAGCTAGGGTTCAAAAACTACAGCTAGGCACTTTGCAAAAAAGGGGTAATTTTTCACTGTGAAAATGTGGTGTGTCCACGTTGCGTTTTGGGCCGTTTCCTGTCACGGGCACTAGGCCTACCCACACAAGTGAGGTACCGTTTTTCTCGAAAGACTTTGGGGAACGCGGGGTGGGTGGAATTTTGTGGATCCATGCAGATTCCAGAACTTTCCACCACAGAAAAGTGAGGAAAATTTGTTTTTTTGGACAATATTTTAGGTTTGCAAGGGATTCTGGGTAACAGAACCAGGTGAGAGCCAGTCAAGTCACCCCATCCTGGATTCCCCTGGGTGTCTAGTTTTCAAAAATGTATAGGTTTGCTAGGTTTCCCTAGGTGCCGGCAGAGCTAGGGTTCAAAAACTACAGCTAGGCACTTTGCAAAAAAAGGGTAATTTTTCACTGTGAAAATGTGGTGTGTCCACGTTGCGTTTTGGGCCGTTTCCTGTCGCAGGCACTAGGCCTACCCACACAAGTGAGGTACCATTTTTATCGGGAGACTTAGGGTAACACAAAATTGTAGAGCAACTGTTATTATCTATTGACTTTTGATGCATTTCTGCCTTCCAAATGAAAGACAATGTGTAAAAAAGAAGTCATTTTGAAAAATGTCCTATAACTCTCATGCTAGTATGGGTACTCCCAATTTCGGAAATGTGCAAATATCTACTATTTCTAAACTCTATATTTTGTTCCCATTTCAGAAATACATAGGTGTCTTTCATACCGATTTTTCCATGTATAAATTTTCCCAGAATAATTGCTATATACCCGGTACATAATAAAAAACCATTGCAAGACGCTGCTCAGTTATTGCCTCTGGGTTCGTCGGGTTCTTGGTGAACCTACAAGTCCTATATATCGCCACAACCAGAAAGGTCCAGCGGATGTAACGGTATATTGCTTTCAAATAGCTGTCATAATTAGAAGAAGTTACAGGTGAAAACGTTGACACAAATGGCTGATTTTTTCAACTAATTTTCAATTTTTCCTATATTTAACTGTTTGTTTCTATAAAGAAAACTTGAAGGATCTACACAAATGACCCCTTGCTGAATTCAGAATTTTGTCTACTTTTCATAAATGTATAGCTTTCCAGGATCCATTATTGCTTTCATACCCATTTCTACCATTAACTGGAAGGAGGTTGAAAGCACAAAAAATAGCAAAAATAGACTATGTCCCAGAAAAATGCCAAAACTGTGTAAAACATTTTGGTTTTCTGACAAAAGTCTGCTTGTCCCTGAAAGCTGGGAAGATGGTGATTTCAGCACCACAACCCCTTTTTTGATGCCATTTGCAGGGAAAAAACCAGACGCTTTCATCTGTAGCCCTTTTTTCGCATTTTTCCCCAAAATACCAAAATTTAGCTGTATTTTGGCTAATTTCTGGGTCCCCTCCAGGGGAATCCACAAACCCTGGGTACCTTTAGAATCCCCATGATGTTGGAAAAAAAGGACGCAAATTTGGCATGGATACGTTATGTGGTCAAAAATTTACAGGGGCCTAAGCGCGAACTATCCCAAATAGCCAAAAAAAGGCTTAGCACAGGAGGGGAAAAGGCCTAGCAGCGAAGGGGTTAAAACATATTTTTGACACAGCAAATCATTGTTACTCATTTATCTTATACAACTAATAAGCACTGGCAGAGCCAATAGTTTAAGCTTGTTTTATGTGTGTGTCCGTTGTTGTGTTATATTTGTAAATGCTCTTGGAAAGGATTTCTAGTTACACTTCTTAGGTCACACTCCTTTTAGAGACTATACACTTTTTACATGCCACGTAAAGCTCTGCGTATGAACTGAATGAGTATGTAGGCAATTTATAATAGTCCCTGCCTTAAAATAAAGCAGGAAAAACAATTCAGCATAGCAGAAGTCCCAAAATGCAGTAAAAGAAGCAATTGCATCCTAATGTTGGTTCTCTGTACATGTGCATGCACTGAGCTCCAAGGAGCTGTTTTTCTGATGAGAAGACAGCTGCCTTGATTGTTTCATTGTATATTAACTACCCTTCCTAGAGTACACCACCATCTCCCCATTAACCCCACCTCATGTCAACAACAAAATATAACTGCTCCCTTCCTGTTTCCAATAAAGATGTTAAGTGTTGAAGGAAAGGGCTATAGATGAGGGGATGAGGGAAGGTGTTCTGACAGGGATTAAAACCTGTGATGCAACTTTGTGGTTCATAGGGTTACGGTTAAGACTTATGGGAGCATATGACATATATAGAGGAACTTCGGGGCAATATCCATTTTTACAAGATATATTTTGGAGTTCATGCGGGCAGTTTAATAATTGATGGAACACTTCATTGACACACAAGGTAATGTATGGTGATATTTCTGTACCTGGAGTCTACTTTAAATTTTTAAACCCCTCTGTAAATGTGAAATAATTTGAAATTGGAGTCTAACAACTAAGCTGGTATCTCCAACTTGATTCGTCGGAGCAGTGCAAGTACAGGGAACAGAATTGTGTATGAATGATTGGCTGCCTCAATTGAAGCACTGGTATGCAAAAAGAAAGACAAAGTGATATGTTAGAGTCTACCATATTACTTTGTCTTTTAGAAGTAAAACCACATTTTGAAAAGCGACAACCTTCCCATCAAAATACCACTTTTGTATATTTGTTTGCAAATTAAATGAAATATTTAATAATTTCTGTATTTGTTTCTTGGTTACGTGTTTTTTTATTTTTGTTTATTGTTTTGCAGATCAAATCATACAAGTTGCTTAGGCTGGTGTCCCAGGCTTCCATTTGTGAATCATTGGGGATCCACAGAAGTCAAAAGGTCAAGAACCACTGATTTATGGCTTTTGAGAAGTTAAAAAGCATGTAGGCGAGTAGGTACTGTTTTCAGAGAGCATCATGGCTAATGACATTAACTTGACACTTCACCCAGGTGACTTAAAGTCTCATGAGGGACAATTCATGGCTAATGAATGCAATTTCAAAAGTAATAGGTCAAAGCCGATGAACACAGTGTATGAGCTTGCATGGGTGGTTCAAGGTTTATGAGGACAAAAGGTGCAGGGTAATAGTTTTATGGCTTGAATTCAACTTCATGGCACATGGGGACATTCCATGACTCAAGGAGGCAAAAGATGCAAATAGATGCATGGGAGTGTAAATTTAAAGGGCCAATGTGCAATTTCACACATAATGGATCAATTTTATTACAGTTAGGGGCTCGTGAAACACAAAGAGTGCAGTCTGAACAAGTAAGGGATCATTCAGAATTGCAGAAGGAAAGGAAACATTAGGAATGGTTTTGGCTCATTGGAAATAATTTACTATAAAATAGGGCAGTTGCTTTACTCGTGGTGGCTGACATCCCTAGAATGGTTCTATCAAAACAAACAGTAATTCCTCAAATAGAAAATGCAGCTTTTCAGTGATTCAGTTCCCATCCAGCACACAGACTGGTCCAGCCACTTCTTGTTTATGTTTGTGCGCCAATAGTTGCTTTCAGAAAATTCTTCATTTGGGTGATGATGGGCGGATCTTCAGGAAACCATAGCTGGCATGACGTCCATTTCAGGACAGCCAATCAGCACTGCAGACATATTATTTGTGGCCTTTGTTAAAGCACCCAGCGGCTTATATGATCTTGCATCAAACATCAAGGTTAATCTATACTACTCTACAAAATACAAACTCATCTCATCCTTTAGTCTTTGTAACCATGACCTGCCTAGACTTGTGCCGTGGTCTTCTAGACTTGCATGTACCCAACCAATGTGACTCTTTATTCAACAGCACCAAATATATTAACCCTTCTAAGTCCAATAATTCCTATCCTATCTGACCTCTGATCCCCAGGTTTATGACTGATGTTTATCTCATAATTTTGGCACGGCTGCCATCTCTATTACATAAAAGTGTATACAGACTCTATTCCAAATGTGCACCACAGGCCTTCTTCCTCCTCCTTATGGCCAATCAATGCTAACCTAAACCTGAACCCAATCCATACGTAGTAACCTTAATAGCCAATGACTTAGTGATGAGGAAGTTGGATTTGAGGAATGATGACCAGCACAATCACGCAGATCAGATAAATGGTGAATCCCAGGGCAAAAGCGATTCTATTCATTGTGTGCGCTGTTTGGGAACTCTGTCTTGCCCCAACCAGGTCTCCTCTGGCATTGCAGTCCTGGGTCTAAAAAACAAGAAAAAATTAGTGAGTCAAAGCGTGTCTGCATCTGAATGTTTTTTAATATGATAGCACGTTTCTTTCTGGATGTGCTTGGCTCTGTAGCTCTGCTGCACACTTCTACTTAGTATATGTTAGTGCCTAAGGGCCAGATGTACGTAGATAATCATTTGCAATTACCAAATAGCGAGTTTTTGTGATTAGCTATTTGGTAATCACAAACAACAATGTGCGAAAGTGTGCTTTACACTTTCTGCGATTCCCAGTGGGTCGCAAATAGACCTACATCATGAGGTAGGTCTCAGTTTGCGCCCCCCTAAAAATCGCAAAAATCACAGTGATGGTGGCCTGCTGGGGTTAGCAGTCCACCATGTCTGTGATTGCTTTTAAATAAAGCAATCTTTTGTTTTTTGGAAAGGCAGCCCGTGGATGTATGATGGTGCTACGCATACTAATAGCACGCGTGCCATTACAACGCGGGTATTACTACGCTAGTATCCATACAACGACCTACCATCACAGCGCATTCTTTTACCACGCATATGCCTTTACTACGGATGCCATTACAACGCAAAGGCATGCGTGCTAAAGGCATATACTTGGTAAAAGTGTCTAAGGTAAGTTACACCCCGACCATACCCTAAACCATAAAACACTGCCCCTGCACAACCCCCCGACCCCCAGTCCTCTCCCTACCCTAAAACACTACCCTGCAAGACCTCAACCCTACCCTAAACCCTGAAACACTACCCCTGCAAGACCCTCTCCCGACCCCTAGTCCTCTCCTTACCCTAAAACCCTACCCTGCACGACCCCCCAACCCTACCCTAAACACTACCCCTGCATGACCCTCCCCCGACCCCCAGTCCTCTCCCTACCCTAAAACACTACCCTGCACGACCCCTGCCCCTACCCAAAAACCACTAGCCCTGCACGACCCTCCCCCTGTCCCCCAGTCATCTCCCTAGCCTAAAACACTAACCTGCACGACCCCGACCCTACCCTAAAACACTACCCCTGCACGACCCTCTCCCGACCACGAGTCCTCTCCCTACCCTAAAACACTACCCTGCACGACCCCGACTCAACCCTAAACCCTAAAACACTACCCCTGCATGACCCTCCTCCAACCCCCAGTCCTCTCCCTACCCTAAAACACTACCCTGCACGACCCGACCCTACCCTGAATCCTAAAACACTACCCTGCACGACCCCCGAACACCTTTTACCCTAAAATAGTAACCCCCACCCCAGACCAAATCCCCCTTACCTCTCTCTCCTCGTGGTTCCTCTCACTCCTCCTGGTTCCCTCTGGTCGTCTGAGGGGCGGTGCATGTCGTTGTGAGGAAACGGAAGAGCCTCTGGTTCCTCACAACGACGTGGATCGCCTGTATGTTTTTACAACATATGTGATTTTACCATACATACATTTACAACGAAATTCGTTGTAAAGGCATGCATGGTAAAGCACATACGTTGTAAAAAAATAGGTAGTAAAGACTACGCGCGTTACAACGCATGCATGGTAACACTTGCGTTGTAATGGCATGCGAGGTAACAGCCATGATGTAATGGCTGTTCCCCGCAGCCCGTTTTCCTTAAAGGAAAAAGGGATGCATTTTAAAAAGAAAATGAAAAGTATTATGTTAATTTTTTAAGAGTAGACAGTGGTCCGTGGGACCACTGCCTGCTCTTAAAAACATGTTTTTACTTTCACAAAGGGAAAGGGTCCCTTAGGGACCTCTTCCGGTTTGCGTATGGATTACCACCTACTTGAAGTAGGTGGCAAAATGTGAATGTTTTGCGACCGCATTTCACACATACCACTGCGATTCAGTAGTAGGAAGGGACGTCCTAAACATGTTGCTGCTTTATAGCAAATCACAAACCCAATTTGCGATTTGGTGATAAGTTACCAAATTGCAGATAGGTCTTTGTACATTAAAAATTCTCTTTTGTAGTCGCAAACGGCCCAATTCTGTGAATCAGGCCATTTGCGTCCTCAAAAAAGCTTTGAACATCTTGCCCTTATTGTGTACATCTGTGGAAATGTCAGCTTGGATAAACATAGGGATATTAATAGGAACATGCCATCTGCCTTGTTTTGAGCATGGTACATTAAGCATGAAATGACATTTGAATAAAACTCCAAATCACTTAAGGTAATACCACCTGCATTATTGTGCAAAAGCTCGAAAAATGTGGTTATTGTGCTAGGATTTCACCTCGGTTACCAGTCAAGATGGCTGCCAAGGACAGTTACTCCGCTGCAGAGCTGTCAATGGAAATATTCTAAAACAACCTATTTATGGTAATCTGCTACCTCTTGCCACGTCACTCCAAGTATCTAGGCCTTGTGTTCTCTGGACCCTCAAGTGCTCTGAAGGAGTGCTGCTTCTACCTCTGCAGTTTTTCATCAAAATGTGACCCCATTCAAATAATGCCTGACACCGGCAACACAAGTATTTGCTCACTAAGAAGCACCCATCACAACTGACATGCAGAAGTCTGACAGCCCCATGTTCAATTTCTGAAATAGGCCTGCTTCTTGCTACCTCTGGCATTTCTTAACATAGGTGGCTTGTAATAATATTCCATGACACAGGAGAAGGGTTAAGCTGGTAGTTTATTCCTGAAGGTAAAAGGTCCCATCCATCCACGACAGCTGCTCTTCAGTAACTGTCATCACATACCTCTCTGACAGTCTATGACATCCCTCACATTCCAACTCCATGACATCCTCCTGGGTTGGTTTAGACATGGACCAACTTAAAAGGTGCCACACACCTTCCTTCCTCAGAATCTAAACAAACACAAAACTATATACAAGTATAATACATGACTTGCAGAGATAGCACAGAAGAGAACACACTCCAAAATGTTTACTTCATATAATAGTCTTTGAAATAGTTAGGAACCTTCCCCTCTCTGGTAGATCTTCTCTTGGCTGTCTGACCTCAATATTCTTCCAGTACCGAGGTTTGAGCTGGCCAACTTTTCTTCTGCTTTCTTCACAACACTTTCTTTAAGGACCATCACCCTATTAAGGTTCCATATGCAGGAGTCTTTAGCCTTGACAACGTTCAACAAAACCTTCACCAACCTCATGGGTTTTAAAAACCCCAGCCAAACTTCCCTTTACCCCAGGTTTTTTAATCAAGACCACATTTCCCACCTTGACTTTTGTTATTTTCACACTTTTCTTAACATCAAAATTCTTCTTATGAGCTTCTATCTTCTTCATTTCCTTAAGCTTCCAACTTGCACTACTTCCTACCTCTCCTGACCGTGACACCATGTCATTCACCCAAGGTGGAGCTACCAGAGTATTGGGATGTCTCCCTCTGAATAATTCAAAGGGAGATCTTCCTGTGACTGCATGAGGAGAAACCCTTTTCTCCACTCGCAGCAGTACTGTTCTCTTCTTCTATTCATCTTTGACCTCACAGCGTTCTCCTCCTCCATTTACCCCCAGACTAAAATCTACTGAAGTGCCCTCCTAGGTGGTAAACACTCATAAGTTGCTCGTGCTGCCCATGCTGAAAAACAGACCAAGCGATTTTGGCGGGGGCAGCAGGACAGGACGGTTCCGGCCCCCTCGGTACAACACACGGCCTGCTGGCGTTCCCCGCCCTCTTGATGGCCCCATCCAGCTTGTAAGCTCTCCCCCATAGTAGCGGCCATTTGTCCAGCTGCAGTGCTCGACCATCCGAAGCGCCATTATACAAACGTGAGGTGGCTTGGTACCTCTGTCGGGCGCCCGAGCTGGAGAATTCAGCAGCCGCATTGGGCCGCGGATTGGTTGCTGGACGCTAGCAGTGGGGGCGTGGAGCCTCACCTGCCGCCGAGGAAGATCCGAGCAGAGACCAGAGTGAAGGCCCGGTAACTGGAGGTCCCGGCCGCAGGGGGCGGCTCGGCGGCAGCGGCGACATCGGTGAGTCGTTCCTGGCAGCACAACGGCAGGCGGAGCCCACTCCGGTCCTGAACCGGTGTCCTTGGCGGCCGAGTTGGGTTGCGGAGTGTAGTACGCTGAAGGGAGTCCGGAAGAGAGGGCCCCGCCGAACATTCCTCGGTGAACTGGGGGGGCCCTTTAGTGGGCGCAACTCACGCTGGGCATTGGTTACTGTAACCCGGACATAAAAGGACTGTGGTGCCTGATATTAAACATATTGTGCCACATATACGGGTGTGTCGCTGCGCCGGCCCCGAGCTGAAGGTGGTGTCATCTGTGGAGACTGCAACAAGGTCACAAAACAAGAGGTGAGCGTGGCAAGGATTGAGTAGGCCTCAAGCGCGGTAAGCGGGCACGGGCAAGTCTCGAAATATTCTGCACCGTGATGGAGCCCAAGCAGCTGCTCAAGGCCTGGGGAAGACTACACAAACTGTGAGTCCTGAACAATGATCCTCAAATCTTCTTCCCCTCTTCCTTGCTTTGTTATTGAACTTGGTATGCTACTCCGTTTCTATATACATTACCAAGTACTCGCTGTGTTGTACTCGCTGTGTTGTACTAAGCTTGTAATTGTTTTTTAAAGTCCACTGTATTGAGTTTATATTTTCTTCTTCTTTGGGATATTTTTTGCTAGCAGAATGGGGAAAAGGAAGTAATGGGGAAAAGGAAGTCTACTACTAGTGAGGGGGCTAGGAAGTCAGATGGGCCCCTTTGAAAGCTAGAAGAACAAAAGTTGCCCGTAGATCAGCAGCTAATAACTGCGTGTTAGATCGCATTGACGATCTTTTGGAGGAGTGCCAATGTATATTAACTCCTGAACCTACTCCAGTCCCCATAGGTAATCCTCATGCTTTAGACGAGACCTCTCCTCCCCACAGTTCCAATTCTAAACCCACTGTACGAAACCCCTCTATTGTCACCAAACGCACCACAAGGAGTGCAATGAATAAGCCCCCCAGTCACAGCAGTGTTATGCAACCTGTAGCAGACTCTGATGTTGTAGAACCAGGGATTCTTAATTCTCCCTCGATTATAGATAACAGTAGTCCAACAGTCATGGACACTGGTGTTATTGACAACACCAACAATTCTTCCAACATCCCTCTAACCAACAGGTTCTCTCCTTTACAAGACCTAATTGACAATAATGAAGGGAGGGTGGTTAAAGTAGAGATGGTATCATGTCCGCTGAGTTTAGGTATTATCAATGAGGAGCATGAAGAGCAGGAACTAAACAACCATAGAAACGAGGTTCAGTTAGAAGTGCCCACACCAGTAGGGACAGACACAATAGCGATCATTAAGGATCTTAAGGCTGAAGTTACTTTACTCAAAACGCTAATTTTAGACCTTACAGACCAGGTGAAACATCTCCTGGGCAGGGAGTGTCCTAAAGCACATATACCAGATTATTCTAGGGGTTGTGAAATAATTCCTCACTCTCACCAGGTTAATACTGCTTCTCGCAAGCCCACGCATAACATCACCCCATTGATGTCCATTCCCACATGCACCCCTACAAAATCCTTCATTCAGAAGACTCTGGAATTAGGGGGTAGAAAGTGGGTAGAAGTGATGCAGTAAAATCTGCCTGCTGCAAGAAACTTGGGCCCTGGAAACTCCCCATAAGCTTGGGTATAAAACATTCAGCGTTAATGCCATCCCCTCAGCTAGAGGTAGACCCTCAGGTGGCCTAGTCATATGGGTAAAAATCACCTTAAGCATCGATATAACACAGCTGGATTTCCCATCACAAGATATATTGGGGTTAAAGATCTCAACATATGACAAAACTGAAATCTATATAGTAAACATCTATAATAGACCAAGTCCATCCAGTAAGGTATCCCCAGTAATAGAGCTGCTAGACAAGTTTTTAAGCACAATTGACCCGAGGGCAATAGTAATTGTGGGGGGGAGACTTTAACCGCAAATTTGAACCGGTAGTGGGATTAGAAAATATCTTCGAAGAGGAGGACATTGCAAACAATATCCCTCCTCTGGATAGCAGCCCTGCAGTGCCCTGCACAGTTGCATTATCGCAACTCACTCGACTAGTCTCAGGGCATGGACTCAGGGTCTGTAATGGTCGACTGCCGTCTGATAGACTGAGTGCCCCTACATTTAGCAGGGAGGGTTGTAAGAGCAGTATCGATTATATATTGGTATCTATCAACTTCTGGCCAAATGTTCACGATCTAATAGTTGAAATTAGAGATGATAGTGATCACTATCCTCTGTGTCTATCACTAGCAGGATCTCCCTTTCAATCTATGAATTGGAGAGAAAATGACAATCATCCAATTCCAACTGAACCCACAGTTAGTGACAACCGTAGAGCCTTGAAATGGCCATCAATAGTGGGAAAAGACGAGGTTATGACAAGAATATATAACACCTTTTCAGATTTCATCTCTCGGTATATTGACCTGCCCGTTGCAGAGATTCCCATAGTGCAGATCCACCACACAATGGTAGGCAAGCTAAAACATATCTTGAGTAGGATCCCCAGGGAGAATTGGGGGGAGGGGTGGGAACAGCTGTCAATAACTCAGCTAATCAGTGGTACAATAATGAGTGCCGTAAAGCAAAGAGTGAGCTTATTATGGCAGCTAAATCAAATTATGTCAAGACACTAAGAGATAAAAGGTCCAAGTACAAAAGATTATTAGTGCAAACTAAGAAAAACTGGGACTATAGTGTCTGGACGGAATTGATTGTAGCAGCCAAAACCAAGGATCACGTAGGCTTCTGGCGATTGATAGCTAAAGGTAACAAATCGGGATGAAGTAATAAGGATCTTTTCTTAGACACAGGTACTTGGGTCAATCATTTTTCAAAGCTGTATTCAGGGCCTATAATGGACTCAATAAATAACCAGCAAGGTCATATAACAAATCCTGCAATAACCAGCACGTTCTTTAGTTTAGAGGACACCTTAGTTGACGCAGTAAAGCCCGGGAAAGCCACAGGCACTGACAAAATACCAGGCGACCTGCTGAGGCATGACAAAACTGTTTGGGGGCCATATGTTAATCTTCTTTGTAATGCAGTGGCGGCGGGTGCCCCACTACAGGAGTCATGGAAAGGGGCTGAAATTATTACTATTTTTAAAAAAGGTGACTGCCAAGACCCTGCAAATTACCGGCCCATAAGCGTAATCGATACCTTACAAAATATTTACACAAAGCAGATTTGATCAAAATTGAACAACTGGATTGAGGAGAATCAAATTTTATCACAGTACCAGGCTGGGTTTAGAGCTAGAACCAGTACAATTGACCAGGTCTTTAGATTCCTCTGCATGAGTTGGAAATATACGATTTTAAAAAAAGGCCACTTGTATATAGCTTTTATAGATCTGAAGTCCGCCTTCGACCTCATACCCAGAGATTTGCTCTGGAGTTCCTTAAAAAACCAAGGTGTACCAGAAGATCTTCTTGTGCAAATAATAAGATTGCATGAAGACAACTATGCAAAAGTTAGATGGAGTCTGAGGGGAGAGCTTACTGAGGCAATCCCCATTAGGTGGGGCGTAAGACAGGGCTGTATACTGGCACCCACCCTATTTTCACTGTATGTAAATGATGCCCCGAAATATCTTCTGGGGTGTATACGCCACTCACCAAAGTTAGGTGGGGTGCCAGTACCAGCTCTTTTATTTGCGGACGACACTATTTTAATATCTCAAACTCCAAAGGGCCTTCAATGTTTATTAGACTCCTTCAGCGTTTATTGTGATTCTAAGGGTCTGGAAATTAATTCTAGCAAAACAAAATACATGGCAGTTAATCCACACAAATCGTTCAAAAAGAACATAACTGTCCATAAACAGAAGCTAGAATATGTGTCGAATTTCAATTATCTAGGTATTACACTCGATACCAAAATGACCTGATACCCACATTTGCAAAAGAGTAAGACTCTCTTGCTCCAAAATTCCTTTCCAATATTAAAAAAACATGCAAATAGTGTTACCAAGGCAGTGTCCCCTGCACTTGAAGTGTACAAACACAGGGCACAATCGGCATCTCTTTATGGTGCAGAATTATGTGGGGCCACCTATAGGAATACTTTTGAGGGGGAAGAAAATAAGTTTTTTAGGAAGTTGCTACGTCTCCCTGTGCGCACACCTGTTATTCTCATTGTCATCGATTTGAATATAAAACGCATGGACCACCAGGCTTCATTGAGGTCTTTGTTGTTCTGGGTGCGATTGTGGACCACAATAGAACTAGCAAGTTATAAAGAAGGGCTAGTAGAGATTCTAAGGTTTGATCAAGGCACTAGCCTTCTGTGGGTTAAGCATGTGTACACATGGTTTTGTAAACTTGGGCTGAAGCATTTCTGGGAAGCACCTACCTCACTGACAGCAGCCTCTAAAAAAATATTGAAAAACGCTTTTTGGGTGTACATAGAAGCTAGTGTTTACCATAGCCCAGATATTGGTAGCTTAACGTCTCAGTTCCTTCTTATAAAACCAACCCCGGCTTTTGAGCAATATCTGGATGAAGTGCAGCCTCAGCTGGCAAAATCTTTGCACATGAAATTCCGTTATGGTGTTTTGCAAATTAATTCAAACACAGTGAAATGGAGTCAAAGAACTGGTGAGAATAATAATGAAGATTGCTGTTACTATGTCAATCCAATGTACAAGAAAATGATTTACACTTATTATTCTTCTGCCCAGCATATGCCATGCCAAGGCAAAAATGGATTAAACCCATTTGTCGAAACCTGGGAACTAGGTCTTGCCTTGAGGCGAAAAGAATACTAAAAACTGACACTTCACAGAAAATTGTTTTTAGTGTTAGCAGATATTTGTTTGCAGTGGGTATACTAAGAGGAAAAAAAGGTTTGAAATTTTAATGTTCTAAATTAAGGGGCATATCATCAACGAGGCGATAAAAAATTATCGACGCTTTTGCGTCCGTTTTCGGACGAAAAGCGGCGATAATTTTATCGCCTAATCAGCAAGGTCACGCTATCGCGTGAAACCTTGCATTAGCGCCTGTTCTCTGAACGCCCAGCTTTGCATCGCTAATGAGATGCAAAGTGGGCGTTCGGTGCCAAACTAACTGGAGAAATGTCGGTAATCGACACTTCTCCAATTATCAAGCTGCACGCAAACAAGCAGAGCGATAAGAAAAGTAGCGATAACCACAGTTATCGCTACTTTCCTTACGCCTGCTTCAAGACTGACTTAGCCATGATATCCTATGTAAGGTGGATATCATGGCTAAGTATGCTCTTACACTATCATCAAGCTATCGCCAAACTTTGTGAGATTATCGCTGGATTTCCAGCGATAATCTCACATTTGGCAGTTAGCGCTGGAATTTTATCGCTTTTGAGATAAGCGTTGCTAATAGCACGCTATCTCAGCGATAAAATTCCACGTTACCCGGAGATAATTATCCTAGTGCTAAGTGCGCTTAGCGATAATTATCACGGGGCCTTGATAATATGCCCCTTAATGTGTTGTCCTATTATCTAATATGCACTTTTCTGCATCTGCACTTTAGAATTGTTCAGAGATCAGGCAGACCGTATTGCTGTCTACGCTACGTCTTGCTCAAGTTCGTTTACAAGCACTCTTAAAGCACCTGCACTTTTGTTGCTGTTTAGATTCAATGAGAGAAAGCGCTATTCATTTATATGTACTCTTCTAGTATTTGTATTTTCCCAACACAACCTGGTTTTTACATTCTCTTCATGTTTTAATTACATTGGACTATAAGCTTAGTATTTTTATTTTACTTGATATATTTTATTCTGAATGTAAATATTTAAGTATTCGGATTTGTCTAAGGCGGCACCATTGGAATGTTTTGTATTTTAACTGTGTTTTATTAACTAATATGTATGAATTGCATATTATGTATCTTTTATGGTTTTTTAAACCGAAATAAAGATTAATGAATGAATGAATGAGAAACCCTGTATGCCTCAATTTTCTTGTTAACCTCCTCTTTCCATTTCAAACCACCTGCTTTAGCCAAGGCAATAGTTTCCTTTAAAACCCGGTTAAACCTCTCCACCATGCCTTTGGTTTCCTGGTGATATAACAAGCACTTTTTGTGCCTCACCCCACATGATTTTTAAAATTGCTCCATTTCTCTTGACACCAACTGTACCCCATTGTCTGCTAACACAACATTTGGAATCCCTTGTCTCCCAAACATTTCTTTTTAGAAACTTCCAACATGCTTAGTTTCGATCTCCGTGGAAATTTTCACCTCCGGCCACCTTGAGTACATGTCCATGAGCACCATCACATAAGACTCACTGCCACCCATGTGTATCAGGCCCAATATATCTAAAGTCACCTCTTGCCATGGTTTGACCGGGTGCTCTCTAATTACTATGGGTTGTACTTTAGGTTTTGCTGTTTTTTCACACATGGCGCACTGAACACACTCCCTAATCACCCTTTCCACCTGAAATTCATGTCTGACCACCAATGGGTCAATCTTAGCCTTTCTTTGGTCGTGGACATCCCTTGGTGACCTGAGTGCGCTAGATTAATGAGATCTTCTCTCTGGAGAGGGGTGGAACTAACCTTGTGTCCCTGACCAACATTCCATTTGCCACTGACAATTCATCCCTTACGTGCCAATATTTCTCAGCGGCACCCTTCACCCTTGACTGCCATCCTTCGTTCAAACAGACCAGCACTTCTTGCATTTATTTATCCAGCGGGCAAGCATCACGCCAGGTGCACTCTGTGAGCCCACTTGCTTCTATTTCACAAACTGCCTCCTTATCTTCCTCACAACTGATGTACTGGTCCTCCTCAGACACTTCAACCAGCCTAGAGAGTGTATCTGCTACCTTATTCCTCACACCCGGTAAGTACTTGATCTCAAAATCATAATCCTGTAAGGCCACCACCCATCTTGTGATCCTACTGGACACTGCATCAATGCGTTTCTTTTTAAAGATTTCACACAAGTGTTTGTGATCCGTGCGGACTTCAAACCTGTGGCCCCACAACAGATTCTTCAATTTTCTTGTTGCCCAATGCACAGCTAGTGCCTTTTTCTCGATGACCGAATAACGTAACTCAGCACCTCGAAAACTGTGTGAAAGGAACAAAATCACCCTCTCAGAACTGTGAACCTCTTGTTGCAGAACAGCACCCAAGCCCTTCATGCTGGCATCAGTGATTAACACTGACTTTCCTTTAAGATCAAAACTTCACAATTTGGGAGCCTTACTCAATTCAACTTTCACTTGCTTGAACTCTACCTCACAGGCTTCCTTCTGTACAAATGCAACTCCTTTCCTGAGTAGCTTTATTTAAAGAGTTTTATATAGCGCTGGCTAGACCCGGCGGTATCAGAGCGCTTTACATGAGAACAGTTGTACAAAGTTACATCAGTTACCATAGCATAAGATAATAAGATACTAGACACTTGGAGCATGGGGGTGGGTGAGGTAAGAGGGGTTGAGAGAAGGGAGTAGGAAAAAAAATAAAAATAAAACAATAAAGTCAGGCAGGGCTGGAAGGGGAGGCGGCTACAGGGTCACGGAGGGAGGAGGTGGAGGAGGGAAAGGAAACACAGCGGAGAGACGAGGAAAAACATTGTCCAATGTCCGGCTGGGTAGGTGACGGCCAATCGGGTGAAACCAAAGCCAATCTCCGCTATAGCTGCCTAAACAGCTCCACCGGGCATTGGCCATGTTGCACGGTCACCGCAGTCAGTATAAAATATAAGGATTCCGCCCAGGGGGCATCGTCATAGTTCCATCAGCTACACCAGTGTTACTGGGAGGTGCCGACCGCCTAAACCTCCATGTTCATGCGCATTCCAGCAAAGCCTTTAACAAACTTTTTATAGTACTCGCCCATACCGAGAAATTTTGTCAACTCATCGCTATTACACAGGGACTTCAAGTTCTGTATGGTGTCTACGAATTCTTTTTTAGGCATTACGCCTTCCCCAGTAATGATATGGTCTAAGTAATCGATGGAGCTTCTTCGAAACTTGCATTTTTCTAGCCTGATAGTAAGATTGTAGTTATCCAACCTTTTCAAAAGTTGATTCACCCTCGTATCATGTTCCTATTTTTTTTTTTTTACGCAGTATTATATAGCACGAACTTGACCCAAAGCTATCTTGTATCAGAGCGCTTTACACTAGCACCAGTTGTATTATATGAGGACACATTAATTTGTTTTGTTAGGCACAGGGAGATTAAGTGATTTACCCAGAATCACAGGATGTTGCGCGTGCTTGCCGAGACTCGAACCCGGTTCCTCAGATTTGAGGTCGACCGCCCTAGCCGTTAGGCCAATTCCTCTTTATCCTATTTAAACACTAAGACACCATCCGGGTATATCCTCCCACCCTCAAGCCCCTTCAAAAATGTCTCCAAGGCTCGCTGAAAAACAGAGGCCGCAGACATCAACCCAAAGGGTAACCTGACAAATCTGAAAGTTCCAAAAGGCGTAATGAAAGCTGTGAGATCTTTGGATGTTTCATCAAGTCTTATTTGATGGTATGCAGAATTGAGATCTTTACTAGAAAATACTCTGGCCCCTTGCAACAACATTAGCATGTCCAATATTTTCTGCAGAGGGTATTTGTCTACAACTATATGCTTGTTTAATTCCCTGAAGTCCACACATAAACGCATACTACCATTCGACTTCCAAGCAGCTACCACCGGGGCCAACCACTGTGTCCCCTCGACCTCTTTAATGACCCCCTCACGTTGTAATTTTTCCAATTCTGCCTTCATCTCTTCTCTTACCGCTACTGGGACAATGCGTACCTTCCCAGCAAATGGTTTTGCTCCATCAACCAACCTAATGTGGTGAACATAGTCACGTAGGCAGCCAAGTTCCTCTCTAAAAAACCTGAGGGAATCTGCATCCCAGACCTTGCATAAAATCCTCTCCAGAGCTATCTTGTAGGGCGATTTCCTTCAACACTATAGGAGGAACACAGTTAGGATCCAACATTCTTCCCAAGTCCCTCTGGTGAAGCCAGCTAAGAATGCTGTCTCCTTTCTGTGACACATAGACATTTGCATTGGTATACCTGTCTTTATACTCTAACAAACCCCAGAAGTACCCGTAAAGATTTATAGGTTCACCACCATACGCACATGGTCTAATGTCATGTTTCTGTACCTTGACTATTTCCTTCTGTTTGTCCATGTAAAATTCTTTAGAAACAATGGTGATCTTGGCACCTGAATCAAATAAGACTTTCGTACTGCCATCTTCGATCATCACTTCATCCAACGGACTATTACTCTTGCTCCCCTATCACTTGCAACACAATCTGACCACAGTCAAAATCCTCTTCCACTTCACTGTTCTCACCACACCTTCCACAGATTTCATTGACTCCTCTTCTTACAACCTTTGCCTAACAGACAGTTGCAAAATGCCCCTGACTGGGCAAGATCTATCATTGTTTAGATGTCCTCTTTTCCCACATCTATAGCATTTGGCTTGAAAGATGGGTCTCTTATCCGGAGTAACATTTACCCTTTTCTTCTTGTCTTTATCACTTGACGCGCCTGCCACCACCTGAACAGTCTCTCCCATAACCTTATCCTTCTTGATAACCGCCACACACTTGAGAGAGTGTTCAATATGTTTGGCAGTGGCCAATACCTCATCTAGAGCAGGTTCATCTTTCTGACACAGGTCATCCCTCACTCTCTCAATGTTGCACCCAAGCATGAATTCATCCTGTATCCTTTCTTCAACCAACCCACCAAATTTACATGAGGACGCCAACTTTCTCAATGGGGACATAGTTTTCCACCGTTTCTCCTTCTTTTTGATTTCTGCGGCCAAAATGATACTGTTCTAAGGTGGTACTGACCTTCTCTAATACACACCTCATACTCATTCAGATCTTCTCCTACAATCTCCGGCAAATGATCAAAGACCTCCTGCCCCTCAGAACCTAGACGATGTAACAGTAGCGCAGTTTTCCTTTTGGCACTCAGTGACGCTCCACATACCTTGGCATACCTTTCAAAGACCTTGCGCCACTTCTGCCACCTAATGGGTGGATCCCCAGGTGCTGATAAAAAGAAGGGAGGAGCTGGTACATTCTGCATGTTGAGTCAAATACCTTCCAGAGACCAAAGCTGCTAAAAACACAAGATTAAAACACAGAGGTACACCCCAATGATACGATGTAGAGGTGACTATTAATGTATAGGGAGTCGAACTATTCACTTAATCAGTCAGGTAGTGTACGCATCACTGAGGAAAAAGGCAAAATTTGCAGAATATCTTAGTGTGCGCATCACTGTAGTATCATCCAAAATGGTCAGAAAGAGAACAGTGTATTTACCACTGACTAATGTACAGGCAGTCCAACTATTCACCTAATCAGTTAGTTAGTGTGCGCATCACTGTGGAAATATTCGAAATGCGCAGAATCACGTAGTGTGCGCATCACTGTAGTATTACCCAAAAAGCACAGAAAGAGATCAGTGCGTACCACTGACGACTCAAATAAAAATACACCCCCAATACGCAGGCTGCAGATTGAAGAAAGAAACAAAACAATACCATAAACAGTAGGAAGTATGTGTCACTAAAGTATGGTTTTGACACAGGTTAGTAAAAACTTGTGTGAAAGTGGGAGTTGAGCTGTTTTAGCCTTTCCAAATCGAAACGAGAAACTCACGTGCTGTCTTGCCCAAAGAGGAGATAAGAACACACCTTTACAAACTGCTCCTGACACTGCTGTTAAGAGTGTGCGTATCACTGTTGTGAGTATACACAAAGGGCGCGGTGTGATGGCCGGTGTGCGTATTACTGCAAAAGGCGCACGCACCTCAGCTGCAAAGCAAGGTGACTAAGACGATGTGCTCTCAGGTGTGCGTATCACCGTAAGGAGCGCACACATAGGGGATGCGGTCCACCACAAGATAGAGTCGACATCACACAGAACGTAACGTAGCCACATCAGGTGTACGCCACTCCTCCTTGCTCCTGATGACGGCACCAGGCTGCGAGTGGGTGACACAAGCAGGACCTGAAGGATGGCACGCGCTGAAGAAAGGAAGCGCGAGGTAAGCCGGTATGGTTTTCTCGTGCTGCTGGTTCACGCGCACAAAGCGTTTGCCGAAATCCAACCGCCCAATTCAAACCAGGGTAAAAATACAGATCATATACGAATAGGTACTTGCCAGGAGCCTTGAATTGTCACTGATACTTATCTGGATCCTTGATGAAGCATTGAATAAGAACAGCCTTTTGTGAACCAAAATTAAAATGGAGAATATTCATTAGGTTCTCCAGATTTCTCCCTCAAAGTAACTTTCCTTTCCCATTTGTGGTTGCTTGTCCTGGTTATGAAGATGAGCACAACAAGTTTTGCGCTAACTTGAATGTGTCCTTCACGAAGTAAGGAACAAGCAGGATGTTGAGACCATAAGGATTGCTTCCACTACCTGCACGTAGGTTACGACCACCGCTCGCCGCCAGTGTAACATAGGTGGCTCGTAATAATATTCCATGAGACAGGAGTAGGGTTAAGCTGGTAGTTTATTCCAGAAGGTAAAAGTTCCCATCCATCCACGACAGCTGCTCTTCAGTAACGGTCATCACATACCTCTCTGACAATTTATGACATCCCTCACATTCCATCTCCATGGCATCCACTTGGGTTGGCTTAGACCACCAAATTACAAGATGCCACACACCGCTCCTGTTTTTCATCAAAATGTGACCCCATTCAAATGATGCCTGACACCAGGCAACACATGGATTCGCTCAGTAAGAAGCACCCATCACAACTAACATGTACAAGTCTGACAGCCCCATGTTCAATTTCTGAAATAGGCCTGTGTAGGAAGGTAGGATCCTTCTGCATGGTTACCCCCACTTTTTGCCTGGCGCTAAGCTGTTTTTTGACTGGTCTGACTGGGATCCTGCTAATCAGGACCCCAGTCTCTCTGCTTTCTCCCTTAAACTGTTATGACAAGTACTTAGGTACATCCCAGATCGGATACCGGGTACCCTTATCAGTCCCTAGTATATGGTACTGAGGTACCCAAGAGGTCCCCCATGGGCTGAATCATGCATTATGCCACCCATGGGAGACCATTCAAAATGGAACTACAGGCCTGCCATTGCAGCCTGTGTAAGCTGATGCTAGCACCACTTACTAAAGACATAGGTTTCCTATATCTAGGGTCACTGCACTTATAACCTATAAGTCACCCCTATAGCAGGTCTTTGCAATCCTGAAGGCAGGGTGCTTGGTTCTAAGTGTGACGGTGCCTCTGCATGACCAGGACACCCCTACAGCCTATGGAGTCCATTCTCCCGGGTTGTAAGTGAAGCAGCCATTTACCATATAGAGGAGCACCGCGTAATTACGCAATGACCATCTCGAAATTGGCTGCAACTAATCCTATCATGTTTGGTATCAAACATGTTGGAATCATAACGGTGTGGGAGTTATGATTCCAAGCACTGGAAGAGCCCTCCGTTAGGCTCTCAGTGTTCCCGGTGCCAGCCTTCTAAACCTGGACAGCACAAAATGGTTACTGCCAACCAGAGATACGATTCTGACCTCCTGCTGCTGAGCTAAGCTCGAGCAGGGGAAGGCAGAACAATAGGCATCCTGTCACAGGGAGGTGTGACCACCTCTCAGACAGGAGTTAGTGTATTGGGACCAGGTGGGTGCACTTGCTAGCGCCACTGAGTCTGCATGAGGGGCACATTTGGTGCCTCCTTGCATAGTCCAGTTCAAATAGCTCTGGGAGCCGTTGGCTCCCGTTCTGGTGCAAAACTAGACAAAGGGCATGGGAGTAACCTCCCCCCTGTCCAGACCCTCCCCTGCAAGGGTCCCCTGAATCGTGCCAACCCTTTCCCTAGGGTACTTAAGGGCTTACCTGTGGGTTGGTCCCTAGATTCGTCATGGGATAAGATTCAGATCAGACACCACTTTTTCTTCTACGGTCTGGGCACTTTGGACTTCGCTGGAGTTCGTTTGGGCTCAACTTCATCTCCCTTCCAGTCTGCTGCATCTTCTGTGCCTGTGCACCATACAGGAACCTTCCAAGGTCTGTAGGCATCAAAGACACCTGAAGGATTCTCCTTTGGAGTGAAGGAGTCACTTCCTTGCATTCACAGGCACCACAACTAAGGTGACTGGTCTGCTGATCCTGAGCTCCTACGGACTCTGAAAGGTTCTACAACACAGGTGGTAGTTCTGCACAGCTTCTGAGGCCTGCCCTGCCCTCTCACCAAGTTTGAGGCCAGTATCCCTCGTGGGAGCCGCAGGACCTGAACCTCTGTGCACCACATTGACTTGCAGTTGCAAAGGCTTGTTGGCTTCCTTCCACCAAGATCTTCGGGCTCCAAGTAGCCCCAACCTCAAGCGCCTCCAGTAATCAAAGTCCTTGTCCACATCATATTGTTTGCACTGAGGCCTGCATCTTTTGGTGATCTGCTTGAGGTCCTCTTACGACTCCAGTGCCTCCGGCCTGTGGGTCCTGTTGAGAGTCATCTTTGCTTCTTTTGGGATCCTCTGATTGCTCAGGGCGTGCCCTGACTCCCCTACTTGTGGTGAGTTCCCTGGACCTTGCTGGTCCCGACATTGCACCTTCTTTGACTCCTGTGTTGATTGCATTTGCCAAGGCTTGTTGTTGCTCCCGCCAGACACCGACCCCTCAGCACTCGACAACCGACATGGGACAGCTCGTGCATGGCTCCTGGTCTTCCACAGCATCGCCTGGTCCTCACAGCTCCAGAGTCAAGGTCATTGTCAACTCTCCTGCAACTTCTGATTTTTGTGGGCATTCGTCTTCCAGATCTCGTGGTCACTCCTGAGTGTCATAGACTCTGTACCCTCTGCTTGCAGGTACCTCTCACCTAGAATCCACCTTCGGATTCGACCGGACACTTTCTCCTTCTTCAGCAGCAGCACTTTCCTGAAGTCCTCCATTGGGTTCGACTGCGGTTTGTGACACCAATTCACACCTATGCACCCTGCTTCCCTGGTGTAGGTAAAGTGGGTACTAGGTTATCCACGGGTGGGGTGGCTCTTCAACCTTCTGTCTTCCATGGGGTTTCTTCAGGGACCTTTGGGAAGGGTCCTTAATCTTTAAAACTCCAACCGCGACTTACACATTGATTTCTACGGAGCACGCAGTCGTGTTCCCACACTGCACATGCTCTCCGTGGGGTTCCTAGTCACTCACCTTGGGTGGTTCCTTGGGTCCCCAGCACTTCTACGCCCTCTCGACATTGTCTTGACCCGAGTCATGGTTCTTATACCACTTTCTCAGTGTATGGTTTGGTCCCCCCTGGGGTCCACTGTGTAGTCAGTGCTATTTACTTGATTTCTATGCAAAGTATTGTGTGCATCATGCACATCTCCGGGAAGGAGATATTTGTATGTGTTAGAGAGTATTATATAATAACTACATATTTTTATAAATAACTTGTGTGGTTCTTTTTCACTTAATCTATACTCATAAGATTGCATTCTGGTGAAACAAGCTGCTTTAGACTCCTTCTGGACTAAGCCTGAAGGCTGCTCTCCACAGCTACCACTTAGAGAGCTTTCTAAGGTTGTCTACGACGTCTTAAATTACCATAAGGGTTGTCTGGAGTGGTGCAGGGTGCCTACTTACATAAGTGGACATCATGTACCAGGCCAGCTTCTCACAGCCTGCTTCTTGCTATCCCTGGCATTTCAGGTTACCCTGGTGCCTCTCATTAGCCCGGCTGCCAAGACAAAAAAAAGACAGATGAGCTTTTAATTAAGGGCATTGATCTGGCAACAACCACCAGGAGAGCAAACATATTCCAATGACTACCTCATTGGAGGGACAATTTGCACCAGCGGCTAACTTGTCTGACATTTTTGCCATTCAAAACAAATAAAATTCAAGTTCTTCATCCTATTATCTAAACTCCCAAATTTCATCAAAAACACTAAACAATGCATCTCTCTCAATCCCAACAGAACATTACAATTAAAGTGTCCCCTCAGTTGAAACACTGCTCAAAAAAAGCAAAATTCGTCAAATTTATTTCATATAACTTGTTTTTTAGAATATCTTATTTCAGATGCACTTTGCTATGATTGTATAAAGCCTATGCTACGTCGCTACGGATTGGTTACTGCACACAAATCAAACATGTCCGAACTCATCAGAAGTTATAACCTCTGTTTAGTTTGAGTCTTGGCTAAATATGGTTCACCTCCTAATCCTTCAATTTTATTCCATCATGGGTGGATTCCACTTTGAAGCTTTCAAACCCACAACCAAAGTATTACCTTCAATAAAGATCTAAGTTTGCATTATGTGCCAGTCTCCGCTACCATGCACTGATATCTGAATCCTCACAACACCGGAGCTTTCCACTGTTAATCTGTTCTCAAGTGTCTCCGCCATTGACGAGGGATCAACAAAGAAAGTTATTTCTCTCCCCCTCAGAGCTGCTTCAAGAGAACGTTGTCCCTCATTATTTATTTACATTTTTTATTATTGTTTTGCAGTTTAATATAGTGAATACCAGAACCAAGGGTGCCTGAGCACTTCATCTGAGGAAACAACATATCACTTGAAGAAACATGAGACGGCACTGTATGGAAAATTCCTTATTAGATACAAAACAGGCTCTCAGAATAACAACATAGGGTGATACCTTTCTTTTTGGTGGACCAGACATAGCAAAACAAATTAAAGGGCAGATATATGAATGTAGACAAATACCAACTTCTTCCTTACACCAAAATGTAAACAGATATCCTGGACTTTGCCTCTGACAAAATCAGTCTGATCAGGGATAAAGCAAATACTTCACCATAAAGAACTCTGCAAGATGGCTTCTAGTTATCATGAACAAAGCCTGACCGCAATTTACCAAACACCAATGACAGTTTACCAGAATGATAGACAACCTTAGAACCACAAACTACTACAATCGCTCCTTGCGAAATTCAAGCATGAAAGCTGCCTCTCACCTGATTTACAACATCTGATGCTCCATCATCAGGTTCTCTTTATTAAAGGGAATCTTTTCAGGTGGCCTGAAAATGGTATAGGGAGCTGAATCCTAAAACCTTTCCCAAAGCCCCCCAGTCGCCCATCTTCCATTGCAGTGGAAAATAGCCAACTATTGACTTGAAATACAATTGGCCACTTACAGAGAGAAATAGACCCTCAATGCTACCTCAAAATAGGGTTTGCAGCTAGATTTCAGCATCATCACAGCCCCATCAAGGTTCTGGATGACGTGCGCCTCAGTCTAGACAATGGTCCCATCCTACAAATTCACCCATACACTTAAAGGAAGTGGCCTCAGAGTTTCACCCCAGGTGTCGCCTTGCACTCCCCTCCGTGTGGCATAGCTGTTATATTAATGATAGTTTCAAAGGTAATTTGATATTGTCAAATGCTGGGATCTTGCAAACATTTAATAGAGTTCAGCATGGAAGACTTCAAATATACAAAAAAACTCTTTTTTTATTCACTTTCATTGTGAGCTATACACTCTGGTCCACGTGCACAAATCATGTAAATAAACCGATTTTGTTCAGTGCTATGCGGTTCACAAGGAGTGTGCGCAACATAGACAATCTGAAAGAAAACATGGTTCACATCAGTCACTTGTTGTTGACCCAAAGGGGGTTTGTTAGACCTGGCCCTTTTGACAGGTTTATCCCCAAACTTTTTGCCTTTCGCCTCCTATTTTTCTGACCCTGTTTTCATTGCCTATAGCATTCTGGGCACTTTACCACTGCTGACCAGTGCTAAAGTGCATATGCTCTATGAACTGTGAAAATGATTGGTTATCCATGATTGGCATATTTGATTTACTGGTAAGTCCCTAGTAAAGTGCACAGTGTGTGCCAGGGCCTGTACATCAAATGATACTAGTGGGCTTGCAGCACTGGTTGTGCCACCCACATGAGTAGCCCTGTACATGTAACTCAGACCTACCACTGTAGTGTCTGCGTGCGCAGTTGTATACTGCCATGTTGTCCTGGCAAGTGCTCCCACTTGCCAGGCCCAAACCTTCCCTTTCCTTACATGTAAGGCAACCTTAATGTAGGCCCAAGGCACCCCCATGGCGATACCAAAGGGGATGATGGACGGAGCGTTAGAGCAAATCAAACACTCACCCCCAGTCAACTGATCTGGGTTTAATCCATCATCATTCTTTAGCTCACTCCACCACCCCAGTTCAGACATGGCCATATGCAAATCAGTCTGACCCTGTGCCTCATGGGAACAGTCCAGCCCGAACTGCCAAGCCATGTCTTCCCTGGACCGGAAACAAGCATCCTGGGACCGGTTTCGGGTTCAAAACCCTCATCAGCCAGGCTATCTTGAATCCAGTGGCAAAGTGAGCAAGGGACCCACGTCTGGGCATACCCTGCCAACTTAGGGCGAACAAAGCGATACCAAAGGGGATGATGGACGGAGCGTTAGAGCAAATCAAACACTCACCCCCAGTCAACTGATCTGGGTTTAATCCATCATCATTCTTTAGCTCACTCCACCACCCCAGTTCAGACATGGCCATATGCAAATAAGTCTGACCCTGTGCCTCATGGGAACAGTCCAGCCCGAACTGCCAAGCCATGTCTTCCCTGGACCGGAAACAAGCATCCTGGGACCGGTTTCGGGTTCAAAACCCTCATCAGCCAGGCTATCTTGAATCCAGTGGCAAAGTGAGCAAGGGACCCACGTCTGGGCATACCCTGCCAACTTAGGGCGAACAAAGCGATACCAAAGGGGATGATGGACGGAGCGTTAGAGCAAATCAAACACTCACCCCCAGTCAACTGATCTGGGTTTAATCCATCATCATTCTTTAGCTCACTCCACCACCCCAGTTCAGACATGGCCATATGCAAATAAGTCTGACCCTGTGCCTCATGGGAACAGTCCAGCCCGAACTGCCAAGCCATGTCTTCCCTGGACCGGAAACAAGCATCCTGGGACCGGTTTCGGGTTCAAAACCCTCATCAGCCAGGCTATCTTGAATCCAGTGGCAAAGTGAGCAAGGGACCCACGTCTGGGCATACCCTGCCAACTTAGGGCGAACAAAGCGATACCAAAGGGGATGATGGACGGAGCGTTAGAGCAAATCAAACACTCACCCCCAGTCAACTGATCTGGGTTTAATCCATCATCATTCTTTAGCTCACTCCACCACCCCAGTTCAGACATGGCCATATGCAAATCAGTCTGACCCTGTGCCTCATGGGAACAGTCCAGCCCGAACTGCCAAGCCATGTCTTCCCTGGACCGGAAACAAGCATCCTGGGACCGGTTTCGGGTTCAAAACCCTCATCAGCCAGGCTATCTTGAATCCAGTGGCAAAGTGAGCAAGGGACCCACGTCTGGGCATACCCTGCCAACTTAGGGCGAACAAAGCGAGACCAAAGGGGATGATGGACGGAGCGTTAGAGCAAATCAAACACTCACCCCCAGTCAACTGATCTGGGTTTAATCCATCAACATTCTTTAGCTCACTCCACCACCCCAGTTCAGACATGGCCATATGCAAATCAGTCTGACCCTGTGCCTCATGGGAACAGTCCAGCCCGAACTGCCAAGCCATGTCTTCCCTGGACCGGAAACAAGCATCCTGGGACCGGTTTCGGGTTCAAAACCCTCATCAGCCAGGCTATCTTGAATCCAGTGGCAAAGTGAGCAAGGGACCCACATCTGGGCATACCCTGCCAACTGAGGGCGAACAAAGCGATACCAAAGGGGATGATGGACGGAGCGTTAGAGCAAATCAAACACTCACCCCCAGTCAACTGATCTGGGTTTAATCCATCATCATTCTTTAGCTCACTCCACCACCCCAGTTCAGACATGGCCATATGCAAATCAGTCTGACCCTGTGCCTCATGGGAACAGTCCAGCCCGAACTGCCAAGCCATGTCTTCCCTGGACCGGAAACAAGCATCCTGGGACCGGTTTCGGGTTCAAAACCCTCATCAGCCAGGCTATCTTGAATCCAGTGGCAAAGTGAGCAAGGGACCCACGTCTGGGCATACCCTGCCAACTTAGGGCGAACAAAGCGATACCAAAGGGGATGATGGACGGAGCGTTAGAGCAAATCAAACACTCACCCCCAGTCAACTGATCTGGGTTTAATCCATCATCATTCTTTAGCTCACTCCACCACCCCAGTTCAGACATGGCCATATGCAAATCAGTCTGACCCTGTGCCTCATGGGAACAGTCCAGCCCGAACTGCCAAGCCATGTCTTCCCTGGACCGGAAACAAGCATGCTGGGACCGGTTTCGGGTTCAAAACCCTCATCAGCCAGGCTATCTTGAATCCAGTGGCAAAGTGAGCAAGGGACCCACGTCTGGGCATACCCTGCCAACTTAGGGCGAACAAAGCGATACCAACGGGGATGATGGACGGAGCGTTAGAGCAAATCAAACACTCACCCCCAGTCAACTGATCTGGGTTTAATCAATCATCATTCTTTAGCTCACTCCACCACCCCAGTTCAGACATGGCCATATGCCCATGGGCAGGGTGCAGTGTATGTGAAAAGTAGGACATGTACTAGTGTGTGTGACATGTCCTGATAGTGAAATACTGTGTAATTTGTTTTTCACTGTTGAAAGGCTATCTGTCCCATTGGCTTATCATTGGAGTTGCACTGTAACATTTTTACCTGTGTAACTTGCAATAGGGACAATATAGGAAAATTAAGTTTAGACTCTATGAACTCAGAATTTATTAACACACCTTTTGGTGAAGGTGTTTTTTAAATCCTGTGTTTGAAAATGGCACTTTTAGAAAGTGGGCATTTTCTAACTTTGCCATTCTGTGTGCCTCTGGCTGTTTGTGTATTCAGCTTTTGGTGTGTGAGTGACAGGAAGTGAGAGGTGCATTCACTCTAGACTGTCACTGGGGGTGGAGGGGGTATAGAGGTGCCCTGCTTTGCCTGGGTGACTCAGCCCAGGGCTGAATAGACTTGGTCTACATTTAGAGTGGTGGGAGGAGTGTTACAACTGAATAGGCTGTGTCTCCTTTTGCACAATGCTGCCTCCGCCCCTGTGGTCATGCTGCACCAGTGAATGCAGAACTGGTTTGGACTGGGTTTGGAGACCCTTGCACAAAGTGATCAAAGACATTTTGGGGTATAAATATTAGACCTAAAACCCCAGAACGTTGGATTACTTCAAGTAACAAGAGGACTCTGCCAAGGAGAAGAGCTGGAGAGCTGTAAGGAGGGGTACTGCCCCTTTGCTGTGTGCTGTGTGGGGTTGGCCTGCAGTTTCTGCTTCTGTCTATGGTGGAATAACCTTTTTGCCCTGCTGTGGTATCCTGCTTGTGAAGAATCTCCAAGGGCTTGTGTGTGCTTGCTTCCTGTTGTTGGAAGACTCAGGGACATCAAATTCTTCCCGGTACTTTACCTTATGGAAATTGCCTGATGCTTTACCTTTTTGAAGTTTCCTGGTGCTTGTTCAAATTTCAAAGTGCTTTGCCTGTTTGGGTACAGTGCCATGGCCCAATTGCTGGGCCGGTTCCCTCTACAACCACAGCATTGCCTTGAAACCTGAGTCCTGGGTTGCGCCTGAGAAAGCAGGAAAAACCACGGGGGCACTCGTCAGCTGAACGAGTGCCACAGGAGTCCAGGCGTTGCCGGGCAGCCAAGCAACCAAACAAAAGGAGCGCCGGCCACCATGTGTAAACCTCCCTCGAGGAGCCCCATCAGCAAGCCGGGAGAGCTGGATGCTAGCCTGCAGGACGAGAAAACCCAGAGAGCGACGAGAAGAGGAGATTCTGGTGCAGTCGCTGGCAGCCTGCCTGATTGCAAAGGGAGGTCTCCCTGTCCAGGTGGCCAGTGCAGACACCTCCCCTCCTTGTTTTGCCCTTACCTGGGGACTGGAGGCACAGCAGTATAGCCCGAACGCGGGCAGCTGCCTGGATTCTGGGAACGTGAGGGAGGACCGGGTGAGGTCTCCCCCTTCTCTTTTGTTCTCCCGGGTGGGCACACACAGCGGCGGCTCTGCACAGATCAAGGGGAGCCGAGATGCTGGCCCCGCCCCAGTCAACTACCCGAGACTGGGAGAGGTCTCCAACGTGTTCTGTGGCATCACCCGCATCTGCACCATGCGAATGCGGGTAGCTGCTGGATTACGTGCCTTCAGAGCAGAAGGGAAATCCTCCATGGAGGTACCAATCCGCTCAACCGTACAGTTTTGCTGGTAATAGGCGCGCAGGCCTCCCTACGGCCTGAGCAAGTTTAGTGGAGCTCTACATACTACGATCAGCATTTTTAGGCCTGCCGTTTTCTAATGGCCTATACGTGCAATATGCGAACATGTTTACTGTCTTGATAATGTGTTAGAATGTATGCAACCTTACCAGTAGTTACTTGTCGCACAAATTGCTATTCGTGCCCCTTGATGGTGTTTTGCATGATGTTATGACTTGTGCCATATATAAGTATTTACCTTAGGGCACTAAATGGGAGATTATGACAATTGCCTTATGACAAGGTGAATATTGATTTATGTAATTGTGGTCCTATGTGAATTATGTGCATCTTTATAACAAGCGCCTAGTGGCGCAGTGATTTATGTGATGTGGTCTAATGTGATTTACATGCTACAAAGTGGTTTATGGTCTAATGTGTTTTATGTATGAATTCAAAGGATATTTTTATATAACCTTGTGTGGAGTCTTTTTGTGGTGTGCCTAGTGTGTCACTCGTGTGCGTGTGTGTTGGGCAAACGCTTTGCACATTGCCTCTGGAATAGGCCTGACTGCTCTGCCAAGCTACCAAGGGGGAGAGCAGGGGTTATCTTCAGTGTTTAACTCTCTTGACCTGAATAGAGTGGTGGGTTCTGCCTGGCTTAGGTGCATACCCTAGCCAACCAGAAACCCCATTTCTAACATTGGTGATCAGCGGTGAGGATAGGACTTGCATTTGCGCAGTACCACAGTGACTCATGGTTGCACTACAAACTCTGTACTTAAATTGTACCATGACAGAATAGACACAGGAAACTTAAACGTTCACCATCATTTAAATACAATTTGAACTAAATGTATTTGAATACAACTTCAATTATTGAGCAATACACTTTTTAAGCTCAAACAACGAAATTCTTAGTCATGACAGGCAGTTCCAAACACGGGAGGTTTTCGTCTATCACACACTGTTTAAAGAGTTTTAAATAAACTAGTATTCCATTTGAAACTACCATTGATATACTAGCTGAGCCACATTATAAGGGAGTGCAAGGTGACACCTGGGTGAAACTCTCAGGCCATCTCCAATTCAGTGAATTCCAGAGTGCCCTGCATCAGGACACACAACGCCTTTGCACACACTCGTTCTCTGAACCCATGCTGAATGCTTGCACAAGCTCTACTAGGTGGTCCAAGAGTGATCCTGGGTGATCCTCAGTCTTGTTCTACCCTACTCTGCCATTTCCACTCAAATCTCTGGGCTTTAGCTTCTCAAATCTATCAGGCAATAAAGTCAGCAGAATAATTTCTCCTACTCTCAAGCAATCAAACACCTATTTCATCGAACAATCGTTCTGTGGCCCACGTGGTGGCCATCTCAGTCTTTGGCCTTGTCATCAGCACCTCCTAAAAGAGCTTTGAATGGTGCCCACCTGAGGCCTACCGGGGTCTCTATCAGAACAAACAAGGCTGTATGTTCACTTTGCTGACATTGTCGGGACCATCAAGAGATCTCAGAAGCTCCCTACTTGTTAAAACACAATCCCTCAAATCTAAACAGGCTGCCAATCACACGATGATGGAGCTGCATTTGAGAACTCGTCCTATTGAGACGGGAAAACAATCAACTCCATATCTTTCCTCAGGAACTAAAAATCTTCCTCCTTAGTGGGTTCCTCAAAGACTTATCGGTTCTGTTCTCTTCAATCCAGCTAGTTAGTTGTGATTAGATAGTCATTCCCTGCTATCAGTTCTGCTTCTTTCACCTTAGTTCCTCATCACCTGCCTCCTTGCATGCCACTTCCTCCTTCTCTTCTTGTGCATTTCCCTTTTACAATGTTTTTGTAAGGATGAGAGTCCATCTTCCAGTTGAATTTGTTCTATTTAAAGGATAATCATACCCCAGGCGGTGTAACGGCCGTGTATAAACACACACAAACAAAATAATGCAAGACTTCTCCATTGCACCTATATGTATATTTTGCCCACTGCACTCTTGACTGTCTCTCTCAATACACTCTAACAGGTATCTCTGTATTTCTTCTGTATCCTAAGCCCTGTTTTTCCCGCACTTTAATTTGAGGTACTACTTTTATGCCTATCTTTGTAGATGTTTACCAAGTTTTTGAGTCTCTGCATCAATGCCCGCCTTGCTTATGACTGTTTCATCCTCATCCTTTTTTTTTATCTCTCATGTAGAGCTTGCATATGTGGCTCCCTCCTTTTGATTAAACCCCATTAAATGTACTACTTTACGCACGGTCGGCTGGGACAGTAAACAGCCCCCCGCATCAGAATAAAAATGACCTTCATTTGCGAATCAGGTAGTAAAAAAAAAAGAAAAGTGGCTCATGTTTTTAAATCGAGGCAACTCAGATTTTTCAACATATTTTACTTGCTTGCTGGAGGAAATATTTGTGCTATTGCTGCGTTCATGCTGCAGTCAATGAGATAATAGCATTCACAATGAACCTACCTCAGTCCCTAAACTTTTTCCACCTCTTTCCGGGTCCCACTTTTCTATTTCTATATTTCTATTACTATACTCAGTGCTTTGAGGCAACTGTGCCATCTCATTAGGATTGGAGCATGTGAATATCAGATGTGGGTCTTCTGGTTGGTTAGGGTATGCACTTAAGCCAGGTAGAACTCCAAGATATCCACTGTTCACCCCCTTGGTAGCTTGGCCAGAGCAGTCAGGCTTATCCCAGAAGCAATTTGTAAAGTGTGTGCACAACACACACACACACCAGTGTGTGTTGCGCAAAAAAAAGTCCACAAACAAAAGTCCATAAAAGAGACTCCGCACAATATTATATAAAAATACACTGTATTGTATATAAAACATAGACCAAAACAACATGAACCAATAATCACTTTGCCAACCAGGCAAATCCACAAACATCACAATAAGAGAAAGGTTTCTAGGTTGCACATGTCATCAAAACATCATTACTGTGCATATGAATGAAAATCCTGAAATAGTGCTCGTTATCCTGACAGTGCAAGGCAAAAAACGACATACATTAGACAAGATCAGGCATCAGGGTATAAAAATTGCTGTAATTGGCTTGAGGCATAACGCATTGTAGGAAAGTGGGTTTCTGCTGCAGTAACCCCCCCCCCCACAAACATTTTGCCAGATTTCTGATGCACTTTGACTTGACATACCCTGGATCCCTGCCAATCAGGTTCCCAGGGCCTGTGTTCTTTCCCAAAATTGTACCTTTGTACCTTCAATTGGCATCTCTCTGGCCACATGTAAGTCCCTTGTCAAAGGTACCATGGGTACCAAGGGCACTGTGACCAGGGAAGGCCTCTAAGTGTTGCAGCACATATTGTGCCACCCTTAAAGGTCCTGTACCTTAACACAAACACACTGCCATTGCAGGCTGCTTGTTTTGGTGCAGAGAAAAGTGAAGATTCGACATCGCACACATACCTGTGGTAGCATACTATTCAGCATAATAAAATCACACTGATGCCAGTGTGGGATTTATTATACAATGTTCTCAGAGGGCCTCTTAGAGATGCCCCCAGAAAAATGACCAGCCTCTGGCGGGTTCCCTGACTAGTAGACACCAGCCTGCCACCATAACACATGTTTCTGGACCCCTGGGGTGGGAGCTTTCGCTCCCTGGGCCCAGAAACAAAGCCTTTCCTGGGCGGAGGTGTTCACATCTCCCTCAGGTCAGGAAGAGCCATCAAAGGTAAGGGAGCATCAATGGCCTTGCTGCCTTTTCAACGCAACACCCCAGCCTCTCCTGCTATCAGGAGCAGGCTCCCTTCCTGTCTCACCCCCGTTTTGGCGGGAGGACAGGCGGGAAAAATTAGAGCAGCCCAGAAGGTGTGCTCACCTTTGCCAACCCCACCCCTCAGGTGGGGAAGGTGAGGTGAAGCCCACTCTTCAGTGCCCGCCATCTTGCAGATGGCAGGTACTCTCCAATCAGGATAAAGGATTGTGCCCACTCCCCCACGTGGAGTGAGCACACCAAGGTTGTAGCCACCCCAAGGTCAGTAGCCCATTGGCTACTACCTCGAGACCCCCAAAACGCCCCCTAAATATAGTATTTAGGGGGCAGCCCTGAACCCAGAAAGCAGATTCCCGCAACCTACAAAGAAGAAGGACGAAAGAAGACACAAAGCAGAGGAGCTTGCAGAGAAGAGCTGACTTGGCCCCAGCCTTACCACCCTGTGTGCTGTTTCTAGAGATCCTGCGCAAAAAGTCACCTTGTCCTGCAGCCAGTGACCTCCAGAACCCCTGGGAGGACTTCAACAATGACTGGGTCTCCAGTAAACAGCAGCTCGGTTCAAAAGAATCTCCAAAGAAAGACTCCAAGCATGCTGAAGACAAAGAAACCTGACGCCTGGAACCGCTATTGCACCCGTTGCCTACGGCCCGAGTCCAAGTGGCCCACCATTCCCAGCGAGGTCCCCTAGCACTCCAGAGTCCGAGTCCACCATGGGTTCACCCCTCCAGGACTCCCCAACGCCACCTGCAGCTTCTGCACGGAGAACCCCCAACCGCAAGTGGCCCAGTAAGGTGAACTCCGACCTCAAAAGGCACCCCTGCATTCAGTTGCCCTGCACCCTGGAGAAGAGGACCTGAGGTGCACCTACGTCCAGAGCCAACAAACTTACCTGCCTAGTTGTTGATTCCTCCCGGAAGACTTCCTGGACCGAGCCTGCAGCCAAAACAGAAAATTGGCAACTCCCATTGGAAACAACAGGGCACCAAATCAGCACCCTGCACCCGGCCGCCCCTGTGCCGCTGTTGGTGCACCTTGTGTGCTAACTCGGATCCTCTTTTGCCTTGAGCTTATCCCTAGGAGCTCTGCTTCCTCAACCCTGTGGCTTGCCCGAGAGCAGCCACCAACCGACGGCCCCCCAGGACCCATAGGCTAACACTGTGCTTCAGCACTCTGCACCCGTCCGCCGTATTGCCGCTGAGGGTGCTTTTTGAGTGCATCCTTGACCCTGGGGGAGTCCTTGTTCTAACCCCAGAAACTCAACCCCAAAGACTGATTGCTTACCTGCAAACCGTTAACCTCATTTTTCTCCATAGGATTCTACTGACTGTTTTCCTCTGAAAAAGGTTTAAGTGTGAATTTGAGTTTGTATGGAAACCTAAGCAATTCTGTTTTAATGCAAAACTGTTTTACTTACCCGTGTCTAGGAAATGTCCCAGTGTGATATCTAGGCATATCACACTGCGTAGAAAAAGTAATCTAAAAAGCACTCTAAATAGTAATCTGAAAAGTAATCACAAAGTAATTACAAATACCTAATGTCTTTAAATGTATTAAAAACCTGTAACAAAGTCAGTTCCATCCAGCTTGCTTGTTTTGAACAACCTGTCTTGAAAAGTATCATTTTACTTACTTGTAACAAGTCCTGCTTTGTTCCAAAAATAAAATACAACAAAGAAATATTTTTGATACAAACAATTGGTCTGAATTCAGTCTTTGAGTGTGCAATATCATTTCTTGCCTGAGTGTGTACAATAAATGCTTAACACTATCCTTTGTTAAAGCCTTACTGCTCACCCACACTATCACAAATAGAGAGTAAGGTATTATCTACTTTTACCTCTGTAAGCCTTTGGGGTTCCACTGGACTCTGTGCACACTATACCTTACTTTGGTATAATATATACAGAGCCAGTATAAATCACCAAACATCACCAAATATACCCAGCGGTACATAAATTACCATAAGAGGATAGGAGGCATTGTACCTACCCTCCTACTACATACTATGTGGTAGGGATTCCCTGATATGACACCGGAGCCTCTTTGCTCCATCTAGGACTCAGTGGTTTCCAATCTGTGCGCTGCGGCACCCCAGTGCACACCAAGCACAGAGGGGCAGATTTACAAGCACCCTTCGCCACCAGTACGTCACTTTTTGTGACATACTGGTGGCGTATTTCACTGCTCCATATTTACAAGGACAGGAAAAGCCACCCTGCGTGACTTTTCCTGTCCTTGTAAATATGGCCCCTTTACACGCAGCACTTTGCGTGAAAGGGGCGTTCCATGGGTGTTGCTGTGGGTGTTCCCACGCAACACCCATGGAACCAGACACATTTCCAGATTTACGAGGAATCGTAAATCTGGAAATGCGTCAGTATGCTACGTCACCCTAGGGGTGGCGTAGCGAGGCGCAACGAGGAGAAATGTTTTCATTTCTCCTCGTTTTTTCCTCTTTCAATGCGTTCTGCATTCTACAGCACGCATTGAACGAGGAAAATGCCTGTAGTGATGCAGGCATGCTTGCACCATGGTGCAAGGGTGCCTGCGCCGGTGCATGGCAGCTGTTTGTGCGCTAGCGCAGGGGAGAGCACAGGAATGCAACATATTATTGTAAATATGTCGCATTCCTGTGCTCTGAAAGTGACTCAGTGCGGCGCAGCCAAATGGCTTGCGGAATGCACTGAGTCACTTTCTCGTAAATCTGCCTCAAAGTTTGGAAGCCACTGTCCTGTATATAGAAATACACAGCAGTTTGTTAAATGCAATTTGAAACTGCACCGCTAGATGGCAATGTTACTTAAACATACAACAGTGCATTTTTAGGTCGAGCCTATAGCGGCAGCGCATATGCGCTGCACGCTTTGCGAGGCATGCAGTTATCTAGTATGGAGTGGAAGCTCCGTGGAAGCTTCGCCCACTCTCCACCCATGTTTTTAATTGGCTCCTGTCATTGTCTTTCTTATATGCTGCTGTCTGATTGATTATGAGGCTTGTTAGTCCCTCCTTATTATGGCCATGTCGTCATTTGTATCCTTCCACGGCTACTTGCCCCTTTACTTCGAGTGCTGTACGGTATGCTTTGTTTAGATTGTGAGCACTATTTACTTCCCCTGACTCACCCCCCAGCAGTCCATGCCTTCTCGCCCTCCCCTTTCCCCCACCCGCCTGCAATCCTGTGTCCGCACTCATGTTTGCAATGCAATAGGTCTCGCGTAAATGCGAATCCTATTGCATTGCAAATGCTTGTGTTTTTTGTCTTTCTGCAAGTAATGGTGACGTAGATCTAGGGGCCCTGTGCGAAGGGTGCCATAAAGTGATGATGCAAGAGGGTGGGCGTGACTTGGTGAGCTGGTGGGGCGGGCGCAGAGTCTCAGCTAGTCCCTCTGCCAACACAGGCTGATTGTGCTAGCTTTGGTTGTTGCCGCTGTGAGCACCTAACTGCTGCCGCCACCATGGCCGGAGTACTGGCCCGCAAGGGCATTGACTACATGAAGAGCAAGGACTTCAGGGACTATCTTATGAGGTACGTGTCCGGTTGTCCATGCAGCGCCTGGTTGTGCGCCAACAGGCCAGAATGCAGCCGAGTGCCGCGGTCTGGCAGCCTGGGGGTCGAGGGACGGCCGTGCAGGCCCTCCCCCCGGGTGACATGTGTGTGATCTGGCTGTGAGTGGGGCCTGGATGTGCACACACAGCAGGGGTATTTATTCGGTGGGTGGACTCCATCCCCACATTCCAGTCCTTTCCTACGGTTGTAGTTCCCATATTTGCGATGATCACGGTCCTCTGGGAATGGAGCGCCTTGTGCTTGTGCAGGGGGAGACTGGTCGTTTTTGGGTGGAATGTGTGGCTGCATGCCTCGCTCATGTGGGGGCTCCTCTGTGCTTCGGCACGTTGATGGGAACGGCCTGGTTTGTGCTTCTTTTGTGGGGCCACTTTGGGGTGGTTCGGAGATGGGAGCTCCGTAGACTCATATTTTTTGATGGTTTAAGTGTTGGCGCAGGTGTTCATGAGTTTCGAGGCAGCGGCGAGTTGGTGAAGCATGGTGCAGGGGTACTCCCTTTGGAGGTGGACCATGTGTTTCAGAGGTGGTGGAGGCTTGCCAGATGGCCAGGGCCACTGGAGTTGTGCGGCAGGGGGGGGCCGGGCTATGCAGCCGGGTTGTTGAATTGTGCTGGTGTTGCGTCATTGTTTGTCATTTCCTAACTTGTTGACACTGTCAAGGCAGTGGTTGTTCCTCATTCGTTACGGTTTGACACTCAAATGTAGTGGTGGGTGGCAGAGAGGTGGCCAGTCGGGGTTTTCGGGGGGCCTTCCACTGCTCTGAAATGCGTGTTGGTGCACTTTTTGTTGCTTTTGATCGATTTGAGCTGGAATCGAAGTTTGTTTTTTGTTGGAATCTGCGGACTGTTCAGTAGCTGGTGGATTGTGTGATGGATGTGGCAGGTCTTGTGGTGTGCGAGGGGCACAGCAGCCGCACAGTTGCGTGGTTCAGGTGGCTCTGCGGGTGACCGGCATGTTGGGTGCACCCATTGGAGGGCCCTGGATGCTGGTTGGTGAGGTGGCATCGCTGTGCGGCATTTGGAGTTTGGAGTGGCGGGGCACTTGTAGACTGAGGTTGCCTTGTCGTGGCCGGTGTTTGGAGGTGAGCTGCAGTGGTGCTGCTGCTTTGGAGTGAGGCACGGGCATGTGCAACATATTTTTGAAGTCCTTGTTTGAATTTTTGTTGCATTTTGTGTGCATAATTTTGTACATGTTTTTTTCGCTCCTACAGTTCCCATGTGAATATTGCTGCGGTGGCGCCCCCTTTCGTTGGCCTGTCTTTCTCTGGGTATTGGAGGTGGGCACGTCGGCAATTCTGGAGAGGGCCAGGTTTGAGCCGAATCGGGGTTCTGGTTTTGTCTGGGAGCTGCAGCGGTGCCGATTTTGGCATGTGGATCACTGAGCAGGTGTCATGTGAGATACAATACAAGACTTTAAGATAAGAAGGGGATCTTTGACATTGATGTATAGCGTTTGCTGGAGTGGTGGCAACACATGGGAGACCTTTTGTTTTGTGGCACCCAGTGGCTAGGTGGAGTGCCATGAGGTGTCGGCTTGTCGGGTGCACTCCACACAGACATGTGGCGGTGCATGGCCGGTGCACGGGTTGGGGGTACACGCAGGTGCACAACGCCCACCCACTATTTTCACAGGGTGGATGCCATCCCCCCTGCCAGGAGGTTGGGCCCCACAGAGGTGTGCTGGGCTTGTCCCAGTGTGGGACACCAGGACACCTTCAGCAGCGCCTGTACCTTGTCTGCTTTCAATTCCCAGCAGCAACGTGCCGGCAGCAGGGAGCTTTTTTTCACCTCCCTCAGGCTGGGCCAGGGTTTGGGGGCCATCAGGCCTCCTTTTGTTTGAGTGTCCTGCCTGGAGGCCCTGGACCCTCCCGCTTGGGTGTGGATGCCATGGAGGGGAAACGGGGGCACGCGGCTTGTTGTCTCCTCGCGGGTACTTGAGAGAGGCATGCTTTTGCCTTTGTTCGGTCCCTGTGTATGAGATGCATGCACTGTGGAATTTTGGATGTGTTGGTCTGTCCCAGTGTTTGCACGGGTGGCAGTTTCTTTTGTGGCATTGCGCGGCCAAGTGCGGGGTATCGGGCTCTTTGCGTGGCGGGTGGCATGTACATTGTACATTGACGGTGAATCATGTGCATGTGTGGATCGGTGTGCAGGATGGGTTGCATAGGACTGGGTTGCAGGGTGTGGGAGTCTCATTTCCTTTGTGTCTCGCTGTGCTATATTGCAGGGATTGCAGTTTGGGAACTGCAGGAAACAGGGGGATCTCTGTGTTGGAGGCGGTGGCCCACTTTGCTATCTACTTGGAATGGGGATCTGTCATCTGCATGTTGCGTGATGTGCTTTGTGGGAGACACATTGGCAGTGTACTACTTTGATCCAGGTCTGGGACTTCGCGGGGCACAGATCTCTCAAGCAGGTGCGTTGAACTCCACAGTTGTCTCACCATTGTCGCTATTCCCTGGGATTTGCTGGGCACCTTTGCAGCGGATGCCTTGACCCGATCGGGTGTTTTGAAGTGTAGACTTTGCAACCAGTTTGGGCTTGGCAGGTCTGCTGCCATGCTTCTCCTTGTTGCTGATTTCTTTGTGGCATAGCTTGAAGGAATGGATGCAGGGCCGTTTCTACCATTAGGCAACACTAGGCGGCTGCCTAGGGCGGCAAAAGGGGGAGGGCGGCAAAAAACACAAGTTCTCCCCACGCCCCAACAGTAAGCACGCCCTGCTGTCCTCGCTCTTCTGGGCCCCAGCAGTTCAAGAAGCCCCCAGAACTCGACCGTTCAAAAGTTTTCAATGATAGTTTCTCCAGTACAGCCTGTTTCCAGGGCCTGTGGGTCCTCACACCCTCTTCCTTTCCTATCTCCTTTTCCTGTCCCTCTGTACCTCTCACATCTCTCCTCCCCTTACTATTCATTCTTTTAACATTTTGTGACTCAGGCACCCGCTGAGCACGTTTATTGTGTCGGAGTTTTGAGTTCTTGTAGGTGACTTCGGCACCAGGGAGTGTGTGCTGCGGCCGGGGAGTAACGCAGCCTCCTGCGGCGCAGGGGGTGGGGCAACCATCCAGGGGCCCCCATTTACCCCAAGGCCAGTGAATACCTGTGACAGATGGACTCGGGCCCCTCGTTACATTCTGCAGAAGCTGCCTCCCCCATAAAAATAATTTTGCGTTGCGCCCCTGGTGTGCCCTGTGTAAAGATGCTGCTGATCAGCAAACTCTGTATTAGGGAGATCGCACTAGAGGTGTTTTTATTCTGTGGAAAATGCTTTGATCCGAATGTATGTTTTAGAAAAAAGAAGTAAGACAAATCAATTTCTAAAGCCCAAATCGTGCCCCTTAAAACGAGCTGCCAGGTATTATATTTGATTGGGGGGGGCAGGCACCTTTTACGGAATCCCAAAGGAAGACAATGAATGAGTTTAAAGTAACTCATTATAGAATGCGCTGCCGTGATTTAAAAATATTAGGATAAAGGAACCTGCCAGCTAAAATTAAGTGAAACTGTTGAAGTTCCACAATAAAATCTTTCTCCTCACCTAGGCAAACATTGCATTTCATGTGGATTCCCGTTTTGTACACCCACCGGTGCATCTGCACAGAAGGTTGAGGCGCGTCTAGATTTATCCGGAAATGTGTATCTTTATTGGGTTTGCTGCAGAACTGCTTATTTAAAGTTTCCCTCTGCATCTCGCCTTGTTTTTTTACTATGGTGATAGTCGGTAGTGTGAGCCTTTGAATAAGTGATGTGGCCGGCATTTAATGGGCCCCGGTTCACACAATGTGCTCAAGTGGCGAAGCTGGGATTACAAGACACGTCTTGTAGTTTGGGTTTGTCAGCAATCCAGGTGAGAATTGAAATCTTCAAGAATACTAAAACTGGCACTTTGAATGATAAAAGGTGCCAGCAAGGAGCACATGAAGTGGGTAAAACCTGATCTGAAGCCTGGGGGAGGCAGCTCTGCCTGAAATGGCATTTATTTCACATTTATAGCACAACTCTACCCAGCTAAGGTGTCAGTGCTCTTACACAACAGCAGAATTTGGGCAGGTTTGGGCAGTCGGCAGTGGGGAGAGTAAGGTGCAACTAATGAGAGCAAGGGAGGGGGCGGCATTTTTCAATTCTCGCCTAAGGTGGCAAAACACCTAGAAACGGCGGGATTGCGCCACTTTTTTGGTACAGCCCGACACCGAATCTCATTTGTTGAGTCTCATGGTGCGCTTGGGTGTACTCATGATATACCTGATGGTCATGTGTGTGGGGTTGATGCCTTGTGTCGCTTCCGGTGATGTCACTTCCTTTGTCGCGTGCGGAGTCGCGTGTCGTGACATCGTGGGCTGTGGTGGCGCCCGTCATGGTTTCACTTGCATAAAGCTTGACCTGGTTGATCCCCCCCACTTCTTTTTTTGGGACTTGTGCCCTGTACGTAATTGTCGTGATTGCATTTGAGAGATGTTTTTGTGCGGCTCACGTCCTGAGCTGGGGCGCTTCAGAGTGCTTTCGGGTGTGGGTGAGGCACTGGCGTAGCAAGGGGGGGGCGGAGGGGGCAGTGCGCCCCGGGCGGCACGAGTTTTGGGGGCGGCGGCGGCGGCGGCAGCTAAATTCACTGCCAGCACCCCCCCCACCCCGCTCTTAAGCGCGAGGCGGCAAAAGGCAGAGACCGCCACGGGCGGCAGAGTGCCTAGCTACGCCACTGGGGTGGGGAAACTCGAGGCTGTCGGGGAAGGCGTTTACCTGCGGTGGTGCCATTTGGGCAAGTGGAGGGGTGGGGTGTGGGCCCCTGTTTCCTGGTTGCACATTGTGCTGTTTGCCGTTTGGTGTCATCGGTTATGCTTATTGCTTGGGTCTTTCACTGGCGAAATGGGTGTACGGTGGAGACATGTGGCCTTGCGGCTGGAGCGGTTGGCCTCGGGGCTGTGTCACAGATCCCATGCTTTTTTGGGTCGAGCATTCAAGACCTCTTGTATGTACCTTGGTGTATACTTGTATGTGTGTGTGCTTTGTGGGCTCGGGAGATCAGCCCTAGGATTTGTCTGCTTCTGCTTAGGGACTTTTTTTCTGTTCGGCTGCCTCTATTTAACTGTCTTGATGGAGGACGACCAGTGGAGGTCAGTGGATTGCCGGGGTTGGTTTCTGCCGAGGGACTTTGTCTTTTTGTTTTTCTGGCGGCTGCCTCTATTTGGCTTTCTTGATGGAGGACGACCAGCAGAGGTCGGTGGAGTGCCGGAGTCGCCTTGGCATTCTCTGGATTCCAGTCCATGGGGATTGTCTTCCACGAGCACCCGTGGACAGTAATGTTTTTTTCGGGTCTTGTATTTTCGGTGATGTGACCACCGAGGGCCCTGATTTTGTGTTGGGGACAGGGCTTTGGACTGTGCCATTTCCTGCTGAGGGGCAGTGTTTCTCTCCATGTATTCCCATGCCTGGCGTGTCGCGCGGTTTGGTGCTTGCTTTCCCTCCATGTTGGAGAACAGTGGATGTTTCGGCGCCCGGGCTGCTGTGCTGCATGGCTAGGTGCATGTAGGGTCCCAGGGGCGAGACCGAATGCATTGCAAATGCTTGTTCTGTTTATATGCACGTTCATCACTTTTTCAAAGCGTGTATAGGAGAAATACTTATTATTACGGGGCAGCATCAGAAATGGGTTTACATGTAGATGAGTTTAATTATAATATTTCCATTTTGTTCACCCTTTACCCACAAGACTATGTCGTATGATACCTACATAAAGCACTGATGAATGTGAAATATGCAATTTACTTTAAATTCAGTCCGCTTGTGAAAACTGATTAGCCATACTTAGACTAAGGGAGGCATTCCATGGCCTAACAATTATCATATCTATGTTTAAGTCGACTGTTAAGAAACAGATCAAAATTTGGTTTCTACGAGCAGATTTCACTTATGTAACCATCAAACTATCACAAAATCTATATTACATCCCTTACAACATAGGTCACTTAATACACAGGTGGGACCATTTTTCAGGTCCCGTCTTACAGAGATGCAAATATCCACACTTGATGTGGTAGCAAGATGGTTGCAGGTGTGTGCAGGTTTGTGGAAAGATTGTACAATCTCTAGTCCTTATCATGTTCTATTGCAAAAGCTTAGGTGGACTAGGTATCAAGTACTTGAAGTGCTGCCTTGATGATCTTGATGAGCTGTGCCGAACAAAATCTTGTAACGTTATCCATGAATTCCAAACAACAATATATGTGTAATTATATAGTTTCATTTTTATCTGATTTAAAAGAATGATGTATTTTAAATTATGGTATAGGTTTTGTATAGTGTTGGGAAAATGGGTTCAAACCTATGAAAACTCTATTTTTTGCTTTTTGACCTCTAGCATTCGGATCTTAGCTATAGGGCGAATGTACCTATTGGAGCGTCACCGACAGTAAGCTCTGCTAAAATTGGATTGTGAGGTGCAGCCTATAGAGCTCACCATTTAATACAAGGCCAACTGCATAAGGGGTTCTAAGTAGGTTGCAGGAGTCATGTGTAGATAATGTGTGTACTGTCCATGTTGCATGTGTGGGTGACTCTCACAACAGACACACTCAAGACTAATGAGCCTGGCTGTAGCTTTTGCTTAGCTCTAAAAATGGCAGCCCATTTTCATGGTAACATGCATGTTCAAGTCTGGCCAATTTGCTGCACATGTTTGCATACGGAGACCTAATTTTAGTGTTTTGTGCCTTTTTTTAGGTCTGCCTGAACCTGTGATGTCCTGATAATAATAGCAAAGGCCGCCACCAAAGGGGGCCTATAGGGCCGGCGCCATAACCGACGCTGAGCCCCGGACGAAACCGGTTTTCGCGCCAAGGAGCAGGGAAGCTCCCGCGCCCCCCCCCGCTGCGACCGCCAGAGAGGCGCCGGCCCCCTTGGCCAATGGGGGCCTAGGCGTAATACAAACCCCCCAATGGGGGGAGGCCATGCAGAAGGCGGCCCAGCACCTGGGGGGGATATAAGCACTGCTCCCGCAGGTAAGCTCCTATCTTTGGGAAGCGGGGGAGCAGCACCGGCGAGAATCTTTGTACCTGTTGGAAGATCGTGAGGAGAAGCACTGTCCGGAACCAAGCCCGTCCGGGTGACCGCCGTGCTGCAGAGGACGACCAGGTGCCCACCCCATGTGCCCTTAGCGGTGGACTCGCTGTCCGTCGACCAGGAACAGCCTTCCGCATTCCCGCTCCCACCCTCGAGTCGGCGGCTTGCAAAAGGACGACCAGGTGCCTACCCCAGCGTCCTGGAACAAGCGGAGCATTTTTCCGTCTGCCACCCACATTCCCGGGGGGCATCGGGACCTCGTGGAAGCGTCGCTGCACGCCAGGCAAGTCCCCGGCGGCGAAACCTTTTCCGTGTGTTAGGGACACTGCGGATGATCGGGAGCCCCGCCAACCCGGAAACCAACGCAGCGGCAGACGACCGGCACAGCGGACGACCGGGAGCCCACCCCGGCCTCCGGGGGGCGCCAGGAAAAGGATCGGAGCACAGCGGACGACCGGGAGCCCACCCCGGCCTCAGCGGCCATGAAAGAAGACATCGCGGCGTGCAGGGGGCCGGAGTCGGGACACAGGCGTGGTGAGGTTCGGGAGCGCTGGGGTGTGGAGGCGTGTACCGGTAAGCCCAGCGGTGGGAGTTTGAGGCTGCCGGACATCGGCGCAACTACCATACAACTCTCCTTTTCCCACGAACTCACGCGGCAGGCGGTCTCCGGCACTGCACACCCCCAGTCAATCCCGGCTTTCCACTCTAGAGCCAGGAGCGCGCGCCGCCGAGAAGCCGGAGCAGGCGCGAGAGCAGAGCCTTAAAGGGGCAGGCGCCTCGGTCTCGGCGCCCGGCTAATAATATAAAATAAAAAAAAAAAGGGGAGGAACACAAGGCCTGGGGACCACATTTCCCCCGCACTGGTGGCTGAGCAAACTGGCTTGGCAGCCCTGACACGGAGGCCTTGAAGGGACAGGAGCCTCGGACCCAGCAGAGGCTTACACAGTGCGATCAGCTGGGGGCTTGGTGCATCAGGCTGCGGCAGCACCTTGCATTAATAAGCGTCCACATCTGACCCCCACAGCAAGGGGTGGACAACAGCGCTTGGTGCATACATTGGCGGCAGCACCCCGCAGTGAAGCACGTAAGGGGGAGGCTGCAGGAGGATCACGAGTGGGCAGCTGCTACGGCGACAAGAGAGATGGCAAAGAAGGGGAACAAAAGTCAGCAAGAGGACCTCAACGACCTGCTGCACCGGATCCGGGCGGCATCGGAAGTCCACGGGAGCGAATGGCTGCGGCCCCTGCAGGAGGACGCAGGGGAAGGGCCAAGTCACCAGCATCGGAGCGTGCCCGGCACACCAGCAGCCAAGCGACAGAGGAGGGCACCGGCCAAGCTCGCAGAGGCGGCAGCTCCCAAGAAGGCCCCCCAGAAGAAGGCCCAGCCACCTGTAGCCAGCACGGCGGCGGTGGGACCGAGCAGGGGGACACTGGATACAGCAACAAGCGGTGAGCATATCAGTGCAATTGTGCAGGAATGCCTCAAGACTATGGCGCCACTTTTTATGCAAGGGTTAGTCAGGCAGGCTGGAGCACCGGGTGCGCAGGCAGGAGGGCGGCAAGGAGACACGGGAGGACCAGGGGGGATAGGTGCCCAGGCAGGGGAAGAGTCCTCGGGGTTACCATGGCACCTGATAGACCCCGGCCACGCGCGCAGGCAGCGCTTAGGGGACCAGATCACCCCGGGGGGTGGGGGCGAGCCGGGATCACCCACAAGGGCTTGGGGGGGCACGCCCCCGGCACCCATCCCGCCCACCACACCAGCGGCACCCGACGCATATACACGCCCCTCTCCGGGCCCGGTGTCCTTAACTACCAGGGCCACAGGGCTAGCTAGCCTCATACCGCTGGCAGTCAAGGAAAGAATTTGGAGGAAAGAATTCATTGACATCTTTTCCTTGCTAGAGATACAGTTAGAGGGGCTTGACTTGACCACCTGCGATAAGAGGGACGAGGACAAAAGGGAAAGGAGAAAAGAGCGCAAGGATAGGAATTTTGATAATTGGCTAGACGCGTTCCGTATAATGGCCTGTATTATAGTGGAAAAATTCCCGCGCTGCGCAGCCGACCTATGGCTGTATGAGTCCAACATCCACAATGCGCAGAGACAATTCCCAGGCGAAGCATGGCTGGAATATGATAAGGGGTTCAGGCTAAAGATGCAAACACACCCAGAAATGGAGTGGAACGAGGAGGACGTATCGGGATTCATTCACAAAATGATGGTGGCAAGGGAGGCCAAGTCATGGGGGTAGAAACGAGCAGTCCTTTCGAGGGTCCGCCCACAAGGGGAAGGGGAGGCCATTTAATAAGCCCAAGCAATTCAACTCGTGGAGAGCACCTCACAACAACGGAACATCAGCTATCTGCTGGAAGTTCGAATCCAACGAATGTACCTACGGGGCACCGTGCAAGTTCCAACATACCTGCTCCTCCTGCGGGGGGGGCCACCCGGCGGCAGGGTGCAAGCGCAAAAAAGACCACAAGGGAGACAGGAAAGAGAAAAAGAAGCAATGATCTGAGAGAAGGGGGCGCGGGGGGGACTATGGGTTTCCAAACTTACAGGCTAGCACGGTCCCCCATTAACACGCACCTGTTGCGCAAGCTAGCCAACGGCTACCATAACAGGACTGACGCCGACACCCTAGTCCACGGCTTTGAAGAAGGCTTTCCCATCCCGTTCACAGGCCACCTCCCACCAGGCAGTGTTAGAAACTTGAAATCAGCGATGCAACACCCGGGGGTAGTAACGAAGAAAATAGAGAAAGAGAGCGTCCTGGGGAGGATAGAGGGCCCCCTGCCCGATCACATGATAAAGGAACTGGTGATCTCTCCTTTAGGGGTAGTCCCCAAGAAGGAGCAAGGGCAATATCGATTAATTCATCACCTGTCATTCCCCGACGGCGCTTCCGTAAACGACGGGATTAGCACGGAGGTATGTTCAGTGACCTACTCCACGATAGATGATGCCATCGACCTAGTTAGGGCGACGGGCCCAGGGGCCCTCATGGCAAAAGCAGACATCGAGTCCGCCTTCCGCTTACTCCCAGTCCACCCCTCCAGTTTTCATCTACTAGGTTTCCAATGGGAGGGCAAACTATACTTTGACAAAGCTATGCCCATGGGGTGCTCGGTGTCGTGTGCCTATTTTGAATTATTTAGCACCTTTATGGAATGGGTGCTACATGTAAGACACCCGTCAGGCGGAAAACTCCACTACTTGGACGATTTCCTATTCACTGGTCCCGCGAAATCCGACGAGTGCGGAGACACCCTATCAGCATTTGTGAAGTTGGCTGGGGAACTAGGGGTCCCACTCTCAGCAGAAAAAACAGTAGGCCCGGCGACCAAAATCACATTCCTGGGAATAGAGCTAGATTCCGTCGCCGGGACGTCCAGGCTCCCCCCAGAAAAGGTGGAAGATTTCAGGGGGGAAATCAGGAGCCTCCGCGGGAGGGAGAAAGCAACGCTGAGGGACCTCCAGAGACTCATAGGCAAACTGAACTTTGCGGCTAGGGTAATCCCAGCCGGCAGGGCATTCGCCAGGCGTCTGACCCAATTGACATGTGGGCTCACCCAGAGACACCACCATGTCAGGCTCGGAGCAGAAGTCAAGAAAGACCTAGCAATGTGGGACACGTTCCTGGCAGACTTTAACGGTGTACTCATCTGGAGGGAAGGCTGGATGACTAGCAAACAAATCGCGCTATACACAGACGCATCAGGTAGCACAGGTTTTGGGGCAATCCTGGGTAAGAAGTGGTGCGCAGGGCAGTGGCCTGGCAGCTGGCACAAGACGGACAGGACCAATAATATCACCTTTCTGGAGCTATTCCCCATCATAGTCGCACTCACAGTCTGGAAGCGCGAGTTGCCGAGCATGAAACTAACACTATGGTCCGACAACAAGGGGGTAGTGCAAGCAGTTAATAAGGGGACAGCCAGATGCCCGGATACACTTCGACTAATGCGCAGATTGGTTAAGTTACAGCTGGAAAGCAACATAGACCTGCGGGCGCGCCACGTACCAGGGGTGGACAACGAAGTGGCAGACGCCCTGTTCCGGGCACGGATGGAGAAGTTCAGGGAGTTGGCGCCCAGCGCAGAGCAGGAAATGACCCCTTTCCCGGGCCAACTGTGGGACCTGGCGGGATAGATTTGTCAGAGCTGGTCAACCAAGCCCTCACCCCGGAAGCCGCCAGGAGATACAAAACGTATATTAATACTGTAATGCGGGTGGTGGGGATCCAGTCACTGGGCAATACGAGTGCCACCGGCAGGGCAGCAGAACAGTTCATACAGTGGGCATTTGATGCCCAGAAGTCCAGATCATGGACACAAGCCCACCTGTCCACCGTGGCATATTACGCCAAGCTAGAGACCGGGCTGGATCCCGTGGCCACACACTACACTAAGGCAGCAATGAAAGGGTGGAGGCGCGCAGAGGGCGCAAGAAGGGACACCAGACGCCCGATAGACTATACAAAGCTGGGGGCCCTGTTGGGTGCACTGCGGGGCACAACAAAGGACAATTTCGAGCACCTACTGCTCAGGGCAGCCTTTTCTACCGCCTTCTTTGGGGCGTTCCGCATTAGCGAACTAGTAGCGCCTGCAAGGACAGGCCCAGCGGACCACTGCCTACAGGCAGGCGACGTCACACCGAGAACAGGGGAGATAGAGCTACTACTCAGGCGTTCAAGACAGACCAAACCGGTAAAGGGGCGGTGGTGAGGTTACGGTGCATTAAGGATAAGAACTGCTGCGCGGTGTGCTGTCTGCTCGCCTTTATGACAATCCGTCCAGCCGGCGAAGGCCCTCTCTTCAAGCACAGCGACGGTACACACCTTAGCAGATTCCAGTTCACCGCGATCATGCGCCTCACACTCAGCAAAGCAGGGCTGCCGCCGTCAGTTTTCGGGTCCCACTCATTCAGGATAGGGGCCGCCACGACAGCCGCACAGCATGGGATGTCTGAGGCTGGGATACAGGCCGTGGGGAGATGGCGGTCTAAGGCATACCGGACGTACGTAAGGCCCCAGCTGGTATAAAAAATAAAAAAAACTGAACCTCAACGCCGGCCAAGCCGAACAATTAAGTGACATGTTCTCATTCCCCCGGCAGGACGGAGACCGCGCTTGGTGTGGGTGGTGGGCCACTCCTTCATAACCCGGATGCAATCCTGGTGGCGCCAAAAGGGGTACAAGCGAGAAGGACGGCCAGCAGACACCTGCATAAGGTGGTTTGGCCAGCCGGGAATGAAATGGGAGCAGCTGCCGGCAAAACTCGCGGAACTACAAGCAGAGACTGTTTGGCACCCAGACATTTTGGTCATACACCTAGGGGGGAACGATTTGGCCAAGCGAGGGAGGCGCAATCTGCTTCAAGACATACAGAAGGATTTGACCGAGGCAGGCAAGGCGTTTGGGGGCACCACCATCATCTGGTCAGAACTGATCAGCAGGAACGAATGGCGAGGGGCCCAATCACAGAGCGCAGTTGAGAAATCACGGAAAAAGCTGAACCTCACCGTGAGCAAGCTCTGCAGAACCAATGGGTTTGAATCAGTTAGGCACGGGCTCATCCACACAGGCTGCCCGGAGTTCTATGCGAAAGATGGGGTGCACTTGTCTGATGAAGGCATGGGTGTCTTCTGGAGCAACCTGTGGGGCGCAATGGCGTTAGCAGGCTGCAGATGAAAGAGCCGGCAAAGGGAGGTAGGGGGGAGCCGCAGGAAGACGGAAGCCTCCCTGGCGGCGTAGCGAGAAACTACGGGGATAATGGTTGGTACGGAGGCACACCGGAGTGCGGTGCGCCGGAATAGGACCACTCACCTTGGGATGCCTTACGGCTGGGTGAGTTGGCCTAAGGGGCGGTGTGTAGGACCACTCACTCTGGGATGCCTTACGGCTGGGTGAGTTGGCCTACCACAAGGGGGGTAGCTAACGGAGATGGCGCTCGCTGCCCAGCCCCCGCCGGGTGGCAGGGCACAACAAGAATCGGTAAGGTAGCGAGTTGTGGCCTAACTCCGGGGACGGAAGCTACACCCCCTGCGAGGGCAAATCCAACCGAACTAAGCAACGACCCAGTAGGGCCAAGAGACAATGTAAGCCTGCAAATGACCTGTACAACGAACTGTCAGTCTAATCTGCTATTGTGCAATGTACATATGATTTACGCAAACGCAATGTATAACGAGATGCAAACAAGGCACGACACAAAGATGACAGCTCGCCAATAATGATGTATGGCAGGATGCACAACAATAGGCAATATGTATATGCGTGTATTCCTAATAAAACTGCGGCCAACAAAGGACCACCACAAGAGAATGTATATGTTGGCTCATTTATGACAAGGAATACAGGGATGGAAAGTTGGGAGTGGGCAAAGTGCGGGGGTTATAGCAAAGGCCGCCACCAAAGGGGGCCTAGAGGGCCGGCGCCATAACCGACGCCGAGCCCCGGACAAAACCGGTTTTCGCGCCAAGGAGCAGGGAAGCTCCTGCACCCCCCACGCTGCGACCGCCAGAGGCGCCGCCCCCGGCCAATGGGGGCCTAGGCGTAATACAAACCCCCAATGGGGGAGGCCATGCAGAAGGCGGCCCAGCACCTGGGGGGGGGGATATAAGCACTGCTCCCCCAGGTAAGCTCCTATCTTTGGGAAGCGGGGGAGTAGCACCGGCGAGAATCTTTGTCCCACCCACCCACACCTAAGGAACGGCTATGTCGCAGTACGAAGGAACAGGCAAGACGCTGGCGAGAAACTACGGGGATAATGGTTGGTACGGAGGCACACCGGAGTGCGGTGCGCCGGAATAGGACCACTCACCTTGGGATGCCTTACGGCTGGGTGAGTTGGCCTAAGGGGCGGTGTGTAGGACCACTCACTCTGGGATGCCTTACGGCTGGGTGAGTTGGCCTACCACAAGGGGGGTAGCTAACAGAGACGACGCTCGCTGCCCAGCCCCCGCCGGATGGCAGGGCACAACAAGAATCGGTAAGGTAGCGAGTTGTGGCCTAACTCCGGGGACGGAAGCTACACCCCCTGCGAGGGCAAATCCAACCGAACTAAGCAACGACCCAGTAGGGCCAAGAGACAATGTAAGCCTGCAAATGACCTGTACAACGAACTGTCAGTCTAATCTGCTATTGTGCAATGTACATATGATTTACGCAAACGCAATGTATAACGAGATGCAAACAAGGCACGACACAAAGATGACAGCTCGCCAATAATGATGTATGGCAGGATGCACAACAATAGGCAATATGTATATGCGTGTATTCCTAATAAAACTACGGCCAACAAAGGACCACCACAAGAGAATGTGTATGTTGGCTCATTTATGACAAGGAATACAGGGATGGAAAGTTGGGAGTGGGCAAAGTGCGGGGGTTATGATAAAGCCTGTATCCCAGGTTTAATACATGGGAATGCATTCTCAAAGGCCGCAGGTCAGAGTCTCCGAATCCGATCTCTCCTGTTCTCCCTCCACACTGCTCTCATTATAGTCTCTCACCACCAGCCACCCACACTCTGCCTCTCTCTGCATCAGAAATCCTCAATCTGCACATCCCAGATGCCATTTCCTTCCTCCTCACCACCGGTCCTCCACTGCGTCCCGCATGCACCATCTGCATGCACCCCTCCACCACACAACCACCTCTCTTTCCTCACCTGCAAGCACCGACCTCTCTTCGTGCCACCTGTATTATTGGGCCAGATAGTAAACAGATTTAAGTTCACTTAAGAAAAGTCATTTAAGCCTTGAAAGCACTTAAACGGCCCTGAAGTTGATATATTTTCATTGCCTCTAACACTTAGTGCAAGAGTTAGGGTCAGCGGACCGCTGGCCCTTTCATAGATCCTAGTAATGTTTGATTCACAATCACATCTTATCCGACCTAGAGGTAGTTTCGAATTCGATTATTCACAGCATAATTGTTGTTGCTCAATTGGCTGGTACTGTTGACAGGGATTGGCAGTGCCAATGGATCTAGCTTGTTTTGAGCATGTGTTCATTTTTTGTGATGTGTCTAGATATGATGGTGAAGGGTTTACAGAGAGCGCTTGGGTGCTGCTTGCTGCTTTGATTTACTAGCAGGAAGGTTTCACTCATTTGGCAGTAGAGTGTCACTCACTGGGGACACTGAAGTGTCACACATGGGCAGTCTGGAGGCTTGGCAGCTATGCACCCACGACATCACTGGGCATATTTTGTGCCTTGTGATGGTGCGGGAATGTGGAGGGCAGGTGGGAGACACACACAATACTTGTTTCGTGTGGAGAAGGTGGGCGTTTAAGGACGTCTTGTCGGGCAGAGTTGAGACAAGAATGGAGACTGCAAATTTTGCCAAGGTGCGGGTAGGGGAGCCCGGGCTGCCTCACTGATACTGCATTGCATATTGATTGTAGTACCTTCATATGCTTCATCCCGGTTGTTTTCAGGTAGAAGGAAGGAGGTACTCCCTGGGCCGGGCTTGCATCCCCCTCACTCGCCAAGGAAGATGTAGGATGGTAGGGAGCCACTGGCAACAGCCATTGGGTCGAGAGAGCCACAGGTCAAAAAAGGTTTAAGAACCACTGGTATACACACACTGCCACTGTCGGTGGGGGACCTTGCTGGATCTCCCACATGCAAATCAATAGATGGGGCTGCCCATGAACGCGCGATGCAGCCCTCGCCCCATGGAGATTCATCTTCCCTCTGTGCCTGAAGCTTCGCAGGATCAGGGCAGCAATGTTGTTGACATCCTCTGATGAAAACAAAAGGCTGCGGCCAGCTGGGGGACTCCGATCAGGCCCTTCAGGGCCGGGATGACAGGGTGGCATGTCACCCACCCATCAGCCTTGACCTGCAACGTCATGTGGAATCTTCCTCTGTGGCAGGCCAAGGCGTGACATGGAGCTAGGTCTCCATCACTCCACTCTCCCCCTAACACTGAGCGGGAACCTTTGGGCATGTCATGCTGCGGGTCGGCTCTGGTTTCAGGAGCACCGCAGCCAGTATAAGGAAGCAGGGAGGTGGGCCTGGGGGCTCTCAATCTGGGGCCTCTCGTGGTGCGGCGCTTTGATAGACAGCGCGGCTCCATTCACACACAAAGGATACCGACTGCAGCCAGCAATGTACTTCTCCCTGGCCACTCCTCACAGGGGGGAAACAATGTGGCACTCCCAGCGCAGTTGTAGAAGAGAGCCCAACCACAAGGGAAGGTGGAGAAGGCTGCACGATGATCACCGCGCTGGTGCCAAGGAAGTTGAAAACACACGCTGTGCTTTAGCCAACAGCAGCGCTTGCCTGGAGTCCTTTAGAAATCCTTAACTGAGCAGGGAGGGGCCGTCCCTGGAGAGCACTGGGGTAATGAAGATCAGGCAGGCAGGCAACAGACCAGCACACTGGTTTCCTTAGCAGAGTGGCAGTCTCTCCAGCAGGCAAGCAGGGCAGCACAACAAAGTCCAAGTGTTGGTTTTCCTGGCAGCACAGCAGTTCCTCCTGGTGAAGTATGTGGAGCCAGGAGCATTTGGTTACAAGTGCCACGCAGTGTCTAAAATAAGGGGGCAGAGCCCTTGTACTTGCACTCAAAATCTCTTTGATGTGGAGGTAACTTCAAAAGAATTTTGGAAGTGCACAGTACCCTCCTTTCAACCCCAGCACTTGCTACAGACATCAGTAGGGGGAAAACCAGCCCTTTGTGTGAGGGCAGGGCCCAGCCTTTACAAATTTAAGTGCACCCCACCTCCCTCTCTCCCAGCCCAGGAGGAGCATCCAGTATGCAGATGAATGCAGATGCAACCCTGTTCTACCCAACTCTTCCGGAACGGTGGCTGTCTGGAAGGTATGCACAAGCCCAGCTCTCAATCTACCCTACATGTGGTTTGGAGACAGGCTGCAAAGAAAAAAGAGTCATAAGCACAGTGAAATGTCCACTTTCTAAAAGTGGCTTTTAAAAAATTGTAATGTAAAATCCACTTACATCAATAAGCAGGATTTATCACCACTATTCCAAACATACCAAGCATGACAACGCTACTCTTTTCAGATCAGAAATTACCACTGAAAACCATATCAGGGAAATCCCAATGCAAACCTATGAGAGGAGCTGCAGTCACAGCACTGAGAAACCAAATAGGCTATTTGTGCTATTTATCACTACCAGGACATGTCACACAATGAAGGCATATGTCCTAACTTTTACCTACAGAGCACCCTGCCCATAGGGCTACCTAGGGCCTGCCTTAGCTGCGACCTACATGCAGTAAATGGGGAGTTTCAGGCTTGGCAAGTAACTTTAAATGCCAAGTCAATGTGGCAGTAAACTGCACATGCAGGCCCTGCAGTGGCAGAGGCCTGAGACAGGTTTGAAAGGCTACTTCTGTGGTTGGTGCAAGCAGCTCTGCGGGCCCACTAGTAGTATTTAATTTACAGACCCTGGGTATATGGTACACCACTGTACAAGGGGCTTACAGGTGTAGAGCAATCATACCAAGTTTAAAGTAGAGAGCACGTGCACTCTAGCACTGAATATCAGTGGTAAAGTGCCCAGAGTCCTAAAGCCAACAAAAAAAGATCAGAAAAAATACAGGAGGAAGGCAAAAAGTTTGGGGATAACCCTGCAAAAAGGGCCTGGTCCAACAATTAGGTTACACACGCTGCAACACTTGCTATCACACACCCGATAAGACATGGGGCAGATCCACCCATACAATGTGTACCTCCCAACCTGCACTGCTTTGTATGCCTAGGGCAAATTACTGTTGCCTGAGTGGTGCTGACCGCTCTGCATCCTAGTCATTCTTAAAAAGATCTTCCTAACACCAGCCCCCACACAGTCACAAAATCCGACCCACTATACCACAAGACTGGCCGATACCCAGTCACAAAACCGATACACCATACCAGAAGACAGTCCAAAACACAGTCACAAAATTGACCCAATAAACCACAAAACTGGCCCACACAGTTACAAAACTGACCAACTACACCACAAGATTGCCTACACAGTGAGAAAACCGGCCCACTACACCACAAGACAGGCCAAAATACAGTACCAAACCCAACTCACTTCACAACAAGACAGACCAACACATTGCCACAAAACCGACCCACTACACCACAAGACAGGGCAACACAGTCACAAAACCGACCCACTACACCACAAAACTGGCCCACACAATCACAAAACCGACCCACTACACCACAAGACAGGCCAACACAGTCACAAAACCGACCCACTATACCACAAAACGGGTCCACATAGTCACAAAACCGACACACTACACCACAAGACAGGCCAACACAGTCACAAAACCGACCCACTACACCACAACACTGGTCCACATAGTCACAAAACCGACCAACTACACCACAAAACTGACCCACACATTGTCACAAAACCAACCCACTACACCGCAAGACTAGCCGGCACACAGGTACAAAACAAGCCCACAACCTGTTCTTTCAAACAGGTGCTTCTGGTCCTGCCAGGTTGACCTGCAGTTCAGTCCGACTCTGGCTGTACAGCACCAGTGAGCTATCACTGGCCCCAGACTGGGAAATCAAGGGAGGTGTGCACAGGGAACGTTCTCAAGAAACACTCCGCAACAAAAACGCATCGCAGTATTCTCATGGCTCAAGCGTTACAGTGGGTATGGACCAATGCTGTGGGCATCTTCTGCGCCTCACAAACCCCACTATCAGATTATGAGGCCACTGGCAGGGGCGTGTTGGCTGGGAGCTCAGGGGACCATCCCACAGGCAGTCACCAGTTCAAGGGTAAGGCGAGGCTGTGCAGTCTGTGGCTGCTACCAGGAGAGGGTGCTAGATCGCTCTTACAAGCAACAAAAGCTAGTCCCACCCTGAGAGCACAGAGGGGAAGCGTAAAATGAAATCCCACTTTTCCTAAGCGCAGCCCAAACCCCTCCAAGGGTCCTGCCTGCAAACTCTCCGTCTGAGGTGGTCATGGGCGCGGTGTTATGTTACTCAGTGCCTCTGACAGCCCCAGTGGGGAGTGGGGGGGAGAGGGGAGGGGGCTGGTGTAACTGTGGGGATGGAACAGTCCCTCTTGATAGGGTGCCTTCTAAGACCCCACGAAGATGGCTGATTTGCATATGTGGGGGAGTGGGGGAGGAGTGGAGCACTATCTTTAATAATGTATTACCATACACCATACCCATCTAAGACCAACAATAAAAGAATGATGGCTAGTATACATATGAAGAAATGGAGGGATATACTCTTAATACTGTGGTATGTCACTCTGTCGCCATAAACCAGAGAGTGAGACAGTCACAGCTGGCCTCCCTTTGGGGGGAGGCTTGTTCAGGCACCATGCCCCCTGGCGTGAGGAGAGGGGTATTAATTCTCTCATTTATTAAGACTGCTGTGCCCAGATGCCCGCAGGACTCACCTTCAGCGAGTAGATGAGCGCCACAATGCCCAGCGGGAGGCAGCAACAGAGAAGGTTGACGATGGAGAAACAGAGATAGTCTGGCTGATTGGCGAACACCACCGGGGCTATGACGGTAGTGCGGGTGACCGTGACGTCGATGGGAGCCCTCGGGTCGTCGCCGTAGAGCGGGGAGTAGCCCTGGTAACGGGGGTTCATGGGTGGCACCCCGACGTGGCCAGGCATGGAGTATCCTCCTGGTGCCCCTTGGTAGTACTGGGACGGTGGTGGAGGCTGGGCACCTGGAGGGTTCACTGCCCCGTAGGGTGGGGGCCCGGCGGGGGTCACATATCCTGCGGGTCCCTTGAGGTTGTCCTTCTCGTACCCAGGGTTCTCCATGTTCAAAACGTGTTTCTTCAACTTTCCCCACTCTGCCTGAAAGTCTCTCTCCCTCTCTCTGTCCTGTGAACTTTGTGTTTCACTTGGGGAAAGTCCGCACAGTCACGGTCTGGTGACTCATTTCGCAACCTGCGCACCGATTTGTCGTGGTTCTGTTATCTGACCGGCAGGCACCCAACCTGCGTATCAGGAAGTGGCCCTGCTGTTTTTCATGTGCGTGGGTTGAAGTTGTTGCTGTCTGGCAGCGAGAAATAAGCCTCGGACGCACCCTTTACAAACATCGACTGGGTCGCCAGAACTCCTGTCCTGTCACACACCCCTAACAAACTGCTGTCCCTTATCTCTGAGCAGAGATATTTAAGTCCCCTCACACTGCACAACCTTATCAGCTGTGCGTTTCGGAGGCTTCATTCAGAATTTTCAAGTTCATGTCAAGTTTATTAATAATACATCAGCTCTGCTGTTTTTTTTTCTCTTGCACTCTGGTACTTACAGTCCCAAATTTGTAATACCTAGTACACGTTTCTCCAACGTGTAGCTCCCTTTTCACCTGTAAGTAACTCTCCTACGTGCAGCCCCACCTACCAAACAGGAACATTTTTCTTGGTTGAATTAATATATGTACACCAACATTTAAAAGTGTGTATCTGAGACCAAAATGTATGTATTTTGAGAACTCTGAGCTAATGTTTGGAGGAAAATGTTTGAATTTCCACCATATATTTAAAGTTGTGTTTGAGTGATAAATAAGGTAGTACATTCAAATAAACATTTTGCACCTGTATGCGAGTAAATCGGCCCCCATATCTGTTTCTATTTTAATTATTTATTTTCACCACACTGATTAATAATTTATGGCAAAGGGAGATAAGTGAATTGCCCAAAATTAAAAAGCATGGAATGACTGGGTCCAAAGTCAGCAGTTTAGCCAGTTACCCATCTCCATCAGGAGCTGCTTACACCTAAGTTAGTTCCAACTGAGATACCTACAGCCATCATAACAAACTCCTAAAATAATATAATTTTACCTCCAAAGTTTTACGGTTGCAAAGAGGAATAATTTGCTTAATAAAAAAGCATTAGCTAAATAGCAGAGAACAGATCCAGCAGTCTTTTCAGTTCAATGAGGGCTCTCTTGACATCCTGCTCCTACTGTGGGAGGCTCTTATGCCAGTCGTGAGAGGAACAGTTATATGGGCTGCACCTCTAACCTTAAGGGATTTAAGGGCGATGGATACTGGATGCTATACGGCCGCACAGGAGCGATGTGCGATATCCCAGTGTAGCTTTATTCATCTGTTAACAAGACCAGAACCCTCTTGGTCTGGCTAAGTAAGAGAGATGAGGAGTGTCGGTAAGTGGGGATTATGAAATGTTGAGGAGAGACTAGTGATGGACATCAGAACAGTAGCCCAGAAAGAGTGCCAAATTTAGGGTGGTGTGACAGCTGCCGTCGCATCAGCCACCAAGCTCGAGGGGAAACCCTTTGCATGATAGGCTGAGACGGGGGAAGAGCAGCCTGAAGGGACCTTTGTGTGCTGGCATTTTCCAGGGGATAATAGTCACCAAGCAAAAAACACACACAAACATTCATCCCCTGTCACCGATCTGGATTAAATTCATTCTTGTTAGATCTGTGACTGGGGGTAAAGGTTTGACAATGTTCAGCATTCCGTCCATCATCTTTTTGTGTTGCAATTTTTGCCCTACGTGGGATGGGCATGCCCAGACGTGGGTCCCGTGCTCGCCACTCCACCGGATTCAAGTTAGCCTGGCTGATAAAGGATGATACCCAGAAACCGGTCCCAGGATGCTTGTTTTCTAGTTCAGGGAAGACTTTGCCTGGCAGTTTGGGCTGGACTGTTCCCATGGGGAGCTGGGTTAAGACTGATTTGCATATGCCTGGATCCAAACTGGGGTGGTGTGGAGAGCAAAAAAACAATGGATTTTACCCAGATCTGTGACTGGGGTTGAATGTGTGACAACGTTCAACATTCCCTCCATCCTCTTTTTGTGTTGCGATAATAATCACCAGCTTGATAACTCTGGTGATTAATGCATTTGATGGAGAGGTCTGTGATTTGTCTGGTCAAAGTTTTGACTCATGATAAAGTAACTTAGAGGGTTAATGTTCCCGCTGCAAAGCACAACGTCTGACATGCAGATCACAGATTTGTATTTTATGTAGATAGCTCAGTGGGTTACTACTTTTGCCACAGAGAACCTTTTATTATTTGTAGTTCATAAGGTACAATCCTTCTAATAATAGCACATTGAGCTATGAACTGGCATCAAAGTATTGCTTGCTGATTGCAAGCATGTGTTTAGACCCTTATTTCTGTTTTCCCTCAATCTTTCATCATTTTCAGATTGCTAAAAAAGGTTTTTTAGGTCTCGCCGGAGCCAGCGCATGCGCTACTCTGGCGAGACATTTAGTGAGTGGGCTTTCAAAAGTCCGACCGGGTGGCATAGAGCGTGCGGTTACGCGCACAATGACGAGCAGAGGCGCCATCTGGCTTTCCTCTCTCGTCATGGTGCGCGCACATCGCACACCACTCGGCAGCTTTCACTTTTGCCGCCGCGCGCACGCGCACCACTCTCATGCCTTTTTTAAATTTTCTTTTAGCGCGCGCGCGCGCACACACAACTCCCGGGCTTGTTTTTTATAGCACGGGCACATTTGATGTTGAGTCTCATATGTTACTCCGTAGTTCGCCCTCCATGTGGAACAAAAGTGCATGATTTATACAATTAAATGTAAACATTTTGTTGTCCGATCCAAAAGGCTCATTTACCTAATGATTTGTGTACAATCGGACACAGAAGTAAACACATTGGGAAATAGACAGGAATGTGTGGTGGCAGCGAGCAATCAGCATCGCCTCGCATCTTTATTTATTTATTTCAAAACGGCGACGCTTTGACTTTAGGCACGGCAAAGGCTCATTTACCTAATGATTTGTTTACAATAGGACACAGAAGTAAACTCATTGGGAAATAGACAGGAATGTGTGGCAGCGAGCAATCAGCATCGCCTCGCATCTTTATTTTTTTATTTCAAAACGGCGACGCTTTGACTTTAGGCACGGCTTTCATTGTTTAAAACGGAGTTGCTTTCACACGTATTTACTTTTCTTTATTTCACACTGGCAAACCAATTGATTTGCTTTTCCTAAACTACTGGGCCAGCAGCTGGTTGTTCTCCAGTACCCAGATCACCCCCAAGCCCGCTGTTCACTTGCTCTCATGTCCCAGCCTTTCATCTCCCAACCCTGAACCACTTCCCTTCCTGCTGTCTCCTGAGTGCCGATCGCTTGATTTACAGCCTCAATATAGCTTTAACTCTAGTCTTGACATGGAGATCACATCCTCTTGATTAATTCCAGCTAATCTTCTGTTAGTCAGTGATGCGCTCAGTAGATGGTGTTCACGCAACGCAAGGTGTTGCATTACTACTTGAAAGCCAGACAGGGATGCCAGTCTGTTCTAAACTTTGGGGCGTACCCAACTCATGAACTCTCTTGTTTTCAGACGAGAACTCTTGATTTCGGGGGAGAGGATGAAGCGTTTCATGACATTTATTTTTTAATGATAATGTGTTGCTTTGATGTCTGTTATGTCTCCCATGCCATACTCTTTTCCTCTTCCTTCTGCATTTATCACTTATTTTCCTTTCTGCTGGGTTTTGGGGTTGTGTGTGTGTCTAAATATATTTTAAATGACGTGGTGTCGAAATTTTATCTGTAAATAAAATCTATTTAAAGTTGAAATATGCAGCATCCCCATCCGTGTGCCACAATGCATGGCCCTTTTGGCATCGTGCATGCCTCCCAACTGCAGTCTAGTTAGTCTGAGGCCTAGTCAGCCGTCCTTGCCATTCGCCAACTGGTTGTTGTAGGAACTTTCCCTTCTCCACTGCTCTCATTCCTCATCTGTCAATATTCAGTGTGAGCTTCTCTGCCTAAACTCGTGAAAAGAGGTTTTGAGCGTTGATGTCTATGGAAATTGTATTGCATTTGACTTGTTTCACCTATTTCCTCTAATATTCTGCTCACGTGGACTGAGGACTGCAATGGTTTTATTGATGACTCAATAAATGTTCTCGGGTGGTCCTGTTAGTGATGTTAATTGTGTTATTGGAAATGCGGTTCCATTGTTTAATTTTGTCTTGTACTTTTAAAGATGTAATTATTTTATAATGGTAATGTTTTCTATTTGTAGTGTTTCAGCTATGATTCAGATTTCTGAATGAGGAGCTTGTTGCAATTCTATCACAGTGCAAATAATTCAAATATTGATAAACGCTCACTGATGGAGACACTTGCAGGGATCTATTTTTATTTGAGAAGCATAGGTGGTCTGTTATTTTACATGCTCTTCTTTTAGTCTTTCATTAATGGCGATAAGATATTGCAATTTGTCTCAAGGTCCCCACATTGCAATAATATTAACAGATCCCTTAATTCTCTGCTGGTCTTTCATCCTTCATTGGGTCGAGCATTTCCCCGCAGTCTCAATTCAGGATAGCAATGGGGCTCGACTTCTGGAGGGTGTGAACAAAACCATTTTTCCAATAAAATGCATAACAAAAATGCCTTTCGCTGACCAGTGTGAGACAAGCAGAGGTAGGGGCGACTAGGGCAGTTGTTGTAGTTACTTGTAGAAGCAGTTTTATTCAAGGAGAAAACATAAAGCATGCTGGTAAATGCAGAGATTTGGAAGTTGGTACAACTGAGTGCAGCAAGACTAATCTAGAGAAAGCGATTGACTAATCTGTGGCCTTGATAACAAGCATTGTCATAGCCAATAGGTCTTGCCTTTGGGACCTTATATGTGCTTAGTTATCCAGCACAATATCCTTGGTGCAACAACATGAACTGTTGCATCTCTAAACACTTATAAGGTCCCAAAGGTGAGACCTATTGGCTATACCAATGCTTGTTTGGGTAGTAATAGAGTTATATTAGCATGGCACCTCCATTCATTGTGTTACATTTCAAATCCTGAATTTATGGGGCAATTAACTAACACCTTGTGCCTGGTTTGCATCACAAAAGTAACACAAACCTGGTGCAAAGTGTTTTGGGGTTTACTTTCAGCACAAATCTTGAATTGTGTTTGAAAGTAGCCCTAAAGTAACACAGAGTGCCACTATGTGCTACATTGCATCAAGGAGGCATACCATCGGTGGTGCTTAGACGTTTCCATGCACCCACCCATGGATGTTGACATTAATCCTTATTTACTAAATATGGTAGAAAAAGATTTGCATAAAAAAATACACCTGTTCAAGACAGGCGTAAAGTTGGGGAAAACAATACCTTTCCAACTTTGCATGTGTGCTCCACCGTACATCATGTATACAAAGAGTTAAAGTATTAAACTTTGTCAAAGTATACAATTTTGTGATGGTAGGGTACCCTTTCAGTATAAAACCTATGCTTGACATCACGTAAACACCCTTGCACAATAATGCAAGGGTGTGTAGAGTAGCACAAGGCAGCATAAGGTACACCAGCACTAGATGAGAGAGCAACAGCATCATATCTTAGTAGTTATAGGGCTGTTCTTCTATCTCCTTTTCAACACTGCGCAACCACTTTGGTTACTACACTGCTTGGAAACTTAGTAAATCTGCCCCTTTGTTTCTCCAGATTAAGCTCTCTTAACATATATTGGCCACTAGTATGGGCTACGTGTGACTCCTATACCTTGTAGTCCTCATTGTCCTAAGTAACGTTTTCTGTACATTGATTTACACATCTGTATGACTCATTGTCTCTGTATAATATTTGTAATGTAAAGCACTCTGACACTCTGCATTACTCTACATAAATGTGAGTGAGAGACTATGGAGAAAGGAGTGGCACTCTTGGAAGGTGGTTGTGAGAAAATCCGTGAAGAAGGAGGCCATGAATTGGTACAGAGGGATGAGAAAGATTGTTGCGGCAGGCACCATGAACTTTAAAGCCGGGCCTGCCCAGAAATTTGTGGATTAATAATTTAATATCATTGGCTACTCGGCCCCCGTGGGCCAGCAGACTGACAAGCTGTTGCTGACTTTTTAGCAGATGTGTCTTTATGACTACTCTCACTTGTACAGGCAGACACACCCTGAAAATGTTTCTTTTTGTAGAGTAGATAACAGAGGTGAAGAGACAATTGCAATCGGGGAAAAACTCCTTGTACAAACTGATTTCTTTTGGGACCCTTAAAACAATTTTCAAGCAGGTCTGTAGCCAGCAGTATATATTAAGGGATACATGGAACCCAAAGCAAGATAGCAGAGGGCAAATGGTGCACTATTGTGAGGTTTTACATCACCCAATGCTCTGTGGTTATTTTTTGTAATATTGGTGTTAGTCTACTTGAAGGAAAAGTGGAAAAGGTTTGACAATTATATAGTTTGAAGCACATTCAACCAATAACTTTATGTACAACGTGGTGGGATTTAAAGAAATAATAACAACATTTGCAAAGGCAGCTGACCCGTAGCCTTGCTAATTTGTTATTTTTTAAAACATTTTGATTGAATCACAGAAAATGATAACTACATGAACATTACATTGTAAAATTGTAAAAGTAGAATAGAATATTGTGAAAGATATAATGAGCAATAATTTAGTGCAGAAAGAAGAGGAAAACAAGCAGAAGACGCAATGTGAAATCAGACATTTGAGTTTTAGGATAGGAAAAGGAAGAAGAGAAAGAAAGGAAAAAGAGAAAGAGAAGAAGAACAAGCATTTGCAATGAAATCGGTTTCGCCTTTGGGACCTTATAAAGATTTAGCAATGCAGCACATTGTGCTGCCCTGAAGCTTTCAGGGTGCTGAGTCACTGATGAGCAAGATTCACTCTGGTCAAAGCATGGTGAGGCAGAGGGCATTGTTAAACTTAGAGCATTGCCACAAATCACCTGATGGCAGTCTTAAATGCCTGGGAATTGTGCCTATTAAAGTTTTGTTGAGGCTGGATGGAGATTGTGCCCCCCTTTAGGCATCGGAAGGAGGAGGCCGGGGTGGGGCCACCCAGTGAACCCTGTCCTTCACATCTGAGGAAGGGAGCTGGGGGAGGGTTGGGAGCGGCGGTGCCTGGTACTAGTCGGTGCTACATACATGGCTAGTTGGTTGCGTAATTAGGGGCACAGTGGGGCCTATATTATCGCATGGCAGCACAGTCCTTTGCCGCACCCGACATTTGTGCCCGGCATTTGCATTGCGGTCGGTGCCCCCGAGGTCTTTGAAGTTAGCTATGGACCTTTGCATTGAGGTGTCCTCGAGGCAGGTTAGGCATTGGGGGCAGGGGACCATGGGCATGGGAGAACACAGAGGAGATGCCGTTATATCCCGCATAGAGGCCCTAATGTAGACCCGATTGTACATGCCCTAAAATGGACGTATTCATATTTACCCTAATATGGTCATATTCATACTTGCCCTATTATGGTCATAGCCGCATATGCCCAATTATGGTCACAACTGTACATGTCCTATTATAGTCATTATTCCTTATATAGGCATGATCTTTCACCTACATTGGTCCCAGCTAGTACACAACGAGCTCTGAGGACTGAACGTTATCTATCCTGTGGTTTTGAATACAGCAGGCTTTTTCCAAAAACAGGCCCTCACTGTACTCATTAATTATGCATGGCTTTATAGGAATACACCACGTGCATAATATGTATGTACAAAGTTCACCCCTGACGTCTTCCTCATGTCCAATACAAACCAGACTCTTTAGGGTATAAATACACCACATTTTGCCCCGGTAAGACAGAGGGAACCGAGACTTCCATGCTGACACACTGACCAGAGATGCTGAGGCTCGTGCATGCAGTCGCTCCAGCTGACAACGGTCTGACACAACCCGGACGGGGTGTCCAACTCGAGACCAGGATGGGGTCCCACACTCTCTCTATTCAGGTATGGGGGTTCGACTAAATCCTAGGAGGATTCTTGGCTCTTAGCTTCTAAGACCTACACACATATGCTAGGTACACACAGGTACATCTAGGTAGGCATCGTAGGAGTATGCACACTTTTCATAATGCTTTTATATTCATGTATGTACTTATGATTATCGCAATATGGTAGAACTGTTCTATCCCTTTGCTTTTATCGTACTGCTGATAATATATCTCTGCTATTGTCTGCTGGTTACCGCAGCACATATATTTTACACTAGAATAACAACTGTTCAATAAATACTTATTGAAACGCCCGACTGTTTATTCTGTGTAACTCTCTGAGACAAACCGAATAAGTGAGCACGAGTGACTGAGCGAAAGGTAGTACATTGTTTCCACGATTCTGAGGGAATCAGGGTAGTCATGTTCTAAGGTTGCCAGAAACTAATCTCTCCCAGATAAGAGGAGACACTGGTGGCACTGCGAGATAGCTAATACAAACCAGGCTAACATTTCTCGGTGGGGGTGCACAGAGTCAGTCTGCCACCAAGCCCACAGGTTATGTTATCCAAACGCGCAGGTCCTGCAGGGGTACTATAGGAACTACACGACATGGCGCCACCAACGTTGGTTGGGTACTTATTTAACAGTAGAATCTGAGTAGTTCAGTCGTGCTAATCTCAGAGAACCTACTCACAAAACCCCAGAGACGTCTGGAGTGGGTGGGCACAAAATCCGCAGCAGCTGAGTAGTACGAGAATACAATTTTTTGGCTGTTGGTTAAACAAGCTTGAAGGACATTTAGTTCCTACAATTGTGCATTTACACCTTATCTTAAAAATTCTTTAACCTCCCTTCTTCCAATTAAAAAATGGTGGAAGAAACAGTCGTAACAAGGAGAGTTGAAACAGACCTCTTCGATTTAGGAGAAGACCCTGAAGATGCAATACAAATTGCACCAAATTACAGAAGGGCAGTCACCATAAAACTCCTAGAACATGGCTTAAGAGCCAGGGGTGCTAAAGTAATTTTTGTGATTGAGGCACACGAATCCAATAAAACAGAGGTGTTCTATTCATGGGTTACATTCCCAGCAGCGAATCCAGTTACAGATGTATTTCACTACTACCTAGAAGGTGAAGCACCAGCGGACTATACTCCTTTTGAGGAGTTAGAGGTTCCGCTCACTTACCAGGAACATAATTACTGGTTTAATGGCGCCCTACCTCACGTACGAGGAAGAGCAAGATTAGGCCCGTTCGGAGGAGCAGGAGCCACATGGCCCATATTAGCGGCATACACACCACATCCTGATATTGGCACAATGCCACAGCCAGACTTACTCGTACAACACAGAGATTTAATTAAAATCTACAGAAACCTCACACAATTTGTGATGAGGACTTTAACAGTTCAACCTGCACCAGCTGCAGCACAAGATACTCCAGTCCAGAGTACAGTTAATAAAATGACTCCACAAACATTACACGCGGTAATGGGCAAAACGCCAGCAAAACGCGAACAAATCCCATTCTGGATAGCTCAGAAAATAACTCAGCTTGAAGCAGTATTCCCGAATACTACAACCAGTGATAAACACAGAATTCTAACAATCTGCTTGCCCATGGGGATCACACCACAACTAGAGGATTGCACCTCTTGGGGTTCAGTCTTTGCTGCCATATATACCAAAACACATGGTATCCCGTCAATAGCAGTAGTACCTGAAGTATTGAGACAGATACAAAATGAGTACGGAGCAGAACCTGCCCTTAACTTAAGGATGAAGTTGCTAAACAACTTTGAACAGGTCTCAGCCATAATACTAGCTAACATTAAGGGGGAAGCAGCTTCAGTGGCGATCCGCCAACGCCTAAGGGAGTTCAGTCCAGTAGATCAACAACACGAACTACCCAAAATAATTGAAACTTCATATGCAGAACTAGGCAGAGACAGTCTAGGTGGAAAAGCATTAAAACCACAACTGGTAGGCAGTCCTGAAAAGGACACTACAAAGCAGGCGCCTACTTCTTCTAAAAAGAAGTGGGAAAATAAAAAACAACAAAAGTCTAAAGACACCAGATCTCAATCCAGAGGTAGGTCTCCTCAACAGGAGCCATCTGAAAGGAGGTATAACCTCAGGAATAGGGATAATATTAAAAAACCTGACAGGTATCAGGATACTGATACACGTTCCTCTCGTTCCTTTCAGGGTTCGTCAAGAAACTCCGAGAGGGAAGGACGGTCAGAACACAGACAAGAGGAGCGTACAAAGTTGAGAGACACGCAACGCGCTGCGGACTACGCACCTAAAAAGAGGATAAACAAAAATCAAAACCTCAGTTCAAAAAGAAGAAGGTAGCAGGTCTCAAGATCAGACATGCCCAGAATTCTGAGAACACAGCTTCTGAATGGGGAATGGGCTCTGACGATGCTAGACAGCGCGGCAGAAGTAACAATAGCTCACCAGAACCTAAAGGAATTTCTGGTGACAGCGGAGTTGAGTGAGTATATCATGGTGGAAACACCTGATACTCGGGTAAGTGTCACACATAAGTTACATGAGATAACACTCCGGATGGAGGGGGACAAGCCCAGGAATGTTAAAGGTCTATTTTGGGAGAATTTGTCATCTGGTTATGACATCCTATTAGCAGAGCAAGACTGGCCGCCAGCATTCGTCATGGAGTGCCCTAGGGGAGAAACTGTAATTTTTCCAGCCTTTTCTGACCTCGTTCCCATTCACCTTAAACATGCATATGCGCAGGAGTGGGCGGTTGCCCTAGCTCCAGCATTGTATAAAAATCATGTTGGTTGGGTTGAGGAGTCAACCCACCACGTGATCCCGTTAAAAGTTTCCCCAAATGCTCAAAGGCAATACCCTATAAAGTAGGAAGCTAAAAAACAAATCAGGGAGATCCTAGATCAACTAGAATACCAGGGGGTGATAGAAAATTGCACTTCACCTATGAACAATCCTTTGTTCCCCGTAGCCAAACCTGACAATACATATTGTCTAGTTTTCGATTACAGACATTTAAACACTTGCACAAAGACATTTGCAGTTCAAAATGCACACAGTGCCGCATTAATAAATAACATTGTGCCGAAAAAATACAAAACAACACTTGATATCTCAAATGGATTTTTCTGCCAAAATATAGCGCCTGAAAGCAGGTATCTGACCGCCTTCAGTGCGTTAGGGTCCCAGCGACAATTTTGTCGCCTAGCCCAAGGGTATAAAAACAGCCCGGGGGTATTTTCAGCAAGAGTAACAGAGTTTCTCCAAAATTTGGATGAAGAAGCATTGTCCTATGTGGATGATATTTATCTGACGGACGATGACTTACCAAGGCACTTGACCAGGGTGAGCACCATTATTATGGGATTCGCCTCTGAGGGCTACAAATTTAACTTTAAAAATCAAAGATTGCCCATCTCAGTGTCCTGTTTTTAGGATACGAGCTGTCAAGTGAGGGAAAAAGCCTGGCAGCTAACTTTTTAGAAAAGTGTGCGCTGCTCCAACCTCCTTAATCATTAAAGAATTTACAATCGATTCTGGTATTCCTAAATTTTGGTCGAACATACATTTTGGATTACGCCGAAAGAGTAAAACCTTTCTACGATTTAATAAAACCTGATTTTTCAGTCAGACAATGGACACAGGAACATACAAATATCCTGCGTTCCCTACAGGAAGACATGATAGCTTCTAAACATTTACAGACACGCGTAAACACACATAATTTGGTGATCAGAGTAATAGCGGGTCAAGGCGGGTACACTTATTTAACTTTTAATGAAGGTGAAACAGTACCAATCGCATACAAATCACACCTGTAAACAAACGCAGAAATGCGTTTCACTTCAACAGAGAAAATCCTGACAGCAGTGCAGACCGCTGTAGCAAGAGAAAGAGCTCTGGCTCAGGGAAAGCGCATAATTGTCGTGACCCCAGTACCAGCTTTAGAAGCTGTTACAAAAGCTAGCATTCCAAATGCTAAAGCCTTACATCCAAGATGGATACAATGGGCTAATTCTCTTACTGCAACGGATGTTGAATACAGATTTGATCCAAGTTTAAAAACACAAGCATTCCTGCAATACGAACAAGAATATCCTCTACCAAATTAAATTTTTCCTCTCGATCAGTATGAATATATTATTTACACTGACGGATCTGCTCAACCAGCCACAGGAAGTAAGCAAGCGTACAGCGCAGCGTGTGCAATCGTTAAAGGCCGCATGCGTGATGGCAAGTTCCATCCAAGCTGTACTGTCTAAAACGCAATTTCTAGGAGACTGCACGGCTCAGTTGGCAGAACTCAAGGCACTGATACTGGCCCTTATAAATGCGGATCACGAATTCCCCACACTGATTGTGTGTGATTCCTTTTACTGTTTACAGTCGTACAATGAATATCTACATCATTGGGAACAAAACGGGTTCAAAGATGCAAAAGGTGGCACAATTAAGCATAAAATGCTATGGGAACAGGTAGTGGAGTTGAGAAACGAACTACCAAGGGCTCACGTGATACATACACTGAGTCTTCAGCGTGATGGCGTTCACGTTGAAGGGAAATCATTGGCTGATGAAGCAGCAAAGGGGGCTGTTCGCACAGCCGCCGTAGCTGCAGTTACTCGTTCAAGAACGAGGGTAGACGGCGAGATAATGGTAGCTGTCAATGCTTCTCACAAAGGCAGCACAGCAGTACCAAAGAAATTTCCACTCAAGTACTCCTACAAGTTAGATGCACAAAACATTCCATATGCTCAGATTTCTGGAGTGGGGGATAGAGTAATACCAAATATGGATTGTAGGCAGAGCATAATTCTAGCAGCACACGAGGGTTTGGGTTCTGCGCACACAGGCATTACAGCGACTATTTCTTTACTGAAACAACGCTACTGGTGGCCAGGGATAACAAAGCAGACTAAAGACTATGTCTTGAAATGCGACATCTGCCAGCAGATGAAAGGCTCCACCGTAACACACCCAGCGCAGACACCATTACTAAAATCAGACAAATCTCTCGCATGTGTGTATTTGGACCACTGCGGACCCCTACAATCTGATGGGTCCAAGAAATATATCATGGTTGCAGTGGATTCGTGCTCTAGATTCCTATGGGTCTGGCCTCAGCGCTCGGCTGACACTCAAACTGTTATAAAAGATTTGCGAGTCTTTATCGGCACATACGCAGTTGGCACGTTACATTCTTACCGTGGTCCGGCGTTTAGCTCTCGGGCTTACAAAGAGGCCATGGAAGGAATGGGTGTAGCATTGTGGTACTCCTCTCCGTACCATCCCGAGGGAAATTCTGTTGTGGAGAGGAAAAACCGAGACTTAAAGCAATCTCTAACAGCTAGGGTATTAGGCAAGGGCGGTAGATGGGTTGATCACCTTTATGGGTTACAGCGCGCGCTCAATAACCAGCCAAGAAGCTCTCTAGGAGGTGTCACTCCTTACGAGGTCCTATTTGGGACAAGAATGTGGGTACCTGATCTTGATTGTGAAGGCACAGTGGCGGATGAAAAACCATTTGATATCCATGATCGTTTGGCTGTTTTACAGGATCTAAATGAATCCAGGACACAACAAAGTAACGTGCTCCAGAAACAGACCGCCACTGAGAAAGTCAAGGCAGTAACGGCAAGACCTATCTGGATCCCAAAGATCGGGGATCTGGTCAGAGAGAAGATTGCTGACAAAAAAGAATTTGGGCCATCCTACAGAACGCCTGTACTGGTCCTTGCACTCCATGGCACAAGAACTGTACTTCTGCCACCTCTTGCTGGAAAAAAGGAGAAAAGATTTGTCTCAATTGACTTAATCAAACCACACTATGTGGCCGATACTAAACAGTAGGCCGCGTGGACTCCACAGTAGCAGACGCCCTCCTCTCGCTACAATCCAAGAAGTTCAAACAGAAAGACTCATCACGTTTGAAGAGCCACCTGTACGGAATGAAGGACTAAGCAACAATGCAATGGAACTCGTTCCACTTCAACAAGAAATTCATCTCCAAAATGAAAATCAACTTAACAACCAAGTTGCAATCAGACCTAATACAGACATCTACGTCAACATGCCTCGTCAAGAGCAAAATCAGATTTCAACAAATACCGATGCAATTCCAACAATTGATCGAACTGCTTCTGGCTATTTCATGAACTTTGATACGTTTTCACTGGACCCAAGTGAGCCGGAAACGACGCCAGCCAAAAATCACTCAAACAAAAACTCACTGACTTTTTGAACTTTTTTAGAAAGACTTACCTGGTGTCACCTTGGATAGAACTATGGTATATCACTGGGATTTTATTTTTCATTTTCTGGCTAGGTTTAATAATAACTTTTAGAATGCTTATTAATGGACGATACCTCCAGCAAAGCTCTACAGCCCAAAGACTCAATGTGATTTTAAAACCACACCAATCTTCACATCGTGAACCAAGAGACTTGTCTTCAGTGAACATCACAGCAGTTCCTATACCGGACGGTATAGTATGGTACAGGATTGATTATGATGTATTCGGTCCGACTGAACTTTTAAAGCTTAAACATGTATTTAAAATTTCTTTAAGTCATATCATTACCTCCAGTACATTTTCTGATGATTGGGACACTGAAAATGTAAATGCTATGATGTCTGATTTAGAAAAAACTTCTGCATTTCCGAACAATGAAATGTTAGAAGGCAGTTTAGACTATGATACATTGTACTGTTACCAGCAATATGGTCATCATTTCTTACACAAATCTATAACACCTAGAAATGTATTTGAGTACCACCAGTGGGAACACTGCCCAACACCACTGAAAGGTAGTTCACAAGCATTTGCACAGAAATACACATACTTCTCAGGATTTAACACAACCGACCCGAAGTCATTTTATTATAAAGTGGCGAAAATTTCAGCTCAGAAAATTATGTTAACAAACACCAAACATATTTACTCTGCATACTTTCTGAACCAGTTGTCTAAACAGGGTTTCGATCTACGGAAAGACACAATATATTCAAACTCGATCTGGGGTTCTAGGGACTGGCAAGTCCAGGGAATAGAAGCACTTTTTAGAGCATGCCTCATTCCGCAGCAGATATTATTTCTGAATGAAACTGTGCAACAAACAACCTGTCTTGGATTAGCCAAAGGCAAGGAAATGAACACACCGGGGTTTCCAACACCATCACATATGGGTGGGGGGCAGAATTCAACTACACATGGGGTGAAATTAGATGACATTTTCCAGTACAACATATCAGATCCTGATTGGACAGAATGGCTGGTCTGGCCCATTGACACAAACAAATGTCAGCAGAGATTTATGAATAAAACCGAAGGGTTTAGTATCCATAGGCCAGATCCACGCTATGTACAGAGACATCACCCGGGGGTAGTGACATCCTATAGTGTTGAGAAGTTGTGCCTTGATTGGCTAGAGACCTCAACACTCACAGAAGTAAAACACCACTTGACCTTACTCTCACCTGACATGGATCTTAGAGATTTTCTACTAGGACCCAGGAAACAATGTCAGAAACGTTTCATATATGCAGGCCTTTATGCCTACTATAATGAAAACTGGAAAATATCCCAACAAGAGGCCGCAGAGAGGATACGGGAAATAGACCGTATTAACTTAGAGAAGGCATTAGCTGTAGTGGATAATGGGTTAACAACTTTGACCTCCAGGATTTATGCCTTAGGCAACATTGTGTCTTCGGCGATCGACATACTAGAACAAGATTTAGCCTTGTTACAACACGGACAATCTCAACTACGTTCTATTATGATGTTGAGCTGGACGCTACAATCTTTGCGTGCAGGCTATGTGCCCTGGTGTTTTATAAACACCACGTCTCTGTTTTCAGAATACAATCTAACTGATAAACAGACAGAAATGGCACAAAGGGGAGCCAAATACACAATGCTGCTTATTGAGAAACTGGAAATGTTACCATTCACTGTAGCCGAATCACCATCAACTGAATGGTTAATCCATGGCCAAATCACTCTACTGGTCACTACGTTTCAGTTTCAATATTGCCTTGAGCAAAGGCAGGCAGGCAGATATGAAACAATGGGTAAGGGATACATTAAGGAATCTTGGGAGTTACCATATAGATATCGATGCCGGAATGGGGATCGAGAAGTGTATCTAAGCGGTAGAAACTGCAAGAACGCTTTAAGCGGTTCTCTAATGTGTCAAGATATTTCTCTACATGGAGCCTGCAGTGGTTCAGTAGCAAACTTATCTTGTCACATGTCAGGGACCCCAGCGGCCATGATCACGCCGGTTTTCCAGCTGCTCTGGAATGGGAGTTACTTAATGCTAAACGATCAAGGTTGCTGTGGGATGCTTCCGGGCATCGCCTATCTGGTCACTGTTAACTCCAGGGTTACTTGCTGTATGCAAGTATTGTTTCCACCACTGAACACAGTCAGGGAGGCGCCGCTATGGCCTTCGCTGAATGTTTCTTTCATACAATTTGATACTCTGAGCAGATTGAAAGCCATGCTTTTTCAGCAACCCGTGCCCTTAACCTCCGCTCAAGAAACCTATGAACTTCAAGTTGCAAGGACCTCGACCGAGATACAGGCACTCATACGTACAAACTGCCCCATTAATTTAGCAGAAATGGTTAGTCGTATCTTCAACATGTCTGATACGAGCGGTATTGTACACCTATTTAAGACCATAGGGTCAGGACTGTTAAGCACCTTTCAGACAGTCCTCGGAGTAATCCCAAGTTTTATACACTCCGTATTGGGAAGCGTATTTGGAGGATTCCCGCTCATCCTGCTCCTAATTGCAGGAATCCTGATTGTAATATTGCTGCTACGCAATGGACGGCCCACTTCCCGAGGGAATGGTGAACACGTTCCTGGAGCGGAAATACAGTGAACGCATGGTACAACTTCTGGGCATTTCTTGCCTACGAGAACTCAATGCGTCCTGGTTTCTATCATTTAGACCAGTCTCTGTAGTCTGCATCTTACCTGTTCTTCGATGCCTGTTCTCCGGAGAAGAATGCACGTTGGATCTTTGTCTAACATTTCCATCAGATGCGCCTCCGGACACGGATGCAATGCTGGACCCCATAAAGGCCCACGCTCTGCGTTGTCCTCAGCGGCTTCCGATTCTGATGAATGCATTCCTGGAGACTCAAACAGGTGCCGTTTGATCCTGCTGGGTTAGGTGACTCCTCCACAGGCACCCAGGTAACAACTGCCGCACAAGCTGCCGCAGCTCCGACTGTTGGCAATGCTACATTCCATCTATGTGCGATTGACGTTCTCTGTGAGGCGTTGGATTTGTCGTCAGCGGCAGCAGCAGCTAACACCGATAATACTGAACTTCCCAGCCAGGACGTTTAATCTCGAATTGGCTCATCGCGTCCTGGGAAAGAATTCGGCTTCTTTGCTCGTTTCAAAACAAACGATCTAAATTTGGAACATTTTCTTACATTGACACTTTCGTTTGAGAAAAGCATGGCCTTCTCCTGCTTATGGTAATGCAACTTTTATAGAGAGACAATATTGACTTTTCTTCAAGTGGCAACTAGAAATAGCTGAATTTTAACAATTTTTTTCACAACTCATTTTTAACGATTTTTAAAACCATGTTTTTACTTGCTTTTAAAAATATTTTTTAAATTGTCCAGATTTTAAGTATGGTCATTTTTATCCAATTCGGAAGAGGAGTGGGTGTTATATCCCGCATAGAGGCCCTAATGTAGACCCGTTCGTACATGCCCTAAAATGGACGTATTCATATTTACCCTAATATGGTCATATTTGTACTTGCCCTATTATGGTCATAGCCGCATATGCCCAATTATGGTCACAACTGTACATGTCCTATTATAGTCATTATTCCTTATATAGGCATGATCTTTCACCTACATTGGTCCCAGCTAGTACACAACGAGCTCTGAGGGCTGAACGTTATCTATCCTGTGGTTTTGAATCTAGCAGGGTTTTTCCAAACACAGGCCCACACTGTACTCATTAATTATGCATGGCTTTCTAGGAATACACCACATGCATAATATATGTATGTACAAAGTTCACCCCTGACGTCTTCCTCATGTCCAATACAAACCATACTGAGGACTGAGACTCTTTAAGGTATAAATACACCACATCTTGCCCCAGTAAGACAGAGGGAACCGAGACTTCCATGCTGACACACTGACCAGAGATGCTGAGGCTCGTGCATGCAGTCGCTCCAGCTGACAACGGTCTGACACAACCCGGACGGGGTGTCCAACTCGAGACCAGGATGGGGTCCCACACTCTCTCTATTCAGGTATGGGGGTTCGACTAAATCCTAGGAGGATTCTTGGCTCTTAGCTTCTAAGACCTACACACATATGCTAGGTACACACAGGTACATCTAGGTAGGCATCGTAGGAGTATGCACACTTTTCATAATGCTTTTATATTCATGTATGTACTTATGATTATCGCAATATGGTAGAACTGTTCTATCCCTTTGCTTTTATCGTACTGCTGATAATATATCTCTGCTATTGTCTGCTGGTTACCGCAGCACATATATTTTACACTAGAATAACAACTGTTCAATAAATACTTATTGAAACGCCCGACTGTTTATTCTGTGTAACTCTCTGAGACAAACCGAATAAGTGAGCACGAGTGACTGAGCGAAAGGTAGTACATTGTTTCCACGATTCTGAGGGAATCAGGGTTGTCATGTTCTAAGGTTGCCAGAAACTAATCTCTCCCCGATAAGAGGAGACACTAGTGGCACTGCGAGCTAGCTAATGCAAACCAGGCTAACATATACGGTGAGGGTGCTCAGAGCTAGTCTGCCACCAAGCCCACAAGTTATGTTATCCAAACGCACAGGTCCTGCAGGGGTACCATAGGAACTACACGACAATGCCGGAGAATAGTTATGAAAGGAACCCGTATGAAGAGCAGTAGCGGCTCCTCCGCTAATGCGGAGGAACGTCACCCCACTGCTTTGCAGCAGTGTAATAAAGGAAAAATAAAATGATAATAACTTGATGTTATTATCATTTTATTTGTTCCTTCTGCAGCAGTTTTGCGGGGTGGGCTGCTCTGCTCACAGAGCAGCAGGGGGAGGAGTAGTGGGTACTCAGTAATTGCACAAGACTGTTTAGTCGGCCGTCTCGGGCCGGCCAAACAGTCATGCATACTTTGCATGTTCTCCACCCAGGCTGCTTTACAGCCTGGGTGGAGAACATGCCCTAGCTCTCATTCCCTGGCTGAGGGACAAACAACGGCGCTCAGACCAATCACAACACTGCATTGCAGCGTTGTGATTGGTCAGGGGAGCCTAGGTGCTTCCTGTTCCTGGCTGGGAGAGACACGGCAAGAAGACGGAGCAGAGACACGGTGACGACAGAGGAGAGACGCGGCGAGGAGGTATGTTTTTTCTTCTTCTTTTTTACACCCCTCCTCCACCCCCCGCCCCTTGCCCCGCCACCCCTAATACGTGCCGGCCGCCACCGATGAAGAGTGTGATATCGAAAAATGGCAAAGAGAAGAAAGTGGGAGATACAACAAAAAGAAAGAGAAGGAACGTTGAGATGTGTGGGCAGAAATAAAACCTGGCATTTGCAGTAAGCATCACTGGTGGTAAATATGAGGAGGTAGTGAGATAAGGTGCTGTCAGATAGAGCACGTTTCCCATGCATCTGTTGAAAAAGGTGCTCCCTAAATGTCTTGCTCCGCCTTTCAGATAATACAGAATCTCCCAAACGGTGGGTCGAAGCAGGAGACATAAAACACAACAACACCTAGAAAAGGGTTTTATTTTACAAAATGCAAAGACTCTCTTTTAGACTTGTTTTATTTTTTATGCAATGCTCTCTAACAGAAAGGCTTTCACAGATGCCAAAATGAATCACATTCAAATACACATATATATATATATATATATATATATATATATATATATATATATATATATATATATATATATATATATATATATATATCAAAAACAAGCCTCCTGTTACCGGAGCCCCCGACCCTTCATGGTAGCCTCTTCACAATGGGCACGGAGCAGCCCATCTCTCTTAAACACCACAAAAACCAAGAGGCTCAATGCTGGCAAAATTCAGCGTTTATTCACAGTCCAAACACTGCAGGTTCCTTCTTTCACCTAACGTTTCTGCCTATTACCGGCCTTGTTCACAGGTAGAAGGAAATTCAAAAGCACATTGCATTCAGCTGCGTGTTATATAGTTCTTAAGACTCACGTGACTTAGTTGAAAAATACTAGTCCCAGAGTGCACCGCCAGTGTGATAGTAATACAACTGGAAATCCGCCTTATTCAAAGTTAGTAAGAACAATGTCTTCATTGCGGTGCCACTCTTACATGGAAAATGCTGAGGAAAGTCAGGTGAGTAAACAGTCATTAGCACATTGCTGTAACTTTTTTCATGACGTGAATTAGCACAAAATCCAGCCAGCACGATCGTGGGTGAAGGTCATTCACCCCGAATCCATTCCAACACGCGTGCCCATTCGCCACATTGGCCTCTCCTTGGTAGGCTGGGGCGCGTGAGTGGGTCATGCTCCTCAATTTGAATCAAAAACAAGCCTCCTGTTACCGGAGCCCCCGACCCTTCATGGTAGCCTCTTCACAATGGGCACGGAGCAGCCCATCTCTCTTAAACACCACAAAAACCAAGAGGCTCAATGCTGGCAAAATTCAGCGTTTATTCACAGTCCAAACACTGCAGGTTCCTTCTTTCACCTAACGTTTCTGCCTATTACCGGCCTTGTTCACAGGTAGAAGGAAATTCAAAAGCACATTGCATTCAGCTGCGTGTTATATATATATTTATATTCATGCAATAATAACACACTTGGTAAATGCAATAGTTAAATGCATGGATATGAAATACAAGCAGCAAATAATATGAGATAAGACTCAAGCAAATATACTGGACATCCTGCAAGAGATAAGCAACATATATATATATAAGCAACATATATATATATATATATATATATATATATATATATATATATATATATATATACTGAATACTTCAAATGGTTACTTTGGATGTGCACTCTGACTCATTTACACATCACAAAGAAAACACCTCAAATGATCAAAGCCACTGGCCACACATCACAATGGCAATAATCAAAACTCAAACACCTCAAATGACCACAGCCACTGGAACCACGCCTCACAATGGCAATAATCAAAACTCAACACTTCACCTGGTGCAAACACTGCATCTTGGCCCACTCCTGACCAGGGGATTTAAGAAAGTAGTTTTAAGTAGATTTAAGAAAGTAGTTTCACTGAACAATGCAATGAATGCCTAGTTGTTAACATGTTGCATAATTCTAGAGGGTGCTTAGCTTTATGCAAACCAGTCCCCTTTTTGGTGGGGAACCAGAGGTGGAAATAAAGTTCACGTGATTCTTCAAGTAAGAAAGTCAGGATTAGCGCTTGATTCCCTGTAAGCACTGTACCTCTTTCCCTCCATTTTAGCGACCTGGGATGGATGCGTGTGTCTGTGTGAGAAGGTGGTTCTGACCATCTGAGCTGCCTGGATTTTTCGCTTTCTGACCACCTGATGTTTAAGCTTTTACTGTGGGAGAGTCTCATAAACTGGGACTCACCCACAGTAAACTCATGATAAAATGGACTGCATGTGGATTTCACTGGTGTCCGCCTTGGGAGATAAAGGGCTGCGTGGGGGAGACTCCTGTTGTGTGCAGCCCAGGAGCTGGTACTGATAGAATGGTGTGGCAAGGATTATGCAGAGTTGGGTGGTGATATGGAATAGGCTTTATAATGTGGGGAGACACATGTAAGGGAAAGTCAGTGTGCTTTACTGTTTCGCTGTAGGAACACTCCATTTCTCTCCTATGGAGAGAGAGACCACATGGGGTAGTTTCAGTTCCCTAGGGCCTACACATTCCAGACACACACCAAAGTACACTGTAAGTTGTGTAAAAAGAAGTATTCTGCTGAGTCCCAAGCCATATCTGTACTGCTTATGGGTCATTCAGAAATGTCATATTCCTCTGACTCTGCTCATAACCAGAGCCCGGCCGGGTGTGACCCAGCCAGGCTGGATTAATTACCTTCCTCCCCAAGCTGTAGCATCAGAGGCCTAGCCCTTCACTGCAAGCATTCCCAAGGGCGAAGGTCTTCTCTCCAGGAGGGAGAGATGGGGTGAAGCTGCAGGGTATCAATCAGCAGCTGTCACTTGGTGCCTGGCACCAGGCCAGGAAGTCATCAAGGGGGGATGGGAGCTTTTGATAGACCACGTGGCACGAGACCCCTGGACGACGCCATCTTGATGTATCCCAGAGGCCTGTGCAGGAAGCAGGGAGCAGGGGCAGAGAGGTGATGTGTCGCTGCAGGATAGGGCAGAAGTGCCTTCCTGCCAGCCCCCTCCAATTTCTCTTAAAAGGTCATGACCAGGAAGAGGAGCTCTCTCTGGGGTGTGATCTTGCTGAGTAAGACTGGTACAGGAACCTGTCACCATGGGCAGTTGGAAGGAGGAACCCCCTGCCTGTCCCAGGACTCTAGACTGCACCTTTGAGGAAGTCCAGGGCCAGTGAGAAGAAGCCTGGGCCTCTGCGCAAGGAGAAGAGAGGCCCATAAAGAGAGCCAGTTGAAAGGTTGGTGCAGGGAGCCAGTGAAGAGAGCTCCTTGCCAAGTCACCCTTTTGGAGACAGGAGGGTGGTGAAAAGTCCTCCAGATGGCTAGGGCTGGCCACCAGGAGTGAGAGGAGGCCAAGGTGGTCGAAATCGGGCACACAGGGGGCGATATATACCCCCAGAAGGTAGACAACCTTTGACATTTACTGGGACCGACGACAAAGGAAGTGGGGCTCCGCCGTCGGTCTCTGATGTGCCCCCGGGGTGGGTCAGGTCCCGAGGGCTGCCCCCAGAACAAAGAGATGCCGGGGAAGGTGCCTATGGGGCCCAGGCTCTCAAACCTGGGCCCCCACGAATTAAAGTTGGGGAGCGCTGACGTGCTCCCCGTTAAATGGCCACACATGGGCCCAGGAACCTACCCTGGGCCCCGACGAAACCTGAAGCCAGGGAGCGCCGTCGCGTTCCCGTGAAGTGGTGCCAGGGGCCCGGGACCCCCAACTCTGGGCCCCGCCAAAGAGGAAGCCATGGAGCACCGTTGTGCCCCCTGTGAAGTGGTGCTAGTGGCATGGGAACCTCAACTCCGGGCCCTGCCAAAGAAGTTGGGGAGCGCCGTTGTGCTCCGCGTGAAGCTGGGTGAGGCCCAGCACCCTTCCTCGAGTCCCAGTATCAGCGGAAGGGAGGGGGGAGTGCTGCCACACTCCCCCGGGGAAGGAGCAAGGAGGGGGGAGTGCCGTCACACTCCCCCGAGGTCCCGCCCTACCGGCCGCAGCATCCGAGTCTGCCCGCAGGAGTGGACAGACCAGAATGGAAGGCCGGCTCCTGCAGCAGTATGCTAGAGTGCTGGCTAGTCGGGGAGCCGGCGAGAGCAGCCGGGGGTGGGCTCCTCGAGCTGCTCTCTGCCTTACCTGCACGCAGGGTGCCCGGGCCCCCCGAGAAAGCAACAAAGTGGCGTGAAGCCGCCACGAAGGCAGCACGGCTCTCCACTGAGCAGCAGGAGAGCCGCTACTCAAATATACACAAGCATGGGGGAAAGCGCCCCATAATGCCTTGCAGGGCCTGGGAAGGCCTGCAGAGGAAACCGGCTTGTTTGTGGTGATCCCTGGAGCAATGCAGACTCCCCCAGCACAAAAGTCGAATGTATCCACCCTATGTCTCTGGGGGACTTGAAGGAAAGAACCCCTCAAGGGTTATTCATGTTTTGTTAAGCCTACCTAATGCTGGAACTTTTGTTCTTCCGTTGGGAGCTGAAGGGCTGAATATGGATTGTCTTTATGGAGACATTACCTAGAGGTGGAAAGGTGTAATTGCACAGGTGGTGCATTTACGATTGGTGTTCCTTTTGAGGACTGGAAGTCACATGTAATATGTGAAATGATAAGTAATTTGGAAATATGTTGCTAGGCATTCCTGCCTGGGTGCCCGGTTGTAATTGCATAATCATGTGTTTCTAGATGTGATGCCTTTTAGGGGCTGTGATTGACTTGCATTATAATTGTTATCACATATGATAAGTACCTGTCATTTTAAGTAATGCCTAAACATGTATTCTTGCTACTGTGTTAGTTGAACAACCAGATTGTCAGCCCCTGTGATTAACTTGTGTATACTGTAGGGTCAGTATGCGATGTTCTCAGTTAGGGTTATGTGTCACTATGGCAGGTGTTCCACTTATACATGCTTGTTGAGATAATGGGGTGCCAGTGGGAAGGGCCCTCACTCCAGGTTATGGTCAACCCAGTACATTTGGGGGCAAGATGATGTTCACACATGTGAGTGGTGGTACCAAATTCCCCCGCCCTGCGCAAGAGGCGGAAGTGTGTTACGCAATTTCAAGAAGTATTTCCAGCTGCTTATGTATATTTATAAATTGATGCATAGTATTGAGTAGTGTGTGTGTAATAAATGTACTCTTCCTTTTTATAAAGAAAGTACAGACTGGACAATCAATTATTGAGTGTTATTTATGCCTACCTGTAAATGGCGATTACTAGCCCACACCACCGCCCTTGAGTAAGCCTTAGACTGCTCTGCAACGCTACCCTCTGAGAGTCAGGCACTACAATGGGGTGTTTGGTTCCCAGTGAAGGACAAATGTAGACCCATTATTTGTGCAGGCCTCACAACTGCCTCGCTTTCCAGCAGTCAGCATTACCAAAAAAGTGTGGCATGAACCGTGAACTCAGAAATCTATAGCACGTGCATTGACAAAAAGCTGTTTTTGCCCCACAGGAAAATAACGGGCTGTTTACTGCAGAGAGAAACGTATTCCAAAGAGTGGCTGCTATGAATTAACTTTTTTTAAAAAGCAAAACAAAACCATGAAATCATATTCAATCTCTTCAGTCTTCAGGATCAATTTGCAGTTCAATCATTATCGTGTCAGTGTTTTCAATTGCCTTCCATCTAAAGTGTTTGACAATCATTCTGCAGTCTTGAGATGGTCGGGTGGTAATCAAGGCGGCGATCTCACTATTTTTTTAATTTAAAAGTTGATATTTGGATAATCCTTCCTTTTTTTGTTTCAATTGTGCTTTTTATTATTTCTTCAAACAAAAAAATGCACTCTGTAACAAGAAAACTTCAAAAAGTTCCAAAAGTTAAAAAAAAGAATTGAATTAAGTTGGAGGTGGTGAACTTTCACAACTTCGTGGGTCAGTCAAATTTTCTGCTACCTGTTACAGAGAGCAGTGAAAAGTGAGTAAAATTCACCCCAAAACAGGACATGTGCAGACTTTGTGCGTGTGAAAACAAGATTTTTTAAATTGAATTATGTAAGAAAAATACTTAATACAAGTTCATAGTCTCAAGTAAGTGTGGCCTACCAAGTGACAGTGTAGGCTCTCAAAGACATTCAACAACCACAGACAGGGTTTACCCTATTTTTGCAAATCTTATTTTTATGAGTATAAGGAATGTTAAAAGTACTGTGCAATAACGTGGATATTTATATCCCATGAAAATAGGCACTTCTCTCTCACCTCCCTTATCAGCTCTAAATAGAGTTTTTCTCTAAAGCTTTATGAGAAATGTAGCTTCGGTACTGCACAGAATGGTAGACTATTTTCTCATATTTCTTCGAAGTTACTTGTCATAAATTTGAGTTCTGAATTACTTATTACTAGGACTCACCATCCTGTCATAGACTAAACTGTTTTAAAAATCTGTTCATCCCCTATAGATTAATAAAGCGAGGGGTTTGGCTTCTGTGGGCAGTAGACCCCCCATTTCTGGAATGCGAGGGGTTAGAGCAGTATCATTCCATGAACCTCAGCTCAACCTCAAAGACAGCCAAGTTGCCTTACATTCCTCCAGCTTATAAATTAGGAATGTGTCAAACTGCTCACTGTGTCCTGGAGTTCTGTTGACAGCAGTGAATAACAAGCGAGAAAAAAAACCACTTATGCCCAGCAGTAGTCAGACTGTGGTAGGCTCCAAAGCTGCCGACTTCGAACCAGGGGAGCAGAGTTCGAGTGTCAGTTAAAATTTACCTTTAAAGAAAAAAAAATTGTGAATGTTAAATACATGACAAACAATGGCTGGAATGCCGCTAGAGAAGTACAACAACACCAAGGAGAGTTCAGAGTCATCCCAGAAAGGTGGAATTTGCCCTTTATAACTAAAATAAATGTCCTCAGATCAGCACACGTGGTTTGAGAAGGTCAGATGTAGTGACCTCTGCAGCCACATCAACTTGACACAGTGTATGGAAGAGGCCACACGCTGTCTAGACCCTTCTTCGCATGGCCAAAGGTCGAGTGTAGCAGGCTCTGTGTTCATGATGAGTGAATGCACGGTGTAGCCAAGACACACATACTGCCAATATACCCTGCTGTGCATAATCAAAACTTTGAATAGAGCATTTTGGAGCCATGGTTAGTAGGCACAGGGAACTTCTGCAGGGCATGTTCTGCACCTAACGCCCACTGCAGCGATCTCTGAGGCCATGGAATTTGGGCAAAGGGTATCGCCTTGGACTGTGCCATATGTTCAGAGTCTGCTGTGAAATGCTCAAACCAGTCTCTGGTTCTGCGCTAGACAGTTTCACACAACTTGCATGCTCTCTGGCAAATGTCATGTGAAATTCTATGAAATCACATTTTGCTCTAAAAGCATAATTTTATGTAATTTCACAAAATTCCTATCGCATTTTCAAAATTTTCAACAACAAAAAATACACAACTTTGCTGACACTAGCTGAGAAACAGCAGACTTTGCAACCATAGGGACTCGCCGTGTCCTGGTCTGTTCACAGCAGTGTATAACAAATGAGAAAAAAATTTTGAATGTTGCAGCCAAACACACTGATTTATGCCTATGTCCAGCAGGAGACAGGCTGTGGCGTAACCTCAAAAGCTGCTGGCTTTCGACCTGGGGAACAGGGTTCGAGTCTTGGTGTTAGTAAAACTGTGACTTAAAAAAAAGACAGAATGTACATACATGATGAACAATGTCAGAAATGCCAATAAAATAAAATATCCCCAGTGCTACTGTTGAGATGCCGGACCAGGAGGAACCGTGAATGCGTTGGATGGTCAATCAGAAGGAAGATTGAGTGAAATCAGATAGGAGGAAACCAAGCACACAAAGGCATGGCAATTACAAGCAATGCACCAGTCAAATGGCAGCATTTGTGAATGGCACAAAAAAGAACAAATGCAAATGGATGGGCGTGCTTGAAGCCCAAAGTTGCAATAACAACATGTCTTGCAGACAGCACATGCACGCTGCCTTTGCTCAACAGTAAAAGGAATAGAATAAAAATTGCATATGGCCTTGCAAAGGTACAAGTGTAGAAACATTAAATACAGCAACATTTTAAGATTGTAACCTTATGCAATACAATAGTACAAACAACTTGTAATAAAATATGTCATAAGAAGATAAACATTCAGGTAGGAGAGGGAACATATCCCTAAGCGGAGTGTGATAAGTAATTAGTAAGCGGCATCCATATTTGAGTGCGCAAGATAGTTATCTGTAGTAAATCAGACTTATAGCTGCCTAGTCTGTGATGATAACAAACTGAGTTTCACCAGGATAAGAGATTATGTTTATCTGTAGATTTCCAATTGGTGGTGATAATAGAAATAGCTATTGACAGCAAAAGGGCAACTAATTTACCAAGTGCCTTGTGCGAGCTCTAAAGTTCATGAGTACTACCTAAGAATAGTATGGTATGCGAAAAGGGAGCATGAATCTGGGTGTATAAATGCGATTCCATATTGAAAGCCAAAATGCAGATAGGGTTGGACAGAAAATAAGGAAGTCTGTACCTGACAGAGTGTGACAGCACCAACAAATGTCATGTTGTGTAAGTTTGAGTTTAAAAAGGCGAGCAGGAGTGTAAAAAGTCTGTTGTAGAAGAAGTATAGCATTTGCATGAGACTGGCAGTGCGAGCAGTGGAATGTAGTTTGGTCCATATTTTGTCCCAGATAGAGGTTGGCCAGGAAAGACCGAAATCTCTTTCCCATAATTTCTCAGTATGTGTTTTAGCTCTAATAGGGTCAGGCGTGAACAAAAGCTTATAGATGTGAGCCGTTTTACAGTGAATAGTATTTGCGACTGGATGAGTCGGTGATTAAGGATGAAAGAGGTCTGGAGGAAATTGCTGTGAAACTGTATTGTTAATCAAATTCCATAATTTGTGATATTGAGGATGCATATGAGATGGAAGATTATAAATGAAAGATAGTTCTGAAAAGGGTATTGGGGAACGTGCATTATAAAATTGAGAAATTACTAAGATGCCTATATTTAGCCATGTCTTCCAACATAAAGTTCTCTCTCTTTTTTATGAAACTCATTGTACCAAATAGGACTATTAAGGAATTGATCAATGGGAGATAGGGTAAAAACATAATAAGTTTTAAGAAGAGTACATGAATGAGAAACGTTATTAGGAAGCCAATATTTAGGAGGATTGGTCATAAAAATAATATGTTTGTGGAAAAAGGACCATATCATAGCGTGTTCCAAGCAGAGACATAGTTTCGGAGGATTGTCAGTCAATGAAGACAAGTAAAGTTGTTATTGCTTGATACCAAAAGCCCTGCGGTAGTTAACAAGGTCAGGGAAGTTAACAACTTCCCTAGATTCCAGAAGCTGTAACTTTGATAAAGAAATTCTAGGAGGTTTACCATGCTAAAGAAATTTAGAAAGAATTTTGTGAATTGAGTCGAAAAAGATTTTGTGTATATGAATAGGAATCATCATAAGATAAAAGTTTCTAATAGGAAGAAGCATCATTTTAATGGTATCGAGACGACCCCACCAAGAGAGAGATAATATAAACCATTTCTGAGAGATAGTTGATCATTTTTCTAATAAGACTTCTGAATTAATTTTAAGTGTTTCTTTAAGAGTTTTCCCATAACATACTCCTAAACATTTGATCTTGGTAGGATTCCAGGAAAGTCCTGCTTCTTCAAAAATAGCTTTAGAACAACATTTATTTATGTTAGTACTACTATTTTATCCATATTTAATTTATATCCTGATACAGCAGAATATTGATCAAGTTCCTGTATAAAAGCAGGAAGAGAGCTGTTGGGGAGGGACATAAACAGAAGAATGTCATCTGTGTATGCTGTGTTTTTAATGTGGGTATCATGGTAAAATCTTCAGCAGTTCTCAATTGGTGGATGAAAGGTTCCAGTGCTAAAAGAAATAATAAAGGGGATAAGGCACACCCCTAGAACATTTCTCTTCACAAAGGGAAGTAGGGGTATACCATTTACAAGCACCAAAGATTGAAGGGAAGAATAGAGCAATGAGATAAGTTGAAGAAAGGTTGGTCCAATGCCATGCCATAGTAAAGCCTTCATAAAGAAACCCCAGTTAACCCTATCTAAAAGGTTTTCTGCATCTAATGACAATGCTGCTAGGGAGTCCTGTATCTTATGGGCTTTATTAATAATATTTAAGAAGGTTTGAGAGTTGTCTGCAACATTTCTATTGGGAATAAAGCCAGATTGATGAACATCAATAAGGTTGGGCATTAAAGGAAGCAGGCGAAGGGCTGAAGCTTTGGCAACATTTTTACAATCAGTGTTATTTAAAGAAATAGGTCTGTAGTTTTTGCATAAGGTCAGGTTGAGATACTATTTTGGAATCAAGCAAATGGTAGCTTCTGTAAAGGAGTCCAAAGCACATTTGGAATTGATGAAATGGGTAAAGAGTTTAAAAAGTTTAGGAAATAAGAGCTGAGCAAAATGAAGTTAAAATTCTACTGTGAAGCCATCAGGACGAGGGGCATGGCTATTTGGGAAGAGACTGGACAGCAGAGTGAATTTCTTCTATTTGGAGCGGCTGTTGTAGGACAGATATATCAATAGGTGTTGTAGTCTTCGGTTTAAAATTGGAGAAATCTGTGTAAAAAGTCTCCTCTGATGGTGTATGATCTGGGAAATATAAATCCTTGTAGTAAAAAGCAAAACATGCTGCAAGATCATGATCCCTGAAGATCTGTTCGCTGTTGTGGTTGGTGATGGACTTGATCGCTGATTTTTCCTTTCTGCATTTTAAGTAATGAGCAAGGAGTGATCTGGCCCTATTATTGCCACCATAATATTTGCCATTGATTTTAAGAGTGCCACAGGCCTGTTTGAGTTGAACATTTGTTGAACTCTAGCTTAGCATTAATTAAGCAGTCAAGCTCGAGTTTATTGTTTTTGCTAGTTTAGTAATTATGTTCAAGAGATTTAATATGAGCCAAAATAGAGGCAGATTTCTGTCCAATAGCTTTTTCTTGGAGTGATTGTACCTTATTATGAAAACTCTTGAGGCAGCCTTGAAGGTGTCCCTTAGAAGGAAATGGTGTTTGAGCATTGTCGTTAAATTGAAAAAATTCATTGATAAAAGCAGTATAAGATTTGAGGAAGGAGGCATCTGAAAGTAACAAATTATTAAATCTCCGAGAGGTGTTAGTGGGTTTGCTGGCAAGAATATCAAGGTCAGTGAACACTGGAGCATGGTCTGAGATTAATATAGAACCTATCTCTGAGTTAACTACATGCTGCATTAAACTTTTGCTCAAGAAAATATAGTTCTGTTTTGATTGAGAGTTATGTGTAGCAGAATAAAATGAATATTCTAATAGATCATGGTTATATAACCGCCATGAATCTGGAAGTGAATGGTGAGAGATAAGAGCCTTGAAGGCTTTGTGCGAAGCTTGGGAACAAAGCGTGAGTTAGAGCATCTGTTTAGAAAGGGATCAAATACTTTATTAAAGTCCCCTCCCACTAATAAGTTATCAGAGGCATGTTCAGAGATAGTATGTGATAATTTCTTCCAAAAATCTGAGTCTTGATGAGTCGGGCCATATAGATTAAGAATTGTGAGAGTGGTGTCCTGAAGTGTAAGAGTAACTAATAACCAGGAGCCTTTGATCATTACGTTGCTCATTACTTTGCCACAAAGCCTTGCCTGCCACTGCGGACTGCCATAGCTGTTGGCCAGCTTCTTTCCGGTCCCGCGAGGAGACCAGACCGGACTACACCCTCCAGGAGTCTTCGCGGCACGCACGCCGCTAACGTTGCAGAGAGTGCCAGGAGGCGCTTAAATAGCGGCTGGGGCTCCCGCAGCGCGGGACACGCGCGGGCGTGCCCGGGCCGCGCCCGTGCAAAGCCCGGGCCAAGGGCGGGCCCATCCGCGCCCATCAGAGCCCGGAAGAGGCTGGGCTGGGCACATCCTCTGACGCATGAGCCGGGATATAGGAGCCGCATACCCAAGGTACTGTTCATTAATATACTGCGTTGCATTCGCTAACATCTAATACTCAATGGCTAAACGGTTGGGGAAACGCAAGGACGCACATATGACTGCAAGGGGGGGAATCGTGGGGACCCTCAATGCCTTCCTAACAAGGGCTGAGTCAGTGTTGACTCACGAAATACAGCGCACTGAAAAAAGACTTTCCCTGGATACTTTTGCCACTCAAAAAAGATCCTCTTTAGATGCATAAGCAGGGCTAAATCCCCCGTTACCGCCCAAACATCTGTTGTGTGCCTGCTTGAGGAGCCTGTAAATGCGGACAACCCCAGGGGGTCAGCTGATTTATCGTTATTGCCAGCAGATACCGACTCATTAATCTCAGCAGATCCCATCTGTTTGGTCACGGCATCATTGGGGGGTGATGCCCTGTCAGAGCAAGCGGCATCCTCTTCGTCAGCGGATTTGACCATCACGACCCTCGCATCTGTGGTCCCCACACGAACACCATCGTCCCTAGACCCCGGGACCAGTGAGGTTACCACCAGATCCAAAAAGCATCTAAGGGCTAGTCCAAGGGGCAGCATGGCAGGATCATCACTAACAGTTAATAGTGAACCAGCGACAAAACGGAGCAGGCGCGGTGCCTCCCAAAAGCTTTGGCAGAAGCCTAAATCAAAGCAGCAGCTGTCCAAACCACGTAACCAAGAAGCTACAGTCCATGAAGGCACACAAGGGTCAACAAAAAACTTTGTTGCACGGCACACCCTCTAGCCCAATGATTCCCGATGGTAGTAATGATCAGTGGAAAAAACTTGAGACTTTGGTTTCTGTACTTTTGGACCCTATATTATGTAAGTTACGGACAATCGAGGAGAAACTGTTGCTGACTGAACAGTCAAATAATGCCCCATTTAACACAGGGGTTTGTCATTGTAATAGTCCTGATATCCCTGACCAACAACCACATGTACTATCTGTTGCCCAGAAGGTCCAGGAAGAGGGAGGGCCCGTGAGAGGGAAACCAATACCATCGTTGGCATCCTCAACGGGCCTTGACCCTCAAGCAGACAGGAGGGCTGACATGGTATCCCACATCCCTCAACTCAACCCTGTAGCAACATGCACCAAAGTACACTTTAGGAACCCGGGGGCAAAGGAAGCAAGGACAGTGGAGGCAGGGACAGAGGAGGGGCAACAGGAGAGCGGTCAAAGGACCACGAGGGAGCGTATAGCACACCATCAATACATGAGAGAGGAAAACATTCTAGCCACCCCTAATAGTTGTGAGCTTCCAGTAATAGATCTCCCTCCAGCTAGCTGCCCATATACAGTGGTCTTGACAGGTGTGCCAGGACGTAATGACACACACGAGGAATCCACTGTACAGCTAATCAATAAAGTGGCGCACTGGTTGTGCAAATATGCTAGATTTAATATCAAAGCGCACCGGCACATTCTTATGGCCAGGAGGGTCTCATGGATTGGCAAGTCGAGGAAAGTTTTTCCAGGAGACAGCGTCATTGTTACGTTTAGACACCCCAAATTAGCGCACAGGATCCTCTCCCAGTCAGCTGGCTTATTTGTTTTAGAGTCCGGCATTAAACCACTGCCTTTGGGCTTTTTCTATAGGCCGATGCCCTGTTTTAATTCTTCACAACGTTATGCAGGACAGGAGGAGGGTACTGGGGGGGGGGGGGCCTGTGGCTCTAAGTAACGCATTTGCCCCCCTGAATGATCTGAATGACATCGACTGACTACACCATAGGGAGGATGTGGATAGAGCTAGTGATATTCCTTTGGCTAACACTGGTTTAGCAAAGAGGGGAGAGGAACTCCACCTAGGGATAATATCACAATCCCCAAAGGAGTGTAGGGAGTCTGGCACCCCGGGGACAAATTACATAGACAGGCCCACCATTCTGCACTGTAGTCCCGGGCTGGTTGACCCTCGCCCAGGGTGCACCGGGGGAGACATAAAAATAATCTCGTGGAATATAGCAGGATTGTCTAATAAATTTGGGGAGGAGCAATGGCTCATCTATATCAGGAAGTTCCATGTAATTTGCCTGCAGGAAACATGGGAGACATGTAAAAAATAAATTCGTCGAAGGATATAAAACCTTCTTTTGCCCAGCAGTCAGATCGGTCTCCGGCAGAGCTAAGGGGGGCTTAATCATGTTCATAGATCTGAGTATTCAGGGAAGCTGAAAGAACCTGGCATGGGACTCAAATGTGGCCCAAGGACTTAAATTTTCGAATAACACCTATAGGGTAGTTTTAATAAACTTTTATAATGCAATGCCAAATGTGCCGGACCGGAGTGGTCTCCAATAATTAAATACAAGGCTGGAGCATACACGAGAGAAAGGGCTGGCGCAATCACAACTGATCGTAGTTGGTGATTTTAACTGTCACCTGTGCCCACATCTGAGGGTGGCTCAGGGCGATTGGTCATCCTGTCCGTTAAGGAAGGGTCCGCATTTGGAGCACACCCAGGAGGGGAGGGAACTGACTGGTATTTTATACACCTATGGGTTAATCCACACGATGGACATGATCGACAAGAACAAGGGTATACCTGCACCTCCTACATTTAAAGGGAGAGGGTGCCATTCGTATATTGATTTCATCTTTGTTTCCTCTATACTGGAAATATGTATATCAAACTTTAATATCCAATATAGTGTTTTTAGTGATCATAATCCACTTATTTTGTCGCTTGCAGTTCAGCACCACCCCAAGCACTAAATAGATGGGCAGGGGGCTCGACGATCGCTGTGACGGACCAAGGCAGAAGGTTGCGATGGGCCCAGGTTGACTCTCTTGCTTTTAATGTTTCCCTGTTTGATAGAGGCAAGCAGGACATTTTGAAATGTCTAGATTTAGGAGTGCAAGGTGCTGAATTAATAGATGCTTTTAGGAAAATCGCAAGTTTAGTGGATAGCTTACTGAGGTCCTCAACACATGTGCACAGTGTGGGGGCACCTAGGTGGTTTGATAGCCATTGCTCTCGGGCCCTAAGAGAGCTAAAAGTGGCACTCAAGCAGACACAGAGGGACAGGGTGCGGGTGGCGGCTTGCCGCTTAAATTACAAGCAAGCCGTCAAAGGACGAAAGGGTCAACTACAGCGTAAAGCCTGGGAGGACCTTATGGAGGCGGCGGAACGGAAGGACTCTACCCTCTTTTGGAGAGTAATTAACAACCCTTGTTGCCGGGGATAAGTAATAACATTCCACCTGAGCAATGGCAGCAGCATTTCCAGGGTTTGTATAACCATGTACATAGTATGGAAGAGCCCCAGACCCCGACCCCAACACCAGATTCTAACTCGGTGACCTTCTCTTTGGATGAAGTGAGTTTAGGAATCGAGGGTCTGACAAGGAACAAGGATCCGGGCCCAGATGGGATTCCACCAGACCTCCTTCGCTGCAATACGGAGGTATGGGCTCCACTTTTAACCAGGGTACTAAATGCGGCAATAAACTCAGCAATGCCAGCATCCTGGTCTTCTGCCATTATTGTGCCTATTTTCAAGAAAGGCGATAGGGACAGCCCACACTGTTATCGCCCCATATCGTTGATTGATGTCTCAGCGAAGGTTTTAGGGCGGGTGATCTTAAACAGGTTGATGGAATGGGCAGAGGCCAAACAAATCATTACGGATGTCCAATATGGGTTTCGACCCGGGAAATCTACCACAGATCAATGCCTCAACCTGTACCTCATTAGCGCAAAATATACAGTAGCTAAGGCAGGGGCATTGTACTTAGCTTTTATGGGCCTCACTGCGGCCTTTGACTGTGTGAATCGCCGTAAACTGTGGGTACTCATGGGCGAACTCGGGGTGGACCCGGAAATAATTAATATTCTTCAATCATTACATCATAACACCATAGCGGCCGTCAGATATACATAGGAAGGGAAGATCACAGATTATTTCAAGTGCTCAAGTGGGGTCAGACAGGGATGTATACTAGCGCCATTCCTGTTTACCTTATATATCAACGGCCTAGATCACACCTTTACCGCCATTAAAGCAGATCCCCCGTGGCTGGTGCAAGAGCAGTTCCGGTTCTGCTTTACGCAGATGACGCAGTGCTCCTTGCCCGCACCCCAAATGGCTTGCAGCTCTTAATTGATGGCTCTGTGACGTTCATGGAAAACCTGGATATGGCCCCTAACCTCACAAAATCATATATCATGGAAATGGGGAAGAAGACAAACAAATCCTACAAGTACACCATAGGCTCACATACCCTAGGGAAAGTCCCAGCCTTCGCATATGTGGGCATGTTCTTTGACAGGGACTTGAATTTTAAACATTTATTGGATGAAAAGTGCCTGGCCTTGATCAGGTCTACAGGGTCCATTGCAAATTTTGCACAAAGGCTAGGATGTTGGACCCCGGGCACTATATTAAAGTTATATAATTCAATTTGTTGCTCCAAGGTCGTATACGAAAGCGAGGTGTGGGGTTTCGTGAAGGCTAATAATCTGCAAAGGGAAGAGAACAAATATCTTAGGCGCTTACTGAAGGTCCCTCACAGTGCCCCGACATTCAGCGTTCACGAAGAATTGGGGGTTAAATACATTTCTGATCTGGCGGCAGTAAAACCCCTACTTTGTTGGTTGAAGGTTTGGTCAAACGTAGAGACGGGGTTTACGCGGCTGGTAATCCAGGACTGTCTCTCCTTGGACTACGCGATGAAGATTCCCTGGATAAAATATGTCAGGGACTCATTTCTTAAACTAGGGCGGGTAGACCTGTTCACCAAACCGGACAAAATGAGGACCCAGGATAAGGCAGATACCAAAGGCTTGTACTTTAAGTATTTTTCGATCCTCTAGCCGTGCCCTTCGGGTGGCATCTCTCCCCCCCTGAGTCACTACTGAGGGGCCGATTCCGATCTCGGCCGGTAGGGCTCCGAATAGGATTCGGCTTTACCGGATCCGATTCGGAGCCCTGTTTCCCGACCGAACCGTACGCGGGTCCGGCCGAGCGAGTACGATGCGAAATCGCCGACCGACTCGTCCGGGCGTCCCGACAGCTCCGACCGACTCGCTCGGACTCGAACCGCTCCGACCGACTCGCTCGGACTCGACTCGCACCGCGCAATGGAGACGTTTCCCGGCCGGGTAAGTACGATGCGCGCCGCGAGCAGTCCGACCGAGCCGCGCACTCCGGCTCGTAAGAGCTGTCGGAGCCGTACTTTGGGGGTCCGTGTCGGACCCCCCAGTACGCGTAGCCGCGCGAGTCGCACACAGGGGGACCCATGGGTCCCCCTACCTGTGCGTGTACGGCGCGAACCGCTTCGCCGCGTACCCGCTGTAGGGGCGCGCCTTGTCCGACTTCGCACCCATTGAGTCAATGGGAGCCCGCGTACGCGTTGTACGACCGGCTCCCATTGACATCAATGGGAGTCCGACTCGACTCGAGTCCGATAACATACGGACGCATCGTACTCGTTCGGTCGGACTGCACGGGTCAGATTCGGTCGGAAATCTCTCCGGATCCGGCTCGGTCGGAGAAATTTCCGGCCCGAATCGGAATCGACCCCTTAGTGTTTTACCTTGTGTGTTCTCATTATCTTTGTAGATGTACTTTTAACACTGCTGAATTCGCGTCATTGAGCGCTATTCCTCTGGAGATTGGACCAACTCCAAATGCTATCCTTCTGCATTTTGAAAAACTCGATTAGTGGACTCGGATGACCGTCTTTTTCATCTACCCTTCAGCTGTATTTAGTCAAGTATTTTGGTAAGCAGAACACCATTTTTTAGATCTCTGGATTGGTCTACATATTCCTGAGACTTCCCTCCTTCTTTTATGTTTATATACATTATTATTTATTCCCCCAGACCCTATTGTTGGGCCTCTTCTCAACCCACTCTTTTACTGCTCGTGGCTTGCCTAGATGCTCCAAACTCAGGTATATTTTGTAATTGTATTGTACTATATATGTTTTTGAATCTACTATCACCAACATATTCAGCTCTTTTTCACTATGGAAATTTCGGGTGAACTTTTCATTAACTTACAAGTCTCTTATTATTGGGATTTCTTGAACTTTCCCTATTTTATTCTGTCAATTGCTGCCTATCTCTTCTGTGCGCACACCGTCCTTCGATTAAAACGAGTTGAATCTATTTTAAATGATCTTTATCATTAGGCTGCAAATGTTTAATCCCCCCTCTTATATATTGCATAGTTGGGAATTGTACCCTCTTTGAGATATGTTGATATGACTTATGTTATATGATACCCTTTGTTTACTTCATTCCATTGTCCTCGTAGGCGCATCTATTCCTGTGTCCCACATTTGATCTGACCGCCCTGATGAAGGTGTGACCCATATCGGGTTAGACACCGAAACGCGCGTTGGCGCTGGACAACCTTGTGCCTCCGTTTGCTTCCACCTTCGCTTATAAGAAGACACTTGAATGATTATTGACCATTTGATGCTTACTATGTATTTTATATCATGAATGTTAATCAATTTGATTTTTGACTATATCACAAATGTTGAATTTCTCTTGAGTGTGGAGAGTGTATGAGTATGTTTGGAACTGTGGTTGTTAGTGTGTATTGAATGTGTGAATGTGGGACTGGGTATATATATTTATGTACGTTGGAATGATATTATGCTATATGTCACCTCTATGAATTTTGATAAAACATTAAAAATAAAAATAATATATATTTTCTCTATTCCCTGTTTCTCATTCGCTTGGGGGATTTTATCTGGTTGTAAAGCGATGTTTTAATGTACAAGTGACTTGGTTAGCACTCTATTATCCGTATCCAGGCAGGTTGGGTCTTTCTAAATTGTATTTGGTTGTACTTTAAGTTCGCCATGGCACAACGTGAAGAGACCGAATTCGCTAAACAGAGGGTGAGAGATCATATATTGGTCAAAACAACCCAGGGCATAGAACCATATTTAACACTAATGACAAGTCCACATGACAGATTTTTAATCACCCGTTTTAGATTAAATCTTATTCATCATTTATTGGCAGTACTGGCAGGTTTTATAATGAACTCAGAAGAGAGAGGGCCCTGTGGCTGTGACAATAGGTCTCCACAGGACACCTTACATCTAGTCCTACTGTGCCCGTATTATGCTTATCCTAGACAAAAGTTCCTGAAAGGCCTATTGAGAAAAGCCAGATTCAGGCAGGCACATGTAGCTTTACTGTTTTTAAAATTGTCATCAGATGTTTTTACACTCTTCTGTGTGTCCAATTTTTTAAGAGCTGCCCTAAAGTTAAGAACCGCGAGGGGGAACTGAAGCTTAGTGGCTGCACTGCCATGTCCCTGCACTATTCAGTGTTAATTGTAACAGTAGACTAGTTATGTCTATATTTATTTTAAAACAATATCTTATTTGTGTCGAAATGGGGATGAATTGGTAGTCATAATTAGTCGTACAGGAGGATGAATTAAAGTATATAGAAATGGTTTCAATCATGTATATTGTAACCCTTTTTATAATATGTTTTTGTGAATTGAGTAATTTTTGTAATCAATGTATCTTTAATGGTTATATTTTTATATGCCGAACAAAGATAATAAATTTGAAATTTGAAAATGTAATAACCAGAATACCTCTGAGTTGTGATGTTTAGAATTTATAGTAGGATGTGGGGATTTATAGCATAGGTTAATGACTATGTTTTTGTTGGTGTGGAAAGGGGATACAAAAATGTCACCTAATCATTGCTTCTTAAGTTTAACACCCTCTAGTTCACTGAGATGCGTTTCTTGTAACAAAGCTATCTGACATGTCAAGCGAACAAGATGAGATAAAACACGCTGACGTTTAATGGGGTTTTTAAGCTCCTTAACATGCCATGTGACTGTTCTAAGTTGCATTGAATATAGAAAAGATATGTAGTTGATGATTGGTTAAAAATACAAGGCAAAACATGACTTTCAGGAAAGGAGTAGAAAAGGAAGAAGAAAGCATTAGAAAGGAGCAAAGCATACAGTGAAGGCATAGAACCTTTGAAAAAAAGTATATACATAGATCTGGCATCTTAGGGACAAAGGTTCACAGATGCTGAAGAAGAAGGATATAAAAACACAGAAGATTTCCTATAGGGGAAGGGACAGCGGGTCATCTGAGAAGATAGGCACAGCACCTTCAGCGCATGAGCGAGAAAGGAAGAAGTAAAAAATATAGGCATGAGAAAACAGGACATATAAATATATATGTATGAATTATTGCTACAGTAACAAATCTGTACAAAAGGGAGAATGACTAGAGGAAAACAAAATCACACTTACCACTGGATACATGTAGGAGGACATATAAGATGTTATGAGCAAACAAGAGGGAGAAGATAACATGAGAAATCCACAGTGGGATCCTACTGGAACAAGGTAAATGGGACCTATAGAAGATAGGTAATAAATTATATTAATTTGCGTGAACAACAAACAAGCAATATAAAAAATGCGTGAAAAAATCTGAAAATAATGTAAGAATTGAAGGAAGAATAACGACAATAATGGATACTAATTGCCCTGAACCTTAGCTAAGAATGAAAAGAATGAGCATCAGAAAATTGAAGAATGAGAATAGTCAATTAATAGAGGATGTCCCTAGATCCATGGGGTCTGTTTTGTGGTGGTTGATGAAGAAATGCAAGTCTGCGGGTTCTTCAAAGGAATCAGACTTGTCCTTAAAAGTGATTTTAAAGAGACATGGGTGTTGTAGTCCATAGTGTATTCTTGGATCTCAATTGAGGGGGAAGATCAAAAAATTGCTTTCAACGAGCTGCTGTGGCGGGATATACATCCTGCATGAAGGATACCTTACGTCCTGACCATTGAAGAGATCTGTCTTTCTTAGCAACAAAGAGCAGATGCATTAACTCAGTAAATTGCAGAAATAGTATGATTGTTCCTCTGGGGAGTGTTCTGTTGCCTGAAGAGGGACGAGGACCAAGACGGTGGGCCCATTGAATGGATAGAGGAGAGAAGACTGAAGATGTAAATTGGAAGGGATCGCCGACTTCAGGAATGCAATCATATTGGTACCTTCGGAACCTTCTGGAATTCCAAAGAGGAGAAGATTATTCCTCCTATTCCTATTATCCAAATTCTCTGTAAGACATTTGAGTTGAGTTTTGTCTTTAGTGATTTGAGAAGAGTCAGGGGACAAATCTTTGGGATTGCTCACTCTATGTTCCAGACTTGAAATACCTTGATCATTTGAGACATTTTTCCTCAATGCATTGGATGGAGGCATTTGTGTGCATCATAAATGGTTTTAAGGCCCGTAGTTCTTCCATAACTTCATCCAGTGTCAGATGAGTGGGTGATTCAGTAGGTGAATCGAGATCTTTTTTGGGTCGTTTAACTGAAGATTTTTACTTGTGTGCTGAGTGGAGGTGTGCAGTCCCGTAAAAAAATCTGAGGCTTTCTCCATGTTGACAAGAGAATTGAGTTTGGTTAAATAAATGTGCTGTACATAAAGAGAAAAATCAGGTTTGAGGAGGGCTGTGATTTATAGCATTTTTGCACTATTTGAAGCTTTCACATACATTTATTCAAGCCCAGATGTATAAAAAATGTGAAGTCTATAAAATCCTAAAGTAAAACAATATATAGTGTTCTAAAAGTCAATCGGTCTGCCACAAGGTTAGCGCTGCTTAATTAAAAAACGTATGTCAAACCACCAATGGAATGAAACTCATATGAGTGCAGTTAATGGTAAAAAGTTGTTGAGTATTAGTTTAAAAGCCTATATTAATCTTCCCTGTTGGGCTAAAGCAACATATCACCACTTTAGATAATTCAGACATTAGAAGCCATGCAGTTGAGAAAATGACATGCTGTGTGATGAAGGAATTTACCTCAGGCAAATAAGGCAACCTTCAAGACGTCCTTCGTGCCATTGTGTTGAAGCCTTGACAAGAATTCAAGTGAGCTGGAACAGCAGGCGAGGTCCGCTGTTGTTATATGTTGACAGACACAGAAATGTGTAGAATGCTTGTCAGCCGAAGAGAGGTTACCTCAGAAGGGCTGTGACCTCCAGAGCACGCGTCGCGTTAGAGATGAAATAGCATTTCAAAAGGCCACGCAGACATGAAATGTGGGCATAATCTCACTTCGGCAAACCTCCAAAACACATTTAACTGAAGAAAATCCGTTGGGGACAAGTTCAAAAATCCAGTTCCTCCAGTTTAGCGCTGAAGCTGCACGGATCTCTAAATAGCAGCAGCCATCTTGCATGGCGTCCAGGCCACGCCCCAATTGTTATGTTTTTTAACTTTGAAAACTGTATAAAATGAAAACTTAATTTTACAGAAGAAATTTCCGCAATCCTTCACTTCAGCCGGAATCTGTTCCCACTGTTAATGTTAATAAAGTGAGGCATAGGGTGAAATGCAAAGATACTGTTGACAAGTGATTGGAGATGTAGTTGATTTGTGGACTGTCACTGCATCAAGATATAGTGTTCTTTAAAGAGATGCGTCTTCAACTCTTTCCTGAACTGAAAAAGGCTGGGGGAGTATTGACAGATACCGTAATGTTCCCTGGGTTAATAGAAAAAGGCATGTTGCCTTTAAAAAAAAAAATCTTTTTTACACTTTATTATCTCCAAAATGATGGTAATCTGGCTGCGGGTGTGCTGAGAGTCACCAGAGCTGGTGAGCTTGTGAGCCAGATAGTCGGGTGTGCAGGTCGTCATGGCTGTGTAAATGGTACACCTGGAACGGAGAGCCAGTGGAGTTCCATCAGCATGAGGATTATGTGGTTATATTTCTTCTGGCTCTTAATGAGGCTGCTGAGGCATGTAAGATGCCCTTAAAGTTGGCCGGTGCAAAGCCTGGGAGGACATCGATTAGTGAGCTTCCACCATTCAGATGCAAGAGTATGAGGGCTTGAACAGCAGTTCAGAAGTTGCTTTCTGTTAGGAATAATTTCACATTCTTCAAGAGCTGGTGCCAGGCCGTCTTTGTTTTTTGGCTATGTGTTCCTTCTGGCTGAGTTTGCTGCCCAGGAGGAATATAAGTGACTTATCATTGAGTGAAAGTTGGTTTCCAAAGCTGTCAGGGTTTATGTAATTGAGCCATATTTTTTGCTTGTTGCTCTTGGCAAATAATAGGAATTTTTGGTGAGTTTGAATTTGTGGAAAGTCTTGGTGAGCTTGAGCTTCAGGTGGGTGCTGGAAATTCAGATCTGGAACATCGAACAGGCAGTGCTTGAGGCATTAGAAATCTGGAACTGAGGAAACTTTCAACCAGAGTAGTGTATCATTGGCATGTTGGTGAATTTGATGCTGTTATTAGTGGTTGATGGTGATAGGGATCTTCTACAACAGGAAGTTGCCCACGAGAATAAATTGGTGCTGGATAGAATAATTTAAGAAAAATCATTGTAGGACATTGCCAGTGATTCCCATTTAAGACTGCAGGGTGTGGGTGAGTGTGGGATGGTAGATCATGTTGAAGACAGCTGAGAGATCCAGCTATATCAGAAGACAGGGATCATCTTTGTCTGTGAGAAGCAGGGAGCCAGCTATGGTGCATTAGGTAGCTGTCTCCGTGCTGCAGTGCAATCTGAAGTCAGATTGGTAGTCATGCAGGAGATGGTTGCACAGAGTCCTTGGAGAATATCCATCAGGGACTGTGGAGGAAAGTTATGGCACATTGTGCACTTTAAATACCTTAGGTTTGCTACACTGGTGAAAGCTAAATTGAATTTAAATTCAGTTTTTGCATGAGGGAAGATGGACTGTTCAATGTGAATGCGTGGCATTAGTCAGGGGGAGGGGTGGCTGAACACCAATATAGCTATACATGCTCCCTTGCCCTACCGACAGTCTAACTGAATCCCACGTCATTCTGGCTTAATATTTGGAGCAAAAACCTACCTTGAGGCACTGCGAGGCAGTGGATTGCCAACACCAGCTGAAGCCTCTAGCGTAAACTGTGGTTGCTCAGCAGAGAGTGCCACAGAGGAAATCAAGCCACCTCAATGCAAGATGGCAGATGGGAAAAAGGAAAAGAGAAGTACAGCAGCGAGCCCACACTTTGCAGGGCGAAGGTACAAAGGTAGCTATATGACATCTCATTCTGAGACGAGTGGCACAAAGGAGGGAGCGAAAAACTTCAGACATCAGATGCATACTTTAGCACATCATTTGCTTCCCAAACAGCTGTAGAAAAAGTAACAACCCTCACAACAGGTTGATATCTGAAATGAAACACTAACAAGAGCTACCTAGCAAGAAATCAGGCTCTAATGGCAAAAATTGGCACAGTGATAACTGATTTAGGCCTACTACACAATGCCCAATGGTAAGGTCTTGGACAGAGTTAAATAAAATAGTCCATTCAAGAAATTCATCCAGGCACAGATAACAAGCCATTGATTTCATGGACAAAGTTAAGACACTGGAGCATGGGGCGGAAGACTCAGAAGGGTGAAGTTGAAGGAAGAACATAAATGTGGTGGATATACCAGAAAAACTGGAACAAACAGAAAAGGTAATATACTTGAAGAACTAGATTAGTATTGGGGTGACTCTCAAAGGAGTGACACATTTTCTGCCCTAGAAATTTCACATAGGGTACTGACAAGACTTCCCCAACCAGGGGTTCCACCTAGACCAGCGATGCCCTGCCACTTCCACTACCATGAATGCAACATAATTCTGCAGAGAGCAAGAGAAAAGGATTGCTATCAAAAAGAGAATCAATATGAGTCGAATATTCCAAAAAATAGTGTCACTATACAAGGAAAGAATGCAACCTGTATAGACATGAAGATATTACATAGAGAGGAAGGAATTCAGTGCATGTTGATATTTACGGCCAAACTTAAGATAATATTGAACAATAAATCCATTTTCTTCATGAAATTATCTGAAGTGTGGGACTGGTTGAAGCAATAAAAGGCAGGGAAAGACAATGGAAACTGAACTATCAGGAAAAACCCAAAGAACAGAAGAAAACAAAAGGATCACACTGGAACATAGAGACCAATGCAACAGCAAGTTTAAGTGGAATGGGTGGTGGGAGTGGACACAGTGTCCACATTCAGTGGGTTCAGAGAAAGATCTCAGGATTTAGACTCTGGAGTTTTTGGCTTAGACACAAAAGTGTCTGTAGAAGGAAGGGCCGAAATACCGAAGATCATGCTCAGAATGGCAGATGACTTATAATAACTGTGTAGTAGACAGATTTATGTAAAGGTTATGTCTGGGGTGGACAGGGAATGATCTTCTGATATGTGATTAGCATTAATGTGTGAAATTAAGGAAAGATGACGTCCAGCTGGACAGCAATTCACTACGTTGAAAAGGCCTTCCCCCTCAAATCTCTTTCATTGTTCAATGAACGGATAGCCACTGCTTCCTGGACAGCCACTGTGGGAGATGTGTGGTGCACAAACTGGGATGTCGGGGTCTGCACCTAATATCTGTATAGGATGTAATGGTGTGGTGATGCTGAAGGTAACAGGTCAAATGGTACGGGTGGCTTTGTCCCATGGGGCTGAAATCGGAGAATGTAACCAATAGGAGGAATTGCAAACAAAATATCCAGGGGCATATTAGCAACAACAGGCGAAAATTATCGCTAACCTCGCTTAGCGCGTATTTATTTAACGCCGCCTATCGCTGGATATTATCGCGGAGATAACATGCTATTAGCAAGGTTTATCTCCAATGCGATAAAATATCCAGCGATAGCGGCGAAATGCGTGAATATCGCTGGAAATCCAGTGATATTCACGCATTAACGCCATGGTGGATTTAGGCTGACAATCCACCTCCTATTCTACAAACAGGTAAGTCATGTTTTTAGCAGGTGTTAAATTCTAGCGATATTCGCGCTTAGCGCGAATTTTATTATCGCTTCGCCTGTGTTGCTATTAGGCGGAAGTTGTGTAAGCGACTGTTTTCAGTCGCTTTTAGTTGGGAACGCCTACCTTGCATGTCATTAGCGATAATTATCGCTGGCATGCAAGGCGATGGGAAAACGGGCCGCTATCGCCAGAAAGCTGTCGCTAACGCCTGTTAGCGACAGCTTGCTGATAGGGCGATAAAAAAATCGCCGCTGTGGCGGCAAAAAGTGCCGCTAAAGCGGCGATAAGGCCCTTGCTAATATGCCCCCCAGTCTTAATAAATAAAGCTTCATAACGTTAAATGTGAGGGAAATGAGCATGTCCCCTAAAATATTTAAAATTAATGCATTCCTCAATTGCAAGAGAGATGAGTCCGGATTAGGATTAAGCCTGGTACACATTTTGTAGCCTTAGAGGTCAATGTAGACAACGAGGTTTAGTATGTGATGGTCCAGGGGATAATGGATGGAAAAGAAATAGTACTAAGACGTTTATATGCCCCTAATATAGATCGAAGGGATACAGCAATATTTTAGGGAAAACCAAGGCACCCCCTCTATTTCATTAATTGAATGGCAGGCAATTTAAGTTGTAATACAAGGCCACTGCATTAAAGAGACTGTGGGGATTAAGAGAACATTGAATAATGACTTGAAAGAACTGGAGAGGCAATTATTCACATTGGAAAAAGAGATAGTAACAGCTCCTACATGCAAATAAGTGTTATTAGCAGAAAGTGAGAAAAATGCTACACTGGGAGAATAATTGAGATGTCTTGATTATAATATATACATTTAAGAATATATGGTGAGATCCCACAGTGAGGAAGATTGAAAAGACTGACTATTGGCATGGTAAATCAAACATTAATACATGGGAACCCCCATTATGCAGGTCAAATACTCAACAAGAGATTAATGATAGATTTTTTAATATTACAGGGAATTATATGAGGAAAGAAAGGAGATACCTTATGATGGCATAGATATTTACCTGAATAGGAAGGCCCTGCAGAGAGTTCTAGAAGAGGCCCTGGAAATCCTGAATAGCCCAGTAAATGAGGGCGAGGTGATGGAGGCAATAAAGAAGATGGCACGGCCTAGAGCATGTGTGGCCTACTGCTCATATTTTACATGAATCATAGCAATATATTGGCTCTGCATTAAACTAGGATGTATGCTATAGTGTTGGAACAAGGGATACTGCTGGCCACAACCATAGGCACTCCCTAAACCACACCAAGATGGAACAGAAAAGGCTTTTTACAGGCACCTGTTCCTGCTCAACTTAGATTAGAAATGATTAAGTAAACTATTGGCCAAACAACTGTATGCATTGTTGCCATCATTAATTCACAAAGACCCAAAATGTTTTGCTCCTATGCCTGACGCTACCTTGAATATTAGGTAATTGGTTAGGTTTATAAGAGTTGCCAATAGTGCTGGCAGTAGAACTACTAAAAGTGTTAGAGTCACCAAGTTATTACTATCTATTGGCAGTCTTCAGAAAGGTGAGGCTGATGGAAAATTGGATCAGATGGACTGAGTTACTGTACTCTGAGCCTACTGAAAGGGCCTGTACTGGTAAACCTATTCCTAATTCATACAGAGCATATTGAGGTATGAGACAGGGGTGCCCATTCTTACCTATGCTATTTGCCCTAGGAGTAGAGCCATTTGAGGAAATAATAAGGAAGGAAGGAGGGTAGACGGGGATGCCCCTAGCTGATGGAGCACATATGATCACGCTATGCACAGACAACATACTCTTGTACTTAAAAAATGGAGATATATGTTTGGGGCCAATGTTACAACTCCTGGAGGAGTTTTGTGAAATAGGGCTTTAAGGTGAATCGGGCTAAGAAGTGTGCCTTGCTGGTTTCAACAGACATGAAGACTAGACTACAAACAATGGTGGACTACAATATAGCATAGGAAAGACACACATTCCGATATCTGGGAATTAAGGTATACTGCTCTGGATAAAATCGGTAGGGAGCCTTAGGAAGGGTAATAACTTCCTTAAGGGATGTAAGGCCCAATTTATAATTTTGCAGATGGAGTAATATCTGTTGACCTGCCAGAGGACTTAACGTCTGCCAGGCCGAAACTAATCTACCAGCCAAATTTAAAATTGAAGAAGCTGGCGGTCATTTTTAAAGCATTGGCAGAAAATCCTGAAGTGAGTTATCTCCTACGGCAAGGGGAATATTTAGCAGTTTTCACTGTCCATTCCCGCCAAGGTTTTCCTCTAATTCCACCCATCTGAATTATGGGGGCAAAATTAGAGCTCTGCCTCCGAAGGCCCTTACTGCGTAGGGCCTTTGCAGGTGTTTAATCACAGCGAAGATGGAGTAGTCTCTGCCATGATTAAACCTAAGGCCGGCCCACATATAAATTTGGTGGGTGGACCATTATCTTGATGGTATAGATAATCCATTGCCGTTTTGATGGAGTATCCATACCGCTAAAATAGAAATCGGCCCTTATGTTGCCGTTTGGAATATGGTTAAGCTGTCAGTAATGGGTCACAATGCGCTGACCAAAATGGTCATGCTTCTCAGATGTTGTACCATTTTGCCAATTTACCGATACTGGGTAGGTAAATAGTGGGTCACACACTTATTTAAAACTTCATTTGGGGAGATGGCATGCACAGGGTGGTGCTCAAAGTGTTAAAACTACCAATGTCAGATAGAGGCCTGGAAACTACTAACTTAGAAGTGTGTAACTTAGCGGCTCAGATTTCATGGTTGGCAATATGGATAGACGGGAAACACATGGAGGAAAGATACAAGAGCACCGGTAGCAACGATGATGGGCAGGAAACACAGGGGTGAACACCAACTCAGGCTAATTTATATAGCACTGAAGTCCTGAAGGCATTATATAACACGGACGTCAGATACGTCACTATACGCACCAACTATTTAGCTGGTAGGTCTTCCTTACAAAATGACTACAGGGACTAGAGTGGGCTAACCATGGTGTGTGAGTTTCATGAGGCGAGCGAGCTGAGGACTCTGGAGTCAATGATGGAGGAAAACTATTGTTTGACGTATAAGGCTGTGATTAGAACACTACAGAACAAATGGGGTACTGAATACCAGTTAATCTGAGCCTGAAAACTATGAGGTGTTGCATTTAGTAGTTATCCTGGGAAATGGCAGCAGAACAGATGCTAGCAGGAGCAATGAGAATGAAGAAGGTCGGTGGAAGGGGCTGCTCGAGAGTGCAGCGAACGGCCCTGAATGGGGACTTCAATAAAGGGTTTGGCATAAAGGAATATTGTAAGCTCAGGCATGAGTACTCTAAATGCGCAGGGAGGTGTGACCTCATACCCTGTTTGGGCTCTGCAGGGGGATACCAGGGTGGCCACACAGGGCAATGGCAACAAAATCAAGGGGGTCCAGGTGCACACCATCCAGCACCAGCAACAGGTTCGGGGGGGGGAATGTATGACGTTACACACATACATTTACAACGCGGTATTTTACATCACGTTCGTTACAACGCAAGTCGTTACAAGGACTTGCGCTGGAGGGCGCTGGACTTAGGAATAGTATGATTTACTATTCCAACTCCAGTCTACGTACAGTAGGGAAGGTGTTAGAATAGTAAATCATACTATTCCTTAGGTTAGAGCGCCATCCAGCACAAGTCGTTGTAACGACTTGCGTTGTAATGACCGCGATGTAAAGGCATTGCGATGCAATGCCCGCGTTGTGATGGATGTTTCCCTCGGGGGGTGGGCCGGAGCACAGGGATTTGGTGGGAAAGGTCCATACATCAGTTAAGCTGGACACGTTGGAATTGTGGCTGCAGTTTTATGACCAGAACGAGGATGCAACTGTGCTGAGGGAGGGGTTTCGTTGGAGGTTCAGATTGGGTTATGGGGCACGAGAGTAAGAAGGTGGGCAAAATATCTCAAATCTGTGTGTGAACATGCGCAAGTAGTATGGGACAAATTGTAAAAAGAAATTAAATAAGGTAGAAAAGCAGGTCAATTTGATGATTGGCCAATGGTCAATTTGACTGTGTCCCCAATAGGAGTTGTGCCCAAAAAAGAGCAATGGCAGGTAGTCTTGATTCAACATTTGTCCTGGCCTGAAGGGGGATCTGTTAATGATTTCATAGCAGAGGATGTAGTATCTGTGTCCAATTTTTCAGTTCATGCGGCGATGTCACTGATGTGGGAGTGGAAATGGCAAAAAGTGACATTAATTCAGCCTTCCGGTTGCTGTCAGGTCACCTGAATGACTTTCAATTGCTCGGGATTCAATTAGATGGTTAGTGGTATGTAGGCAATGCCTTACCAATGGGGTGCTCTATTTCTTGTGCTCTGTTTGAGCATTTTAGTTCTTTCCTGCAGTGGTTGTTATCCTGGTGCACTAGGAATGCGGGTGTTACCTAGGGGTGAGCAGAACTCGCAGAGTTTTACTCCACGGAATTCCAGAGTTAGTTAAAAACTCCCAGAAATTCTGTGGAGTTCCGCCCATGTTGTAACCGCTGAACACACATGGGCTTCACCATCGCTGCTGAAGCAATTCAGTCATTCTTTGTCAAGGTGGAAGGGAGAGGTGAAGAAATGTAAAGTTTACAAGGAGGCAAATGCCAGAGAAGCAGATAGTATGGAACGAAAGTGGATGAGAAAGAATGCAGCACTGCGTGTGTCTCTCCCATGTTAAAATAACAAAAACATTCTGTGGCGACCAAGAGAAAACACTGATTTCAGGCAGTTGGCACAGCATCAAATCACTGTTTTTTGGGGAGTGTGGCATAGAATAATTACGCCACATTCCCCCTGCTCGAGCATATGTCCATAACACAGGAACATCATTTTTGCAGGTGTAGTCTTAACCACGCTGTAATCTTAACCATGGGCAAAAGATGAGCTCTGTACTCAATGCCCTTTGCCCGCACTCTGATATTGTGTGACGCAAAACATCCCAGATATTAGGCATGCAGCAAGCCTAACACCATTATCATTATACGGTACTGTGACTGACTGTGCCCCTCCAGCTCTGTCACCCTTCCTTTCTCTCTGCCTGTCTTCAGAGCTGGCACGGCTCCCTCTCTTACAAAATGCGTGGCCTTGTGGCCAGAGGCAGCGACGAGTGCTGCATAAAGTACATAATTTCAGTATCCCTGCTCATGTATTGTACTTCCTTTCTAGAGTCCCTGGGCCAGATGTACGACGTGAATTTGCATGCGCAAACAGGTTTGCGAACCCGTATGCGCATGCAAAATCACTGCTGGCATGTACAATTCCTAAATAGCGAGTCGCAATTTATTTGCGACTCGCTATTTAGGAATTGCAAGTCGCAATTAGGAAGGGGCATTCCCTTCCTAATTGCGTCCGCAATTCAATGTATGAATTTTTTGTGACCGCACTTGCGAGTCGCAAAAGACTCGCAATTTGCGAAGCGCTATTTTGCGCCGCATACATCTGGCCCCCTGTGTTCTAAATGGGTCTGTCTTGAACATAATTAACACCACTAAGGAAGACACGCTGAAGCGGCAGTCATTCATTCACTCGAATTCAGTCTACACACACACTGCCCTGGCATTTTAGTCCCTGCTGCCAAATGTAATTTAGAAGTTCCTTCAACTGCCAAATAGTTCTAGTTACCCTTGTAGCTAACAAGTGCAGCCACTGACCTTTTGACAATTCTACTTTGAAATATAATGTCAAAGACGGTTTGTAGATATTGTCAACGTCTCTGAAGATAGTGTTTTTTGAATTGTGGACAGTGATATATTTTGCTGCAGAAAATGATCTGGAATCTGCTGCAAAACACCAGGGCGCGAGATACATGCCCGTGCCTGTGCAGGCTATGCTGCTGCATTACACGGATGAGGCTCACAGAGGAATCCGGTGACAGGGAAAAATGTAACTACTCAGGCATGAATTGAGAGGATGAAGGTAAATGCTGATGCCCAACGGAGGGGAGGCCTCTGGGAATAATGGTATGATGACCTTTCTTGCCATATGATAAAGCATGAGAAGGAGAAACCCGAAAAATTCCTTTGAGGCAGCTAAAATTCTCATGGATCTAATATAGCGGTTTACATTCTGCTTGCTGATCGGAAGCATATGGCTTACAGCGCTATGGAGCGGGGAGGAGGACGGGGGTAGATAGAGAAAGCCTGAAAACTTCCAGCACTGTCAACTTTGTGCTTGTGAAATTAAGATTTACTTAGTTGTGCAAATGGAAAACTGTGATAATAATCTCTCAACAATGGATTTAAAAGAGAAGCTTTGTTAAAGTCGCCGTGAACCTACCTCTGGTCTTTCCTGAGGAGAGGCAGACTTTCTGGAAGCACGCATGAGTCATCACCATCAGCTCTTTCATCTCACTGGTCTGTAGAGAGCAATCCGGCCTGTGAAGATGCTCTACATAAATGCGTGTATCTGCAGACAAGCATTGATCAACAGTTACTTATAATTACTAGGGGTGGGCGCTGGTAAACTCAGCCATGCAGAGTGGCAAAACTCCACTAAATCCACTGGTGGAGCAGAGTTTACTGCCCACCACTAGTGTTGCCCATTAACTGGACGATTTTTTCTTCGTAAGCCGCACTGGCTCTGCAGACTGCCAGCGGCTGCTGTTAAGTTTTCAAGAGCTCGTGGAGGACTTGGGGGGTCTCTTTGGCACCTGAAAAGACAGAGAGCCCCAGTACAGTGTTGTCATTTTTGGGGATAGAACTTGATTCTTTGGCCAAGGAAGCACACTTACCACCAGACAAGAAGCTGACAATGCAGTTGTTGTTAGATACCATGTTGGAAAAGGCTAAAGTCACAGTCAAGGACGTTCAGGTTCTCCCAGGCCAATTGAATTATGCATTCAGAGTACTGACGGCATGCAGGATGTTTTGTAGGCAGCTAGTTATGACGTTGTTTTGTCTGTCTCTCCCCCATCATCACGTGAGGTTGTCAGCAGGGGTGAGGGAGGACCTGCTTTTGGCTTTTGAGGCATTTCTTTTGGGATTTATTTAATGGTATTCGGTTGTTCACACTGAGAGAATTTGAGTGGGGCGTAAAGATCTATTCTGATGCAGCAGAAGGTCTGGGTTTCGATTTGTTCTGGCAGGGGCATTGGAGTGCAGAAGATTGTCCAGCGGCATGGAAACATGGGGGTTGGAGTATTGCATTTCTGGAGTTTTTTCAACTGGTGGTAGCTGTCACAATGTGGGGTTCAGAGTTTGCCCATAAAAAAGTACTTTTCAGGATTGATAACTTGGCAGTGGTCCAGATTGTGAACAGGCAATCTGCCGGGGAGGCACAGGTGCTGAAGCTGTTACGGGTTTTTGTTTTGGGATGTTTGAAACATGACATTTTGTTTAGGCGAGGCATGTGCTGGGGGTGGACAATGGCTTTGTGGATGCTTTGTCTCATTCACAATGGGGGAGATTCCATGGGCTGGCCACGGAGGCGGACAGGGACAGAACAGAATGCCGACAGATCTTTGGACAGTAGGAGACAGAGGATGTTCCATCTGGTAATAGGGTTGTTGGCTGAGTCTACCAGGAGGTCATGTGCACAAGCATGGGAGGAATTTTTGGACAATGGGGCACTGAAGAGACCAGCAGGTTGAGGTAGAACTGAGGATGTGGTTCAGTATATTCTGACATTGACAGAGAAAGGGCTTTCTTGAGTCACAATCACCAAGAAGCTAGCAGGCATTGCTTTTATGGGGAATTTGGTCTGGGGTTATGCACTGTCTGCAGGGTTGTTGGGGAAAGGATGCTAGAAGGTTGGGAAGAGAAAAGGATCGTGCAGGGCCAAAAAGGAAGCCGCTGACATGGCATTTTTTTTAGAAAGGTGCCTCAAATCATGCTGGAGGTTTGCAAGGAAAAGGGGGAAGCAATGCTATTCGCGACACTGATGACTTGGATGTTTTTCGGCACCTTTCGGGCGTCAGAATTATTGGGGGAAGGGGCAGTACAGGTCTTTTATAGAAGGAAGCGGTGAAACATGGATCAAGGTTCGAGAAACGGTTACGTAAGTCAAAGACGGAATAAAGATTGAAGAGGAAGACAGTGGTGATACAGGCCTACCCCGTGAAGATTTACTGTCCTATAAATTGGGGAGACAATTTGAGTACCTCTAACATGAACGCTGGTTGAGGGGATTTCAGACACAGGGATGGAGGCCAAGTGACTGCTTTTCAATTGCGAGCGGTGCTGAAAAAGGAGCTTTTACAGCTAGGGATGGCAGCGAGCAAATATAGCACTCATTCGTTTCAAATTGAGGTGGTAACCAAAGCGGGCAGGAAGGTTTTGTCTCAGAAGCATATAATGAAACTGAAAAGGTGGTCCTCTGACTGTTTCAGGAGATATGTGAGATTGTAGGAGGGGGACTGTTGAAGACCAGTGCATTGCTCCTCCCTTACTGCTGTTGTTGTCTTTGCAGGTTCAGTTCTGGGCTCAGAGGCTGATATCTCGTCCGTTCAAATCGTGGGACACTCTTTGTAAAGTGGGCGGAACGAGAAGCAAGAAAGAGAGGATATAGTCGCAATTTGGATTTGAATGCACTTGTTTTCAGTTACGTGGCTTGTAGAAGGGGGTATGCGTTGGAGGGAATTTCTGTCAAGTTTGAACAGGTTTTTGATGGGAATGAACTGTACTGATGTTTTAGTGGTCCACCTTTGGGAAAATTAGTTGGTGGTAGAGAAAGGCTTGGTTCTGTTGGGAGCAATGAAAAAGGATTTGAAGGAGATTAAGAAGCAATGATCAGGCTGCTTTGTGATCTTGACAGTTTATCTCCAGGAGAAGCTGAAGAGGAGCTATGAAGCCGGCGGCAATTAACAAAGCCAATAGAAAGATCAATAGGAAGATGAGATCGTTCTGTATGGAAGAGAGTTTTTGGTAGGAACGAACAAGCAGTACTGAGATATGGGAATGTGGAGTTTTTTCGAGGTGATGGCGTACACTTTTCACGCTAAGGAATGGTTCTGTATTTGCTTGAATCGAGGAAGGCTTTAGCTCGAACATTGAATGTATGGCAGTGAGTGGCAAGGACCTGGGGGCTCTGGGGACCAGAAAAAGTCAGGATTAAGGCCTTTTTCTGGGTGGCGGTTGGCAGAGATGTTTTCATGGGTTTAGCTATAATGGTATTGTTGTTGCCATCGGCGAACCACGCTGAAAGGGAGGGTGTGAACAAGCTCACACTTGAACGAAGCAGGAAGATTACGGTTACGTTATAGGAAGTTACGTTTATTAGATGCTACTAGATGCATGATAAGCTATAGAGGAAGTTAAAAAGGACACAATTGCAGAAGTGTGATACAGTAAGAGGTTGATACTTGCTGGGTTAAGCTATTTGGGGGGTGGAACACTTAGGGGTGGGGGTAGAAAATCATAGGTGACCAACTTGTGTATAGTGAGGTTTTAGTTCTGTAAGGCAGAATGTCCAGGGAATATGTGTAATGTGCACCTGTTTTGAATATAAGCAGCCTTCTTCACACAAAAATCTGTCAGTGGTCTGTGCTGGACCTCTCTCATCCAATAGAGTTTGGGGGGCGCCCGACCAGGGGGAGTATGCCCCCGGAAATATTGGGAGAATAGTTCAGTCCAGAGAACTGTGAATTTTGGGCTACATTCTGTCAAAGGAAGTAGCCCAAAGGTATACAGCCAGCCATTTTGGGCTGCCACCCACCGTTTTATTGTTAGGTGACCCAGAGTCCAGTGTAGTGTAGAGTAGGAATTTTAGTCCCACCATTCCTTCCCTAAATAGTGCTAAGAGGTGAGCTGCATACAGTGATATCGCATTGTAGGTTTTGGTGGATTTTGGTTGGAACAGGTGCATGGGCGGCTGGGCAGGGGGAGTTATTGTATGGTTATCGCTTTGAGACAAGTGCAGTGGCTGTTGGTCAGGACGTTTACATAGGTTTAGTTAACGGGATTGTTGTTGCCATCGTCAAACCGGGCTGAAAGGGAGGGTGTGAACAAGCTCACACCTGAATGAGGTAGGAAGTTAAGTTTATTAGTTGGTAATATATGCAGTGACAAGCTGTAGGGGAAGTTAAAAATGTCACTATTGCACAAGTGCGGTAAGATAGGCGGTAGATACTTGCTGGTTTAAGGTATGTGGGGGGACATTCATGGTTGGGGTGTAGGAAGCTGTAGGTGACCAACATTTGTATGGCGAGGTTTTAGTTTTTTAAGGCAGAGTGCCCAGGGAATATGTGTCATGGGCACCTGTTTCAATAAAAGCACCTTTTTCACACAAAAATGTGTTAGTGGTTTGTGCTGCGCCTCTCTCACTCAAGTGATTGCTTTTCAATAGGTTGTTCCTGGGCTTTGTGCAGATGCATAATTTCATGTCTCATCTTCAAATGGAGCAGCCACTTAGAGGTACAATGAGGCAGTTTCATAGTTAATATGCTCAGTGATAAATGTATATTTTTGTGTAGTGCTTTTTGTTACTTTTGGTTGTTTCCATTTCTATTCACATGTATTTATGTTTACGCTTTTTGTTCTTTGCATTTTTATATAGCACAAGCTAAGCACAAAGGTATTGGAGCACTTTACATGCACACCAGTTGCATCATACAAGGGCATATTTATTTATGTATTTATTTAGGCACAGGGAGATTAGGTGATTACAGAAATCAGCTGCCAGACTCATCCTCGACCTCCCCAGATGGACCCACATCACCACTCACCTCAGGAACCTCTCTGGCTCCCACATCCATAAAAAAATACCAATTCAAGATGCTGACCCATGCCTACAAGGCCTTCCATGACCAAGGACCAGCTTACATCAACCACTGACTGAACTTTCACAAACCATCCAGGCAACTGCACTCCGCCTCTCTTGCCCTGGCATGCACTCCCTGAATCCGTCGAAACCACATTGGAGGACACTCCTTCTCCTACCTTGACTCCAAGTCATGAAACAACCTTCTCCTCCACCTCCGAACAGCACCCTCAATCCCAAAATTCAGAAAGGGACTCAAGGTCTAGCTCTTTGACTAATCCCAGCAAGAACATAGGGCCTGGATACCCTTGTGGGTAATTAGTCGCACTGTACAAATCTGGATTGATTGACTGATTGATTGATTTTCCCAGAATCATAGGATATTGAGCCAATGCCAAGACTCAAAGCTGGTTCTCCAGTTCTAAAGTGGCCAGCTCTGGTTGTTATGCCACATCCTCTCCCGTGTGAAAGTCTAGTGTGAGTAAAAGGCCATTGATTGGTAGATGCAATAGTAACCATTTCTGCTGCACACAATAATAAAGTAGTCAAGGTTATGCTAAGATTTTAGGTTAACTTTAATTAACAGTATAATTTACATTTCTGCCTCCTGCCAAGCCTACCAGTAATCCAGCGAATCCATTAAATTACAATGGATGGCTCCTATGATAGGAAAAGGAACAAATGATGGACAGAATGCTGAAACAATCCAAACATTCACCCCCCAGTCACAAAGATCTGAGTTTAATCCATCGTTCTTTTGCTCACCATGCCACCCCAGTTTGGACCCAGCCATATGCAAATCAGTTTTGACCCTGTTCCACAAGGGAAAAGTTCAGCCCAAACAGCCAAGCCAGGTCCTCCCAGGACCAGTAACAAGCATCCTGGGACCGGTTTCTGGGCATCACCCCATATCAGCCAGGCTAGCTTGAATCCAGTGGCGCAGTGAGCATTGGACCCACGTCTGGGCATACCCTTCCCACTTAGGGCAACAAAAGCATAAGGACAAATGATGGGTGGAACAAATCTTGGTTTAATCCATTGTTCTTTTGCTCACCACACCACCCCCAGTTTGGACCCAGCCATATGCAAATCAGTCTTGACCCTGTTCCACATGGGAACAGTCCAGCCCGAACTGCCAAGCCAGGTCCTCCCTGGGCCGGAAACAAGCCTCCTGGGACTGGTTTTGGGGCATCACCCCTCATCAGCCAGGCTAGCTTGAATCCAGTGGCGCAGTGAGAAGGGGACCCACGTCTGGGCATACCCTTCCCACTTAGGGCGACAAAAGCAAAAGGAACAAATGATGGACGGAATGCTGAAACAATGCAAACATTCACCCCAGTCACAAAGATTTGGGTTTAATCCATCATTCTTTTGCTCGCCACGCCACCCCAGTTTGGACCCAGCCATATGCAAATCAGTCTTGACCCTGTACCACATGGGAACAGTCCAGCCCGAACTGCTAAGCCAGGTCCTTGGTTTCGGGGCATCACCCCTCATCAGCCAGGCTAGCTTGAATCCAGTTGTGCCATGAGCACGGGACCTACGTCTGGGCATACCCTTCCCACTTAAGCCGACAAACTCAAAAGGAACAAATGATGGATGGAATGCTGAAACAATGCAAACATTCACCCCCAGTCACAAAGATCTGTGTTTAATCCATCGTTGTTTTGCTCACCACGCCACCCCAGTTTGGACCCAGCCATATGCAAATCAGTCTTGACCCTGTTCCACATGGGAACAGTCCAGCCTAAACTGCAAAGCCAGGTCCTCCTTGGACTGGAAACAAGCATCCTGGGACCGGTTTCAGGGCATCACACCTCATCAGCCAGGCTAGCTTGAATCCAGTGGCGCAGTGAGCAGGGGACCAACGTCTGGGCATGCCCTTCCCACTTAGGGTGACAAAAGCAAAAGGAACAATGATGGACGGAATGCTGAAACAATGCAAACATTCACCCCCAGTTACAAAGATCTGGGTTTAATCTATGGTTTTGTTGCTCAATACCGCACCCCATTTTGGACCCAGCCACATGCAAATCAGTCTTGACCCTGTGCCTCATGGGAACAGTCCAGGCCGAACATCCAAGCCAGGTCTTTCCTGGACCGGAAACAAGCATCCTATGATAGCAGGCACATTCACCAGCCTAGTGGGAGTACCATGCAGGTTGCAAGAATGACAGCTCTCACTAGCGTGAATAATGCCAGTCCTGACCGTAGCCCAGCTCAGGTCATTCTGCTTTGGTAGTAGTCGACAGGTGGAAGCTAGAGGGCTTTTCTTTTACATTTAAGTGTGCTGGGTTTGAAATAAGAGCATCTGTACTAGGTTCGGAAGGGGACAGAAAAGTCAGCAGCCCTGCGGTCTATAAATGCCTATTGTATTGCATTGTATTGTATTGTATTGCCTTGTATTGCCTTGTATTGTATTGAATTTTATTGTATTGTATTGAATTGTATTGTATTGAATGTTATTGTAATGTATTGAATTGTATTGTATGGCATGGTCTGTAGCAAGGCTCAATAAGAGGAGGAACACACATTACTTGCAGCAGAGGGAGCCCTCACTAAGAAGGGGCAGCAGGGCTCAGTAGGGTATTGGCCCCTATGGAGCCTTGTTCAGTGGTTCAGCATGATAATTAACTTGCCCTGCTGGCATTATGGAACATTAGTGGTGGGGATGACACTGGGGTTATTTTCCTCACCCGTCTTTCACCCACAAAAGGAGGGTCTTCATGAAGGGAATGGTTAAGATCTTAGAGGTGGGGCTATTTTACACCTAAATAGTTGCATGTGATCTGTACCAGCAGCAGCCAATCCCACAAGGACCAAGCAGAAGTACTACATCAATTTGTGGAGCTGAAGGAGACAACTGTAGTGTTGCCTACTACAGAACATCGACTTTCTGCCCATTGGCAGCTCTGCTGTTGGATCATCCACTAAAGGTAATTCACCAATATCATAGGGCTGGGAGAGCCGGCTTGCGGTGTTCGGAAACAGGGGTCACTGTCTGAGGCCTTGGGATATGGTCCAAGGACTATGCTGCAGGGGGGGATGCCTGGCAGGCTCTGGGCTGCAGGAAACTGTAAGGCCAGCACTGTCAGCTCTCGGCTGCAGGGGAGGCTGCGCCACGGTCCAGGCTGCTGTGGGGTTAGATCTGGGCGGGGCTAAGGACACGACTGGCATGAATGCCCATAGACCTTTCCACTTCCATCCTTCCATGCACACATGCACTCCACCAGGTTAAATAATGTCAGGAGAATATCAACAGTGGTCTATGGCTTAACTGCAGAGCTTGCATCAAAACACTGCGTCTGCATTATTCTCACGTTGTGTGAAAATAACAAGTAGACTTGGGAAATTAAAAATTGTATATTTGTGACAAGAACACTTTTTTATAGAATGCCACATCCTGTCTTTATGTTTAAAATGCTACATATGTGGGGGACATTTATGTGTTTTATTACCACTCACATTATATTTGCAAATTACCGACTTGGCATCAGGAATTCTGACTTTTAATACAATCTCCCTATGTGACGTAATTGTGTGATCTTGTGCAAATCACGTTGCCTCCCTGTGTCTCTGTCCTCTTATCGATTTGAAGCAAGTAGAGGTCCATCAGTTTGCATTGTGTGAAATCAACTGAAAACAGATTTTTCGGAGCCAGCAAATCCCCTGCAAAAAAACATTAATGACAAGTTCTTCATCCCACGTCTCAAGCAGTTCAAGCACCGTGGTATTTTCAGACTTTAATGCATTAATTTCTTCTTGCGAGGGCTGTGTGCCCAAAATACTGGCCAGAATAGTATGGTATTCTGTACGGGGAAAATAAAGTGCTTGCACTCTGTAAAGGTTTTCAGCTACGGATTAGAGAGTTGTAGGTTTTTGAGAGTGTAAGGACAATGGAGGGAGGCCTGTGCCAGATAAAAGGATCTCGCTAATCACCACCCTAAAAAACATTGCAACCTCCACAGCAGAATGTGCGTGAGCTTTCAGCTATATGAACAACACTTTAACTCATATTAGCAATGCACTTAACATCAACAGAGTCAGCATCTTGTAATGTGTGCACCGCATTGGCACACCCCTATGTTTAAACCAGAATTTTATGGGCGATCTTGGCAGCTCCAAGGACAGCATGGTGCTAACTACATTGCTGGCAAGACAGGGGAACGTGAAGATCACGAGGAACAGAAAAGTAATGTTTGGGGCTTCTTTGAACGTCTAATTCTTTTATGCTAACAGCAGGCCTGATTTTGTTTCCACCAGATTAGGATCATTCTGTTAAGCGAACTAATGGGGTTTGTAAAATGTGGTCCTTATGAGGCAGAAAAAATATGCCAGCTCAGCTTTAGTATTGCTTGTCCAATTGCCAATTTCTTTTGGAGCAGACTTTTTTAAAATTAATAATGCATATGTACTTGCAGATGTTAGACCGTAGGCTGGCTACCACTAAATGCACAGCTTCTCTCTCTGCCTTGCCTGGCTGCGCCCCTTCCTTCCCTGGACTGCCCTCTGTAACCTCACCTCCGCATTCGCCCTATTTTGGGGTTCCCGAAGTTATTGTTTTCCAATTCCAGCAGTGACCTGAGGTGAATGTGTGAAGAGCGTAAATGACAGGTGAATGGTCTAAAGTATTTGAATAAACCCAAAAGGTGACTCCGGTAGAATCAATTCAAATATTACCATTGAATCTATTTCATACCACAAAGGATTATTGAGCCTCTAATAACAGATACAATGAAATGCTTTGGTGCCATTACCCGGATGCTGAATTCCACCATATGGTATGGGACTGCCCCATGATAGGTCGCTTATAGGAGGAAGTTGCGCAGATCTGGAGGAGTACATTGGCTGGATGCACACCGGAGGGTTGCCCCCTGGGCCTCTTTGGCCTCCGAAACAGGTTCCTTGACCTGGAGTTAGTTTGAGCCACGATAGCCATAGGGATGCATTGGAGAGTGGCAGCTGCTCCATCCAACCAAGATGGGCCAAGAGCGAGAGCATAGACTAACGCTAACCCAGAGAAGAAAGAGGAGGTATCCCCAGGCGGCCACTAGCAGGTGCATGGGGTGAGCTCCTGATGACCTGCAAATGAACAGAGAACGTAGAAAGGGAAAGCAGTCTAGTTCAAAATAAGGGGTTAGGGCTCCCCTTCCCCCACACTGATAACTCTTAACATGAAAAGCAGGACCTGGTGTGACTTGGAACGGTTTGACCAGGGGAGGCAAGACCTGCCGGGCAGAGAAGCAGCATCGGTTTTGGTTAAGTTTGATAATGTTATTGGTTATTATGAATTGGCCCATGGGTGGGGGGTGGAGGGGGTGGGGGCGGATGCTAGACTACTCCGAGGAGAAGTACAATTTACGAAGTATAATGTATTTTTTTAAATTCATAAGTGCTAAAATGGCGTGAAATGAGAATGATGATTGACTTCACAAAATCTGATAATGTTTATATAAACAAAGCGCTAATAAACATCCTGAAGGATAGGTGTGGCATGAGTCATCTGGTGAATATTTCAATAACATTTCACCCGAACATCATCAAGAAGTGAATGGATTTTAAATGCAATCGTAAAGAAACAGGGACTCAGGTTCACAAACAGGCATGCGACCTCATAGCTACAGGCAGAGAGATTATGAATAAGGGCTCTACAAAACCTGCCCTTCCTCTGACATCCAATAGCAAGACGTGTGGACATTGTAACAGGAAGGTCATTGTGGGGGCTTCGGGTGGTTCCAGTTGAGGCCAGACGCCTTGCTAGGGACACTAATGCCATGTCCAACCACAGTAGCAGCAGCGAGCCACGCAGCAGCCCGACCCTAGCGTTCTGCTAGGGAGTGACGTTTTTAGGAGTTGGATCGCCAAACCTATTGGTGCCATCTTAAGGACTTTGGGTCCCCCAGGAAAGATATATATTTGGGGCCCCTGTACAGACAAAATTTGAATTGTATTTCCTATTTCCTGCTAATTTAGGTGGGCATGATGCCAAACAATGCTAAATTATATGTTAAACTGTAACAGGGTCACACACAATCAGCTGAAACGCGTCTTCCTCTGGACCCAGATGTAGTCAGACAGGTGTTAACCTGAGAATAGAATTGACAGAGGTCAAACAAAGAGAAAGTTCACTTTCCTTGAAGGCCCCTTGGAAGGTGGAGGCCCTGGGCATTTGCCCACTTTTCTCCTGGCTTAAAATGTCTCTGGATCCCCCAGTGTGCTACCCCTCTCTTTCTAGCTGGTTCCCTTCCATCGACCCCTCTTCGACCCCTCATGGTTGTGTGCATTCAGCACATAACTTTGCAGATAAAAAATGGTGTTGCTAGAGAGCCCGGCAGCAAGATGGCCGTCGCCTAGACAGGCTCTGCCGACCGATTGAACAATCCATCTGTAGGTAGCTGGCTCTGTATATACTATACCAAGGTAAGGTATAGTGTCCACAGAGTCCAGGGAGTCCCCAGAGGGACAACAGAGGCTAAATTAGGTAAGTACTAACAGCTCTGTTTGTGGTAGTGTGGTGGAGCAGTGAGGCTTATCCAGAGGGTGTGTTAAGCATTTATTGTATTCCCTCACTCAAAGACTGATTGCACACACTCAGAGACAGAATCCAGACCAATTGGGTAAGTATAAAAAAGATGTACTTGTATTTTATTTCTAGAACCAAGCAGGATTTGGTACAGGTAGGTAAAATATACTTTCAGTTGTAAACCTTTACACAGAAATGCAATTGTGAATGGATTTGCAATCGTTACACAGTGATATGGTTTCAAAAAGCAGTTATTATTACACAGTAATTATTTAAAAATACTCTTTGATTACTTTCAGATTACATCAAATGCCTAGATACCACACCGAGGGATCTCACAATACAAGGTAAGTAAGACTTTTCTTGGTTTAAGTGATAGTTACTTTTTCTCCATACAAAACAGCAGTTCAACATTTTAGGCCCAAAACTCATAACATGGGTTCCTATGGGAGAAAAATGGTTTCACAGGGAAGTAAACGTCTTAGGGGTTTTGGGGGTTAGGACCAAGTTTCCCCAAGACCTATGTAGGCACTCAAGTTGCACCACCAGCTGCACTAGGGCGGCCGGGGGCAGAGTGCAGGGGCCCAATGTTAGCCAATTGGGCTAAGGGGGCCTTTGGTTAGAGAATGCTTACGAGCAGGCCACTCGGGTGTGGGAGCAAAGCTCCTGGGGTTAAGGTCAGCACTGCAGGGGCCAACAATCAGCACAGGAGCTGTACCACCCTCGGCACAGGGGCGGCCGGGTGCAGTGTGCCAAGAAGACGTCGGGGACCCTGTAGTTTCCAATGGAGACCTTCGGTTCATCAAAGTTGCTGCACACTCGGGCAGGGAGACTTCCTTCCTGAAGGTGACCACCAGCTGTAGAGGTAAGTTGGGTTCTTGGGGGATACCTGGACACCGTCGGTTCAGCCATGCAAGGCTGTGGGGCATCAGGGGCAGGGGTGTCTTTTGGCATCGGGTCTTCTTACCAGCTCCAGTCGCAGTCGGGGGCACCCTTCAGGTTGAGGCTGCAGGTGCCGTCTTGAAGGTTGGGGGAGGTCAGGGATCACCAGATCAGGATCACTGGGTAGACCTCCTTGTGGGGTTGGGCCACTCAGACTCGGGCCGTGGGTGTCAGGTGCAGAGTGGTGCAGAATCGCGGAGCCGCCTGGATCGGGATTCTGGTCTTGGAGTCTTTGTTGAGCAAATCCGGTGCTCACGGGAGACAGAGTCTGTAAGGTGAGTGCAGGGCAGGTCTTCTGGGCTCTGGGGGGCTGCTGGCTGCTAGACATGCCTGTTTCTTTGCTGTAGACAGGTCGGAGTCGGGACAAACCGGTAGGGCTGTGGCCAAAGCAGTAGGTGTCCACTTCTTCCTGGGTCAGCATGGCTCTTCGGTCAATCTTCTTTCTTCCTCGAATCTGAAGAGGGAAGGTTCACGGTCGCCCCTGAATACTAAATTTAGGGGCGTTAAAAAGGGTGTGCAGGTTGGTACCAATGGGCCCCTTCCTTGGGGTAGATACACCCCCTAGTATGCCACCCTTCAGTGGGAGGGGGGCATGAGCCTCTCCTGATTGGTTGGGCATCCTCATCTTCAAGATGGAGGGGAACCAGATGTGCGATTCACCTTGCCTCCCCCACCTGAGGGGTGGGGTTAGCAAAGGTGGGCAAACCTCTCCTCCTAGCTTGGTTTTCCCACCGATTCTCCCGCCTAAAGTGGGGGGCAGAACCGGTGGGAGCCATTTTCTGGAGGCAGCAAAAGGCAGGGGTAGCTCCCAAGGGTGGCAGGCCTTTGAAGCTTCCCCTTCGTGGATCCAGCTCGTCCTGGGGGAGAAGGCATAACACCTCTGCCCAGGATGGGCTTTGTTTCTGGACCCAGAGAGTGGAGGCTCTCTACTCAGGGGTCCAGAAACCTGGACTTGGAAACCTGGTGGCAAATGGCGGGCAGCCATTCAGGAACCACACCAGGGCTTGTCGTTTTTCAGGGGCATCTCTAAAGTGCCCTCTGAGTCCATTTTACATTAAATCCAACACTGACATCAGTGTGGGTTTTATGTGCTGAGAAGTTTGCCACGAAACTTTCCGGATTAAAGTAAAGCCATTATGGAGCTGTGGAGTTCGTAATAACTAACTCACAGACCATATGCTCTTTATGGCTTTACTACACTTACAATGTCTAAGAATGGACTTAGACACTGTAGGGGTACATGGCTCATGCCACTACCCTCACCTGAGGGCTAGTGCACCATGCTAGAGGGGTGGCTTACCTAGGCCTCAGGCAATGGGTTGTAGGCATGACACACAGGGACGTGTGCCATGTCGACTCTTCACTTTTCTCTGCACCAAGATACGCAGCCTGCAATGGCAGTTGGTAGTTGTTAAGGTACAGGGCCTCTAAGGGTGTCACAATAAGTGCTGCAGCCCTTAGAGGCCTTCCCTGGTCAAGGTGCCCTTGGTACCAATGGTACCTTTTACATGGGCTTACCTGTGGGGTAGAGACGTGCTCATTGTGGATACAGAAATACAGCTTTGGGAAAGAACACAGGCCCTGGGAACATGTTTGTCAGGGACCCAGGGCACACCAAGTCAAAAGTCCATCGTGTGTCAGTGTGCTGAACAGCAGAGCTCCCGCCAAGCCATAGCAAACAGCAATATTCCGGGATGGGCACCCCGGCACAATGCAGGAGCCGACCCCGCGGGTGGCGGTCCCTAGGGCCAGCTAGGGCTCCAGTAGGGGGGCCATGCGCCCACTCCTTTTACCTAAAAGAGCTGCCCAAGGAAGGTGGTCTTCCCCGGGGCCATGAAGTACCCTCGCCATTTTGTTTTTTTGGACCTGGGGAGGTGGTGGTCCCGGAGCGGTCCGTGAGGCCCCCTCAATACAAATATTTAAGCCATGTTGAGGTAGTGGCCTACGGGGAATGGGGGGGTCTGTGAGCCCCCCTGTATTAATTTAAAATGGCCCTGTGGAGGTGGTGGTCCCCGGGGTCGGGTGGGTCACTGAGGTCCCCCTATTTGTTACAAATTGGCCCCAGGGAGGTGGCGGTCCCTGGGATAAATAAATACCCTAAGAGGCGCGCCGTGCACCCCCCTACTTCAATTATAATTTGACCATGCCCCCGAGATTTGGCCCGCCCATGGGCCTCCTCATTAAAACGTGTGGGAAGCCACACATCTTTTTTGTCAATTTTGCCCGGATTCGCGGATCCAGTGTGAATTCTCAGCAATTAGGGCAGAGGATGTAGCCTTATGGCTAGAGCGGTCGACTTCAAAGCTGGGGAACCGGGTTCGTGTCTCGGCAGCGCCGATCAACATCCTGTGATTCTGGGCAAATCACTTAATCTCCCCGTGCCTAACAAAAAAGAAAAATGAATGTGTCCATCTGTAACAAAACTGGTGCTCATGTAAAGCGCTCTGATACCTGATATCCTCAGGTCTAGTTCGCGCTACATACAACTAAGAAAGTTTTTAAAAAATGGACAAAAATAATGCTTTTAATGCCTGGCGGGGTCCTCAGGGACCCCACCAGCATTCCTATGGGGTCAGGGTATTCCTACCCTTCCCCCTTTCTTTTAAAAAAAAGTTTTTTAGGGACTCAGCCTGAAGCTGAGTCCCAGATGGCTGCCAACACTTCCTGCTTTGAAGTGTTGGCAGCCAATCAGATCTCAGCACAAGATCGAGAGGGGATGTGAATCCTCTGTGTCCCTATATATGCAACTGGAACTTTCTTTAAATAACTCCAAATCTACTGAACGGATTTACACCATCCAGAACGCCACGGCTAGACTCGTCCTCGGGACACTGCGTCACGAACACATGACCCAACACCTACGAGACCTCCACTGGCTCCCTGTCGAGAAGAGGGTCACCTTCAAACTCCTCACCCACGCCTACAAATCCCTCAACAACATCGGACCCAAATACCTCAACGAGAGAGTATCCTTCCACGTACCCAAGAGGAACCTCCGCTCCGCCGACCTCGCCCTGGCAGAGGTCCCCCGCATCCGCAGAAACAGAACAGGCAGGAGATCCTTCTCCTACATCACAGCAAAAACCTGGAACGAGCTCCCTGTGAACATCAGACACTCCCCGACCCTGCTCCCTTCAGGAAGGACCTCAAGACCTGGCTCTTCGACTGATTCGGCGCTGCTCCCCTCCCCCCCAACTCCTTGAGACCCTCACGGGTGAGTAGCGCGCGTTATAAACCACTGATTGATTGATTGATTGACACCAAATACTAAAAAGGCACATCCCTGAACCAAGATATACCTTCCTGCCAAACTTGGTGTAATTCCGTTCAGCAGTTCGGGCTGTATCCATGTCCAAAGATCCTATTGGAATTAACATGGGGAAAACGCGCTTTTAAGTACCCCCTGGTTCGAGACAGCAGCTGAAATGAACGTTGTATCAGTTTTGAAAATTTTGTGAAGATTTGTCAAACCGCGTCAAGTTATTAGCAAAACAAAAAACACTCTTCCTATGGTAACTACATCCTAACTATAACTACCTACTGGTGACCGCCAGTAGGTTATATATATATAAAAGGAATTTTGAAAGTGCACTACAGATCCCAGCATGCAACACTTAGTTGATTTCACCTGTGAGGCCCACTGAGGGCTAATTAAATGGACATGCAGAGGGGAGTGCCTTTTCACCATTTCTGTGCAGTATCATCATGCCTGTAATCAAGAAGCTGAGTGCTTTGAAATGCATAAGGCAAATAAATGCATCTGAATGAAAATGCCAGTTTCCTTTAAATTCATCTGCTCTTCTAGTGCGTCTTCAAACTGGGGAAGCTTTGTTTGATGATTTATAGCTGGCAGACCAGGTGAGGGGGCCACCAGGACATGGAACTTCTCCGAGTCTTCCTGAGTGGAACAGCAGAAAAAAAGAAAAATAAACGGAACATTTCCATGTCGGAGGCCCACGGGAGGGCTCGTTAATGAAATGAACACTTTGACACAGCACAGAAGCCTACTAAAGGTAAAGGAATTTTGAAAGTGCACTACTGATCCCAGCATGCAAAACTTAGTTGATTTCCCCTGTAAGGCCCACTGAGGGCAAATTAAATGGAGATGCAGAGGGGACGGGGAGTGCCTTTTCACCACTTCTGTGCAGTATCATCATGCCTGTGATCAAGAAGCTGAGTGCTTTGAAACGCGTAAGGCAAATAAATGCATCTGAATGAAAATGCCAGTTTCCTTTAAATTCATCCGCTCTTCCAGTGCGTCTTCAAACTGGGGAAGCTTTGTTTGATGATTTATAGCGGGGCCACCAGGACATGGAACTACTCCGAGTCTTCCTGAGAGGAGCAGCAAAAAAAAAGGAAAATAAACTGAACATTTTCATCTCGGAGGCCCTCTGGAGGACTCTTTAATGAAATGAACACTTTGACACAGCAAAGAAGCCTCCTAAAGGTAAAGGGATTATGAAAGTGCACTACCGATCCCAGCATGCAACACTTAGTTGATTTCACCTGTGAGGCCCACTGAGGGCTAATTAAATGGAGATGCAGAGGGGACGGGGAGTGCCTTTTCACCACTTCTGTGCAGTATCATCATGCCTGTGATCAAGAAGCTGAGTGCTTTGAAACGCGTAAGGCAAATAAATGCATCTGAATGAAAATGCCAGTTTCCTTTAAATTCATCCGCTCTTCCAGTGCGTCTTCAAACTGGGGAAGCTTTGTTTGATGATTTATAGCGGGGCCACCAGGACATGGAACTACTCCGAGTCTTCCTGAGAGGAGCAGCAAAAAAAAAGGAAAATAAACTGAACATTTTCATCTCGGAGGCCCTCTGGAGGACTCTTTAATGAAATGAACACTTTGACACAGCAAAGAAGCCTCCTAAAGGTAAAGGGATTATGAAAGTGCACTACCGATCCCAGCATGCAACACTTAGTTGATTTCACCTGTGAGGCCCACTGAGGGCTAATTAAATGGACATGCAGAGGGGAGTGCCTTTTCACCATTTCTGTGCAGTATCATCATGCCTGTGATCAAGAAGCTGAGTGCTTTGAAAAGCGTAAGGCAAATAAATGCATCTGAATGACAATGCCAGTTTCCTTTAAATTCATCTGCTCTTTGAGTGCGTCTTCAAACTGGGGAAGCTTTGTTTGATGATTTATGGCAGTCCAGCCAAGAGACTGCACCACCCCTGAAGGTCAAGGTGAGGGGGCCACCACGACATGGAACTACTCCGAGTCTTCCTGAGTGGAACAGCAGAAAAAAAGAAAAATAAACTGAACATTTTCATCTCGGAGGCCCACTGGAGGGCTCTTTAGCACTTTGACACAGCACAGAAGCCTACTAAAGGTAAAGGAATTTTGAAAGTGCACTACTGATCCCAGCATGCAACACTTAGTTGATTTCACCTGTGAGGCCCACTGAGGGCTAATTAAATGGACATGCAGAGGGGAGTGCCTTTTCACCATTTCTGTGCAGTACCATCATACCCGTGATCAAGAAGCTGAGTGCTTTGAAAACCCGTAAGGCAAATAAATGCATCTGAATGAAAATGCCAGTTTCCTTTAAATTCATCTGCTCTTCGAGTGCGTCTTCAAACTGGGGAAGCTTTGTTTGATGATATATATATATATATCTATATATATATATATATATATATATATATATATATATATATATATATATATATATGTATATTCACTGAAAAACCACAGGTTTAAGGGAAGTTATTGGTAGAAATTAGCATTTAAAAACCTTAGAAATTCACTGAAAAAACCACACGTTTCAGGGACGTTATAGTTAGAAATTAGCATTTCAAAAACCCTAGATATTCACGGAAAACGAGCAAAGGTTAGAGAGACGTTATATATATAGTTAGCTGAGGTAACTATACCTCGCGCCCCCGCAATGCACTGATTATAACCTCATATATTACATCACTCATGACTTGGTCAGTGACATCTCAAATTACATCACTGATGATATCACTGAACATTGATTTTTAGTAGTCACGTTTGCAGAGTGTTGGAGAAAGGGGGCGGGCCTCCAAACAGCTCTCAAGAATCCTGCTGGGTGGGACTTACTAGAGGTAACAAGAGAGCTTCTTTGCCCCAATGACCCTCTGCATCCAAGAGGACTTCATTCCCCAGCCAGTAGTGCGCAAGGTGGCGCATTTGCAGAGTGGTGGAAAAAGAGGGCGGGGTCTCTCACCAGCTCTCTGCAATCACACTGTGTGGGACTTACTCGAGGCAACAGGAGTGGTTTCTGGCCCCCAAGTACCCTCAGTATCGAAGGAGACTTCATCCTTCAACCAGTAGTGCACCAGGATGCACGTTTTCATAGTGGTGGAGAAAGGGAACTGCGCCTCCGGAGACCTCTCAGCAATCCCGCTGTGTGGGACTTACTGGATGAAATAGGAGGGCATGTTGGCCCCCTAGGACCCTCAGCATGCAAGGGAACTTCATCCCCAAACTAGTAGTGCACCAGGAGGTGCGTTTGCAGAGTGGTGGTGAAAAGGGGCGGGGCCTCTGGCTACTTGCCGGGCTGTGTTTAAAAAATGTTTATTTGTGTGATTATGGAAGGGGAACCACATGGCCCCCCTTCCCTGGGCCGAATCCGGCACCTGGGACCCCATAACCCTGGCTCCGCCCTGTTTATTTTTATATATATTTATTTAATTTGGGGATGGGGGCCCCCCTTTCCGGGCCAATTTCGTCCCCGGGGACCCCATTCCTTGCGCATGGCCTTTTTACTTGTTTATAAATTTGAGTAGTGGGGCCACACGGTCCACCTCCGGGGCCAATTTTGGCCCGGGGACACCCTCCCCTGGGGCCTGGCCTTTATCCTGGGTGCCCTGGTCCCACCTAGGGCACCCAGTGAATTTTGTTGGGGACTGCAGGTGGAGCCTGAAGGCCCCCGCTGTTCCTCCTGGCTCCCCACCTTCTACGGTAGCCGGCATTGGTTTCACAGAGAGGGAGCTGCTGAACATGTAGCTCCCCTCTATGAAAGCAATTTTGCTCCACTTCCATCAAGCAAGAGCATTTTTAATGCTCTCACTTCCTGGAAGCAGAACATTCCCTATGGCTTGGCGGGAGCGGTAAAGCTCCCGCCAAGCCATATCAACCAGCTATGTTCCGGGGCTGGGCACCCCAAGACATAGCAGGAGCCGGCCCTGGGGGAGGTGGCACTCCCCAGGGCCATCTATGGCTCCGGGAGGGGGGCTGCATGGCCCCCCTCTTTTCTTTAATTTTGCCCTGGGGAGGTAGTGGTCCCTGGGGCTAATGGGGCCGTGCAGCTCTCCCGCATTCAATTTAACAAAAGCCCAGGGAGGTGACGGTCCCTGGGGCTGCAGGGGGAACTGCCCGGCGCCCGCATTGTTTTCATGTAAAGTCCCAGGGAGGTGGTGGTCCCCAGGGCTGGGGGGTCTGAGCCCCCCCATTTAAAAATAATTAAACCCCTGAAAAGTTGGTGGTCCCCAGGACAGCGGTGGAGACCATATGGGCCTCCCCCACATTCATTTATAAAAAGCCCCCGGAGAGATGGTGGTACCAGGAGCATTAATAAGCCCTAGGGGGGGCATGCGCCCCCCCCTCCTTTACTATTAAAATGCCCCCGGGACCTTGCCCACCCGGGTGTTGATTAGTAACAAAGCGCAAGAGCCTGTGCTTTTTTTTTCAAAAAAATGTCAGCATGATCCGTGGCTCCATCGCGACTCCTGCCGAAAATCATCAAACAAAATGCTTTTATGGCTCTGTGGGTTCCCTGTGGGACCCTCTCATAAGGCATAGGGGGCCAGGGTATTTTCTACCCTGCCCCCTTTTCTTTATTTTTGATGTTTTGTCTGGGACTCAGCTCAAACCGAGTCCCAAGATGGCTGCCAACAATTCCTGGTTTGAAGTGTTGACATTCAATCAGATCTCCATTACAAATTAATGGGGTAACCCAATTGGCGCCAACGGACCTGGGTACAATGTGATATGAAAAAAGTTGGTCCTTGGCTAGCTTTGAAAAGAACAACAAATGCGAAAAAATATGTATAATCTGGGGGTTGCCAGAATGGTCAACCACTGGCAGTTGATGCAGTTCAACTGTAAATTCACACCCTGAAAAACTCCTTAACCTACATATATAATTCAAGTATGTAGACTACACCCACACAATTTTTGGCTAGAGTAATTTCATTTATTATATATATATTTTGTTTACAAACAAAACTCGACAGATAATAGTATTATCACACAAGGAAATCGAGAGGTTGCTCAAAGGAAAGAAAAAGTGGTGCTCGTGCTAGTGAAGGAGGATGTGAAAATCAAAAGGATTTAGAACACATTATTAAATTGATTCAAAAAACAGTACTGGTCTGAGAGAACCAGTATTATATGATCTGTCCAAATATATAATTAACACTCTTTACATTTATTCATTGAGTGCATGAATGCTACATCCAATTGCGGGGAACAGATAATAATAGTGGTACAGGTCCTTGCTGGGGGGATGTGTTGACGTTTCGACCCGGCTTATGAGTGAACGGTGGTTTGTCACCTTCGCTTGCGGGTCTTCTTCAGGACTGAGGGGTGGGGGGGTAACCTAGGAGTTAAATGATATATATTATTAAGGGTGTAGATTCCAAGGTCTGGAGGGGTGTGAGAGGCGGGGTCTAATTACTGACCTCATGAGAGTGACAATGAAGGAGACTAATCCAATCACCAGGCGCCAAGGAAGGCAGCTGTTCTTGATTAGTAAATGGATACTAAGAAAAGAAGCGAACAGTGAATTATTGGTCCGCATTGTCCTTAATGAATAAGGTCAGGGTATCATGAGTGCGCAATTATAGCACTTACCCGCAGGGAGGCGGTGGCGAGGAGAACCTGTAGGCAATTCCTCAAGGGTATTCAAGACCCCAAGTCCAAGGGGGGGGGAAAATCAAGGCCCCAACATGTGTTTATCCCAGAATAGCGATTAATCCATATTCCTGGGATTTAAACAAGAAGGGAAACTAAGAACCTCACTCACGGTGCATTAAAAAATGAAGGGATAATCAGAGGGGGATAAGTCATACCTGAATTCGGCGAACGCACAGTGCTTTGTGAAGCTGCTCTGTCGAGTTGCAAGAGGGAACTGACAGGGGATCGTAGCTTCTTTAAAGCTGAAGCCGGCCCCAGCTGATCAAGCATGCACGTCGCGCGTGCACCAACAGTGCGCTGAAGTGACTGTCCGCGTTAGCAAGGCTGCCATGGAGCCCAGACATGGCCGTACAGGATGATCCGTTTATCTGATAGCAACCGGGGTTGGAATTCCGCTGGCAGACGCGCGTGTACCAACAGCGCGCTGACGTGACTGATCACATTAGCAAGGCTGCCAGTGAGCCCAGACACGGCCAGGATGATCCGTTTTATAAACAGTGAACATGCCGCTGCAACGCTGGATAGCAGCCGGCAGTCATGTTCTGGAAACTTAAGGCATCACGGATGGCCTAATGAGCATATCAGGCTAATACTTGTGACAAGGTGGAAGTGTATGACTAAATGGATAAAGTAACAGTAAATATATACATGGTAATCATAAAGTGATCTGGACAGAACAACAAAATTTATTAACACAGAATTAATTGATCATAAGAAGTGGAAACTAAACAGTTGGTTTAAAACGGTTCCAATGAGAATAATCAGTTATTGCATAATACATACGAGGGCATGTAGATGAAGACTGGCACAAAGCATGTGGAAGCATCATTCTAAGAACAGCAAGTTAGTTGCTAAATACAATCACAATAAGGCAGACTTGAGGCCATGTGAATGAAGCATTAATGAAAGAAGATTTAGTGACATATCCCTAAAACATACATATCGGTGAAGCAGTGTATAACATATATGTACAGTGAAACGATATGTGCATAACATATATGAACAGTGACAAAGTTAAAACAACCTATTTACAAAATTAAAAGTCATAGTAACAGATCAATTGTAAATGTGTAGTAACAGATCAATTGTAAATGTGCAGGGACAATGAAGCAATTGGCAAACAAGATATACACCTAGCGAGCCCAGGTGTGCAAGTGTGTTTATCCATTGTTCAGTGTTGTTGCCTGCCTGGCTATCTCCTCATATTCATTCAGGCCCCTCAGTGTGGTATCAAAAGTATGGATCCATTTGCACTCGCGAATACTGAGGGTGTGAGAGAAGTTACCACCCCTGGGATTGACATGAACTTTCTCGATGACCCACCACTTAAGGCTCTCAGCCGAGTGACTGAAAGTGGTGAAGTGTTCCACCAGGTGTGCACCCTGTACTGTACAGCGTATCCTGCTACAGTGCTGTAGTATGCGAGCCTTAACTTTTTGTGTCGTCTGTCCAATGTATAGAAAATCGCAAGGGCATGCGATGGCATATATGACCCCTGCGGAGTTGCAGTTTCTGTGGTCTGTCATGGTGTGGGTGTACCCATTATGTGTAAGCTTTTAACCTCCTTGGTCATGGAGCAGGCCTTGCAACTTCCACATTTGAAATGCCCCTTTATCGGTGGGATGTTCCATAAGGGCAGTTGGATATTGGTGGGTTTGGATGGAAGTAGAGATTTAACCAAATGGTCTCTTAGACTTTTGCCTTTCTTTAAGGCATGCATCGGGGGGTCAGGTATGCCTAAGTCATCCGCCACTAAATGCCAATGTTTGTTAATGGTTTTTTAAATTTCATGGCTCTTGGTACAGAAAGTTGTAACACAAGTTAGGCGATCTTGTGTAACGGACAACTTGTGTTTAGGCTCTAGGAGGAATTCCCTGTGGCAGAACCAAGCCCGCTTTCGGCCTTTCTTGAGGAGACTAACTGGGTAACCTCGTTCAGTTAAATGACACAACAGGTCAGCGGACTCCATAAAATAATCATGTTTCTTGGTACAGTTCCGCCTAATCCTCAGAAACTGCCCATAAGGCAAATTATATCTGAGGCTGCGTGGATGGTGACTCGTGTACCTTAAAAGAGTGTTCCTTTCACTTGCCTTCCTGTATAAGGTGGTGTGTAACCTACCCTCCACAGCCTTGATGGTAATGTCCAGAAAGTGTATCTCCTGGATATTGTGTTCTAGGGAGAATTGAATATCGTTAGACCTTGTGTTCAGCCAGAGGTGGAAAACCTTAAGTTGTTCCTCAGTTCCCTGCCAGATCATAAAGACGTCGTCTATATATCTGCGCCACATAGCAATACTCTCTTTAAAAGGGTTCTCATCATGTAGTACATAAGAATCTTCATAGTTATTCATGTAGATGATGGCCAGATTCGGAGCAAAACTTGCTCCCATGGCCACCCCTTTGGTCTGGAATTAGTAATCACCTTGGAAAACGAAAAAGTTTTTTGGTCATGGCGATTTCCAACAAATTTAGAATAAATTCGGTGGGTACCTGGGTGGGTCTCGGTCTGTCATCAAGTGCTTTTCTGATGACATCAAGCGAATCCCTCTGTGGAATGCTCGTATAGAGCAATGTTATATCCATGGTGACTAATATTTCTTCACTGGTGTTGAATGGACGGTTGTCTATCAATTTTATAGTCTCTATAGTGTCCCTCAGATAGGCAGTAGTGTTGATGGCAATCGGTTTGAGAAAGATGTCTATGTACTTACATAGAGGCTCTAGAATTGACCCACAGCCCAAGATTATCGGCCTACATGGAGGTTTTACCATACGCTTGTGAATTTTGGGTAGTGTATCTATAGTAGGCATGCTGGGTTGTGAATTATTCAGATATTCATTCTCATGTTTGCTCAAAAAGCCTTCTAAAAGGCCAATGTCAGTAGTGTTCTTAATAGTGACAGCAATTTCTTTAGTGGGGTAAGCTGATAGTCTGGTGTAGTTGTCTGGTATGCCAAGTTGGTCTAAAATCTCCTGTTTATAGTCTAGTGTTTTCTGAATGACTATGGCCCCACCCTTGTCCGCTGGTTTGATAATGATGTTGGTGTTCTTTTTAAGTGAGTCAAGTGCCGCACGTTCGGGTTTGGAAATTTTAAATTTGACATATTCCTTGTTACCCAGAGAGTGCATGACATCTCTCAACACCACTTGTTCGAATGCCAGCACCTTGTGTGACATCAACTGAGACGGTGGTGTGAAGATGGATGGTGGTCTTAGGCCAGTATTGGGAAATACTGGATTGGATGGGATCTTATTGAAATAGTATTTTAGGCAAACTTTTCTGAAAAATTGCTGCAATTCCATTTTCAGATTGAAATTGGTAGGGACAAAAGACAGACCCCTTTGGAGTACCTGTTCCTCATAAGCACTCAAGGTATATTCAGATAAGTTAACCACCGGGTTTGACTTAATGTTCGGGTGGCTCACTAGCATCTGTAGTGCTGGCGGCGTGTTTGAATGTCTCCATGTGCCTCCGGGGGAAAGTGTACCTGTTTCTTGGCCCTGCCTCTGCCCCTGTTCCATGTAGGTTCTCTCAATCCCCTGGGTCGTCCACAGGGCTGGCCCCTCCCCCTGTGTTCTGGCCATTGTCCTTCGCCTAAAAAATTGTTCTGTTGCTCGTTGTATGACTAACCCTATGTGTATGTTCCTGTGCTGGTACCAGGTCTATCTGTCTCGCTGTCAGAGCCACTAGCTGCAGAGGAATCAGAGAAAGTTTTGTATCACTGATATCCCCCACGTCCTCTACTGGAAAATCTACCTTGGGTGTCCTGTTTGTAGTACTCTTCCTGTAGGTAAGGGTATGTAGCTTTTTTATCGTAGAGTTGGATGTCTCGTGCCAATTTGTCTAGTTTGGTCGTTTGTGTGTATGTGTCAAAGTCTTTTAAAGTTCTCTCAAGCCATTCTAGTGCTTCTTTGGCATTCGTAAGTGCCTTGTCATCCACAGTCTCTTTTTTAAATCAGCTATTTCTTTCATCAACTGTTTCACTTCTTCAAGGGCTATCTCGATCCCGAGCACCATCCAATGACGGGAACAATTGTTAGAGGCAAAACTAAAGTTTTCCTTGAATTTAGGATTGTCAATAAACATTGCTGGCTCATTCCTAACCTGGAGCCCTACAGGGATAACGTTGGCCTGAAGGTATTTTGTCAATACATGCCCATGTAACCATGTACGGATGAGTTTTTTTTCTAGACGTTCTAGTTTACTTATTTTTTCGTTTAATGTAAGGTCTATGCCATAGGCAGATGTGTCTAAAAAGCTCGTACCGATTTGACCTTGTAACAAACGGTCAATGTAGTCTTCACTGTACGCTAGTGTTTCTTTCTCAGACATATCATCAATGTCTAGGGCTGGATATGTGTGCAAATCTATACACTATTTAGAGTGAAAAGACAGTAACAGACATAAATGACAAATACATGTATATACAATTATACAGAAAAACCCTAGCAGGAAACCCTGTTCAAGATAACCATTACAAATTAATAGGGTAACCCAATTGGCGCCAACGGACCTGGGTACAATGCGCTAAGAAAAAAGTTGGTCCTTGGCTAGCTTTGAAAAGAACAACAAATGCGAAAAATATGTATAATCTCGGGTTGCCAGAATGGTCAACCACTGGCAGTTGATGCAGTTCAACTGTAAATTCACACCCTGAAAACTCCTTAACCTACATATATAATTCTAGTATGTAGACTACACCCACACAATTTTTGGCTAGAGTAATTTCATTTATTATATATATATTTTGTTTACAAACAAAACTCGACAGATAATAGTATTATCACACAAGGAAATCGAGAGGCTGCACAAAGGAAAGAAAAGTGGTGCTCGTGCTAGTGAAGGAGGGAGTGAAAATCAAAAGGATTTAGAACACATTATTAAATTGATTCAAAAAACAGTACTGGTCTGAGAGAACCAGTATTATATGACCTGTCCAAATATATAATTAACACTCTTTACATTTATTCATTGAGTGCATGAATGCTACATCCAATTGCGGGGGACAGATAATAATAGTGGTACAGGTCCTTGCTGGGGGGATGCGTCGACTTTTCGACCCGGCTTATGCGTGACGGGTGGTTTGTCACCTTCGCTTGCGGGTCTTCTTCAGGACTGAGGGGTTGAGGGGTAACCTAGGAGTTAAATGATATATATTATTAAGGGTGTAGATTCCAAGGTCTGGAGGGGTGTGAGAGGCGGGGTCTAATTACTGACCTCATGAGAGTGCCAATGAAGGAGACTAATCCAATCATCGGGCGCCAAGGAAGGCAGCTGTTCTTGATTAGTAAATGGATACTAAGAAAAGAAGCGAACAGTGAATTATTGGTCCGCATTGTCCTTAATGAATAAGGTCAAGGTATCATGAGTGCGCAATTATAGTTCATACCCGCAGGTAGGCGGTGGCGAGGAGAACCTGTAGTCAATTCCTCAAGGGTATTCCAGACCCCAAGTCCAAGGGGGGGGAAAAATCAAGGCCCCAATTCCCTCTTGCAACTCGACAGAGCAGCTTCATGGGGCACGGCGCGTTCGCCGAATTCAGGTATGACTTATCCCCCTCTGATTATCCCTTCATTTTTTAATGCACCGTGAGTGAGGTTCTTAGTTTCCCTTCTTGTTTAAATCCCAGGAATATGGATTAATCGCTATTCTGGGATAAACACATATTGGGGCCTTGATTCCCCCCCCCCTTGGACTTGGGGTCTTGAATACCCTTGAGGAATTGACTACAGGTTCTCCTCGCCACCGCCTCCCTGCGGGTAAGTGCTATAATTGCGCACTCATGATACCCTGACCTTATTCATTAAGGACAATGCGGACCAATAATTCACTGTTCGCTTCTTTTCTTAGTATCCATTTACTAATCAAGAACAGCTGCCTTCCTTGGCGCCCGATGATTGGATTAGTCTCCTTTATTGGCACTCTCATGAGGTCAGTAATTAGACCCCGCCTCTCACACCCCTCCAGACCTTGGAATCTACACCCTTAATAATATATATCATTTAACTCCTAGGTTACCCCCCCACCCCTCAGTCCTGAAGAAGACCCGCAAGCGAAGGTGACAAACCACCGTTCACGCATAAGCCGGGTCGAAACGTCGATGCATCCCCCCAGCAAGGACCTGTACCACTATTATTATCTGTCCCCCGCAATTGGATGTTGCATTCATGCACTCAATGAATAAATGTACAGAGTGTTAATTATATATTTGGACAGGTCATATAATACTGGTTCTCTCAGACCAGTACTGTTTTTTGAATCAATTGAATAATGTGTTCTAAATCCTTTTAATTTTCACTCCCTCCTTCACTAGCACGAGCACCACTTTTTCTTTCCTTTGAGCAACCTCTCGATTTCCTTGTGTGATAATACTATTATCTGTCGAGTTTTGTTTGTAAACAAAATATATATATAATAAATGAAATTACTCTAGCCAAAAATTGTGTGGGTGTAGTCTACATACTTGAATTATATATGTAGGTTAAGGAGTTTTTCAGGGTGTGAATTTACAATTGAACTGCATCAACTGCCAGTGGTTGACCATTCTGGCAACCCCCAGATTATTCAATCAGATCTCAGCACGAGATCGGGGGGGGGTCGTGGATCCTCCGCGTCCCTATATATACAATTTGAATTTCTTTAAATAACTTCGTAACTACTGAAGGATTTACTCCAAATCACAACAAGCATTTGCAATGCAATAGGTCTCGCATTTTTTTGAGTTAGTGCTATTGGCGTTGTAAATGTTTTTTACTTATGTGTTCTGGAGTGAAGTGGATGTATGTGATGGCTGCTGTGTGTGTTACAATGTACTAAAAGGAAGGAATCTGGGACATTGAATGTGGCCAGATTGCAGCTCTCCGAGGCAGAGTTGATAAACACCTTTTGTCTTTCAGAATACCTTTCACTGGGAAACACAAAACTAAATCCAAAAGGGAGGCATGAAACCAGAACATGTGTGTGCAAGAAAGAAGTACAAGCATCAACTGTAACAGACTGGTTTACCCGGCCACTTTTATTTTACTATTTAAAATGACAGAGCTATGGGTTTTAAAGTGCAGTAACATACAGATCTGAGCACCAAAATATAAATTGATCACAGCTAAAGATGCAACAATGATAGTTTTTAAAATGCACCAGCATGCCTTCAACATTTCCAAAATACAACACAGTTCAATATGACCAATTAGGTTTTAAACAGGACCTGTGTATTTGTAAAAAGAAAAACATGTTCATCCCAATGGGTCACAATATAACAGCTATTGGTAGTTATCCAATTCAGTGGTACCCATTTTACTGAAAGGTGATAGGACACGCCAGGATTTAAACTCATGGCCTCAGGGTAAAACACGGATGACAGATGCAGGTGCATTCATTTGATCCAGCGGCCAGGCCCAGCGAAAGTGCAATTCCCTGAAGAAAATAAAAACAAGTAAAGAGAAACACGTCTAGATATGCACACAGACACCAGTGTGTATGTAAAAATAGGAAGTTAGAAATGCACGAAGCTCCATTTCCACTTTCTTCAAAAAGCATTTTGTGAACAACATGAGGGAGGAGGATGATAAAGCCATCGGAGGGCGGTGGCTGTGTAGAGTTAAATTACGGGGAGTGGGAGGAGGGTGCGGGGGTGAGGGGGCTCAGCACAGCTTGTTCTGAAACTTCCAAAGATTGAGCGTTTCCAGCTATCACTTTATCAATCAATCAATCAGGGGTTGTCAAGCGCGCTACTCACCCATGAGGGTCTCAAGGCGCTGGGGGGAGGGCGCAGGGGGGTCGTAGATCCGTTAGCCAAAGCGCCAGGTCTTGAGAGCCTTCCTGAAGGTGTTCAGGGTGGGGGCGAATCTGATGTCTGCCGGGAGCTCGTTCCAGGCTTTGGCCGCAATGTGAGAGAATGATCTTCCACCTGCTCTGGTTCTGCGGATGCAAGGGGTTTCGGCCAGTGCGAGGTTGGAAGATCGGAGGTTTCTTTTGGGTACGTGGAAGTTGATTCTGTCGTTGAGGTATTTGGGTCCAGTGTTGTGTAGGCATTTGTAGGCGTGGGTGAGGATTTTGAAGGTGACTCTTTTCTCCACGGGGAGCCAGAGGAGCCTACGTAGGTGTTGACTGATATGTTCGCGCCGGGGGATGCCAAGGATAAGTCGGGCGGCGGTGTTCTGTATGCTCTGGAGTTTTCGGATTAGGGTTTTGTTTATGCCGGTGTAGAGCTCGTTTCCATAGTCCAGTCTGCTGGTGATGAGCGCGTGGGTGACTGTCTTCCTTGACTCCGGGGGGATCCATTTGAAGGTCTTGCGGAGGATGCAGAGGGTGTTGAAGCAGCAGGAGGTGATGGGGTTGATCTGTCGGTTCATGGTGAGGGATGAGTCAATCACAATGCCGAGGTTTTTGGCGTGGTTTGAGGGGGTCGGTGGGCTTCCGAGGGCAGTTGGCCACCAGGTGTTGTCCCATGCTGGAGGGGTGGTTCTGAGGACGAGGACTTCTGTCTTCTCAGCGTTGAGTTTTAGGCAGCTGTTGGTCATTCAGACTGCAACCTCCTGCATTCCTTTCTGTAAATTGAGTCTGGCGGTGGCGGGGTCGTTGGTGAGGGAGAGGATGAGCTGGGTGTCGTCAGCATAAGAGATGATGTTGAGGCCGTGTTGTTGGATGATGGCGGCGAGGGGGGCCATGTAGATGTGAAGAGGGTCGGGCTCAGTGATGATCCCTGTGGGACTCCGCAGGTGATTTCCGTGGGGTCGGAGAGGAAGGGCGGCAGTCTGATTCTTTGGCTTCGTCTGGTGAGGAATGATCGGATCCAGTCTAGGGCTGTTCCTTGTATGCCTTTATTGCTTTCCCAAGCTAGTTTTAGTGATTACATTTATTTTTACAGAAAACAAACTTCTCGCAATTATGTGAAAACCAAAAAGCTACTACCTAATAAAGCATTTGTAATTTCCAAGCTGCCACATTCCGAGTACAATTAATTCTTCAGATCAGGCAAAATCTTGCTCAGATGCAAATCATAGATGAATCTTAATAGTATTGATCATTCACATGCATAGCTCTGATTTAAATGTAGTTGTGAAAAGATGCACTTTAAAAATATTTAAGAATCTGCTGCACCAGAATCTATCGTTTCTTGGTGCCTTAAGTAGCAAATGTTACTACTAGCCTCTCATTTCTTTGCTCTTAATGATGAAAGGTGACCAGTGTTTATTGGTTTACACAACCATCTCTCTGCAGCAGTCGCACAGCCCAGTGAGTTGCAAAAATAACTGCATGTAATTTGCGGGCAAGTCAAACCCACCTAAACTTAGAAAGCTGCTTTTCTGGCATTATACCATTTTTATTTCCATGTGATTTTTGTCCACACTGAAGCACAGTGATGTGGCAAGAGCAGCTCACACTGGAAAGTCACTTCTTCCACGGCTTCCCCTCTTATCTTGATAACCTGTCGCGGTCCTTCCTGAGCAGGTAAGGTACATTTACTGTCAGTTCCCCACCACTCTCACAGCTCTGCCAGTGCCATTACCCTGCCTGTATTCTGGGTCGTATCACTGGGCGGGGAAGTGGGATCGAGCTCTCATGCAGTTATCACGCCGGGTGCTCCTTCGCTTCAGATGATGGCTCATTGGCTGCTTTTATGCGTTTCGTTGCTGGGGTGGCCTGCAGGAGGGAGTGGTGCCTGTAGCAATTCAAAGAATCTTTTGCAAGCTCTGACATACACATGTCTAACTTCCTGATACGGAGGACAGGATCATTGAAGGCTCAATGCACAAAAATAGACATAGGACCATTTCTGCAAAAATTACTGTTCAGTTGAATGAACAGCCGCAGTGTATTGCAATAGGATTGTCCCTTTTATCTTAATAACAGCTCGTTCAGACATTACTATAATCACGTACAACTTTTCAAAGCATAATCGTGAACCCGCTTCAGAGTCCCCAACCCTAGTCTTGGTACCCTCTTCCAGCAGTGCGCGCCTCGCTCCTTTAAGTTCGGTCTCGGACAGGCCTTTTTTTTTTTATAGTTATTTTTTATTGAAAAACAGGACTTGACAATCAGCAGGAATGCATACATTAGCAGTGATGATAAAATGATAACACAAGGCAGGCAAGTGATACATCAGCACTTAATCAAGCAGCATAGTAATCACAGTTCCCCAGTTCTAGGCACCAATATTCCCAGTTCATTTCTCGACTGCGGGGGCTCACATATCACTCCCCTGTAATTGTTCCATCTCTCCCAGATCTGAGTCCACTTGGTGGGGCACCCCCTGGCTTCATATATGGTATTTTCTGTGATCATGCACCAATCCATATCTTTACTCCAATCAGCTATACGTGGTTGGTCGTTTGCTTTCCACTTGCGCACTATATTGCGCTTAGCTACCATCAGACCCAGAGTCACCCATATCTGCTCCTTAGCACTCAGGTCAGTCGGACCCCAAACATTTAAGATACAGAACTTGATACTGCAATCAATCTTTTGTTCCACCACTTCCTCAATGCGGCCCACAACCGCCGATCAGTAATTTTGTATAGTCATACACTCCCAGAGCATGTGAATAAAAGTACCCTCCTGTCCACAATGTCTAGGGCACCCTCCCTCGGTACTATATCCCATGTGCACCAGCAACAGGCCGGCAAGGTAGGCCCTATGCAGTATCTTCAATTGCGAATTACAAAACACCGAAATCTTGGTTATGGAAACCTAGCCAGTTTTTTCAGAAAATTAAATTTACTAATATAAGATTAAAAAAATATAGTTAGTAAAGGAAAAATGTCCTTTCTTGAGTCCCCTCACTCACCATGGTTTCCCATGGTGACATGCTTCATCATAGGGGCCATCCCAACCCGCTACGGGCTGAGGCGTGCTACGACTTGCGACACTACGTAGGAGCACCACTTGTGAGTGACTATGTGTGGTGCAGTGATGGGGGTGGAGTGGGTGAGACTAAAAATATCTAGCTAGTGGGCAAAAAGAATTTATTCAGGCTCCTAGCCGATATATTAAAAACGGGGTTGGTCGCTAGGGTGTCTGTTTTTAATTAGTCAGGGGTCCCTAGTGAACGTCAACTAGTTTCGAGCTACCCCAGTGCTCTTCTTTAGGACAAACAGGGTCCAGCCCTGTTTAGTACCACTCCAAAGTGACCTAAGGATAGGAAAAAATGCTGCAAAATACTAGCAGGCAAGAGTTAATACATACAGTACTTTGATCACGTAGTATTAATTATGGAGCAACAATGTTGGAGAGATCATCGCTATTGAGAATGAAATTGCTCGCTGTTGCCTGCTCTCTCCCGACCGCATATTGATCAATATGCGGTCGGGAGGGAAGCAGGCAACAGCCGGAGCAGTTTTCATTCTCAATAGCGATGATCTCTCCAGCCCCTCTCAGACCATGAAGCACATTGTTGCTCCATAATTAATACTACGTGATCAAAGTACTGTATGTATTAACTCTCACAAGTAGTGCTCCTACGTAGTGTCGCAAGTCGTAGCACGCCTCAGCCCGTAGCGGGTTGGGATGGCCCCTATGATGAAGCATGTCACCATGGGAAACCATGGTGAGTGAGGGGACTCAAGAAAGGACATTTTTCCTTTACTAACTATTTTTTTTGAATCTTATATTAGTAAATTTAATTTTCTGAAAAAACTGGCTAGGTTTCAATAACCGAGATTTCGGTGTTTTGTAATTCTTGATCATTTTTGGAGGGTGGACCTAGCATATCCCTCTTTCTCCCCTTATTTTTCTGATTTTGTATCTTCAATTGCACTAGCCGGAGCCTGGAGGAAATGGCCACTTCTCTTGCGGAGTCCACCGCCGCTGTCCATTCTACGTCGTCAAGCCCTGCTACATCATAGTCCCAATGTGCCCAGAGCCGGAGCAGCGGGTCTGCCGTGTTATTAATTAGCTTTTTTATAAATAAGTGATATGGCTTTCTCCGGCAGATCGCCGTCTAGGATCCTATCCTCAAGCGGGGTGGATTGGGGTAGCGATTCCCCCCTGGGCAACACTACTAACAAAGCGTGCCTGATTTGTAAGTATCTAAAATACTCAGTGTCCTCCAATTCGTGCTCCACTTGTAGCTGGGCAAAGGGAACCATGTCGCCCGCCTTCCACAAGTCTCCCACTTTCAAAATTCCTATCAGGTGCCATTGGTCAAAACCCTTTGTGTGAATCAGCTTGCCCAGTTGTTCGGTGTACCAGAGTGGTGTGGCCTGTGTAATCTTATCCTCCCAACCCAGGCATCTCGTCGCCGCCCTCCAAACTTGTACCGCGTGCGCCGTGGGACCAGTCAATCTTGGTTTTACTGAGCGTGAATACAGTGCCCCATAAAAGTACCCCCCCGGTAGGAGCCACCTGTCCCTCTGGAATGTGGGCTCGCCATGCGGTTTGTACGTACACTGGTTGATAGCTGCCAGGTGGGACGCCTAATAGTATTTTTGATGTCAGGAAGGCTGATGCCCCCATCAAACCACCCCAGAGTGAACTTGTGAGTGGCGATTCGAGGTAGCTTGCCCTCCCAGAGAAGGTCACGGAATGTACTATTGATGTCCCTAAAGTACGCTGACTCAACCTGGTGCGGAGCATTTTGCAAAGCGCGGTCTCGGACAGGCCTGGTTCAAGGACTTGAGATCTGGGAGGGCCATGGAGATGCATGGGTGGGCCATAAAGATAAGTGGGTTTGTCCAGAGTCTCCCAGGAGTCTGAGAGCTGGGTATGGGCATACCCGATGCCCTTGGATGGATGAGAGTGGCATGCCTGGCATAAAGCGCTTTTATGCCTCATCAGGGGTAGTATAGGAAACAATGGTCCTAGACTATTTTCTTTAGGAAGGTATTCATTGAGTCAAAATCTATAAACATGGTACATATAGAGATCAAGTTGCATCATAAACGTACCCCAGTTATTTCTCAATTTAAATAAATATATCCTCAAAAATGACACACAAGCACCATAAATAGCTCCAATAGTGACTGTTTAATTTCACAGTTATTAAAACAGATCACTGTAAAGAATGCTTCAAAACAGAAAAGAGGGTTGCTCCAGGGGGAGTGTGAAAAGGAAGTGTGCTCGTGAGAATAGAACAGATATACAGGGAGGGAAATCAGAGAATAATTAAACAATCAATTACATATAGTAACGTCCTTGGTAAACTGGTCATGGTTTACAGTGGCACCAGTCTTACAATAGGGCCTGTCTCTCATAAATTTGTAAGTGATTTGCTGTTTCCTGATGGCGTACAGAGTATAGTCATCTGTAAAAAAGGCAGGGCTGGGGTTAAGTAGGGTACAGGCCCATTAGGGGAAAGTGTCGACGTTTCGACCCTGGCGCATAGAGGGCGGTTTGTATCCTCTGCAGGCGGGTCTTCTTCAGGACGGGGAGAGGGAAGGGGGGGAGACAACCTAATGGTGCAAAAGGACTAAGTTAGAGACATGAATTCATTAAAAACCAAAGGTAATTACAAGGAGTGTGCCTACTCACTGACCTAAGTTCAGGTGGAGTCAGGATTACAGCCCCTCAGGTGGCGGTCTGTAAGGATTGAGGATTTAGGTTAAAAAACTAGAATTATATATATATAAGTCTATCGTAGCCCAGTAGACCACCGTCTACTTACCCGCATAATTGCAGCGGTGTAATGAATTGGTATGGAGAAATCAGTATGTAGAATTCAGGGCAAGCAGTGTCGAATGAATCAGAACACTGGTTACGCAATGGCATCTAAAATAAAATATAGAAAATGAGGGGCTCATTAATTCACAAATAATAGGAGGGAGCAGGGATGAAAGGCCAGCGTATGAGTAGTGAGCCTTGGCGGCGCAGTCCCGGTGATCAACGCTGTACTCCTCGAGTCAAGGACTGCGAGTGAGTCAGCGAGCTAAAAATAGATGCTACTCGGGAGCGCGTGCACATTGCCGACGTGCAGTTACACTGTGACACGTAGCTGAAAGCTTGCCAGTGTGTCACGTAGCTGTCTAAAGAAGACAGACTGCTCCTAGCGAACGGCGGAATGAAGCTGCATTCATTCAGGCAGGATGCCAGAATATGATGTTTGAAACAAGGCAAGCTGAATTAGCATATGTATATTAATTCCAGGGCATGTTGCTGCATTTTCGATTGGGAAGACAGACTGCTCCTACCACGAAATTCATATTACAAAGCAAACAAGACTAAATGAACAATCTACATACATAACTGCCAAACAATGATATTAGTGATAACGGTACAAATGCAGATCTCAAGGATAAAACAGTCGGGATGTAAAACCATGATGGTTTAGCCAAGGCAGGCTCAAATTACATTTGTGCATTAAAAGGAAAGCTTCTACCTTAACGGCTAGGAAGACAGACTGCTCCTACCATGAAATAAGCATTTCACAATAAGTAAGACTTGACGAAAAATCTACATACATTTAACCAATTTAAGACAAAACAGAAAAATGGCATTAGTGATACTGGCACACGTATAAATCTCAAGGTAAAAATTCTAAGGTATAATCACAATGAGTGACGGCTATACAAACAAGATTATACATAGCACACTTAAGGTGATGTGTAGGGGGAGAGGACAATCATAAAAATTAAATACAGTGTATTATACATAGGTGAAAAAGCAAATGAACAAATTCATAGAATTATAATATGTACATGACCCAGTGAGTTATATGTACAGTGACTGGGGATTAACTATATAGAAGGAAGTAAGAATAAGAGGATCTAGTCATTGTTTAGGGTGGCCACCTGTCTTGCGATCTCCTCGTATTCGTTCAGACCCCTAGATACAGTGTCAAAAGTATGTATCCATTTACACTCACGGATACTGAGTGTGTTTGCAGAATTGCCCCCCCTTGGGTTGGGTTTGACCTGTTCAATAACCCCCCACAGAAGACTCTCAGCCGAGAGTCCAAAGGAGGTGAAATGTTCTACAAGGGGGGCACCTTGTACTCTGCAGCGTATTCTGCTGCAATGCTGCAGTATTTGGGCCTTCACTTTTTGTATGGTTTGGCCTATGTACAAAAAATCACATGGACAGGCTATGGCGTAAATCACCCCCCTATAGTTACAATTGCTGTGGCTCTGCATGGTGTGAGTGTAGTTGTTATATGTCCACTGATGGATTTCTTTGGTCATAGCACAGGCCTTGCACTGTCCGCACTTATAATGGCCCTTGACGGGTGGAGTGTTCCAAAGGGTCAGTTGATTTTCTCTGGTTTTAGTGGGTAGTAATGATTTGACCACATAATCCCTCACGTTTTTGCCTTTCTTGAAGGCATGCATGGGAGGTTCAGTGATCCCTATCTCGTCAGCCACTAACGAGCAACCCTCTTTTCTGTTTTGAAGCATTCTTTACAGTGATCTGTTTTAATAACTGTGAAATTAAACCTTCACTATTGGAAGCTATTTATGGTGCTTGTGTGTCATTTTTGAGGATATATTTAATTAAATTGAGAAATAACTGGGGTACGTTTATGATGCAACTTGATCTCTATATGTACCATGTTTATAGATTTTGACTCAATGAATACCTTCCTAAAGAAAATAGTCTAGGACCATTGTTTCCTATACCGATCATTACCCAGGTCCGTGGACTAGTATGGGTCACCCCATTATTATATAATGGTTCTCTTGAGCAGGTGCTTCCTGCGAGGAAGCACTAACTGTTGTATGTTGTTTTACGTTTATGGTATTTATTGACTGCACATACACTTTTTGTTCACGTACACCACTACAGGCACATATACTGGGGTTTGTGCTATGTCTGATAAAGAGACTTTGTCCTATAGTGAAGAGTATATTGATCGACTCTTGCAAGCACAGGGCGGGGGAACCTTCCTGGGCTTATCATCCACTAGTATAGACGTGTCTCTTAATGAAAAGATCAATAAATTGGAGAGGCTGGAAAAGAAGCTAATCAGGACAAGACTACATGGCCATGCGCTTGCGAAGTATCTACAGGCCAATGTCATCCCCATTGGCCTGCAAGTGAGGAATGAGCCCGCGATTTTCGTAGACAATCCACAATTTAAGGAGAAATTCAGCTTTGTCTCTAATAATTGCTCCCGGCACTGGATGGTGCCGGGGATAGACACTGCGCTTGAGGAAGTCCAACGTTTAATGAAAGAAATAGCGGATTTAAAAAAGGAAATTCTTGACGACAAGGCTCTGAGTAACGCAAAGGAAGCCCTTGAATGTTTAGAGAGAACAATCAGGGACTTTGATACGTACACGCAGAACAACAAACTTGATAAATTAGCAAAGGACATAAAGTTCTATGATAAAAAGGCAACCTATCCCTATCAGCAAGACGGATACTACACACAAGAAACACAGGGTAGGTTCTCCACAAGGGGTAGAGGAGGGTATAGGAGATATACAACCTTCTCAGACTCCTCTGCAGCCAGCGGATCTGACACTGCGCAAGAGAGACCTGGGACTAGTGCCTCAGGACAGAGTTACCAGGAACATCAGCCTTTTTTAGTAGAGGGACCATGGGCTGAATACAGGGGGAGAGGTCAACCCTGGGGGCGACCCAGGGGATTGAGAGAACCTGCTTGGAACAGAGGCAGGGGCCGGACCAAGAAACAGGCAGGAGACACATGGAGAAATCCAAATCAGACGACAACACTACAGATGGTAATTCCTCCACCCACCACCCCTGCCAGCCCTCTCATTAATCTATCCAACTATGTCCTGAAACCACATGAGAGAACGATACTTGAGAAAGACCTGTCCTTTGTACCCACCACCCTACCCAACACCTTCAACTTCAAAATTGATCTACAGCAGTTCTTTAGAAAAATACGCCTGAAACACTACTTTAACAAAGTTCCCTACAACCCCACTTTCTCAAACACAGGGCTAAGGCCACCTTCCACCTTTACCCCGCCCCCCCAATTCATGCAACATAGAATCTTGGCATATGAACAAGCGGTCATGAGATACATCAACACAAGCCTTTCGCAAAGACAATACATTAAATACAATGTATCTAGACAAGAGCGGCTAGCATTAGAATCACTAAGGAAGAACCAGGAAATAGTGATAAAGCCTGCAGACAAGGGAGGGGCCATTGTCATTCAGGGTGTAGAGGACTACAAGAAAGAGATCATCACACAGTTGGGTGTAGAGGGCAACTATACCAAATTGAGGTCTGACCCCTCAAAAGAAATCCTTGACAACATCAGACAGATTACTGACAAAGGCTTGGATTATGGGTTCCTATCAAAACATGAATATGACTACCTGAACAATCAGCAACCTAGAATGCCTACCATATATACCCTCCCCAAAGTGCATAAACGTCATACTGATCCACCAGGGAGACCCATCATCTCTGGATGTGGGTCTGCTCTTGAACCACTCTGTAAATACATTGATGTTGTCTTAAAACCCATTGCAGAAGACACCACAGCATATTTAAGAGACACAATGCAGACAATCAAATTGGTTGATAACCGCCCCTTCAACACAGAGGACCACATCTTAGTGACCATGGACATAGCGTCCCTATATACTAACATTCCTCAACAAGATGCACTTGGCACCATTAGAGTGGTTTTGGATAACCGCCCCAGACCGGTCCAGGTCCCTACAGATTTTATAATAAAACTTTTGGAAATTGCCATGACAAAGAATTTATTTTATTTTCAGGTCGATTTCTATGTGCAAACGAAGGGGGTGGCTATGGGTGCCAGTTTTGCACCAAATCTGGCCATAATCTATATGGAGCAGTATAAGCATACATACGTCTTTCATGAACGGAACCCCTACAGGGGTTGCATTGGACTTTGGAGACGTTACATAGATGATGTCATGTTGATATGAAATGGTAGTGAACAGCAGCTCATTGAATTCCATCTCTGGCTTAATAACCAATCACATGATATCCAGTTCACACTGGAATTCAACAAAAAGGTGATTAACTTCCTGGATATTTCCATCAGGGAGAGTAGTGAGAGGAACACACTCCTACGGTACTCAAGTCATCATCCACGCAACCTCAGGGACAATTTACCTTTTGGTCAGTTCCTGAGGTTGCGTAGAAACTGTACCCGTAAGGACGATTACTTTGAGGAATCAGACAATCTCATAGTACGACTCCTAGAGAGAGGATACCCAAGGAGCCTACTAAGAAAAGCGAGGAAACGGGCATGGTTTTGCCATAGGGAATTCCTTCTTGATCCTAAACCCAAAAATACACGTGAGCAGGAAAGCCTTGTGTGTTACAACATTCTGCACCAAAAGCAACGAAATAAAGAAAATTGTCAACAAGCACTGGCACTTAGTGGCTGACGAGATAGGGATCACTGAACCTCCCATGCATGCCTTCAAGAAAGGCAAAAACGTGAGGGATTATGTGGTCAAATCATTACTACCCACTAAAACCAGAGATAATCAACTGACCCTTTGGAACATTCCACCCGTCAAGGGCCATTATAAGTGCGGACAGTTTAAGGCCTGTGCTTTGACCAAAGAAATCCATCAGTGCACATATAACAACTACACTCACACCATGCAGAGCCACACCAATTGTAACTCTAGGGGAGTGATTTACGCCATAGCCTGTCCATGTGATTTTTTGTACATAGGCCAAACCATACAAAAAGTGAAGGCCCGAATACTGCAGCATTGCAGCAGAATACGCTGCAGAGTACAAGGTGCACTCTTGTAGAACATTTCACCTCCTTTGAACACTCGGCTGAGAGTCTTCTGTGGTGGGTTATTGAACAGGTCAAACCCAACCCAAGGGGGGGCAATTTTGCAAACACACTCAGTATCCGTGAGTGTAAATGGATACATACTTTTGACACTGTATCTAGGGGTCTGAACGAATACGAGGAGATCGCAAGACAGGTGGCCACCCTAAACAATGACTAGATCCTCTTATTCTTACTTCCTTCTATATAGTTAATCCCCAGTCACTGTACATATAACTCACTGCGTCATGTACATATTATAATTCTATGAATTTGTTCATTTGCTTTTTCACCTATGTATAATACACTGTATTTAATTTTTATGATTGTCCTCTCCCCCTACACATCACCTTAGGTGTGCTATGTATAATCTTGTTTGTATAGCCGTCACTCATTGTGATTATACCTTAGAATTTTTACCTTGAGATTTATACGTGTGCCCGTATCACTAATGCCATTTTTCTGTTTTGTCTTAAATTGGTTAAATGTATGTCGAGTTTTCGTCAAGTCTTACTTGTTGTGAAATGCGTATTTCATGGTAGGCGCAGTCTGTCTTCCTAGCCGTTAAGGTAGCAGCTTTCCTTTTAATGCACAAATGTAATTTCAGCCTGCCTTGGCTAAACCATCATGGTTTTACATCCCGACTGTTTTATCCTTGAGATCTGCACTTGTACCGTTATCACTAATATCATTGTTTTGCAGTTATGTATGTAGATTGTTCATTTAGTCTTGTTTGCTTTGTAATAATAATTTCGTGGTAGGAGCAGTCTGTCTTCCCAATCGAAAATGCAGCAACATGCCCTGGAATTAATATACATATGCTAATTCAGCTTGCCTTGTTTCAAACATCATATTCTGGCATCCTGCCTGAATTAATGCAGCTTCATTCCGCCGTTCGCTAGGAGCAGTCTGTCTTCTTTAGACAGCTACGTGACACACTGGCAAGCTTTGAGCTACGTGTCACAGTGTAACTGCACGTCGGCAACTTGCACGCGCTCCCGAGTAGCATCTATTTTTAGCTCGCTGACTCACTCGCAGTCCTTGACTCGAGGAGTACAGTGTTGATCACCGGGACTGCGCCGCCAAGGCTCACTGAGGTAATTTCCATGGCTTATACGCTGGCCTTTCATCCCTGCTCCCTCCTATTATTTGTGAATTAATTAGCCCCTCATTTTCTTTATTATATTTTAGATGCCATTGCGTAAACAGTGTTCTGATTCATTCGACACTGCTTGCCCTGAATTCTACATGCTGATTTCTCCATACCAATTCATTACACCACTGCAATTATGCGGGTAAGTAGACGGTGGTCTACTGGGCTACGATAGACTTATATATATATAATTCTAGTTTTTTAACCTATATCCTCAATCCTTACAGACCGCCACCTGAGGGGCTGTAATCCTGACTCCACCTGAACTTAGGTCAGTGAGTAGGCACACTCCTTGTAATTACCTTTGGTTTTTAATGAATTCATGTCTCTAACTTAGTCCTTTTGCACCATTAGGTTGTCTCGCCCCCTGCCCTCTCCCCGTCCTGAAGAAGACCCGCCTGCAGAGGATACAAACCGCCCTCTATGCGCCAGGGTCGAAACGTCGACACTTTCCCCTAATGGGCCTGTACCCTACTTTACCCCAGCCCTGCCTTTTTTACAGATGACTATACTCTGTACGCCATCAGGAAACAGCAAATCACTTACAAATTTATGAGAGACAGGCCCTATTGTAAGACTAGGTAAACACGACCAGTTTACCAAGGATGTTACTATATGTAATTGATTGTTTAATTATTCTCTGATTTCCCTCCCTGTATATCTGTTCTATTCTCACGAGCACACTTCCTTTTCACACTCCCCCTGGAGCAACCCTCTTTTCTGTTTTGAAGCATTCTTTACAGTGATCTGTTTTAATAACTGTGAAATTAAACAGTCACTATTGGAGCTATTTATGGTGCTTGTGTGTCATTTTTGAGGATATATTTAATTAAATTGAGAAATATCTGGGGTACGTTTATGATGCAACTTGATCTCTATATGTACCATGTTTATAGATTTTGACTCAATGAATACCTTCCTAAAGAAAATAGTCTAGGACCATTGTTTCCTATACTGATCATTACCCAGGTCCGTGGACTAGTATGGGTCACCCCATTATTATATAATGATCATCAGGGGTAGTAAGCACTGTATAAATACAATTACAATTATAGTTTCACATATACCTTACAACTACCTAATACAGAGAAGGCAGGCAGGGAACACTTCACCAAGTAATTAGTGTTTGATTGGTTTGGGAAGTAAACAGTGTCAAACCTTTCTCCATAGTACCTTTGTGCTGACATCTACGTTAGCCATCACACTCAACAGACAGAGAGGCTGAATGTGGTGCAACATACAGAGCTGCCGACTTTGAGACTAGGAAACCGGGTTCGAGTCTCCGCGTCGGCTCTTCCCGCCCCAATCGTAACAAAAAAAGAAAATTAATAGCATATTGGTAAACGGTTGAACTTGCTGAAGCGTACAGAATTGGGTGAACAAAAGCCCTTCATGAATGAGGATCACGCACCATGTCATGAGGAAGCGTTGCATTGCGATGGGGTGGTCAACCAAACAATAGGCTGCATACTCAGATGGGAGGATGGGGCCATCCCGTGTTGCTAAGGAGCATGACCACATTGAGATGGATGCCTGAGGACGACCAAAATAAACAATTCTTGAAATCGCCATGGGGCAGGAACAGACACAGAAAGGAGGGACAAACACCAATAAAAACTGGGGGGAAAGACAAATGCTAAATGCAAGTAATTCAGTAATTATAGGTTATACATTTCAGGCTACACATCAAAAATAATACATGAAACAAAGTGCACTATGATAAATATACGCACATGACCATGTTATTTGATTGTATACATTTATCAAATTTTTTTTATTCAAAGTGTTGAAAATACTTATTAATCAATATCAAAATATATTTTTTGTTTGTTAATTTTCTGATAAGTATTGATTTATATATAAAACACACTCACATATCCATGAAAACCATGTACATAAACACATAAAATACACAGAGACAATTAATTGACTTCACTGTATGACTTCACTGTATGTTAAATATATGAATAGAAAAAGGAGCAGATGAACTGTGAACAATTCGAAGGCTGGCGGTAGGTGGAAGCTGACAAACAGGGTGAACCTTATGGGAAAAAGTATTGTGGCCATTTCCAGATTCTCTAAAAAACTGGGTTCAAAACCAATACTTGAAATGAAGATTTATTCAGCGAAGGCTAAAGCCATCGCCACATATGGCACTGCAATTTGGGGTTTGGCGGACGTTGGAGAGTTACAATGTAGGGAGAATGCCTTCTGCAAAAGCTTGTTAGCTGTTTCCAGTTCTTGTTCCAACATTATCTGTCATCTAGAACTAGGCCTACCTTTTATTAACGATGTGATCAAATTGGCCCCAATTTTACTCTGGCATTCAATTTGGAAAAGGGACAGTGTTGGTTTGAACCAATCAATGCTAAGGGAAATTTTAAAAATGGAAAATGCACATAGAATTCCATGGCTGAGATATATAGAGACTACTCTGACATCCTTAGATGTGTGTGAATTGTGCAGCTCTCCATCTTTGTGTATCACCTTCCAGAAGTCAAATCTTAAAGAGCTCTTTCTGACTAAGGCAAAGAATGATAGAATAACCATAAATAGGGCAAAAAGCACATTTACACAACATCAGACTTTACCTATTATAAATCACCATGTGTTTTCATACTTGGGTTGTGTTCATAACTCACAACATCGATTTATTTTGACACAGTTTCATTTAAAACATATCCCACTCATGATTAGTTTTCCAAAAAACATCTATTCACTGAACCAGCTGCTCCCCTGTCCTTGTGACAGAAGATCCAGACAGTCCAACATGAATCTTTTATTTTTTTGTTCTTTATATAGGTATGAGAGGAATAAATACATTATTCCATTACTACGCAGATATGATTTTAAGCAATGTGCACCAACCCTTTGTTTTATTCAGCAACTAGGTCATGTTCATGTTTGTTTCATCCTTGGATCTTTTCTTTGAGCAGCCGTCAAACGTTGGGGCACTCTCCAACTGTGGTCATCATAGTTAAGCTTGCTGTTTCCAGTTTTCACTTTACATTACTGTATCCGCATATGATGGAGTTTGGAGACCTTTAAATATGGCTTAATAAAACTGCTTGTATTAATGATGGATTGTAACTGGTATATGCTTTTAGAAGATAGAGATTTTACTAATTTTAGGATCCTTGTGTATGTCAGTTTTCATCTTTTTTGAACATGGAAAGACATTTATATATTATTGTACTTTTATGCATTTTTACTGATGCGAAATAAAGTTTTATTGATGATATATATATATATATATATATATTACCTACTGGCGGTCGCCCGTAGGTAGTTATAGTTAGAACCTAGTTTCCATAGGAAAAGCGTTTTTTGATTTGCCAATAACTTTGGCGCCGTTTGACGAATCTTCACGAAATTTTCAAAACTAATTGTTCATTCAGGTCAGCTCCTGTCTTGAAAGTTTCGGGGTGATTCGTCAAGGGGGGACTGAGAAAAAAGGGGGGTCTCAAAACCTGTTTTCTCCATGTTAGATAGTAAGAGAGACACGCCAAGGGACTCGGGCGGTCCTCATGGTATGCCATAAACTGCATTATCCTACAGAAACTGCCACTTGCCCATTACTGCTATGGTTGCTGCTAAAATCGCATTGATGTAAAAATTGGTTTTAAAGATATAATATCGATTGATTCTTTTAACCGTTTTTATGTGATTCTAATTGTTTTTATGGAGTAAAGTCTTTTACAATAAGTTACTTTTAATTCCTGATTGCATTTTGTGGGGGAAATACGGGGAGAGTTTTGTTTGGGCTCACCTGCTCCCACGATTTGCCGCGAATCCACGTTAGAGCACTTCCGCTTCCTTAACGCGGTCTAGTGCTGGGAGGGAGTTTCAGCTGCTGCTCAGCAGAGCTGATTGGTTGGTGGGCGGAAGGGGCCAGCTTAACTGCGACGCTGGAGCGGACGCGCAGCGGATAGTAAGAGAGACACGCCAAGGGACTCGGGCGGTCCTCATGGTATGCCATAAACTGCATTATCCTACAGAAACTGCCTCTTGCCCATTACTGCTATGGTTGCTGCTAAAATCGCATTGATGTAAAAATTGGTTTTAAAGATATAATATCGATTGATTCTTTTAACCGTTTTTATGTGATTCTAATAGTTTTTATGGAGTAAAGTCTTTTACAATAAGTTACTTTTAATTCCTGATTGCATTTTGTGGGGGAAATACGGGGAGAGTTTTGTTTGGGCTCACCTGCTCCCACGATTTGCCGCGAATCCACGTTAGAGCACTTCCGCTTCCTTAACGCGGTCTAGTGCTGGGAGGGAGTTTCAGCTGCTGCTCAGCAGAGCTGATTGGTTGGTGGGCGGAAGGGGCCAGCTTAACTGCGACGCTGGAGCGGACGCGCAGCGGACGCGTGCAGCGCCGAAGGCGCGCCTGAGGCAAGCCCGTCTGCGCCCGTCCGCGTCCAGCCGGGTCCAGGGGCCCGAAGCCCTGGTCCGACTAAACAATACTCTGCAAGGGAATTGCAGTCCCTTGCCGCAGGTAACCACAGGCTGAACCCCTATGTCACCGCTAAACTGAGATCTGAACACCTCCTGAGACATACTGGGACAGACACCCATACGATCCCGGGGCCAACACCTCACCCCATGATCATGCCAGAGAACCCCCCTGGTTTAAAAGTGGCTGTTTTAAACACAAGATCGCTACAGAAACATCATTTAGAGATCTTTGCGCTCCTCCAGGAGGGGGATATTGACATACTGGCACTCACAGAAACCTGGATAGGTGATGCATCGGCCCCCGATATTATCGCTGCACTGCCAGGCAACTTTGACGCCTTCTGGCACAATAGGCAAGATGACAGGAGAGGAGGGGGAGTGGCGATTCCTTTTAACACCAGGCTCATGGCCACCAAGATAATAGCAGAGAGCATGGATAAGATGGATATTTTGGGAGTTAAAATTATCTCCAAATCGTCCTGCCTCATCCTCCTGGTAGTCTACCGCCCCCCGGATGCAACCCCTGGTTTCAATGACCACTTTGCCGAGACCATGTCTGACCTCAGTACACGATATCAAAGACTCATGGTGGTTGGAGATTTTAATTTCCACTGGGAGAAGGAACCACGGGAGCCGCAGGCCAAGCAGGTTGATATGGTAATGTCTAATCTGGGGCTCCATCAATTGGTGGATCGCCCCACTCATATTAAAGGCCACACTCTAGATTTAGTCTGGTCATCCAACCATCTTGTCAGGCTAATAAGTATCCACCCGTGTGCCTGGTCTGACCATTCCTTAATCTCTTGCTGGGTCCCGCTGGATAGTCCTCCTGCGCAACATCCGCCAGAATGGAGGAGGGTTCGAAGCTGGCACAAAATTCAGGCAGACAATTTAGTAGCCACACTACAGACGCTTCCTGCATCTAAATTTCAGGAGGGCAACATTGACATAGAAAGCCAAACCCTCAGTAATACTCTGCAATCAGCCATCGATCAAATAACACCGGAACGCAGAGAAAGAACTAGACTTAAAAGCAAGGTGGCCCCCTGGTTTAATGAGGTACTCAGGGAAAGTAAACAGAGCCTTCGCAAAGCCGAGAGACGGTGGCGGAAAGCCTACGATCCTACTGAGTTAATTTCCTACAAAGCCACACTAACTCTCTATAAAAAATCCATTATAAACAGGAAAGCTGAGTACTATGAGGCACGCATAACAGATGCTCCAAATAAACAAAAGGAAACTTTTAAGATCCTAAATGAACTTAGTAAAAATCTGACGTAAAATCTGCAGCAGCACCTTCAGACTGTAATGCACTACAGACTTTCTTTCTCCAGAAGGTAACAGATATCCTTCTGGAGATTGGAAAAACTCCTATTACCCTGAGCCCCATGGAGCTGTCTATACCCCCACCCCCTCCTGGCCAGTTCCTAACCAGTCTCCCTCCACTAGATCTAGAATCTCTGACGTCCCTGATAAATAGTACCAAATCAGGCTCCCCTGCCGACCCGTGCCCGCCAAGGATCTTTTGGATGGCCCTTCCGGCCCTGGACTGCCAGATTCTTACCCTCCTGAACAACTCTTTGGCGACTGGTCAAGTCCCCTCCAATTTGAAGGAGGCTAGAGTTACTCCTCTACTAAAGAAACTGGGAGCAGATAAGGCCGAGCTTAAAAATTATAGACCTATCTCCCAGCTCCCGTTTCTGGCGAAGGTTGTGGAGCAACATGTCCTGAAGACAACCTCGGCGTTCTTGGAAGAACACGAGCTACTCCAACCCCACCAGGCTGGGTTTAGAGCCCACCATAGTACGGAGCTAGTAATCCTATCTGTACTCGACGATCTCAGGATAAAGGCCGATAACAAAGAGTCGAGCGCCCTGATTCTTTTAGATCTTTCTGCGGCGTTCGATACGGTCAGCCACACAACACTACTGACCCGGCTATCGGACCTGGGCATCCGGGGGCACGCCTATAATTGGTTAGAATCCTTCCTATCAGGACGTTCGCAGAGGGTCCAACTCGGCGATCAGGTATCGGAAAAGGGTAACATCTCTTGCGGGGTCCCTCAGGGTTCCGCACTGTCCCCGCTCCTTTTCAACATATACCTGCAGCCCCTGGTGGCCGCACTAACCAATATGGAATGCCGGGTCTTCAATTATGCAGATGATACCCAGCTTATCCTGAAGATCGATAATTCGGTCCGCGCCCAAGAGTCTGCCCAGAACATCCTCAGGTTCACAATAAACTGGATGACTGCAAACTCCCTAAAAATGAATCCAGATAAAACCGAAGTCCTAGCAATTCCGGCAAAAAATAACCCATGGAGCGGCTTGTTTTGGCCCCAAGAGCTGGGGGCCTGTCCCAGCCCAGCACCAGTTGTAAAAAGCTTGGGAATTAAGATCGACTCCAAGCTCTCCATGATTAATCAAGTAAACTCGGTGGTGGGCACATGCACTGGTCTTCTAAGACAGCTGAGGAAGCTGGTTGCACTGCTCTCAGCTGCATCTCGGAAAACCATTGTATTAGCAACTATCGTCTCGCGACTCGACTATGGCAATGCGCTCTATGTCGGGCTCCCCCAGAAACTTATGAACAAACTACAGGTGGTACAGAATGACGCTGCCAGGCTGATTTTCAGGTTGCCCAGAAGAACTCATGCCACTCCTTTGCTGCGCAAATTGCACTGGCTGCCGGTTAGGCAAAGAGCGAAGTTCAAGGGACTCTGTATTGCCCATAAAGCCTTTTATGGACACGCCCCAGGGTACATAAGGGAGTGTCTAATCAAATACGTGCCTGGGCGGGCGCTCTGCTCAGCAGAAGCCGCCCAGATGGTCTGCCCGCGGGGTAACTTTGCTTCCAAAGGAGGACGAGCCTTCTCGGTCCTCCTGCCACAACTCTGGAACCAGTTGCCCGACACCTTCCGTAAAGAACATGGTCTGCTCCCCTTCCGGAAACAGCTTAAAACCATTCTTTTCAGGGAAGCTCTAGACATGACCTAATCCTTCTTAGTACCATGGTGACCACCCCGCCCTGATGCTGTTTTTCTTCTTCCGAAGCGCTAAGAGACCTGTCGGTATACATGCGCTATACAAGAACTAAATAACATAACATAACATAGCATATTAATTTCCATAGGAAACTTTAGACACGGCTACAGCCTGAACTGCTGAACGGAATTACATCAAATTTGGCACAGAGATAGCTCTTGGTCCAGAAAGCACACCTTCTTTAAATGGTGTAAATCCGTTCAGTAGTTTTTGAGTTATTTAAAGATTTACAGATATATATATTTGAGAATTCTGAGATCTGATTGACTGATCCCTCCCGAGCACGAGCTTTGCTCTGATTGGCTGCCAACACTTCAAACCAGGAAGTGTTGGCAGCCATCTTGTGCCTCGGACCGAGTGAGAGGGGGAAAAAGGTTAGAGAAACGTTAAAAAAGAAAAGAAGGGGGCAGGGTAGGACCCCCAGGCCCAAAAAAGCATTTTTTTTTTAACATTTTCGGCCGGGTTGCACTCGGTGCGCGAACCCGGTCCTCAGGACACAAGAGGACCTCATCGCCCCACCAGCAGTGCGCCAAGAGGCGCGTTTGCAGAATGGTGTAAAAAGGGGCGTGGCCTCGGACCACCTCTCTGCAATCCAGCTCTGTGGCGCTTACTGGAGGTACCTGGTGGGCTAGTTGGCCCCCAGGGACCCTCAGTTTTCAAGGGGACTTAATCCCCCAACCCTGAACGCACCATGAGGTGCGTCTGCAGAGTGGTGGAGAAAGGGGGCATGGCCTGGTATGAGAAGTTAGCAACTCTGCTGTGTGGGACTTACTGGAGGTAATAGGAGGGGTAGTTGGCCACCAAAGTTGATGTTGGGGGCTAACTACCCCTCCTGTTACCTCCAGTAAATCCCACACAGTGGGATTGCTAATAGGTGTTCGGAGGCCACGCTCACCTTTCTCCACCACTTTGCAAACGCGACTGCTATGTTATAGTTAGAAATTAGCATTTAAAAAACCTTAGAAATTCACTGAAAAAACCATAGGTTTCAGGGACCTTATAGTTAGAAATTAGCATTTAAAAAACCTTAGAAATTCACTGAAAAAACCATAGGTTTCAGGAACGTTATAGTTAGAAATTAGCATTTAAAAAACCTTAGAAATTCACTAAAAAAACCATAGGTTGCAGGGACGTTATAGTTAGTTGGACATTTCACTGGTACAAAACCAGAGAAATTCGGCTGTTATAGTTAGTAGGAATAACTATAACTCGCTCCCCGCAATGTACTGCTGATGACGTCACATATTACATCACTCATGACATGCTCAGTGACATCACTGATGACATCACTGATGGCATCTCAAATGACATCACTCATGACATCACTGATGACATCATCCACGTGATCATCTGATGCACCTCCTCACACCCTAATAAAACCTTTCATACACCCACTCTTAAATACAAACTACTAATATCGAAACCATAGACACACCAATAGCAGTTAGTACATACCCGCTCAGTGATTCATACGTCTACACACACATCCACCCACTAACCCATACAGTCACTCATATACGCAGTCATTCATCAATACAGCCACTGTTATATCCCCTCAAACACCCATATAGACACTCACACACTGCCACTCACCCAAAGATAATTACACTGCCATTTACTCACCTATACAGTTATACACACACCACGTCACTTATTCATACAGATACGTACTGTTTTCAACAATTACTAACATAAGCACACACTTATCCATGCAGCCACTGTCACAATCACTCACTGTCACATATACTCACTTATATACTCCAACACTCACAAATACTGCCTTTCACATATGTAGTTACTTACACATATACCACTAACACATCCATTCACTCACCAACACAGCTATACGTACACTCAGTCACCCATACACTCCCTAACACACGCACTCATAAATGTATACACCCAGTGAATCACCCACTCACACATCCATGCACGTAGTCACACACCCCCCCCGCCCACACAAACACTCAGACACCCATACAGGTTCTCAGACAACCAATCATTCTTCAATATACCTTGGCATATATAGATATAACATTCTTGAAATTTTTAGAAACATTCAGTCACTGGATGATGTCATCAGTGATGTCATCAGTCATGTCATTTGAGATGTCTTCAGTGATGTCACTGAGCATGTCATGAGTGATGTATTATGTGACGTCATCAGCAGTGCATTCCGGGGCGTGAGTTATAGTTACCTCAACTAACTATAACGGCCGAATTTCTCTGGTTTTGTACGAGTGAAATGTCCAACTAACTATAACCTCCCTGCAACCTATGTTTTTTAGTGAATATATATATATTTATATGTACACACAGACACTCACCTACATACATATATACATGTATCTATGCAAAAAGTCCTTTCGAGAGCGGGTACCCAGTCTTGCTTGGCGATACAAAGTTTGCTTGGGGGCTTCTTGAATGTGCTTCGTTACATTCGGGGTGATTATGATGGCGCCTGCTGGTGGCGGGTTCACCGCCATCGTGCGGCCAATTACCGCCCGCCAGATAAGGATCTGGCGGGCGGTGTGCCTGGCGGGCGGAAAGCTCGCCTGCCACGGGTATGACAGAGGCAACCGTTACGGACCTGCCCCACATCCTCAATATGGTGGTGGTGCCTAGCAGGAACCGTCCGCCAGATTAAGATACTGGATTCCCGCCAGCCTTTCCATGACGGTTCATCCACCATGGAAATGCTGGCGGGGATGGACTTTGGGGGCCTGTTGCGGGCCCCCCTTGACCAGGGGCACTTTGGTTTTGCACTTGTGGTGCACCGCAAGGTGCCTGCCACGTAAGCAGTGAAATACAAAACCTGCATTTTTTCCATTGCGGTGGGTGCTGCAGCCAACAGCACCCGCCGCAATGGAAACATGTAGAATGCGACAGCCACAGTGGCGGTCCCATTGTAATTGGGCATGTGGGACCCTTACACTATGTCGGGCGGTCCCCATCTACGCCCGCTATCCTAATCACGCCCATTGTGTCGATACCTGCTGCTTCCTGCAGTAAGCTAAAGACCGCAGAGGGTCTTCATTTGTGACGACTTTAATTAGGGATGTAGAAGTTTATTCACATCGGCGTTTGCCAAAGGAAGGCTTGTTTTCCTGCTAAGCTGCCGTTTTTCCATGTGTGTGTTTGTGTGTAAGGGCTTCATTCCTAAATCCACTTTAAATGCAGTAAATCAGCATTTTTTGTCCCCAACTCGCTGAGTTTATGGAGTGCCAGCTGCTTGCTAAAGGTAGAAACTGTAAGGAGCGCTGGATATAATAATTTTCCGAGGCGAATGTATTGAATTATACACCACGTGTTTAAGTAATGGGGAAACACTACTGTTGTTAATATGGTCATTATTTTTTTGTTGTAACCTATGTTGGTAAGGTGCTTTCAGCCAGCCGATCCCCAAAAACCAGGCCGACTACATATCCTGTAATTTCTCATGAGTTTGTATTATAGTCTCATCTGAGTCGTTAGTCCAGCCGTGGTTCTGTAAGTATCAGAGCAAGTAATAATATTAGATTCAACCCAGCCAACAGAATGGCACTGTGACTGCATATGCAATCTGATTGTATTTATATGTGGCCCTACTTGTTCTGTAATTCAAACCACCTCGGTACAGTAAATGTCATGTTAAATCTCAGTGTGAACATAGAACTTGTAATTGGTTTGAGGGGGGCGGAGGTGTAGGTTTGTTTTGTCTATGGTCCATTCCTGCTTGTCCTGTTGAGATGAGAGCATTGCTGCTACAGAAATGACTCCTGACATGATGGTTGTTATACATGAATCGTTGATATTAATGTTGCACACACTGAGTGTAGCAGAGTGCTGCACATCTGTTATCATTTGCTAGTTGCTAGGAGACATTACTTCTGGGGAAACCTGATATTTTTTTCTGTAGCTTTCAGGATTGGTTGCACGAGATTTGTTGAGTTTAATGGGTTTGTCTGTAGACTTGTGCAATAAACTGAGGTTTCAGGGGAAAGTGAGTCCCGGTTTGCTACTTGATTTCAGCTTAAGTAAACAACAGGATGTGCCCTTGTCAGGCAATTTGGAATCCTAGGGTACCTCTGCTAGTGCAGGCATATTTGTATTATTAGATGGTGTGATGCTCTTGAGGGGTTCCTTTTCCCACCAGTAGGAAGCCATTCTAACTTCTTCAGTTGGTTTCCATTATGTTTCTCATTTTGCAACTGCATAGATTCACCCTTGGGACTGCTCTTCTTTAAATCATGGACTAACTTCTTGGGTATCGGGGGTGAATGAGTACAAATCACTTCACTGTCCTATTGAATGCTAATTTATATGGCCAGTCCTATTTTGTTTGCTTTTCTTTTCCTACAATGCTCTACTTTCCCAGTTCTGTTTACAGAATTTTCTTAGCTTTTCCTCTCGGTGTCTGAAAACTTGCAAGCATGAGTACATGTTCCCAGTCCACTCACTGATGTGTAATTCACTATTTATTAAGCCTCTTCCCATTTACGTCATCATTAAATCTCCTCCATGCCAACTCTATGCACACTTTCCCAGCCAAGGATGACATGGTGGCCTCTTTCCTGAGTTCAATTGCATTTTACTCACCTGTTGGGCCAAAGGCATATTGTTAGCACAGTCGTGGGGTCGTAAGCTGTGGTCGCCTTCTGGAAAGAAAGGCCAGAGTCCATGAATGTGACAGCCAATCAGGCTTGGCATGGATGGCACACTTTTCAATTTCTAATTTTTGCTCTGTTTTTACCATACTCCTTGACACAATTTTTAAGTCGGTAAGCATTTATTGCAATTGAACTGGACAACCGTCACGATTTTAATTGCATTTCTTCCTAGCAAAAAGGGAGGCTTCTGCTTAATTCAATAAACTTTCCCAACTCTGCCCTGGTTAGGTTGAACTGAGGCAGCGCATGCTGCAAGACCTGTTGTATTCAGTAAAAGGACTTTAATCACACCTGCTGCTTACCATAGGTTGACTTCTGTGTCGCTCTTCTTTGCTGCCTTCTATCTGGTTCGCACAGCCGATACCACACTTCTGTTGTTAGCTGAAGAGAACTGGCTAGGTACAGTTTCCTTACGCTTTATTGTTTATCAGTTGTTTGGGAGAACTTTGTTTGTTTATTTTTGTAATTGTTTCCTGTCTTGGTTGGCCGTAACAGGAGGCTGCTGCACCAGCTCACCAACAAACAAAATGCCAGAGGTACTGCGGCTGCCAGGATCCAAGCGGTACATTTCATTGCACCTGCACACAAGGAACACAAATATTTTGCCCCTCACACTAATACTTTTGTTACATTTTCGATCAGATCTCACTTTTAAATGAGACCTTCCATAGATGTACCTTCATCAGCACCACACAGAGTACAACCTAATCCGGAAATAATATAATAATTATTTTGTCACATTTCAACGAGATCCCATTTCATCAGTGCCACACACAGTACAACTGAATATGGAAAGATATTAATTGTATATATGGACATAACTATTTGAATGTAATTGTGGTATGGACTTGCATACAATGCATTATGGGTAGGGTGGTTTATCATATCTTCTTTATGATGGCCTCATTCCAGATTTCCTTCAGACTGAAGACTGCAATTGTACTGTCCATGACAGAGGGTCGCCCTTGGCATTATGTTGTCAACCCTGTTCTCAGGATGGCTTCCAACTGCACCCTGTTAGACAGCTTTGATTCTCCCCTGAGCCCCACCCACTCTAAGGGAGGTGAACTTCCCCATCCCTGCTTCGTCATGAGCAGACAGAAGCAGCAGAATTTCGAGCTGAGCTGCTGGTAATAGAAATACACCCATCACTTTCCTGATCATGCATCTCAGACAAAGTCTCTATTAAGCCCTGAAAGGATTTGCATAGTTCCCAAGTTTTCAGTTGGCATGTGTGCAGCATTTCCATATTTTGTGTGCTTCTGTCTGACATTTAGGTTCTTTAAGTGTGACACACTGCGTGACACTTTATTGCCACTGAAACAGTGTAGTAACGAAGTCCCATTTTTCCTCTTAACACACGTTGTTAAAAATACTCATGGAATTTTGCAATTATGTATATTCAGCTCGTGCCTTCCTACACATGTGTTTTAACTGGTGTTTTCATTTGTTTTCTTTTTCTTTAGTTTTGAGAAGAACACAACTGAAAACAACAGATACAACACATGTGCAGCAAGACATGAGTCAACTATTGGTACATGTATACAAAAATTCCCAAAAACTATTTGCACCCTTTTGCTTATGGTGGCTTATTTGAATGTTCCTGCAGGGTGCATTCATCTGGACCTTGGGTTTCCAAGACGCACCCGACTCTATAAAACATGCCTTTTAGAGTTACCTTCTTTTTATTTTGTTCTTCTTTTTTAACACTCAAATACACAGCTCCTACCTATTTGTTTTTATTTTTGCCAAAGCTATCCACACATTTCAAATCCATACCACATAATTTGGCACCAAACCACAAAAATCAACTCAACAACACAATACTCAACACACCACATACATCCAATCCACAACATAGGATTCCACATCATGCCACAAGATGCAACAGCACACCACATAACACACAATATCACTCCACATAATTTCAGTACACTCAATACCACATAATTACTATCCACATCTTTACACTTTACACCATGCCACCCCACAAATCAACTCCACTCCACACAATTCCACGCTGCGCAATTCCACAACTAACAATTCCAATCCAACCCACATAAATCCACTGCACACCACATACATACACCCCATAACACATGGATAAAAGACATTGTCATTTACAACGCCACTAGCTGTAACTCAAGCAATTGAGAGACCTATTGCATTTTCAATGCTTGCTCTAAATGTCCCTCCTTTGTGTGCTTAGTTCCCTCCCCAGTGATTTCAGTAAGAAAACATTTTTGTTGGTCATCATACTACTTTGAAGTGCCTTCTTGCTTCCTCCTGTTACAGTGTGTGATGGCCCCTCCTCCAATCTGGCATTGGAGCATTGCAGCCTTCCTTAGTTAGTGTTGTTTTAGTTGTCCATAGCTGGATTGTCCTAGGGTAAGAAGATACGACCACCCGTAGACAGTGCCAAGTGCAGAGAAATGTTCAGAATACGCCACAGAGCAGAATGAGTGCCAGACCAAACCCCCTGATCCAGCGCGATATTAGCAAACAGCAATCATACACAAAACACTCACTTGGGCCCATACATTCATACTACGCTAATACTTACGCTGGGGTGTCAGTTGTACTCTTGTATCAAAATCCCTGCTACCAATTACCTTCTGATTGAAGAGTAATGACTTACCAATGAATCCTTTGCTAATTGGGAAGTTTAAAATGAGTGACATTCATTATAGTACATAATCCTGAAAATAACCACTGAGTCAGGAAGTTTTAAAATGTTTATCTAAAGATTTAGCAGAGTAAAATACAGAACCACACGGTACTTAATCGCATAACCAAGATGAAGCATAGAATAACTATTGCTAATCAATGACGGTCTCTAAGAAAAGGAGAGGATAGAGACAGCAGCACAACTAAAGGTTGCATTATATTTACCTAAGTGCGAGAACCAAACCCCTTGGCCAAGGAGTTGGAAAGAATAGGACCCAGGAAGGATGAAGAGCAAAAACCTCCTCCAGGATCAGGACAGGACCGGTGACCTCTCTATAACGACGCCTGCGTCGTTCCCCTCTCTGATACTCGGCTTCTCCTCGATTCTCCCGTGCCTTCCTTCTAATGGACTCCGCCGCCCCCTCCTCAGGACCTCTCTGGACAGCGATTCAGTCTGCAATCGATCAGCTTGGCAGTCTGGAGCTCTTCTGTGCATTCTGAGAGTAAGCTCTAGCTAATGAGCTAATTCTATATCTATTATACCCTTCTACGCCCATGTACCTCCCATTAATGTTGCTAAAATATGGGACCACTACTTCTGATTGGACAGGGACAGGGGGTGGATTCTCACACCATATTGATTTGTCTTGGATTCTGAAGTCTATTGTTTTTAAACTACCGCCCATTCAATTTAATACATTTGCTTTATTTTCCACCCGTCTCATGACAAAATTTACAATTTATTCATATAAAATGTTTCTTTTGACGAGAACATCTTGGTATGTAGTGGTGTCGGCCAGCAGGTCATGGCCTTGGGTGATGTCCAAGTTGACTTCATCTTTTTCTTTCTGGTCTGCCACTGCAAGGCGCATGTGCGGAATCTTTGTCACACGAGCTTTCAGTTCACCAAACCCAGGCCCAAGTTTACGAACTAATAAAAGTCAAAGAAGAAAACATTAAAATCACAAATAAAATGTTTCACTGTATGCCCACTCTTTCTACTCTATTCCCATTTAATTATAAATTCTATCCCGCATTAGTAGCGTTAAAGAAACGACAATTTAATAATGACATGAGAGCAAGCTGAAGCATGTGAAAACATCAAGCAGCCATTTTAATGCACACTGCGCAGAAGCAGGAGTTTCCCACCAAGCAAAGAGAGACGTCACAACACGTGATATGGTTGGGACATGCGCAGTAAGTTTCCCGCGCTTTAGCGGCCATTTTGGATTACAGACAAGCGTTATTCATTAGTAAAACACATAGGCAAGCATCCTTACTATTCGTGTAGTGTATGCAAGGATTAGTATTGACAATACAAAGTTTAATAAATTAATACTATGAGGAAATTGCGTACGAGCAAGTCTCAATTGTGAGTCCTTGCTCCATCAATCCCCTCTCTGATGGCGTTTCTGAGCCATCAAAATACTACCCACAATCAGATGCCAACTTCTAGCAAATCGTTTCATTCTCATTTTTACACCTTCTATTTTTCACATCTCCTTTCAACTTTTTGTATAATTCACTCCTTAAATCTTCAAGTTCGATTTCATCTAATTTTCTCTTCTTTCCTTTTCCTGTCACATTATATGAGCCATTCTTTCTACAGCATTTGCACCATATTGTTATTGCCAGTACTATTATTGCTATCCCTGCTAAGGGTACTAATATTTGACCTATAAGTCCTTTTCCTACATTAGCAAACCAGGTACCAATTGACGCAATACTACTTGTCAATCTTTCCCATACACTATCAACTTCCAGTGGTTTAAGTTCCTTCTCAAGTTTAGTTATATTCTGTATATACGTTTCAATTTCTGCACTCTTATCAGGAATATAAGTGCAACAGTGCTTCGTCTTCAATAATTTACAGACTCCGCCCTCTTTTGCCAATACAATATCAAGAGCAAGTCGATTTTGCATCACCATAGATCTAATCGCAACCATTTCCGCATTAATTATTAGGAAACCTCCAGCAGTATTCGTTGATAAACGATCAACCACTGTAGACAATTTACATATTTTCCTTGAGTTCAGAATTATTCCCACTGAAGGTATCAATGCACCAAATATATCACCTACAATTTCAGAAAAACTAGCTCTTTTACTACGTATTAATTTACTATTGTTTTCATTGCTCCCAGTGTTTCTTTTTACGTGGTATATCTTTGGAAATACTATTCCAAAATAACAACTTCCATACCACCGTGCAGGAAGCCTAAAGTAAGCCTTATTCCCACACACATAATAGATTCCAGGAAAAAATGAATCTGTTCCTCCTTTGATTCCCCAACCTCCAAGAATTAAGAAATTGTGTTCACATTCACTGGTACCGATGAAAACATTGTTATAATCAGTCTTTAACCTATGAAGACAAATTTTTCCTGTCTTTACAAAATCCAGAGCCATAGCAGCTTGAGCCTTGCCAGGTGTGTAACTCCCTTCTTTCTCAGCCCAAGGTGGCAAATGAGCCTTGTGCTCAGAAGCTTTCTTTTGAAAATCTTGTCTTCTATCTTCTACTAAATTCAAAAATATCTTTTCTTCTTCATGTAAAGAACATGTTAGATTGTGTCTATGTGCATGTGTTATGTCTATTGATTTCATTGTTAAGAAAAATTCTCCCATAAACTGTGCGTCTTGACTACTAAGTACTGGGTTGATACTCTTTCGAATCGGAACCTCAGAAAATATCACATCTAGGTTTGAATAATAATACTGAAGTCTTCCTGTTCTATAAAATAAACTAGACAAAACACTACATGATATGCCATATGTCAGTGGTAAGTGATGATATGTTAACCCTTCGGCTACTGATTCAGGTAACTTCATACAGACATAACAATTACTAACTTCCATGGTATCTACATATTGAAACAATAATTTTGTGAAAACGTTTAAAATAGTGTCGTTATCAGCTATTTGATGATGAAATTCAGGTTCATTTTCTGCCATTAGTTCTACTCTATTGCCCTTCATGTTTGCTGTCCTTTCCTTAGTTTCATTATTAATCTTTTTATCCATTATCATAAGGTAAGGAACTGCTACAATCAGGACTAACCATACTATAAGCACCATTACTAGACTACATATGCATATTGCACAGCATCTCCTACAACATCTCTGTTTTGGTCTCCCAGCAACTCTATCGTCAGGCATTTTCGACAAGGAAGATTGCTCTTCTTATCTATTTCCTCTTTTTCTTTATATGACTCTTTTGCTTAGTCAAGGTGGTCTTGTTTCTTTTTCGTACGTCAGTTCTGCACTTGTTCCTTCGTCACCAATTTCACTTGACTCTGAGCTTTCGTAATCTTCAAGAATGATGTAAGTCCAATCAGGACCCTTGAATTTGTTATTCACAAGTTTCAGTCTTTTACTTCTTCTTTTCTCAGTTTTATTCTCTTGTTCAGTTTGACTTGTCACTTCATTTACTTGATCTGGATCTTCACTTCTGGTTGTTACGTGATATTTTACTCTTTTAATGACACTCGGCCAATGATCTCCTTTTCTTGTTTTCTTTGTTTGCACTGTTTCTTTATCTTTGTCTTTAGCAATTTCTTTATCTTCACTGTTTAGTACTGTTTCGTTTTCTGCAATTACTGTTTTTCTTGTTTGTTCTTTTTCAGGTCTTATTGGTTTTTCTTCTGCAGCTCCTCTGTGAGTTTCCAATAACTGCCCTTGTTCTTTGTTTATTTCTTCATGATCATGTTTCTCGAGATCTTTTTCTTCTGTGTACTTTTCTGGATCTAACTGGTTCTGATCAGGGCTTATTGCACTTTGTACTTCTGCAGCCTGACCGGATTCTTCTAAACCTGTCTGTCCCTGCTCAAAATTTATTAGTTCTTCATTAATTTGAGCCCAGTTTCCTTTCCCTATCTGACCTTGCTCAGGTTCTCTTATTGTCTCTTCTTCTTTTCCCTGAGCTGCTTCTTCTTCACCTATCTGATCTTCTTCAATTTCTTCCAATCTGGTTTGACTTCTTGTTTTGTGGTAAACTTCAGGAATTTCTACCACCGGTATCCAGTCCTGACTTGTGCTCGGTTGTTCTTCTTCAGCTTCTCTTGAATCTCGAGCCTGAGATTCCTCAGCTGGGCAAACTTCAGCTTCCTCAGTGATTGATGCTGTCTGAGGATTTTCTTCTTCAGGATCTGGTACTCTTTTGGTGTGGCTTACGTGAATCCAATTAGGAAATCCTGCACACTTCACTGCTGTATTTGTGGTCAGTATGACTTGACAAGGACTGCCCCATCTAGGTGATAGACACGTTTCTCTGGTGTGATTCTTCACTACCACCCAGTCACCAGGATTCAGATCATGTTCCTGTTCAGGCTGCCTGGAAACTGCGTCTTCTCCAACCTGGTGAGAGACAGATTGCACTAGGTCAGCCAGTCCTTTACAATAGTCCAGAACCATATCATCAGATATATTCAGTAGTTTGTTTGTGGGAACATGTGTTTGTCTCATTGCTCTTCCCATCATTATCTCGTGTGGGCTCAATCCTGTATTTCCGTCAGGTATGCTTCTGAGTCCCATTAAAACAAGTGGCAATGCATCTGGCCATTCTAATGATGTTGATGCACAAATTGTTCCCAATCTTGACTTTATAGTGCCATTCAATTGTTCAAGCACTCCAGAAGCTTCTGGACGATATGCACAGTGTAGTTTCTGTTTAATTTGGAATGCTTCACAGATTATTTGGATCACTTCACTGTTAAAATGTTTTCCTCAATCTGATTCCAAAGTTACTGGGAAACCAAACCTAGGAATGAGTTCTCGTAGCAACAGTTTTGCGACTGTAATGCTGTCATTTCTCCTGGTAGGGTAAGCCTCCACCCACTTTGAAAACAGACACACTATGACCAGTACATATTTTAGCCCTCTGCATGGTGGCAGTTGAATGAAATCAAATTGGAGTCTTATAAACGGACCCTCTGCCTTTCCAATTTTTCCAAACCCAATTATTGTCTTCCTCCCTGGATTGTGCATCTGGCAAGTTAAACACCTTTGGCAAAGACTCTCTGCAACAGCCCTGAATTTAGGATTATACCAGTTTTGTCTGAAGAGCCTAATCATTGCATCCCCCCCTATGTGTGTGTCTCCATGATACATCCTGGCCATTTGTGAGAGTAAACAGTCTGGCATGACTGGTCTGCCATCAGCACTGATCCACACTTCATCATCTCTTCTTTGGGAACAACCTACTTTGATCCACAAATTCTTTTCATTTTCATCAACATCATCTTGTAATCTCTTTACATCATTCCAAGTTTCAGGTGGCATATACAGCATAAGTTGGCAGCTGATTCCCATTCTTTCCACCCTCTTATTGACTGACAATCTATTTTTGGCACAATGTTGAGCCACCAGATCTGCATATCTGTTGCCGACTACCACCCAGTCATCTCCTGACTGATGTGCGGCACATTTCATCACAGCCAATTCTTTTGGTGATTGTATTGCTTCCAGCAATTCCTTTACAAACTGTCCATTTTTAATGGGGGATCCCGAAGAAGTCATGTAATCCCTCTGCATCCATAATTGGCCAAAATCATGCACAACCCCGTAACCATATTGACTATCGGTAAATATAGTTACTTTTTGATTCCTCCCAATTTTGCATGCTTTTATCAACGCAATCAATTCAGCTACTTGTGCAGATTTGACTCCTGGTAAATAGGATGCTTCGACTATTCCAGTTAATTCACATACCGCATAGGCAGCAGTTAGTTTACCGTCTTCATGTCTTTGACATGACCCATCAACAAATAGCTCCCTGTCTGGCTTTCTGAGGGGCTGTTCCTCAATATCAGGGCGAGGTTTCGTACATAAATCTGTAATCTGTAAACAATCATGTTCATCTTCTTCGTCGTCTTTAATTCTCTCATGATATGGGTCTGGTAGTAAGGTTGCTGGATTTATTATAGTACACCTTACCATGGTCACATTTTCAGCACCCATTATTATTCTTTCATATTTAGTCAGCCGACTAGGAGTAAGATGCTGAGTTCGTGTTCTTGTCAACAGAATCACAACCGCATGTGGAACATACACTTTTACAGGATGTCCCATCACAATTGACTCACTTTGTTCAATGCTCAAACAAGTAGCCGCCACTGCTTTTAAGCATCCTGGCAACGCGGCTGCTACTGGGTCCAATGTAGCAGAAAAATATGCTATAGGACGTCTGTCTAATCCGTGTCTCTGAGTTAGGACAGAAAGTGCACAATTTTCTCTTTCATGACAGAATAATGCAAATTCTCTTTTATAATCAGGCATGCCTAAGGCAGGTGCTGAACATAGGGCATTCCTCAAATTTACAAAAGCTCCTACACTTTCATCATCCCACTCAACAGGATCCTTTGCTTTCTTTTTCGTCATGTTAATTAAGGATTTAGCTAACAGAGAAAATCCTGGTATCCATTGCCGACAGTAACCTACTATTCCTAGGAACATTCTTACTTGTCTTTGGGTTACGGGCATTTGCATTTTCTTTATTAATTTTACTCTTTCAGAGGTTACTCTTCTTTTTCCCCTCTCAATTTGGTGTCCCAGATATTTAACAGCTGTTGTACAAAACTGCAACTTTTCAGGTGAGACTTTATGCCCTTCTTCGGCCAAAAGATTTAATAGTGCTATGGAATCAACAACACAGTCCTCTCTGGTGTTCGATGCCACCAATAAGTCGTCGATATACTGCACTAGGACTGAGCTTCCTGGCATCACTAGTTTCTCAAGGTACTTTTTCAATATCTGATTGAAAATGGAAGGACTTTCCGTGTACCCCTGAGGAACACGATTCCATACACAGACCTTGTTCTCAAATTTAAATGAGAAAAGATACTGGCTATCTGGATGCAATGGTATTGAAAAGAACGCTTGACATAAATCAATTACTGTGAACCATCCTACACTCCAAGGAATTTGGTATAGAATTACTGCAGGATTTGGCATTATAGGACAACATGGTTCCACTATTTTATTTATTATTCGCAGGTCCTGAACAATCCTATATTTTCCACTAGGTTTCTTTAGTCCCATTATTGGTGAATTACATGGGCTACTCATTACTTCTTTTAGTATGTTTTGTTCAACCATTCGATTGATTTCTTCAATGACTCCTGCTTTTACTTCTGCACTCATTTTGTACTGTCTGGTATTTGGGAAAATTGCACCTTCCTTTACAGTGATTTTAACTGGGTCTATTTTAGCCATAAGTCCTACTTCTTTTCCTGTGAAATCCCATACTATGGGGTTTATTGTAGTTTTTAATTCTTCTGGCAGCTCATCTTTTGTTATTAACGAAAACATTTCATCTACTTCTGTACCTTGTTTTGCAATCATAATTTTATATACATGGTCTTCATCTGGTGTCTGAACTGCCACACCATCCGGTGTGCAGAAAATTGTGCAGTTCATTTTGCACAACAAATCCCTGCCTAATAAGTTTACTGGGCTAGAATCACACACTACAAATTGATGCATTTCTCTGGTTTCCAATTTTAACTTCCATTGGTTCGGTAAGAGGTGTTCTAATCCTTTGATTGGCTACCCCCACTACTTGGATATCTTCACCAGAGAGAGGAAGGTCTGGAATGTCTGCTGTTCTTACAGTAGACCGGGTAGCACCAGTGTCCAAAAGAAAAGTAATATCATTACCTTTCACATTTCCTTCAACATATGGACCTGACTGATCTACCAGTAAGGATGCGCCAAGTACGCACTCCTTCTCCCCCTCTCCTAGGCACCGTCATGAACTGAATAGACAGAAATCGTCCTGTAAAAGAAACTGTGAAGTTATATAATCATTCTTACCACTTCCTCCTTGATATCCAATGTCTGTACCGTGCTTTGCTCTGCTTACATTACCCTGAATAGGTGCAGGTGGCAACTGACTCTGAGGATTTACACCCTGCTGTGAGTCATTCTGCGTCTGTGGATTTAAATTTTGATTTGGGCCATTATTATTCCAGATCTTTTTACATTCATCCTTCCAATGCCCTAATTTTCCACATCCATGACAAGTAAATTTCTTTTTAGCTTCTTCTCTAGTCATTCGTCCTCTCACTTTTCCACCATTCCCAGTATCACCACTCGTTCCAGAATCTTTTCCCAGATTTTCACTCGGATTTTCGAAATTAATTCCCTGTTTCTCGGCCATTTTCACCTGTGCCCACATTACTTTTTCCTGTAATTTCTTATGCCTATCCTCAATATCATCTCCACAATATTTTGCATATTTCAGAATCTCGTCGATAGGTTTCCCTTGCCAACACAGCATGTGCTGTTTAATCATCTGACAAATCTCTGGCTTCAAACCGTAAACAAATCGATACACAAACTGACTCATGTTTTTGTCTCCAATGTCCTCAAATCCACTATATTGTTTAAATACCTGCAATAAACGCTCATAGTAGGAATGTACCGATTCATTAGCTTCTTGTGTAGTTCGGTCTATTTTCACCCAATCTGTTTCTTTCGGTAGTATTTTCCCTTTCAGGTAAGTTATCACCTGCTGATACTTTTTCATCACATCATTTGACGGGGCACCTGTCTTTGGGTCTCTAGGATATTCTTCGCTTGGCCAATCCACTGTGATTTTACAATCTGTCCATAAATCGGCAGGTACCACTATGTCAAACAAACCATCCAAATCCTTCAACAATACCTTTGACACCTTCACAAACCTCTCAACCTGCTTGTACCATTCAATTGGTTTTTCTCTTAACTTTGGAAAATCATTCGTAAATGATAAAATATCCTGTCTACTCCATGGGACATGTACATATCCTCCTCCCGAAACTTCTCGCATTGGGTACATTTGGTCTGTTTTCCCTGTCTCCTTCATCACATATTCAGATGCTGATCTACTTGATCGGGCTTCTTCCTTTTTCTTGGCCCACCTAGTTCTCCATTTATCTAGGTCTCCCCATTTTTGTAAAACTATCATTAATTCCCTTACTTGCAATTTTCTTCCAGAGGCATTCATGTTTTCTAAATCTTTTTCTGAAAAATCTGCTCTATAGGGTTTCTGAAACACCTTTGATCTCCCTATTTCTATTCCCATCTGTAGTACTAAATTGGATAATTTTTCATGGAATATTCTTACATTTCTTGTGATACTCCTGCACATAAATAATAATTCTTCCTCATCATAGGTATTTAAGCGATCTAGTCCTACATTTCCTGCTATTATTTCTTCTAATTCCACTTTCAATTTATGGATGTCTATTATTTTTGGAGGTGTGCACTGTTTATCTGATTCTTGTGCCCACCTTTCTAAATCTTCAGGGGTGACTATTGTGGCATTTTTCGCTCCTGATGAAGTTACTAAACTTATATCTTTTGAACACCCAGGTGTAGTTCTCTTGGGAGTAATATTGACAGAATCTCGAATGGGTAAATCCATTAATGATATTGTGGATTCGCTATCAATAAAGTGATCTTCAACCATTACTACTGCTTCAGGTTTTGTAGCGTTTACAGGAGTAGGTGCAAGTATCGGTGGAGGACAGTTTCCCTGAGTACCATATAATGGAACTACTGGACCAATTGTTACAGGTATGGTCAATGAATCAGGATGTACTTTTATCTGTGTTATTTTCTGTATTAATTCTGCTCTGGTCTTCTCTAGGGCTTCCTTTTCTTTGTCGTGAAGTATTCTACTAGGGGTGAATTCATGCATTACCTGCGGTACTAGTGGTGTTTTTAACGGTGGTGCACTTGGGGTGCATCCACTTGTCCCTTCCTGATATGGTGGGGGGTTCCTTAACATTTCCTCCATAAATTCGTCTTCAGAATCGTCACTTCTCATTAAATGTTTTATCTTTTCTGTGCATTTACTTCCTAATTTCTCCTCTGCTGTTAACAATGGATATAGTCCTTCTGTAATCATTGCCCTTCTCCATTGTTTCATCTGACTGTCCCTAGACTCATGTTGGTTCCTGGGAAAGAATCCTCGATAACCCCTGTTACTCCTGAATCGGTCACGCTCAAATGCTTCGGTTTCCCATTCCTCTAAAGCTTCATATTGAGTTAATCTAGGTCTGGGTTCTAAGTCATTCATCCTTAATCTCAAGTTTTGCAGAATTCGCCCATTGAACGTTCTCGGGAAATGCTAGTATTCCATCATTTTTGGTATATTCTATCCAATTCTCTATCCATACACAAGTATGATAACCTCTCTCCATCATCATGAATGAAGCGGGCGTTTTAGCTGGTGGAATGATAATTCCTTCTCTAGTTTTGATTGGTTTATCCTTTTTAAAATAATTCTTTATCTTTTGCAAAAAGGACATTTTTCTCTTTTCTCCGTACATCTTGGGTAAGTATCGATGTATAAAATTATATTCTGCAAAGCCTAAATATCTCCTATCCGGACGAGTTCCTGTTAAAGTTGGATCGTGTTTTAACATGCAATCCTTTATCCACTAAGAATTTCGCTTCTATAATTTCGACCAATCAAATGTCTGCTATCTTTTATTTCCGAGCCAATCCTTGTGCGGCCTTTTGGTGACGTTTGTCTGTCAACCCCTCCTTTACAATCTGCGCTTTTCTGTCCCTTACTGATTTAACCAATCCCAGCGCGGCACCTGTGACGTCAGTACTGCTCCTGACTACTGACCCCTCCTTTACATGGGTCGTTCCACACCCGCTGTTTCAACCAATCCCTTCACGGCGTTTTGTGACGTCAGCTCCCTCTCTCCGGCAGCTGACCCTCCCTTTACAAATTCGTACGCAAAAACTTACTTTTCTCTATGAATTTAAAATTCAGTAACAACATAAAACATTTGCTATCGTGCCAGTTTCTCTAAATTCGAAAAAGATAGTTTTCTCTCACACTTAGTAAAACCTTTCCGTTTACTAAACATACACTACGAGTAAAACCCTTCCGTTTACTCTTCACACAAGCTCCAGAAGTACCTGTTACTTCTTCAATGTTACCCTTTCTAGGTGATATAACATCAAATTTTTACCAGTGTACTCCCTTGCTATTACTCACACGTATAGAGTCCCTAACCAGTACTGATAGTCCTGCTTAACTTTTCAGTACTATTTCTGCCTGGCAGATAACCTTACTGCAGTATGGCTTCCACTTACCATCCGCTATTCAATTTTCCCCGGGGATTCTAGACAACATAAAACAAACTTTGAATACACGGATGTTAGTTCATAAAAATAAAATTCTCATTACCCAATTAACAAAGAGTAACCATCCTCTGATTACCAGAAAACTGATCCAGCGCGATATTAGCAAACAGCAATCATACACAAAACACTCACCTGGGCCCATACATTCATACTACGCTAATACTTACGCTGGGGTGTCAGTTGTACTCTTTTATCAAAATCCCTGCTACCAATTACCTTCTGATTGAAGAGTAATGACTTACCAATGAATCTTTTGCTAATTGGGAAGTTTAAAATGAGTGACATTCATTATAGTACATAATCCTGAAAATAACCACTGAGTCAGGAAGTTTTAAAATGTTTATCTAAAGATTTAGCAGAGTAAAATACAGAACCACACGGTACTTAATCGCATAATCAAGATGAAGCATAGAATAACTATTGCTAATCAATGACGGTCTCTAAGAAAAGGAGAGGATAGAGACAGCAGCACAACTAAAGGTTGCATTATATTTACCTAAGTCAAAGAAGAAAACATTAAAATCACAAATAAAATGTTTCACTGTATGCCCACTCTTTCTACTCTATTCCCATTTAATTATAAATTCTATCCCGCATTAGTAGCGTTAAAGAAACAACAATTTAATAATGACATGAGAGCAAGCTGAAGCATGTGAAAACATCAAGCAGCCATTTTAATGCACACTGCGCAGAAGCAGAAGTTTCCCACCAAGCAAAGAGAGACGTCACAACACGTGATATGGTTGGGACATGCGCAATAAGTTTCCCGCGCTTTAGCGGCCATTTTGGATTACAGACAAGCGTTATTCATTAGTAAAACACATAGGCAAGCATCCTTACTATTTGTGTAGTGTATGCAAGGATTAGTATTGACAATACAAAGTTTAATAAATTAATACTATGAGGAGATTGCGTACGAGCAAGTCTCATTTGTGAGTCCTTGCTCCATCACCCCCAAGAAGCGCCCTGTATCCCAGCGATTTGTAGCTTCATCATTTTACAAGCCAGTGGTTTTGCACATGATTGTAAATGAGGGGGGTGACCAAACATACTGACATTCCTATGATAACTAACTACCAAAGATGATGACACGAGTCTGACCACGAGGCATTTGAAGGGAGCAGCCCTCGGCTCATAGGATGAATCACACCGCACACATTTTTTTTAAACTAGCACAATTCGTATGTTTGAGCCTGGAAATGTAAACGGGAGCCCCCACCACCAACGCCTCTCTTGCAGCTGAGGAGGCCGAGGCAGTGGGTAAGGAATCCCCTCCTAGCTCCTCCATGTAACCTAAACAGGTCCCAGGCAGATGAGGATATTGTATTTAGTCTAAGGCAACAGAGTGCTTCGAGCTATAGCGCCTGGGGGAATAGAGCGTGAGGCGGGAGGAGGGGGTCAGCATTCTCGCAGACATAACTTGTGTCACTGGATGCACGGTGTGTTAACTTCACTTAAACTTCACACTGCTGAACATAGTGCCAATATCGGCAGCACACTCCCCATCATACATACAGCAATCTCCTGATGAAATAAACACACAAGACACCTTTTTTCGTGGAGAAAATTGCTGCAGGTTTATTTGCAAACCAAAATATGCCAACATGGTGGGTCAACTTACGGGCGATCCAAGGGCGGGCAGCCCCTCCGCCGCCTGCCCACCTGAAGAGCCAAATTGCACTGTGGCACTATCCAATCGGTGATTACCAATTTTGGGGGAGGGTTTACCCTTTCCCACCTGTGGACTGCCAGTCCACCCAATTACTCATGCCCCTTGAGGGGGCGGAGTGTACCAGGCAGCCCCCGGTTGCTCAGGTTTACAACCGCCCATAGGACTAACGGGGCGCCGTCGCTCCTCCAGGGTCCACTGCGAGGACTTCCTGGGGATATTTGGCCTTTGCACCCTTGTTGTGCTCCTGAAGAGGGTACTCCTATGTACCTTTCAGCCTCTGGATCGCCCTGTAACTCCGCCTGCAACACAAAAATAACACGTTAACAGTCTCACCCACCCCACCCCCTGTGTATACGCTGGGTAAGCGGTAGGGAGGGAAACGGCTTGAATGCTTTTCAGGAAAGAGGGCGCCTGGTGGGCGGGAGAGGTACTTATACCAGGCTCCCCGCCCACCAGCGCGCCGGTAATGACGCAGGACGCACCGGACCCATAGGGGGTCCCTACAGTCTAGACCGTTGTTGTGTGCCATCATGTGGCACTAAGGCGGCTGGCCTCTTATGGGGGCCCCCTGCGTGGGCCGTGGGCAGCCACATAGTGCCAATATCGGCAACACACTCCCCATCATACATACAGCAACCTCCTGATGAAATAAACACACAAGACACCTTTTTTCGTGGAGAAAATTGGTGCAGGTTTATTTCCATACCGAAATATGCCAACATGGTGGGTCAACTTACGGGCGATCCAAGGGCGGGCAGCCCCTCCGCAGCCTGCCCACCTGAAGAGCCAAATTGCACGGTGGCACTAACCAATCGGTGCTTACCAATTTTGGGGGAGGGTTTACCCCTTCCCACCTGTGGACCGCCAGTCCACCCAATTACTCACGCCCCTTGAGGGGGCAGAGCGTACCAGGCAGCCCCGCGGTTGCTCAGGTTTACAACCGCCCGTAGGACTAACGGGTCGCCGTCGCTCCTCCAGGGTCCACCGTGAGGTCTTCCAGAGGATATTTGGCCTTTGCACCCTTGTTGTGCTCCTGAAGAGGGTACCCCTATCTACCTTTAAGCCTCTGGATCACCCTGTAACTCCGCCACAGCTCTGGGTGTGGCCACCGTCACACCCAGGGCCCCCCACCAAGGCAGGCATTCTTACCTACATCCTGCTGTTTACAGGGCCTCGCCCAGGTCCAGCAAAAATAAGTCCATACCCACTCTAAACAGGTGAACCCCACCTTCATCAAAACACCCTGTGGACTTGGCATGCAGCAAACCATGCCTGACAAAGCCAAACCCCCTCTGTTCAGTGAATTTGCGCATGGCACTATTAATTCTCCTGCGTGAGGTTTCCACGGCATCCCCTGACCGGGCCCCACGCCACACTAAACGTGGGGTTATCTCTGACCACCATAACTCACATGCCCCCTGTTGGTTGCCCAACTTACACATAGAAGATTTAATTTCTTCCAGCAGTTCCCTCCTGCCCATAAGAGTTAAATCATTGCCTCCCAGGTGTATGACCAGGATGTTGGGAGGGGAAACACCCCCGCCTAGTCTGTGCCGCAGCTTCTTCAGCAAGCTTTTCCAGCGCATGACTGGGAACCCCAACCAAATTATCTCAGTGGCGGAAAACCCATGCCTCCATTTCCTGCTTCCTGCCCACCGTGCCACTCTCAAGACGCACGAATGGCCAATCACCCAGACCTTTGATCCTGGCAAAATAAAGAAATGTAAGGTTGCTAAGCACATTTATTGAATCACTGCAAACCATCCTATACACTACTCAAAATTGCACATTATTACACCATAAAACTGCACACCAACAAACATCTTGTGCATCACCGGGTTGCCCCAGGTACATTCAAAATTCGCCTGTACATACAAAAATTAAAATGTCCACAGGCCATTACCCTGGGTAGCTTACGGACGGACGTACCATTTAAAACATTAAGATTCCCATCGTCCCACCTGCATAATGCGTTCCGCTGACATGCCAGCCCGAAAGCTGTAGTTGCTGCCCCTATCCTGAACGAGTGACTGCAGAAGCGCTTGCCAGGAACCCTGTTGCCTGACAAAGTTGAACATGCCTGCATCACCTGCTCAACCTGAAACTTGGTAAGGGGCGTGCAGTCCGCATGAATCAGTAAGTAACCCTCTACCACCGGGCGAAAGGACAGGTAGGCAGTGACCAGGCCCACTGGGCAATACCTCCTGTCCCCCAGTTGGTGCAACCAGATCACCCTCCCTACCCCAGCCTGGTCCATTTTTGATCTTCGTACTACAATTCTAAGGGAAGCCCCAGAGAGCACTGCATCCTGTCCCTTTAATGCCACCCCAGATGTGTCTGATTTGGACCTTGCCACTAACTCGCTGATTCTCAGGGCCCCGAAGAAAGCCAGGCTGAAGGCATCTGAAAAAAGGGCAGCTTCAAAAGCCGAATGGGTTGCCTTGTGCACACAGTCCAGCATGTCCCGCAGTGTATTCAACTCAATGGGGGACCTAGTATCCGGTGCCTGCGGCTCGCTCCTCACCCAGCCCTTTAGTGCCGCCCTGATAAGGAAGGATTTGATAGGATCATCCTGGCCCTTCAATTTGGCATGGTGACTTATTGCCGACAGGTGGCTTTTCCCTTTATCCTTGGCCCACACTATAAAGGTTTGTACCCTGTGCTCCAAGGATGTCCCCCCTTCCTCCCAGGCTCCCACCACCGAGCAAAACATGGCAACTCAAGTCCTATAGCGCTTACTGGTCCTGAGTGCTAAGGAAAGCTCGCCTAGTTCCCTCAGACGCTGTTCCACTCGAGAAGGAACCAGAGGTGCAGTGGAAAAGAGGTCATCTCCTCTCTTGCTCTCTGCCATGCCTCTCGGAAACGGCACCACTGAAATGACAGAGAGCATCAGCTGCTGTATTCTGCACCCCTTGAATGTGACTTGCCCTACATTCCACTTTGTTATATAAACAAGCACGCACCAATTCCCTCAACAAGCACAAGACCAGGGGACAGCTAGCCGACTGAGAGTTGATAGCCTGCACCACTGCCATGTTGTCCGACCAGAAAAGGACCCTTTTTGCTGCCAGGACCTTGGGCCAGAGATGAAAAGCTACCACAAATAACTCTAACACTATTACGTTGGCCGTGATCTTTCTATTGTGCAGTCCTGCGTGCCCTCACTACCAATGAAAAGAAAGTCGTCCAAGTAATGGGTCACCCCTTTCACTTTGTAGGTCTCCTGGAGTGCCCACTGCAGGAAGCAGCTGAAAGCCTCGAAATACGCACAGGAGACCGCGCATCCCATGGGCATGCATCTATCGTAGTAGTACCTGCCCTCCAGCTTAAAACCTAGCAGGTGCTGGCTGCTCGGATGGACCGGTAGCAAGCGAAAGGCCGATTCGATGTCCGCTTTGGCTAGCCAAGCCCACTTGCCCGCCCTCCTGACCAAGTCTAATGCAACGTCCAGGGTACAATACGACACAGAGCAGGTGCCCTCCTCCAGCCCATGATTAACAGATTCCCCCTCCGGGTAAGACAGGTGGTGAATTAACCTGAATGAACCTGGTTTCTTCTTGGGCACCAGCCCCAGGGGGAGACAACAAAGTTGTCAAGTGGGGGGTGGTTGAAGGGGCCAGCCACCCTACCCAGAGCCCGTTCTTTTTCAACCTTGGCCTGCACTACTGCCGGATGCTCCCAGCAGATTTGAGGTTGTCAGCGTCCGTGCTTACCAGTGGGCTGACATAGGGGATCTTGAATCCTTCAGTAAAACCATTCAGCAGCAACAGACTGTCCTGTTTGTTGGGATACCGCCTGAGAAGAGGTGTGAGGTTGACCAGGGCTACCGGAGACGGGCCCTTGACTGCGCGCATGGATGCTGGGACGCTGTCCAAGCAGGGCGGGAGCTTAACCAGATCTAGGGTGGCTGGTGGAACAAGGGGAGAGCTTTGAAAAGGCACCGAGGGAGGAAGAGTGTGTGTTTTTTATATGCCCTGGTAACCTTCAGCTGTCCTGCCTGCCTTTGCCAGGTGGCTGCTGCTCCTGCTTGGAGTAACAAGAAGCCGCTGGGTGGGGCCCTCCACATTTGTTTCAGGAGTGCAAGAACTTGCATGTTTTGTCCCAGGAGCATGATCCCGTATTAAACAACCTACAGGTCCCTGGGGACGACCGTCTGAAGCCCCACCTCTGGCTACCTCCCCTATGCGCTCCCCGAAAGGGCTATTAAAGCTGCGTTTTCCCGACTGAAAGGAACCCCTACCCTCTGACTGCCCACCCTGGAATTTGGTCTGGTAACCTTTGGTCTGCTGGGTGTGAGAGCCCATGTGCTCCATCCATAATTGAACCTCCTTCTGGTCCCACCCCATCTCCGGGCACATGGACATATTTTTGCGAAACTCCCTGTCATAGTTCAACCAGCCCACTCCTCCCCACTTGATTGCCTCATTATGAATTGTCCTGGAGTATTGCACCAGCCCCGGGCCCAACTCTGGGTTCCTCTCCATTGTAACTGCTGACAGGATAGAAAAGGGCTCTAGCCAGTTTTCAATGGTCTTGTCCGGCCACGCCTGGTATTTGACCTTCTTGTCATCATCTTTCCCGCCCATTTTCCTTGCGTCAAGTCCCTCCTGCCCTAGCATTAAAAGGGTGAAAATGTCTATAAAGTCGCACTGCCAAATCCCTTCCTTGGCCGCCTGAGGAACCTGCCATGCTAAGGAGCAGTGACCCGACAGCAAGGGAGCGGCAGTGATGGACCGGGGGGGACTGGAGGCGTGCTCAGCTGCAGGGAGGATGCAATTATGGGCTGAAAGGTGACTGGAGGCAGTCCCATCTGGGAGTCCCCGGGGCTGACCGGGGGAACATCGCCCTGGGTGAGGATAGCGGGAGGTGCCACCAGAGGGGAGGGTGGCGTGCCCGCAGTAACCGCAGATGACAATGAACTGTGGGTCGTGGTGGAAGGGCAGGCAGGTGCTGGTGTATTGCGTTCCCCCCCCTGTGGCTATTGTTGTTGCACTTGTCCCAGGGAACCTAGCCACCTCCCTGAAAATACCCGGGGCTGCAGCAGCTGGGACCACACATTGTGCTTGCGGCTCGCTCCCCTGGCTCGCCCACACACTAGCAGCCGCTAGCCCCCCTCCCTCCCCAGTACTTGGGCTACTGTGCAACGGCGGGGGGCCAGTCCCTGCCGACCCTGCTTAAAATCCGCCATGAAAATCCTCATTGTGACCATGAGCTTACCCATCTCCTCCCTGGTGGCGTAGTTCCCTGGGGTCGCATTACTGTCCATCGTGGCTACCGGCCCCAGCGCCAGGCACGGGGGAGTGGCAAGCGGGGAGCAGCTTCACGGGGGCCCGACTGAGCTCTACCCCTGGGGTATGGCGGGTCTGCGGGAAAGTCCTTATTGGCAGGCCTGCGCGCCCGCTTTGGCCTTGAAGGTCCAACCTCCGTGCTAGGCTGTTGCTCTGGGGCAGGGCCCTCAACGATGAAACCGGAGTCCTCTGTTTCATTCGACTTCAAAATCCCTGCCGCCCATGGCAACCCCTTGGTCTTGGCCAGCTGGATAAACACCGCCCATTGCACATCCTGAGAGCTGCCTGGCTGCGAATCCTCCGCCTGGGACATCTGCGAAAATAGGGGGGGGGGGTGAGCCCTGACTATCCATGTCACTCTTTGGCCCACGCAGGCCACTGAGACCAATTTATAGGTGGGTTGAAATTGTCATGACCTGAAGTTGACGATCATCTTACTGACGGTTCGATGATTATTCTGCGTGCGGAGAAGAAAAGGGAAACGTTAGCCACTCAACCCAAGTGCCATGCCATCATAGTGCCTTGGCCTTGCGTGTTTCAATTCCCATGGATAGTACCCCGCCTCGCACTCTTGCCTAACCCTCCTGGCTTTTAGGCAAAGGTGTCCCTTGCCTACTCCCCGCTAATGCAAGCCATAACTCATACTTGATCCTGTTCACAGTAATCCACTCTCCTGTGCGGATGCCGCCTAGTCCCGATCGCTCCACTTAGATATGAGCTGCTCCTGAAATTAGATAAATCGTTACAATCCTCTCCAGGACCTTTTCCCTGCATCCTGGTGACCCTATTTACACTGCTGCAAACGCTGCTGGGCGATTCCCCCTAAACCTAGTACCTTCTGGCGATCCGGACGCCGTGTGCCGGCTTTAAAGTTGCTGATGTCGAAGGGCTAGTCTCAGCGCCGATAGCTAGGAACACAAAACAGGCTTTTAATGCACAAACAATTCACTTAGTTGCCACTTAATCTAAGCCTTATGGCCCCCTGCCCGGTGCCCTCTCCTTGTTACTCACAACCATTAGGCCCCTTGGACCCGTTACGCTCTTTGCTGCAGGCCTAATCCCGGTCACTGCGGAAACACAGGAAGGAACAGGCAAATTAGTTAAACCGTGCGCAGACCGTAAGAGACCTGCTTTGTCATAACTACCGTGGGTTGGCCTGGCTAACATACTGTAGTGTGGTTTGTGGCCTCATTGTCTACATTGCTAAGGTAGCTTAGGCCTGGCTGCCATGATGCCTTTTTGCACACGTTACTTTGTGACTTTGTTTTTCCAGCCTCTGCTTGTGCCCGGCTATATTAGAACTGTCTGCCTTTTTGCCTTTCACATTTTCTCCTGTTCCCTGTGGGTTTCGTCTGCTCATCATGTACAAGGTCGAAAAACAACGTCCCTTGTTCTTGCTGATCTGGACAGCCCCTCGCACTTAGACATAACACAAAATACCGCTGCACTGGAGAAATTTGTGTGCTTTTAATATTGTGATCTCGCTGTTTGTGACACTTGGAGAAAAACCTTTCCAGGGAGAAGAGCTGTGCTTGTCTGATGATGTAAACCTTGCATCTAGATATTGAGGTATGGGGGTCCGCCAGACAAAGCCCACAGGTCTTCTATTTTTATAATAAACTAGTTAATAGCACGGGGAGGGTGGTAAGGCCATTTAGCCCTATATCCACTGTCTTTATAAAATGCTGTCCCCGTTTGTATTCTATGGAATTGTAACTATGCTTCTTATTTTATCGTTATGCATTATGCTGATAGTACTGGCACGTGTACTGTATCTTAGAGCACGATAGTTGAAATAAACATTTTAACCTATACAGTGTCTCTTATTACGCAAGTTGTGGACAAGTATGAGTGAGTTATGAAAGAGTGTTCTTGCTCCCGCGAGTCCTGAGAGAGACCGTGTTCTGGGTTGTCTAATCATTGGTAGCTTCGCTGCGAATGAGACGCTAAAGCTAGTCGGATTGGGATTGTGGCTACTAAGGGGCATGGTTGGCTCACCACTATACTCCGAGGTCCTATTTTCCTTTGCATAGCTCTGTGTATTTGCAGAATCCCTACAACATGGTGCCACCAACGTGGGGCTTCTTATCTGCGAGACGCTTGAGTAGTGCTTGTGCTTGTACACAACACCCTTCGCATACGCTTCCGGAAACGTGTGTGAGGGGGATACCTCCTATATTGATGTTTTTATAGGTTCTTTCAAGCTTGAAGTTATTAAAAGGTGTTTATGTTAACCCTATATTGCGCTGCCTCATATTAGGTTGTTGAACATTCCCAGTCTTAATGGCGGATGTAAATATACCGGCACATAGCCGCGCTGCGCTCCGGGCTCATTTACTGGCTTATGGAGTGCCTGACGCGGGTGTCGCACTCATCTTTGTGGTGCAGGCTGACCCGGCTCACCACTTCGAGGTGTTTTATTCTTGGGTCACTTTTCCGGCAGTGGACGGAGCTGACGACTTGTTTCATGTGTACACTCTCACTGCCCAATGCTTATTGGCCTTATCAGGCTCTAGAAGTACCACTTACGGCATGGCAACACCGTGTTTGGTTTAATGGCGCCCTCCCACATCCGGTCACAGCGGTTCGTTTAGGCCCCTTATCAATAGACGGGGCCACTTGGCCAGTCTTGGCCGGGTATTCCCCACATCCGCGTTATTTGACCCTTGCGGTTGATGAACTGCGTGTCTTGCATACGTCTTTGATACGCGCTCACAGAGCTTTGGTACAATATGTTACTGGCAATGTCCAGGGAGCCCCTCCTGGAGGTGCGGCGCATCCAGCTGGACCTGGCGGTGTAACCATAAGTCCCGTCATGGTTAATTCGGTATTGGGCAAGCGCCCACAAAATAAGGATGATTTGCCTTATTGGCTTGCAGAAAAATTTGACCAGCTGGAGGCGGTTTTTCCCAATACTTCTCCTGTGGAAAAACACAGGCTTTTAACAATTAGTTTGCCGAAAGACTTAATTCCCGAGTTGGCAGAATGCAACAACTGGGGCAAGGTATTCTCCGCAGTATATGCGAAGTGTTTCGGCACTGCTTCCATGACAGTACTCCCCTCTGTAATTAAACGATTGCAGGATGAACATGGCCCTGAAGCGGCTGTGGAATTAGGGATGAGACTGGTGGGAGTGTTCGATGTAGTGGCTGATCTAATCCTTGCTAACGTCAAGGGTGATGCAGTTAACTTTCAAGTAGCTAATGCGTTGGCTTTAATCCCAGAACCGGACAAGCCATGCGAATTACTGAAAATTATTGCACAGGCTTATAAAACCATTGGCCGCAATAGCCTGGGAGTTAAGCCTTTTGCTAAAACGCAAACTCAATCACAGCCACAACAAAAAACTCAATCTGAGAAAGATGAGAAACCGTTCTTTACTAAAAAGAGATGAAGGTTGAAGAAACAGGGTAAGCAACCGAAAAAGCCAGGGTCACGTACGGCATCCCCGGTTTCCGTATCTTCTGAACGCACTTATGATTTGCGCGTCCGAGCGAGAATTAAATCTCCAGAGAGATTTCAGGTCCCTGATCCGCGTTCTCCTCATTCTTCACAGGCACCACCGACCTCCCAGACTGGTGGAGGAGATCGCCAGGATAGAGGCAGGGGTCGTGAGGCTCCACAGGGACGAGACCAACCTCGACAACCAGTCCGAGGGAAACCAGAAGAATTTCTACGTCCTCGCCCACAGTTTCAGAAAAGTTGCAGCTGTAAGAGCGAGGTATGCCACAGACGGTGAGAACGAGATTCCTGAATTGGACGTGGGCGGTGACACTGCTAGACAGCGCCGCGGAAGTTGCCACAACCCCAATATCCCAACCGGCGGGAAGCTAAAGGTCCCGTTTCCGATATTCTGACACAGTTGGAATATCAAGGAGTAATTGAAACATGCGTATCACCAATGAATAATCCCCTTTTTGCGGTTTCTAAACCCGATGGATCGTACCGTTTAGTTTTGGATTACCGACATTTGAACTCTCATTGTCGGACCTTTGCGGTACAAAATACACATTGTTCTGCGCTTGTAGACAGTCTTGTTCGTAAAAAACTATAAAACGACACTTGACCTATCCAATGGATTTTACACGCACAAATTGTCCCCGGAGTGCAGCCAATGGAGCGCTTTCACTTCCGGTGGAAAATAATTCAAATTTCGGCGTTTGCCCATGGGCTATGAGAACAACCCGGGTGTCTTCGCCGCCCGTGTTGTCTCTTTGTTGGACAGCATAGACCCAGATGCGTGTTCGTACGTCGACGATATCTATCTGACAGACGACGAATTATGGCCGCATCTTTCACGTGTGGACCGCATTATTCTTGAATTTGCGGTCTTAGGATACAAATTTAATTTTGCCAAATCTCACATTGCTGAATTTACCGTTTTGTTTTTGGGCTATGAGCTCAACAATGAAGGTAGGGGCTTAGCTCCCCATTTCTTGGAGAAGTGCGCACTTTTGCGCCCTCCAACCACTCTGAAGAAGCTTCAGTCATTACCGGGTTTTCTAAACTTTGGGCGTACTTACATTCCCGAATATGCCCAGCGTATCAAGCCTCTTTATGCCTTGATACAACCTAGCTTTTCAAAGTCATGCTGGCTTCCTGAGCATTCCTCTATACTGCAATCTCTGCAGTCTGATCTACTTGAATCTAAGTTCTTATTGACTCGTGATAACCACACAAACCTGGTGATTAGAATCGTTCCAGGGGCAGTGGGTTTCACGTACTTAACCTTTAACGAAGGTGACACAGTACCGATTGCATACAAGTCACATCTTTACACTTCAGCGGAGTTGCGGTTTTCCTCTGTGGAGAAAGTTTTGACATTTTGGTGGTAACACCGTATCCTGCCCTTGAGGCAGTGACGAAGGCAAGTGTACCAAACTCTAAGGCTTTGCACCCCCGAAGGATACAATGGGCTACATCTCTGACGTCCCCGGATGTCACTTTTATCTTTGATTCCTCTCTTCAGACACAGGAGTTCTTACAGTATGAATTTGTTCATCCTCCTCCTCTGTCTTTGCTGCTCCTTGAGGAGTACAAGTGCATTATTTACACCGATGGTTCGGCACAACCGGCCACGGGTTCTAAGCATGCTTATTCAGCTGCTTGTGCTATCGTTGCAGGTACTATGGTGAACGGAGAGTTCAAGTCGAGTGTAGTGCACACACAGGCACTAGGAGACAGTACTGCACAATTGGCCGAGCTGCGTGCTTTGGTGCTCGCACTTGAGTTTGCGAATCCAGACGTGACGACTCTTATTGTATGCGATTCTTACTACTGTGTTCAATCTTTTAATGACAACCTCTTCTTTTGGTCGCAAAACGACTATATAGATGCTAAAGGCAGCACAATTAAGCATAAAATGCTTTGGGTTCGAGTGGCAGATCTTAAACAACGTCTGCCTCTCACACAGGTGATTCACACTCTTGACCACCAGCGTGTGGGCGCACACGCTGTCGGTAACAGTTTGGCAGATGAAGCTGCCAAATCAGCAGTAGCCACGTGCTCAGTAGCAGCAGTTACAAGATCCATGACAAAAATAGATAATGAGATTTTGGCAGCTATTGCTGCAACGAAGGAAGGTGCTAATTACCCACGGGGTTTCCCTTCCCAGTACTCTTATCACTTAAGTCCCGAACAGGCTCCTTATGTAACAATTCCAGACGTTGGTGATCGCTGATTCCCAACGCGGACCGCAGACCTTCCTTGATAACGGCCGCACACGAAGGCTTGGCTTCGGCCCATGCTGGCGTATCTGCGACTGTTTCCATCTTGCAGCAGCATTACTGGTGGCGTGGTTTATATAAACAGACTCGTACTTATGTGCTTTCTTGTGACGTTTGTCAGAAAATTAAGCCTTCGACGGTTACACGACCACCACAAACACAGCTCTGCATTTCTAACAAACCTTTTGGGTGTGTTTACCTGGATCACTGCAGTCCATTTTCTTCTGACACTCCATATAAATACATCTTAGTTGCAGTAGATTCGTGCACACGTTTCATCTGGGTCTGGCCACAACGAAGTGCTGACGCTCGAAATGTCATCAGGGATTTGCGTGTCTTTGTGGGAATTTTTGCCTGCTGCAACTTCCATTCCGACCAAGGTCCAGCGTTCGCCTCTAAGGCCTACAAGGACGCTATGGGGTCACTGGGGGTGCAGGTGCAATTTTTGTCTCCATATAGACCTGAGGGTAATTCAATTGTGGAGCGAATGAACCGTGACTTAAAGCAATCCTTGACAGCTAGAGTCTTAGGTACTGGCAGGAACTGGCTGGCCCACTTGTATAGCGTGCAACGTGCACTTAATAATCTCCCTAGAAGATCTCTGGGTGGGCGGACCCCATACGAAATGCTCTTTGGCATCCAAATGTTTGTGCCAGACCTTGATGGTCTAGACATGGCGGCGAGTGCCGCAATCTTTGACGTAGGTAGTCATTCTACTATGTTACAGGACTTACAAGGAGCTTGTGACAAACTTGCTAACGAACACTTGCCTTCAGCCACTGACGCTGCGTTGCAGATCCCGGTTGCCGTCTGGCTTCCGAAGGTTGGAGATCTGGTCCGAGAGAAGGTGGAGGACAAAAAAGAATTTGGCCCCTCTTATCGTGCACCAGTTCCAGTCCTTGGCTTGAAGGGTACTCGTACAGTCATCTTACCACCGCTTCCTGGTCGCAAGGACAACAGATACATCTCAGTGGACAATGTCAAGCTACAACGTCTGGCCGATCCTGAATAGCGTGACGCCTGCGGTATCATGTCCAGCCATTTCACGGACTCCTGTTTGTGGCCCTCCATCTTACACAGACACGGATGTTGCCATTGAGATGGTCAATTTGCCTGATCGTCTGCTCGACTTCCCGGCTTCCTCCTGCAACGAGGAGAGCGAGTATACCTATCCCGCCACCGAGTCGGTGGCTCATTTACCTACGACACCACTGAGCCCAACCCGTTTTTCCTTTGATTCAGATTCCACCTCATCACGTATCCCGTCCAGCTTCAGTATTTTTGTATCCTGGTTCAGAGACAATTTTTTGGTCCCACCATGGACATATATCTGGTTGGTACTGTTCCTGATTTTTCTGTTCATGTCCATTGGCTTTGTGACAGTTTTCTTCTTGCTCATTAATGGTCACTATTTAACAGAACGCTCTGCAGTGAACTGTGTCGCTGGAACTTTGGCTCCGCATTCTTCATCTCACATCATGAAGCGTGACCACACATTTGTGAACATTTCAGCTTTCCCAGTTGCTGATGGCATCGTATGGGATGCGGTAAATTTCCAAATTCATGGACCAACCGAGATTATTAATGTACCAAATGTCCTCCGTGTTTCAATGGGTGATGTCGTTAAAAGTAATATTCATTCTGACGATTGGGATGTGCATGCCTTTGAATCGTTATTTTCTGATTTGAAATATTATGCTGCTTTTAATGCTGAAGATCTGTACTTAAATTCTGCAAGTTATGCTGACCTATATTGTTACCAGCATTGGGGAAACCACTTTCACCATAAACCAAGTGCTCTTCGGGGTCCTTTTAATTACACCCAATGGGAACATTGTCCGACCCCTTTGCCAGGTAGCTCCCAAACTCTTAGAAGTAAATTTACTTACTTTACACACTTTTATAGATCGAACCCTGGGTCCTATTACTTTAAATTGAACACTTCATCCACTCAAAAGGTCATGTTGACCCACACCAAATTGCTATATTCGGGTTCCTTTTTAAACGCATTAGCAGTGGGTGGTTATGAACACTGGCAGGACACCATTGACTTAAAGTCTATTTGGGGCACCAAATCATGGCAGGTCCAAGGCACGGAAGCCTTACACCGTGCTTGCCTAATCCCGGCCCAAATTTTATTTTTAAATCGTACTATCTATCAAACAACCTGTTGGGGTTTGGCTAATTCCAAACAATTGAATGCACCCTCCATTCCCGTATTGTCTTCCGATCACAACGAGAGCTTGCATTTCAACATTGCCCTTGCTGATTTTCAAGCTTTGTTTCAAAACAATTTGTTTAATATCTCTACATTCGTTCAGTCACCCTGGTTGGCTTGGCCCATAGCAGCGAATGCCTGCCAACTGCGTTTTCATGACTCAGCTCCTGGTTACAAACAGGATAGGCCAGATCCGAGATTTTCTGACGCTCGTACTGTTACAACATATTCTGTTGGTAAATTGTGTAAACAGTGGTTGCAGCACTCTTCATTAGATTCTGTTAAACAACATTTATCCCTCCTATCAGGCAACATTGATCTGTCCGATTTTGTTCTGGGGCCTCGACCTAAGAGATTCATTTATGAAACTTACAATGAACTCTGGAAGCTTCCGCAAATTGAAGCTGCTTCCCGTCTACGGGAAATCGATCAAGCAAATCTGGAAAAAGTGCTTGCTGTTGTTGACAATAGTATTAATACCCTTTCTTCCCGCATTTACACATTAGAGAATATTGTTTCCTCTGTTGTTGATATTGTACAAGATGATGTGTCTGTGTTATATCATGGTCAAAATCAATTGCGTTCAGTAATGCAGTTTGCATGGACTTTGCAAACGCTAAAAATGGGTAAAGTTCCTTGGCATTTTTTGAACACCTCTGCCTTATTCCTGCCGTTTAATTTAACTGAAAAACAGCAATTCATGTCCATGAAAGATGCATACACTCTCTTACATATCGAAAAGATAGGGCCATTACCATTCTCTGTGGCAGAGTTGGACTCTGCCGTGTGGCTAGTTCACGGGGTTATCGCTTTGCCTTTTTCTTTATTTGAGTTCAGTTCATGCATGAAGCATTATCCTGTTGGCCGTTTTCAGCCTTTAGGAAGTGCCTTCTTGCATGAACTTTGGTCCCTTCCTTTCATGTACGGAAAAGAGGTTTTTCTCACAGGGGAGTCATGCGATTCTACTGTGGGTCATTCCCTGATTTGTAAAAACATTAAATTGCACGGGGCTTGTAACGTTTCGGCTCCGAATCTTGCTTGTTTTTTAAAGGGCATTCCTGCTCCTGCTATATCACCTACTTTCACTGTGCTTGCAAATGGTAGCTATCTCCTTCTGAATAATCAGGACTGCTGTGGAATGCTGGCCGTACAAAAGGGGATGATGGACGGAACGTTTGAGCCAATCAAACACTCACCCCCAGTCAACTGATCTGGGTTTAATCCATCATCATTCTTTAGCTCACTCCACCACCCCAGTTCAGACATGGCCATATGCAAATCAGTCTGACCCTGTGCCTCATGGGAACAGTCCAGCCCGAACTGCCAAGCCATGTCTTCCCTGGACCGGAAACAAGCATCCTAGGACCGGATTCTGGCATTCCAGCCGTCATCAGCCAGGCTTACTTGAATCCAGTGGCAAAGTGAGCAAGGGACCCACGTCTGGGCATACCCCCGCCAACTTAGGGCGAACAAAGCGATACAAAAGGGGATGATGGACGGAACGTTTGAGCCAATCAAACACTCACCCCCAGTCAACTGATCTGGGTTTAATCCATCATCATCCCCTATATTGTAACAGTTTCCCACCGGGTTGTGTGCTGCAAAAATGTGCTTTTTCCTCCCCCGCACGACATACTAGATAGTTCCATTTGGCCTTCCATTCCGACTTTGAAGGCGTATTTCAATAAATTGAGCAGAATAAAGGTGCTATTATTGAACCAGGAGGTTATGCTCACATCCGCACGGGAGACCTACATCCTCCAGGTGGCTAGTACCCACAGTGAGATACAGGCCCTTTTGAACACAAACCTCCCACAACATTTCGGTGAGCTGATTCACCGTATTTTCAATGCGTCTAGCACCGAAGGTCTTGTGCACTTTTTTAAAGTTGTGGGCTCTGGCCTTGTTACCTTCTTTCATACTATATTTGGTGTAATACCGGCTTTTTTATACATTCTATTTTTTCCAGCGTCTTTGGCGGCTTTCCGTTAATCCTCGCCTTAGCGGCTGGTATATTTCTTTTGGTCTGTGTGCTACGCAATGGCTGCACTTCCTGGGGGCCTCCTCGACCACGGTCGTCTCGGGATGCTCCGTGAACGCATGCTTCTCAGCTTCGGCATCCTACCATTGGCGACACTGAGTGTGTCCTATCGACTTTCTTTTCGCTTTGCGTATTTCACTTGCGTGCAACCTGTGATGTCTTGCTTAAGATGTCCTTTCTCTTGGTCCTTGGCTGTTTGCCTCTCCACGCTGTCTCTGTCGGACCCGGATTTTGCCCAGTTGATGGGTCCCTTAGAGGCTCATGAACAGGACTGTTCCGGCACTGGCTTGATGGCGCGTGCAGCTGCACTTGGAATTCTGGCGCACTGGGATGTCTGGGCGGCTGCTCAGAATCTCCTACAACACAGTTCTATTGAGTATCACGCAAGTTGTCCCGCAATGCTGATCACTGCTCCCTATTATGAGGAACATGGGTGCAGTTTTGATTTGTTGAACTGGATGGCATCTCTTTTTTCAGACGATACCAATGATCTCCTCTTGGAAGGTGTGGCGTTTTTCTGCACTTACACTGTATTGGATTAGGGAACGTCGCTTTCTGCGTCCTGCATCTCTGGATTTTTTGTTGGCCCTTACTGGAATTTTTTACCTGACCTTTTTTTTTCGTTCACCGTCCGTCATTGGGGACTGTTCACAAATAGACGTTTACATTCTGCTCCATCTATTTGAACTCTATTTTCGTCCTATGTCTTAGCCTGTGGACTGACCAAGGGGAGGGTGTAGTGTGGTTTGTGGCCTCATTGTCTACATTGCTAAGTTAGCTTAGGCCTGGCTGCCATGATGCCTTTTTGCACACGTTACTTTGTGACTTTGTTTTTCCAGCCTCTTCTTGTGCCCGGCTATGTTAGAACTGTCTGCCTTTTTGCCTTTCCCCTTTTCTCCTGTTCCCTGTGGGTTTCGTCTGCACATCATGTACAAGGTCGAAAAACAACGTCCCTTGTTCTTGCTGATCTGGTCAGCCCCTCGCACTTAGACATAACACAAAATACCGCTGCACTGGAGAAATTTGTGTGCTTTTAATATTGTGATCTCGCTGTTTGTGGCACTTGGAGAAAAACCTTTCCAGGGAGAAGAGCTGTGCTTGTCTGATGATGTAAACCTTGCATCTAGATATCGAGGTATGGGGGTCCGCCAGACAAAGCCCAGAGGTCTTCTATTTTTATAATAAACTAGTTAATAGCACGGGGAGGGTGGTAAGGCCATTTAGCCCTATATCCACTGTCTTTATAAAATGCTGGCCCCGTTTGTATTCTATGGAATTGTAACTATGCTTCTTATTTTATCGTTATGCATTATGCTGATAGTACTGGCACGTGTACTGTATCTTAGAGCACGATAGTTGAAATAAACATTTTAACCTATACAGTGTCTCTTATTACGCAAGTTGTGGACAAGTATGAGTGAGTTATGAAAGAGTGTTCTTGCTCCCGCGAGTCCTGAGAGAGACCGTGTTCTGGGTTGTCTAATCATTGGTAGCTTCGCTGCGAATGAGACGCTAAAGTTAGTCGGATTGGGATTGTGGCTACTAAGGGGCATGGTTGGCTCACCACTATACTCCGAGGTCCTATTATCCTGTGCATAGCTCTGTGTATGTGCAAAATCCCTACAACATGGCGCCACCAACGTGAGGCTTCTTATCTGCGAGACGCTTGAGTAGTGCTTGTGCTTGTCCACAACACCCTTCGCATACGCTTCCGGAAACGTGTGTGAGGGGGATACCTCCTATATTGATGTTTTTATAGGTTCTTTCAAGCTTGAAGTTATTAAAAGGTGTTTATGTTAACCCTATATTGCGCTGCCTCATATTAGGTTGTTGAACATTCCCAGTCTTAATGGCGGATGTAAATATACCGGCACATAGCCGCGCTGCGCTCCGGGCTCATTTACTGGCTTATGGAGTGCCTGACGCAGGTGTCGCACTCATCTTTGTGGTGCAGGCTGACCCGGCTCACCACTTCGAGGTGTTTTATTCTTGGGTCACTTTTCCGGCAGTGGACGGAGCTGACGACTTGTTTCATGTGTACACTCTCACTGCCCTACCCAATGCTTATCGGCCTTATCAGGCTCTAGAAGTACCACTTACGGCATGGCAACACCGTGTTTGGTTTAATGGCGCCCTCCCACATCCGGTCGCAGCGGTTCGTTTAGGCCCCTTATCAATAGACGGGGCCACTTGGCCAGTCTTGGCCGGGTATACCCCACATCCACGTTATTTGACGCTTGCGGTTGATGAACTGCGTGTCTTGCATACGTCTTTGATATGCGTTCACAGAGCTTTGGTGCAATATGTTACTGGCAATGTCCAGGGAGCCCCTCCTGGAGGTGCGGTGCATCCAGCTGGACCTGGCGGTGTAACCATAAGTCCCGTCATAATTAATTCGGTGATGGGCAAGCGCCCAAAAAATAAGGATGATTTGCCGTATTGGCTTGCAGAAAAATTTGACCAGCTGGAGGCGATTTTTCCCAATACTTCTCCTGTGGAAAAACACAGGATTTTAACGATTAGTTTGCCGAAAGACTTAATTCCCTAATTGGCAGAATGCAACAACTGGGGCAAGGTATTCGCCGCAGTATATGCGAAGTGTTTCGGCACTCCTTCCATGACAGTACTCCCCTCTGTAATTAAACGAGTGCAGGATGAACATGGCCCTGAAGCGGCTGTGGAATTAGGGATGAGACTGGTGGGAGTGTTCGACGTAGTGGCTGATCTAATCCTTGCTAACGTCAAGGGTGATGCAGTTAACTTTCAAGTAGCTAATGCTTTGGCTTTAATCCCAGAACCGGACAAGCCACGCGAATTACCGAAAATTATTGCACAGGCTTATAAAACCATTGGCCGCAATAGCCTGGGAGTTAAGCCTTTTGCTAAAACGCAAACTCAATCACAGCCACAACAAAAAACTCAATCTGATAAAGATGAGAAACCGTTCTTTACTAAAAAGAGATGAAGGTTGAAGAAACAGGGTAAGCAACCGAAAAAGCCAGGGTTGCGTACGGCATCCACGGTTTCCGTATCTTCTGAACGCACTTATGATTTGCGCGACAGAGCGAGAATTAAATCTCCAGAGAGATTTCAGGTCCCTGATCCGCGTTCTCCTCATTCTTCACAGGCACCATCGACCTCCCAGACTGGTGGAGGAGATCGCCAGGATAGAGGCAGGGGTCGTGAGGCTCCACAGGGATGAGACCAACCTCGACAACCAGTCCGAGGGAAACCAGAAGAATTTCTACGTCCTCGCCCACAGTTTCAGAAGAAAAAAGTTGCAGCTGTAACAGCGAGGTATGCCACAGACGGTGAGAACGAGACTCCTGAATTGGACATGGGCGGTGACGCTGCTAGACAGCGCTGCAGAAGTTACCATAGTGCGGGAGGCACTGTGTCCTCATGTGGAGGCGACACCAACTGATACATTCATTACTGTCGAGACAGCTGACACCCGAGTGGCACCCCCTGACAGACTATTTAATATTGTCATTCAAATAGAAGGTGACATTGAGCGTGTTATTAAAGGGATTTTTTTGGGAAAATCTGACTTCTTCATATGACATTTTGTTAGCAGAGGCGGATTGGCTGCCCCCATTCGTACTTGCTGCTCATAGAGGGGAGGAGGTCATCCTTCCGAGCTTTTCTCGTCATGTCCCCAAGGACAAAGCGGAGGCTCTCGCAGCTGAATGGGCTGGTGCCCTGGCTCCGGCGCTATACCGTAATCACGTGGGCTGGGATGAGGATTCTCCACCCCATGATATACCATTGCGGTCGCTGCCACAACCACAACCCCAATATCCCATCTGGCAGGAAGCTAAAGGTCCCGTTTCCGATATTCTGACACAGTTGGAATATCAAGGAGTAATTGAAACATGCGTATCACCAATGAATAATCCCCTTTTTGCGGTTTCTAAACCCGATGGATCGTACCGTTTAGTTTTGGATTACTGACATTTGAACTCTCATTGTCGGACCTTTGCGGTACAAAATACACATTGTTCTGCGCTTGTAGACAGTCTTGTTCGTAAAAAATATAAAACGACACTTGACCTATCCAATGGATTTTACACGCACAACTTGTCCCCGGAGTGCAGCCAATGGAGCTCTTTCACTTCCGGTGGAAAATAATTCAAATTTCGGCGTTTGCCCATGGGCTATGAGAACAGCCCGGGTGTCTTCGCCGCCCGTGTTGTCTCTTTGTTGGACAGCATAGACCCAGATGCGTGTTCGTACGTCGACGATATCTATCTGACAGACGACGAATTATGGCTGCATCTTTCACGTGTGGACCGCATTATTCTTGAATTTGCGGTCTTAGGATACAAATTTAATTTTGCCAAATCTCACATTGCTGAATTTACCGTTTTGTTTTTGGGCTATGAGCTCAACAATGAAGGTAGGGGCTTAGCTCCCCATTTCTTGGAGAAGTGCACACTTTTGCGCCCTCCAACCACTCTGAAGAAGCTTCAGTCGTTACTGGGTTTTCTAAACTTCGGGCGTACTTACATTCCTGAATATGCCCAGCGTATCAAGCCTCTTTATGCCTTGATACAACCTAGCTTTTCGAAGTCATGCTGGCTTCCTGAGCATTCCTCTATACTGCATTCTCTGCAGTCTGATCTACTTGAATCTAAGTTCTTATTGACTTGTGATAACCACACAAACCTGGTGATTAGAATCGTTCCAGGGGCAGTGGGTTTCACATACTTAACCTTTAACGAAGGTGACACAGTACCGATTGCATACAAGTCACATCTTTACACTTCAGCGGTGTTGCGGTTTTCCTCTGTGGAGAAAGTTTTGACTGCAGTGCAAATGGCGATTCTAAAAGAACGCGCACTGGCACAGGGAAAACACATTTTGGTGGTAACACTATCCTGCCCTTGAGGCAGTGACGAAGGCAAGTGTACCAAACTCTAAGGCTTTGCACCCCCGTTGGATACAATTGGCTACATCTCTGACGTCCCCGGATGTCACTTTTATCTTTGATTCCTCTCTTCAGACACAGGAGTTCTTACAGTATGAATTTGTTCATCCTCCTCCTCTGTCTTTGCTGCCGTTTGAGGAGTACAAGTGCATTATTTACACCGATGGTTCTGCACAACCGGCCACGGGTTCTAAGCATGCTTATTCAGCCGCTTGTGCTATCGTTGCAGGTACTATGGTGAACGGAGAGTTCAAGTCGAGTAGAGTGCACACACAGGCACTATGAGACAGTACTGCACAATTGGCTGAGCTGCGTGCCTTGGTGCTCGCACTTGAGTTTGCGAATCCAGACGTGACGACTCTTATTGTATGCGATTCTTACTACTGTGTTCAATCATTTAATGACAACCTCTTTTTTTGGTCGCAAAATGACTATAGAGATGCTAAAGGCAGCACAATTAAGCATAAAATGCTTTGGGTTCGAGTGGCAGATCTTAAACAACGTCTGCCTCTCACACAGGTGATTCACACTCTTGGCCACCAGCGTGTGGGCGCACACGCTGTCGGTAACAGTTTGGCAGATGAAGCTGCCAAATCAGCAGTAGCCACGTGCTCAGTAGCAGCAGTTACAAGATCCATGACAAAACTAGATAATGAGATTTTGCCAGCTATTGCTGCAATGAAGGAAGGTGCTAATTACCCACGGGGTTTCCCTTCCCAGTACTCTTATCACTTAAGTCCCGAACAGGCTCCTTACGTAACAATTCCAGACGTTGGTGATCGGCTGATTCCCAAACGCGGACCGCAGACCTTCCTTGATAACGACTGCACACGAAGGCTTGGCTTCGGCCCATGCTGGCGTATCTGCGACTGTTTCCATCTTGCAGCAGCGTTACTGGTGGCGTGGTTTATATAAACAGATCCGTACTTATGTGCTTTCTTGTGACGTTTGTCAGCAAATTAAGCCTTCGACGGTTACACGACCACCACAAACACAGCTCTGCATTTCTAACAAACCTTTTGGGTGTGTTTACCTGGATCACAGCGGTCCATTTTCTTCTGACACTCCATATAAATACTTCTTAGTTGCAGTAGATTCGTGCACACGTTTCATCTGGGTCTGGCCACAACGAAGTGCTGACGCTCGAAATGTCATCAGGGATTTGCGTGTCTTTGTGGGAATTTTTGCCTGCGGCACCTTCCATTCCGACCAAGGTCCAGCGTTCGCCTCTAAGGCCTACAAGGACGCTATGGGGTCACTGGGGGTGCGGGTGCAATTTTCGTCTCCATATAGACCTGAGGGTAATTCAATTGTGGAGCGAATGAACCATGACTTAAAGCAATCCTTGACAGCTAGAGTCTTAAGTACTGGCAGGAACTGGCTGGCCCACTTGTATAGCGTGCATGTGCACTTAATAATCTTCCTAGAAGATCTCTGGGTGGGCGGACCCCATACGAAATGCTCTTTGGCATCCAAATGTTTGTGCCAGACCTTTATGGTCTAGACATGGTGGCGAGTGCTGCAATCTTTGACGTAGATAATCATTCTACTATGTTACAGGACTTACAAGGAGCTTGTGACAAACTTGCTAACGAACACTTGCCTTCAGCCACTGACGCTGCGTTGCAGATCCCGGTTGCCGGCTAGCTTCTGAAGGTTGGAGATCTGGTCCGAGTGAAGGTGGAGAACAAAAAAGAATTTGGCCCTGTCTTAGGGATTCTGCACACACACAGAGCTATGCACAGGATAATAGGACCTCGGAATATAGTGGTGAGCCAACCATAGACCTTAGCACCTAAAACCCCAACCCAACTAGCCTTAGCGTCCCATTAGCACCAATGTACCAATGATTAGACAACCCAGAACACGGTATCTCTCTCTCAGGACTCGCAGAGGCAAGAACACTCTTTCGTCACACTCGTACCTGTCCACAACGTGCGTAAGAAGAGACACTGTATAGGTTAAAATGTTTATTTCAACTTACGTGCTCTAAGATACAGTACACGTGTCAGTACTATTAGCATAATGCATATGAATAATATAATCAGCATGGTTACAACTCCATAGAATACAAATGGGGAAAGCATCTCATAAAGCAGTGGATATATGTCTAACTAACATTACCACCCTCCCCGTGCTGGAAGCTAGATTATTATAAAAATAGAAGACCTCTGGGCTTTGACTAGTGAACCCCCATACCTCAGTCTCTAGATGCCAAACTACATCAGCAGACAATCACAGCTCTTCTCCCTGGAAAGGTTGTCTCCAAGTGCCCTTAGCGCGGGCAAACCGCAATGTTAAAAGCCCACTAATTTCTCCATGGCAGCTGTACCTAGTGTTATGTCTAGGTGCGAGGGACTGGCCAAATCAGCAGGAACAAGGAAACGTTGTTATTCGACCTTGTACATGTTGTGCAGACTGAGCCCAAAGTGAACAGGAGAAAAGGTGAAAGATAGAAAATGCAGACAGTGCTACAATAACTTGGCAAGAGCAGAGGTCGATAGAACAATGGCTCAGAGTAATGTGTGCAAAGAAAAGCATTATGGCAGTCAGGCCCAAGACAACTTAGCAAGGAAGGCCAGGGCCAGGATGCCACAAACCACAAGACACCCTCCCCTGGACAGTCCATCGGCCAAGACAAAGGACGAAGACTGAGTTCAAATGGGCCGAGCAGAACAAAAATGTCCGTGGGTTACGCAGTCACCATGAGGGAGAGGGACAAAAACAAAAGTGTCTAATGAAAACGAGAGCCAGCGAGGCAGGCCACTTCAATCCAGAAGCGTATAAGTGCAGAAAAACGCTATAGCATCCAAGAGGATATCATTGGAAGTGTCAGAAAACATAGACGCCATCCAGTCCATCAGATCAAACGAGCAGGAATGTTCCTCAGAGGACGGAGCATCCAAAAGCAATGCGGGACAGCTTGCGTGATATTCAATATAGCTTTGTTGTAGGAGATTCTGAGCAGCCGCCCAGATATCCCATTGTGCCAAAATCCCAAGTGCAGCCGCACGCGTCATACAGCCAGTAACGGAACAGTCCTGTTCATGGGCCTCTAAGGGACCCACCAACCGAACAAAATCCGGAACAGACAACGACGAATTGGAGAGGCAATAATCCATAGTCCAGGTGAAAGGACAGCGGATGCAAGACATCACAGGTTGCACGCAAGTGAAATACGCAAAGCGAAAAGAAAGGGTGTAGGACACACTGATGGTCGCCAAGGGCAGAACACCGAAACCAGCCAGGAGTCGCTCACGGAGCAGCTGGAGGCGTCCGGGATCGAGAAGGGCCCATCGGGGAGCAGCCATTGCGCAGAAAACAGACCAACAGCAAGACACCAGCCGCCAAGGCGAGGATTAATGGGAAGCCACCAAAGACGCTGGAAAAAATAGAATGAATGAACGCCGGTATCACACCAAAAATAGTTTGGAAGGTGGACACCAGGCCGGACCCCACAATCTTAAAAAAATGCACCAGACCCTCAGTGTTTGATGCGTTAAAAATACGATGAATTAACTCCCCGAAATATTGGGGGAGGTTAGTGTTCAAAAGGGCCTGTATTTCACTGTGGGTACTCGCCACCTGGAGAACGAATGTCTCCCGGGCGGATGTGAGCATAACCTCCTCATTCAATAAAAGGGCCTTTATTCTGCTCAACTTATTGAAATCTGCCTCCATGGTAGGAATGGAAGGCCAAATAGAGTTATCAACGATGTCGTGAGGGGGAGGAAAAAGCACATTCTTGCAGCAGACAACTCTGTGCGAAACCGTGACAATATATGGAATGCCGGCCTGTAGGCCACAACAGTCTTCGTTATTCAAAAGCAAATAGCTACCATTAGTAAGCAAAGTAAAGGTAGGAGAAATAGCAGGAGCAGGAATACCCTTTAGCACACAAGCAAGATTCGGAGCGGAAACGCTACAAGCTCCGTGCAGCTTAATATGTTTACAAATAAGGGAATGACCTACAGTTGAATCACAAGACTCCCCCGTGAGAAAAACTTCCTAGCCGTCTTTAAGGCATTTATACATGAAAGGCAAGGACCAGAGTTCATGCAGGAAGGCACTACCCAAAGGCTGGTAACGGCCCACAGGATAATGTTTCATGCATGAGCTAAATTCAAACAAGGAAAAAGGTAAAGCGATAACCCCATGAACTAACCACACAGCAGAATCCAATTCCGCCACAGAGAATGGTAAAGGATCCACTTTCTCGATATGTAACAGAGTATAAGATGCATCTTTCATGGACATGAACTGCTGTTTTTCAGTCAAATTAAAAGGCATAAATAAGGCAGTGGTGTTCAAGAAATGCCAAGGAACTTTACCTAACTTAAGGGTTTGTAAGGTCCACGCAAACTGCATAACTGAACGCAATTGATTCTGACCATGGTACAATATAGAAACATCATCTTGTACAATATCAACAACAGAGGACACAATATTCTCCAATGTGTAAATGCGGGAAGACAGGGTATTTATACTATTGTCAACAACAGCAAGCACCTTTTCCAAATTGGCTTGGTCTATTTCCCGAAGACGGGATGCAGCTTCCATTTGTGACAGCTTCCAGAGTTCATTATATGCTTCATAAATGAATCTCTTCGGTCGTGGACCACGAGGTCCCAAGATAAAGTCGGACAGATCAATAGTGCCTGATAGGAGGGACAAATGTTGTTTAACAGAGTCTAGGGACGAATGTTGTAGCCATTGTTTACATAAGTTACCAACTGAATACGTGGTGACAGTACGAGAGTCAGCAAATCTCGGATCAGGCTTGTCCTGTCTGTAGCCAGGAACTGAGTCGTGAAAACGCAGTTGGCATGCATTAGACGATATGGGCCATGCTAACCAGGGTGACTGAACCAGTGTAGAAACATTAAAGGAGTTGTTTTGAAACAGAGCCTGCAAAGTCACAAGGGACATATTAAAACTCAAGCTATCATTGGGAGAGCTCGACAAGGATGGGATGGCTGGCGCGTTTAATTGTTTAGTGGTAGCTAACCCCCAACACGTAGTCTGATAGATGGAAGCATTCAGAAACACAATTTGGGCCGGGATAAGGCAAGCGCGATGCAAAGCCTCGGTGCCCTGCACCTGCCATGGTTTTGAACCCCAGATTGATTTTAAATCCACTGTGTCCTTCCAGTACTCATAACCACCCACAGCTAAAGCGCTCAAAAAGGCACCCGAATAAAGCAATTTGGTGTGGGTCAACATGATTTTTTGAGTCAATGGGGCATTCAATTTAAAATAATAGGAACCAGGGTTTGATCGATTGAAATCAGTGAAATAGGTGAATTTATTTCTAAGAGCTACGTAGTGCACTCGGTTTGTGGATAAAATGGTTGCCCCAATTCGCAGAATTCATATACAAATCCTCCGCACAAGAAGCATAATATTTTAAATCAGCAAACAATGCTTCAACGGCATGCACATCCCAATCGTCAGAATGAATATTACTTTTTACTATATCACCCATCGAAACTCGTAGGACATTTGGTACATTAATAATTTCTGTCGGACCATGGATTTGAAAGTTTACCGCATCCCATACGATGCCATCAGCAACAGGAAAAGCTGAAATGTTCACAAACGTATGGTCCTGCTTCATGATGTGAGATGAGGAATGTGGAGCCAAAGTTCCAGCTACACTGTTCACAGCAGAGCGTTCAGGTAAATAGTGACCATTTATGAGTAGAAGAAACACTGTGACAAAGCCAATGGACATGAACAAAAATATCAAGAAAAGTACCAACCAAATGTACGTCCAGGGTGGAACCAAAAAATTGTCTCTAAACCAGGATACAAAAATACTGAACTTGGACGGGACAATTGAAGAAGTGGAATCCGAGTCAAAGGAATAATGTGTCGGGCTCAGTGGCGTTGTAGGTGCGTGTGCCACAGATTCGGTTGCAGGATAGGTATACTCGTTTTCGTCGATGCAGGGGGAGACAGGAGGTTCAAATATAGTATCAGGCAAATCAACCATCTCAAATGTAACGTCTGTGACTGTTCGGGCATGAGGGCCACGAACACATGTCCGGTAAATGGCAGGACAAGAGACCGCTGGTGTAACACTATTCAGGATCGGCCAGATGTTGTAACTTGACATTTTCCACTGAGATGTATCTGTTCTCCTTGCGACCAGGAAGCGGTGGTAAGATGACTGTACGTGTTCCCTTCAAGCCCAGAACTGGAACCGGTGCACGAAAAGAGGGGCCAAATTCTTTTTTGTTCTCCACCTTCTCTCGAACCAGGTCTCCAATCTTCGGAAGCCAGCCGGCAACCGGAATCTGCAGAACAGGGTCTGTGGCTGAAGGTAAATGTGCAAGTGCAAGTTTGTCTCGGGCTTCTTGTAAGTCCTGTAACATAGTAGAATGGTTATCTACATCAAACTTGGCGGATTGCGCCGCCATGTCTAGACCATCAAGGTCAGGCACAAACATTCGTATGCCAAAAAGCATTTCGTATGGGGTCCGCCCACCCAGAGGTCTTCTAGGGAGATTATTAAGTGCACGTTGTACGGTATACAAGTGGGCCGGCCAGGTCCTGCCAGTACCTATAACTCTAGCTGTCAAGGATTGCTTTAAGTCACGGTTCATTCGTTCAACAATAGAATTGCCCTCAGGCCTATACGGAGACGAAAATTTTACCCGCACCCCCAATGAACCCATTGCGTCCTTGTAAGCCTTAGAGGCAAACGCCGGACCTTGGTCAGAATGGAAGGTGCCGCATGCGAAAATTCCCACAAAGACACGCAAATCCCTGATGACATTTCGAGGGTCAGCACTCCGTTGTGGCCAGACCCAGATGAACCGTGTGCATGAGTCCACTGCCACTAAGATATATTTATAGGCAGTGTCTGAAGAAAATGGACCGCAGTGATCCAGGTAAACACACCCAAAGGGTCTGTTAGAAATGCCGAGCGAGGTCTGTGGTGGTCGTGTAACCGTGGAAGGCTTAATCTGTTGACAAATGTCACAGGAAAGCACATAAGTACGGGTATCTTTATACAACCCACGCCACCAGTAACGCTGCTGCAAGATGGAAACTGTTGCAGACACACCAGCATGAGCCGAAGCCATGCCTTCGTGCGCTGCCGTTATCAAGGAGAGTCTGCGGTCCGCGTTGGGGATCAGCCGATCACCAACGTCGGGTATTGTTACATAAGGAGCCTGTTCGGGACCTAACTGATAAGAATATTTGGAAGGAAAACCCTAGGGTAATTAACGCCTTCCTTTGTCGCAGCAATAGCTGCCAAGATATCGGTGTCTATTTTAGACATGGATCTAGTAACTGCTGCTACTGAACACGTGACTACTGCTGATCTGGCAGCTTCATCTGCCAGACTGTTACCAACAGCGTGTGCGCCCACCCGCTGATGGCCTAGGGTGTGAACCACCTGTGTGAGCGGCAGACGTTGTTGTAATTCTGCCACTCGAACCCAAAGCATTTTATGCTTGATTGTGCTGCCTTTAGCGTCTCTATAGTCATTTTGCGATCAAAAGAACAGATTGTCATTGTATGATTGAACACAGTAGTAAGAATCGCACACAATTAGAGTGGTCACATCAGGATTAACGAACTCAAGTGCAAGCACCAAAGCGCGCAGCTCGGCCAATTGTGCGGTACTATCCCCGAGTGCCTGAGTGTGCACTACAGTGGATTTGAACTTTCCGTTCACAAAGGTACCTGCAACAATAGCACATGCGGCTTAATAAGCATGCTTGGACCCCGTGGCCGGTTGTGCCGAACCATCGGTGTAGATCACACAGTCGTAATCCTCAAGCGGCAGTAAAGACAGAGGAGGAGGATGAACGAATTCATACTGTAAAAACTCCTGAGTCTGAAGAGAAGAATCAAATATGAAAGTGACATCCGGAGACGTCAAAGAGGTTGCCCATTGAATCCAACGGGGGTGCAAAGCTTTAGAGTTCGGTACACTTGCTTTGGTCACTGCCTCTAGGGCAGGATATGGTGTTACCACCAGAATGCGTTTTCCCTGTGCCAGTGCGCGCTCCTTTAGAATCGCCATTTGCACTGCTGTCAGAACTTTTTCCACAGATGAAAACCGCATTTCTGCAGAAGTGTAAAGATGTGACTTGTATGCGATGGGTACTGTATCACCTTCGTTAAAGGTTAAGTACGTGAAACCCACTGCTCCTGGAATGATTCTAATCACCAGGTTTGTGTGGTTATCATGCGTCAAAAGGTATTTGGACTCAAGAAGGTCTGTCTGCAAAGACTGCAGAATGGAGGTATGCTCCGGAAGCCAGCAAGACTTCGAAAAGGTAGGTTGTATCAAGGCATACAGTGGCTTGATACGCTGGGCGTATTCGGGGATGTAAGTACGCCCGAAGTTCAGAAAACCCAACAAGGACTGAAGTTTCTTCAGATTAGTAGGAGGGCACAGAAGTGCACATTTCTCCAGGAAATGGGGGGCTAATCCCTTACCTTCATTGTTGAGCTCATAGCCCAAGAACAAAACGGTAAATTCAGCAATGTGAGACTTGGCAAAGTTAAACTTGTAACCTTGAACCGCAAATTCTAGAATAATGCGGTCTACTCGTGTGAGATGCGGGAACAATTCGTCGTCCGTCAGATAAATGTCATCTACGTACGAACATGCGTCTGGATCGATGCCGTCTAACAAAGAGACAACACGAGCGGCGAATACGCCTGGACTATTCTTGTAGCCCATAGGAAGACGCCTGAATTTGAACATTTTACCACCGGAAGTAAAAGCGCTCCATTGGCCACTCTCCGGGGCTAAGTTGTGCGTGTAGAATCCATTTGAGAGGTCAAGTGTCGTTTTATATTTTTTACGAACAAGACTGTCTACAAGCGCAGAACTGTGGGTGTTTTGCACCGCAAGGTCCGACAATGAGAGTTCAAATGCCGGTAATCCAAAACTAAGCGGTACGATCCATCGGGTTTAGAAACCGCGAAAAGGGGATTGTTCATAGGTGATACGCAGCTTTCGATTACTCCCTGATATTCCAACTGAGTCAGAATTTCGGAAACGGGGCCTTTGGCTTCACGTTTTATGGGATATTGGGGTTGTGGCTGCGGTAGTGACCGCAAAGGTATTTCATGGGGGGGAGAATCCTCATCCCAACCCACGTGGTTGCGGTATAACGCAGGAGCCAGGGACACAGCCCACTCAGCTGCAAGAGCCTCCGCTTTGTCCTGTGGGACATGTCGAGAAAAGCTCGGAAGGATTACCTCCTCCCCTTTATGCGCAGCAAGAACGAATGGGGGTGGCCAATCCACCTCCGCTAACAAAATGTCGTATGAAGAGGTTAGATTTTCCCCAAAAATCCCTTTAATTATACGCTGTATATCACCTTCAATTTGAATGACAATATTAAAAAGTCTATCAGGGGGTGCCACTCTGGTGTCAGCTGTCTCGACAGTAATGAATGTTTCAGTTGCTGTCGCCTCCATATGAGGACGTAGCGCCTCCCGCACTATGGTAACTTCCGCGGCACTGTCTAGGAGGGTTACCGCCCACGTCCAATTCAGGAGCCTCGTTCTCACCGTCTGTGGCATATTTCGCTGTTATAGCGGCAACTTTCTTCTTCTGAAACTGTGGTCGAAAACGTTGAAAGTCTTCTGCTTTCCCTCTGACTTGTTGTCGAGGTTGGTCTCGTCCCTGAGGAGCCTCTCGGTCCCTTCCTCTATCCTGGCGGTCTCCTCCACCGGCCTGTGACGAAGTCTGTGCCTGTGAAGAACGAGGAGAACGCGCATCAGGGATCTGAAACCTATCCGGTGATTTAATTCTCGCTCTATCGCGTAAATCATAAGTGCGTTCAGAAGAGACTGAAACCGGGGATGCGCCTCTCGACCCCGGCTTCTTCTGTTGCTTACCCTGTTTTTTCAGCCTCCAGCTCTTTTTAGTGAAGACTGGTTTCTCATCTTTCTCAGATTGAGATTTGGTTTGTTGTTGTTGTTGCGATTGTGTTTGCTGTTTTGCAAAAGGCTTGTTGCCCAGGCTATTTCTGCCAATAGTTTTGTAAGCCTGGGTAATAATTTTCGGTAATTCGCGAGGCCTGTCCAATTCTGGGACCAAAGCCAAAGCATTCGCTACTTGAAAGTTCACTGCATCGCCCTTGACATTCGCAAGGATCAGCTCAGCTACTACTTCAAATACTCCCACCAGTCTCACCCCTAATTCCACAGCCGCTTCAGGGCCATGTTCATCCTGTACTTTTTTAATTACTGAGGGGAGCACCGTCATGGAAGGAGTACCAAAACACTTGGAATATACTGCTACGAATACCTTACCCCAGTTGTCGCAGGCTGTCAACTCTGGAAAAAAAGTCTTTTGGCAGACTAATCGTAAGGATGCAGTGTTTATCCACCGGGGTTGTATGTGGAAAAACTGCCTCCAACTGGTCAAATTTTTCTGCAAGCCAATAAGGAAAATCATCCTTATTTTGTGGACGTTTGCCCATCACTGAGTTCACCATTACAGGACTGATGGTAACTCCGCCTGCACCAGCTGGATGGCCTGCAACTCCAGGAGGGGCTCCCTGGATGTTGCCTGTAACATATTGCACTAAGGCTCGATGCACTCGCACCAAAGCCGAATACATGTTGCGTAGTTCCGCGACTGGTAATTGCATACATCGCGGATGTGGGGTATACCCGGCCAAAACAGGCCAAGTGGCCCCATCAATAGATAAGGGGCCTAAACGAACCGTGGTAGTCGGTTGGGGGAGGGCGCCATCAAACCAAACACGGTGCTGCCACGCCGTGAGCGGTACTTCAAGACTAGAATAAGGTCTATATTGATTAGGAACTGCGGTGGCTGTATATTCATGGAACAAATTATCAGTCCCATCCACTGCAGGAAAAGTGATCCATGAGTAGAACACCTCAAAGTGGTAAGCTGGATCGGCTTGTACCACAAAGATCAGTTCGACTCCCGTATCTGGCACTCCATACACCCGTAAGTGATCGCGGAGCGCCCAGCGGCTATGTGCCGCAATTTGAACAGCCATTTATGGCTAGAAATAGTCGACAATCTATTAGGAGGCAGCACAATTAGGGTTTTAATCTAGAAACCTTTTTTAACAACTTCAAGCTTGAAAGAACCTACAAAAACTTCAATATAGGAGGTATCGCCGTCACACACGCTTCCGGAAGCGTTTGTGAGGGGGTCGTGGACAAGCACAAGTACTACTCAAGCGTCTCGCAGATAAGCTGCCCCACGTTGGGCGCCATGTCTTAGGGATTCTGCACACACACAGAGCTATGCACACGATAATAGGACCTCGGAATATAGTGGTGAGCCAACCATAGACCTTAGCACCTAAAACCCCAACCCAACTAGCCTTAGCGTCCCATTAGCACCAATGTACCAATGATTAGACAACCCAGAACACGGTATCTCTCTCTCAGGACTCGCAGAGGCAAGAACACTCTTTTGTCACACTCGTACCTGTCCACAACGTGCGTAAGGAGAGACACTGTATAGGTTAAAATGTTTATTTCAACTTACGTGCTCTAAGATACAGTACACGTGTCAGTACTATTAGCATAATGCATATGAATAATATAATCAGCATGGTTACAACTCCATAGAATACAAACGGGAAAGCATCTCATAAAGCAGTGGATATATGTCTAACTAACATTACCACCCTCCCCGTGCTGGAAGCTAGATTATTATAAAAATAGAAGACCTCTGGGCTTTGACTAGCGAACCCCCATACCTCAGTCTCTAGATGCCAAACTACATCAGCAGACAATCACAGCTCTTCTCCCTGGAAAGGTTGTCTCCAAGTGCCCTTAGCGCGGGCAAACCGCAATGTTAAAAGCCCACTAATTTCTCCATGGCAGCTGTACCTAGTGTTATGTCTAGGTGCGAGGGACTGGCCAAATCAGCAAGAACAAGGAAACGTTGTTATTCGACCTTGTACATGTTGTGCAGACTGAGCCCAAAGTGAACAGGAGAAAAGGTGAAAGATAGAAAATGCAGACAGTGCTACAATAACTTGGCAAGAGCAGAGGTCGATAGAACAACGGCTCAGAGTAATGTGTGCAAAGAAAAGCATTATGGCAGTCAGGCCCAAGACAACTTAGCAAGGCAGGCCAGGGCCAGGATGCCACAAACCACAAGACAGCCCCTCTTATCGTGCACCAGTTCCAGTCCTTGGCTTGAAGGGTACTTGTACAGTCATCTTACCACCGCTTCCTGGTCGCAAGGACAACAGATACATCTCAGTGGACAATGTCAAGCTACAACGTCTGGCCGATCCTGAATAGCGTGAAGCCTGCGGTATCATGTCCAGCCATTTCACGGACTCCTGTTTGTGGCCCTCCATCTTACACAGACACTGATGTTGCCATTGAGATGGTCAATTTGCCTGATTGTCTGCTCGACTTCCCGGCTTCCTCCTGCAATGAGGAGACCGAGTATACCTATCCCGCCACCGAGTCGGTGGCTCATTTACCTACGACACCACTGAGCCCAACCCGTTTTTCCTTTGATTCGGATTCCACCTCATCACGTATCCCGTCCAGCTTCAGTATTTTTGTATCCTGGTTCAGAGAAAATGTTTTGGTCCCACCATGGACATATATCTGGTTGGTACTGTTCCTGATTTTTCTGTTCATGTCCATTGGCTTTGTGACAGTTTTCTTCTTGCTCAATAATGGTCACTATTTACCAGAACGCTCTGTAGTGAACTGTGTCGCTGGAACTTTGGCTCTGCATTCTTCATCTCACATCATGAAGCGTGACCACACATTTGTGAACATTTCAGTTTTCCCAGTTGCTGATGGCATCGTATGGGATGCGGTAAATTTCCAAATTCATGGACCAACCGAGATTATTAATGTACCAAATGTCCTCCGTGTTTCAATGGGTGATGTTGTTAAAAGTAATATTCATTCTGACGATTGGGATGTGCATGCCTTTGAATCGTTATTTTCTGATTTGAAATATTATGCTGCTTTTAATGCTGAAGATCTGTACTTAAATTCTGCAAGTTATGCTGACCTATATTGTTACCAGCATTGGGGCAACCACTTTCTCCATAAACCAATTGCTCTTCGGGGTCCTTTTAATTACCCCCAATGGGAACATTGTCCGACCCCTTTGCCAGGTAGCTCCCAAACTCTTAGAAGTAAATTTACTTACTTTACAGACTTTGATAGCTCGAACCCTGGGTCCTATTACTTTAAATTGAACACTTCATCCACTCAAAGGTCATGTTGACCCACACCAAATTGCTATATTCGGGTTCCTTTTAAACACTTTAGCAGTGGGTGGTTATGAACACTGGCAGGACACCATTGACTAAAAGTCTATTTGGGGCACCAAATCATGGCAGGTCCAAGGCACGGAAGCCTTACACCGTGCTTGCCTAATCCCGGCCCAAATTTTATTTTTAAATCGTACGATCTATCAAACAACCTGTTGGGGTTTGGCTAATTCCAAACAATTGAATGCACCCTCCATTCCCGTATTGTCTTCCACTCACAACGAGAGCTTGCATTTCAACATTGCCCTTGCCGATTTGCAAGCTTTGTTTCAAAACAATTTGTTTAATATCTCTACGTTCGTTCAGTCACCCTGGTTGGCTTGGCCCATAGCATCGAATGCCTGCCAACTGCGTTTTCATGACTCAGCTCCTGGTTACAAACAGGATAGGCCAGATCCAAGATTTTCTGACGCTCGTACTGTTACAACATATTCTGTTGGTAAATTGTGTAAACAGTGGTTGCAGCACTCTTCATTAGATCCTGTTAAACAACATTTATCCCTCCTATCAGGCAACATTGATCTGTCTGATTTTGTTCTGGGGCCTCGACCTAAGAGATTCATTTATGAAACTTACAATGAACTCTGGAAGCTTTCGCAAATTGAAGCTGCTTCCCGTCTCCGGGAAATCGATCAAGCAAATCTGGAAAAAGTGCTTGCTGTTGTTGACAATAGTATTAATACCCTTTCTTCCCGCATTTACACATTAGAGAATATTGTTTCCTCTGTTGTTGATATTGTACAAGATGGTGTGTCTGTGTTATATCATGGTCAAAATCAATTGCGTTCAGTAATGCAGTTTGCATGGACTTTGCAAACGCTAAAAATGGGTAAAGTTCCTTGGCATTTTTTGAACACCTCTGCCTTATTCCTGCCATTTAATTTAACTGAAAAACAGCAATTCATGTCCATGAAAGATGCAACATACACTCTCTTACATATCGAAAAGATAGAGCCATTACCATTCTCTGTGGCGGAGTTGGACTCTGCCGTGTGGCTAGTTCACGGGGTTATCGCTTTGCCTTTTACTTTATTTGAGTTCAGTTCATGCATGAAGCATTATCCTGTTGGCCGTTTTCAGCCTTTAGGAAGTGCCTTCTTGCATGAACTTTGGTCCCTTACTTTCATGTACAAGTGCCTAAGGGACGGAAAATAGGTTTTTCTCACAGGGGAGTCATGCGATTCTACTGTGGGTCATTCCCTTATTTGTAAAAACATTAAATTGCACGGGGCTTGTAACGTTTCGGCTCTGAATCTTGCTTGTGTTTTAAAGGGCATTCCTGCTCCTGCTATATCACCTACTTTCACTGTGCTTGCAAATGGTAGCTATCTCCTTCTGAATAATCAGGACTGCTGTGGAATGCTGGCCGGCATCCCCTATATTGTAACAGTTTCCCACCGGGTTGTGTGCTGCAAAAATGTGCTTTTTCCTCCCCCGCACGACTTACTAGATAGTTCCATTTGGCCTTCCATTCCGACTTTGAAGGCGGATTTCAATAAATTGAGCAGAATAAAGGCGCTATTATTGAACCAGGAGGTTATGCTCACATCCGCACTGGAGACCTACATCCTCCAGGTGGCTAGTACCCACAGTGAGATACAGGCCCTTTTGAACACAAACCTCCCACAACATTTCGGTGAGCTGATTCACCGTATTTTCAATGCGTCTAGCACCGAAGGTCTTGTGCACTTTTTTAAAGTTGTGGGCTCTGTCCTTGTTACCTCCTTTCAAACTATATTTGGTGTAAAACCGGCTTTTATACATTCTATTTTTTCCAGCGTCTTTGGCGGCTTTCCGTTAATCCTCGCCTTACTGGCTGGTATATTGCTTTTGGTCTGTGTGCTACGCAATGGCTGCACTTCCTGGGGGCCTCCTCGTCCACTGTCGGCTCCGGATGCTCCGTGAACGCATGTTTCTCAGCTTCGGCATCCTACCATTGGCGACACTCAGTGTGTCCTATCGACTTTCTTTTCGCTTTGCGTATTTCACTTGCGTGCAACCTGTGATGTCTTGCTTAAGATGTACTTTCTCTTGGTCCTTGGATGTTTGCCTCTCCACGACGTCTCTGTCGGACCCGGATTTTGCCCAGTTGATGGGTCCCTTAGAGGCCCATGAACAGGACTGTTCCGGCACTGGCTTGATGGCGCGTGCGGCTGCACTTGGAATTCTGGCGCACTGGGATGTCTGGGCGGCTGCTCAGAATCTCCTACAGCACAGTTCTATTGAGTATCACGCAAGTTGTCCCGCAATGCTGATTACTGCTCCCTATTATGAGGAACATGGGTGCAGTTTTGATTTGTTGAACTGGATGGCATCTCTTTTTTCAGACGATACCAATGATCTCCTCTTGGAAGGTGTGGTGTTTTTCTGCACTTACACTCTATTGGATTAGGGAACGTCGCTTTCTGCGTCCTGCATCTCTGGATTTTTTGTTGGCCCTCAATGGGGACTGTTCACAAATAGACGTTTACTTTCTGCTCCATCTATTTGAACTCTATTTTCGTCCTATGTCTTAGCCTGTGGACTGACCAGGGGAGGGTGTAGTGTGGTTTGTGGCCTCATTGTCTACAATGCTAAGTTAGCTTAGGCCTGGCTGCCATGATGCCTTTTTGCACACGTTACTTTGTGACTTTGTTTTTCCAGCCTCTTCTTGTGCCCGGCTATATTAGAACTGTCTGCCTTTTTGCCTTTCACCTTTCCTCCTGTTCCCTGTGGGTTTCATCTGCACATCGTGTACAAGGTCGAAAAACAACGTCCCTTGTTCTTGCTGATCTGGTCAGCCCCTCACACTTAGACATAACACAAAATACCGCTGCACTGGAGAAATTCGCGTGCTTTTAATATTGTGATCTCGCTGTTTGTGACACTTGGAGAAAAACCTTTCCAGGGAGAAGAGCTGTGCTTGTCTGATGATGTAAACCTTGCATCTAGATATTGAGGTATGAGGGTCCGCCAGACAAAGCCCAGAGGTCTTCTATTTTTATAATAAACTAGTTAATAGCACGGGGAGGGTGGTAAGGCCATTTAGCCCTATATCCACTGTCTTTATAAAATGCTGTCCCCGTTTGTATTCTATGGAATTGTAACTATGCTTCTTATTTTATCGTTATGCATTATGCTGATAGTATTAGCACGTGTACTGTATCTTAGAGTACGATAGTTGAAATAAACATTTTAACCTATACAGTGTCTCTTATTACGCAAGTTGTGGACAAGTAGGAGTGAGTTATGAAAGAGTGTTCTTGCTCCCGCGAGTCCTGAGAGAGACCGTGTTCTGGGTTGTCTAATCATTGGTAGCTTCGCTGCGAATGAGACGCTAAAGCTAGTCGGATTGGGATTGTGGCTACTAAGGGGCATGGTTGGCTCACCACTATACTCCGAGGTCCTATTATCCTGTGCATAGCTCTGTGTATGTGCAGAATCCCTACAACAATGCAGAACAGGCAGGCACGTATATAACCCCCATTCCCTTCACGTGTACAGTCCGTCCCGACCCACCCCAGCCTGGGGAGACACCCTGCAATGCGTCTCCTAGATCGTGACCTTGTGGTGGACTGGGCCGGGCCCCCTGCCCCTGATGCTTCCCACAAATGGTCCGGCCTCTCCTGGCCGGAGCCCCAGCCGACCGTGCCTCCCCCTTCCCAACACGCGTCCTTCCCTAAAGGGGGGGGTCACTGTGGCATTAGAGAAGGTGGGGCACGGAGGATGGGAGGGGGAGCATCGTGGCCCTCACCCCCCCCCCAACATTAGGCCTGCATGGGCCATGCCCCCCCCTGGGAGCCGGCTCTGCATCAACTACATCAGCGGGAGCGAGGAGCGCAAGGCTTGCTGACCCCGACCCCCAAACCACTGCCGCAAACCACCGCAGGCCAAAGCCCTGGAAAATCACATAACCTGATACAGTGTTTAGGGAGATGTAGGGGTAGCAACTCGACCTTGCTGCCCCCCCTGACCGCACTATAAAGTCCCCGCGGGCTGAGGACATAGGACCCGACCCGCCGTGGTGAGAAGCAGCGGGAGGGAGGAGCCTAGCGGCCTAAGTACCAGCACTGGGGTGGCGGAGTGAGCTAAAGAATGATGATGGATTAAACCCAGATCAGTTGACTGGGGGTGAGTGCTTGCAATGTTCAACACTCCGTCCATCATCCCCTTTGGTTTTGCTATGTTCGCCCTAAGTTGGCAGGGTATGCCCAGACGTGGGTCCCTTGCTCACTTTGCCACTGGATTCAAGATAGCCTGGCTGATGACGGCTGTAAGCCAGAAACCGGTCCCAGGATGCTTGTTTCTGGTCCAGGGAAGACATGGCTTGGCAGTTCGGGCTGGACTGTTCCCATGAGGCACAGGGTCAGACTGATTTGCATATGGCCATGTCTGAACTGGGGTGGCGGAGTGAGCTAAAGAATGATGATGGATTAAACCCAGATCAGTTGACTGGGGGTGAGTGCTTGCAATGTTCAACACTCCATCCATCATCCCCTTTGAGTTTTGCTATGTTCGCCCTAAGTTGGCAGGGTATGCCCAGACGTGAGTCCCTTGCTCACTTTGCCACTGGATTCAAGATAGCCTGGCTGATGACGGCTGTAAGCCAGAAACCGGTCCCAGGATGCTTGTTTCCGGTCCAGGGAAGACATGGCTTGGCAGTTCGGGCTGGACTGTTCCCATGAGGCACAGGGTCACGTTGATTTGCATATGGCCATGTCTGAACTGGGGTGGCGGAGTGAGCTAAAGAATGATGATGGATTAAACCCAGATCAGTTGACTGGGGGTGAGTGCTTGCAATGTTCAACACTCCGTCCATCATCCCCTTTGGTTTTGCTATGTTCGCCCTAAGTTGGCAGGGTATGCCCAGACGTGGGTCCCTTGCTCACTTTGCCACTGGATTCAAGATAGCCTGGCTGATGACGGCTGTGAGCCAGAAACTGGTCCCAGGATGCTTGTTTCCGGTCCAGGGAAGACATGGCTTGGCAGTTCGGGCTGGACTGTTCCCATGAGGCACAGGGTCAGACTGATTTGCATATGGCCATGTCTGAACTGGGGTGGCGGAGTGAGCTAAAGAATGATGATGGATTAAACCCAGATCAGTTGACTGGGGGTGAGTGCTTGCAATGTTCAACACTCCGTCCATCATCCCCTTTGGTTTTGCTATGTTCACCCTAAGTTGGCAGGGTATGCCCAGACGTGGGTCCCTTGCTCACTTTGCCACTGCATTCAAGATAGCCTGGCTGATGACGGCTGTAAGCCAGAAACCGGTCCCAGGATGCTTGTTTCCGGTCCAGGGAAGACATGGCTTGGCAGTTCGGGCTGGACTGTTCCCATGAGGCACAGGGTCAGACTGATTTGCATATGGCCATGTCTGAACTGGGAGTGGCGGAGTGAGCTAAAGAATGATGATGGATTAAACCCAGATCAGTTGACTGGGGGTGAGTGCTTGCAATGTTCAACACTCCGTCCATCATCCCCTTTGGTTTTGCTATGTTCGCCCTAAGTTGGCAGGGTATGCTCAGACGTGGGTCCCTTGCTCACTTTGCCACTGGATTCAAGATAGCCTGGCTGATGACGGCTGTAAGCCAGAAACCGGTCCCAGGATGCTTGTTTCCGGTCCAGGGAAGACATGGCTTGGCAGTTCGGGCTGGACTGTTCCCATGAGGCACAGGGTCTGACTGATTTGCATATGGCCATGTCTGAACTGGGGTGGCGGAGTGAGCTAAAGAATGATGATGGATTAAACCAAGATCAGTTGACTGGGGGTGAGTGCTTGCAATGTTCAACACTCCGTCCATCATCCCCTTTGGTTTTGCTATGTTCGCCCTAAGTTGGCAGGGTATGCCCAGACGTGGGCCCCTTGCTCACTTTGCCACTGGATTCAAGATAGCCTGGCTGATGACGGCTGTAAGCCAGAAACCGGTCCCAGGATGCTTGTTTCCGGTCCAGGGAAGACATGGCTCGGCAGTTCGGGCTGGACTGTTCCCATGAGGCACAGGGTCAGACTGATTTGCATATGGCCATGTCTGAACTGGGGTGGCGGAGTGAGCTAAAGAATGATGATGGATTAAACCCAGATCAGTTGACTGGGGGTGAGTGCTTGCAATGTTTAACACTCCGTCCATCATCCCCTTTGGTTTTGCTAAGTACCAGCACAGCCAGACTAGTGCTGCAGCCCAGGAGGGACCCCCGCTGCAATCGCTGCCCACCCCCACGCAACACAGGCCCCCCCGAGCTGAGGCCTCATCCTGCAACAGTTGGACAATCACAGCAGAGGGGGGAGCTTCGCTGCGCTCACTGCCCTCTTCCCACGCAACAACATGCCCCGCGAGCCGAGACCCTGGCACCGCCCCCCCCGGAGTCTCAGAGAAGCAGAGAAGGGAGCCTCGTGGCGCTCTCTGCCCCCCATTCCACACAACAACATGCCCACATGGGCCTGAGGCCCTGGAACCGGTGCAGCCGGACAGGCATAGCAACGGCCGAGGGGAGCCTCGCGGCGCTCGCTGCCCCACCTCCCCACGCAACAACATGCCTGCACAGGCCTGGGGCCCTGGCTGACGCCACAGAGGGGAGGAGCCTCACGGCGCTCGCTGCCCCCCCACGCAACAACAAGCCCACATGGGCCAGGGGCCCTAGAAACGGCGCGGCTGGGCAACGGAAGGGGAGAGCCTTGCGTCGCTCGCTGCCACCACCCTACCGCATCAAAAGGCCCCTGGTGGGTAGAGGCCCCATGAAGCAGCCAGCTGAAGGCCCTGCTTCTTACCAATGCCGGAGGATGAGGAGCATCTCAGCGCCCAATGTTCTCTTCCCCCCACCATGCCACCACACCAATGGGAAGCGGAGGGACAGAGGGGAGCCTCGCTACCCCCGCTGGCTCCCCACCCCCCGCCCTCGCCTCAGACACACACAGGGCCCACCCTGGGCCGACTCCTGGCAGGAGCCGAGCGTGTGGAGAGTGGCCGTAACAGCCATGACCCCGGGCGAGGGATGCTGGTCTGTGCCCCCCGCGACCTGTTCACCCCCCCAAGGCGGACCACATCTTCGGCAATGGCCGGGCTAAGCCACCCTGTCTGGGGACCTGCCCCTATAATGGGGAGGTTGGGGGAAATCACTCACCAAGAACAGCTCCTGGAGATCCCGGAACACGTCCAAACGGCGTAAATGCTTTTCAGCAAAGAGGGCGCCTGGTGGGCGGGAGAGGTACTTATACTAGGCAACCTTTACATTTTTACATTTACATTTCTACATTTACCTGCCCACCAGCGCGCCGGAAATGACGCAGGACACGCCAGACCCATAGGGGGTCCCTACAGTCTAGACCGTCGTCGTGTGCCATCATGTGGCACTAAGGCGGCCGCCCTCTTATGGGGGCCCCCTGCGTGGGCCGCGGGCAGCCACATGTCAGTGGACGGCTCCTCAGCATGGCAGGCTCCCCTGCAGCCCTAGTGCCCTCCTTCACTACTTCAAGAGATCCTGGGAGAACCATTCAAGGGATGCCCTGGCCCTGCAGAGGCACGGTGTAAAGGGAGTCGGGACGCAGGGATACTAATGGCGCTGGAAAGAGGCGTCCACAGACACACAGAAATCGTGGTCTGTGATTGACAGCAGGTGGGTTGGTGTGTCAAGTGTCTGAGAATGGTTCAGCACCACTCACATACTTTGTCATAGTAATACTTTCAGGCAAAGGGGAGAAGCCCTGCTGGAAACCTTGTTTTATTCTGTCTTGTGGATTGTTACCTGCCTTGTTATGTTGGCCTAGGCCTGGCTGCCATGCTGCTTTTCTTTGCGCACGTTACACTGAGCCGGGCCCCCCTCTCCCTTTGCTCGTGCCAAGTTCTTTTGCACTGTCTGCATTTTCTGTTGTTCACCTTTTTGGGCTCCGTCTGCACAAACATGTACAAGGTCGCATAACAATGTATTTTGGTTCTTCCTGATATGGCCAGTCTCGCGCACCCAGACATAACATTAGGTGCAATTGCCATGAAGAATTTGGTATGCTTTTAATACTGTGGTTTACTAGCGCTTAACACACTTGGAGAAATCCCTTTCAGTGAGAAGAGCTATGATGTCCTGCTGATGTAATTCTGCATCTAGAGACTGAGGTATGGGGGTTCGCTAGTCAAAGCCCAGAGGTCTTCTATTTTATAATAAACTATCTTACTGCAAGGGGAGGGTGGTAATGTTATTTATACGTTTATCCACTGAGCTCTGAGATGCTTTCCCCGTTTGTATTCTATGGAATTGTAACCATGCTGCTTATATTAGTCATATGCATTATGCTATTAGTACTGACACGTGTACTGTACATTAGAGCACGTAAGTTGGAATAAACATTTTAAACTATCCAGTGTCTCTTCCTACGCACCTTGTGGACAAGTACGAGTGAGTGACGAAAGAGTGTTCTTGCTTCTGCGAGTCCTGAGATAAAGATACCGTGTTCTGGGTTGTCCAAACATTAGTACTTGGGTGCTAATGGGATGCTAAGCTAGTTGGGTTGGGGTATTTGGGTGCTACGGTATATGGTGGCAAACCACTGTATTCCGGGGTCCCATTTTCCTGTGCATAGCTCTGTGTATGTGCAGAAACCTTATGACATGGCGCGACCACCGTGGGGCGGCTTATCTGCGAGACGCTTGAGTAGTACTTGTGCTTGTCCACAAACCCCTCGCGTACGCTTCCGGAGGCGTATGTGACGGTGATACCTCCTATATTGAATGTTTTATAGGTTCTTTCAAGCTTGATGTTATTAAAAAAGGTTAGTTAACAGACCCATTTTTGTGCTCCCTGTTAGGTTGTCGGATATTATTGTTTAGTCATGGCTGGTGTGGCGATTGCTGCACATAGTCGAGGAGCACTCCGAGACCACTTACGGGTGTATGGAGTGCCTGATACAGGGATCGATTTGGTCTTTGTGGTTCAAGCCGATCCGGCTTACCACTTTGAGGTGTTTTACACTTGGATAACTTTTGAAGCGGTGGAGGCAGATGATAATCTGTTTCATGAATATAAACCCACCGTTATTCCTGCTGCCTATCGACCCTATACCACTCTTGAAGTACCTCTCACGGCTTGGCAGCACCGTGTTTGGTTTAATGGCGCCCTACCACAACCAACTACCGCAGTTCGTTTAGGCCCCTTGTCAATTCAGGGGGCCACTTGGCCTGTATTGGCCGGGTATACCCCGCATCCAAATTATCTGGCATTACCGCTTGCGGAACTGCGCACTATGCATACCGAATTGGTACGAGTGCATCGAGCCCTAGTGACATACGTTACAGGTAGTCTACATGGAGCTGCTCCTGTAGTCGCAGGCCAACCAGCTATAGCCGCTGGAGTGACTATAAGTCCTGTCATGGTAAATTCTGTGATGGGCAAACGTCCACAAAATAAGGACGACTATCCTTACTGGCTTGCAGAAAAGTTCGATCAGATAGAAGCAGTGTTTCCCCATACATCCCCAGTAGATAAACACCGCATCCTCACGATAAGTTTGCCAAAAGACATAATCCCCGATTTGACATCATGTGAAAACTGGGGTAAGGTATTCGCAGCAGTTTATTCAAAATGTTTTGGAACTCCTTCCATGACGGTTCTACCCTCTGTAATTAAAAAAGTACAGGATGAACATGGCCCTGAAGCGGCTGTGGAATTAGGGATGAGACTAGTGGGAGTGTTTGATGTAGTAGCTGAGCTGATCCTTGGAAATGTCAAGGGCGATGCTATGAACTTTCAAGTAGCGAATGCTTTGGCTTTGGTCCCAGAGTTGGACAGGCCCCGCGAATTACCGAAAATTATTGCCCGGGCTTATAAAACAATTGGAAGAAATAGCCTGGGCAACAAGCCTTTTGTAAAAATGCAAACTCAATCGCAAACACAAGTTACACAAACAAAAAGTGCATCTGAGAAAGATGATAAACCGGTCTTCACTAAAAAGAGTTGGAGACAGAAAAAACAGGGTAAGCAACAAAAGAAGCCGGGGTCGAGAGGCGCTTCCCCAGTTTCGGTTTCTTCTGAACGTACTTATGATTTACGTGATAGGTCAAGGATTAAATCACCAGAAAGGTTTCAGAGCTCTGATACGCGTTCTCCTCGTTCTTCACAGGCCCAGACGTTGTCACAAGCTGGTGGAGGAGGACGGCAAGATAGAGGAAGGGGCCGAGAGGCTCCCCAGGAGCGAGACCAACCTCGACAACAAGTCAGAGGGAAAGCAGAAGACTTTCATCTTCCTCGACCGCAATTTCAGAAGAAAAAAGTTGCCGCTGTCACAGCGAAATATGCCTCAGACCGTGAGAACGAGACTCCAGAATTGGACGTGGGCAGTGACCCTCCTAGACAGCGCCGCGGAAGTTACCATAGTGCGGGAGGCGCTACGTCCTCATATGGAGGCGACAGCAACTGAAACATTCGTTACTGTAGAGACAGCTGACACGAGAGTGGCACCCCCTGACAGACTATATAATATAGTCATACAAATTGAAGGTGACATACCGCGTGAAATAAAAGGGATTTTTTGGGAAAATCTAACCTCTTCATATGACATTTTGTTAGCAGAGGTGGATTGGCCACCCCCATTCGTTTTAGCTGCACATAAAGGAGAGGAGGTAATCCTTCCAAGCTTCTCACGGCATGTCCCAAAAGACAAAGCTGAAGCACTTGCAGCTGAGTGGGCTGTGTACCTGGCACCAGCGTTATACCGCAACCATGTGGGATGGGATGAAGAATCACCTCCCCATGCAATACCTTTGCGGTCACTACCGCAGCCACAACCCCAATATCCCATCAAACGGCAGGCAAAAGGCCCCGTCTCCGAAATTCTGACACAGTTGGAATATCAGGGAGTAATTGAACCATGCGTATCACCTATGAACAATCCCCTTTTCGTGGTTTCTAAACCCGATGGAACGTACCGCTTAGTTTTGGATTACCGGCATTTAAATACTCATTGTCGGAACTTTGCGGTGCAAAATACACACAGTTCTGCGCTTGTAGACAGTCTTGTTCGTAAAAAATACAAAACGACACTTGACCTTTCAAACGGTTTCTACACGCACAACCTAGCCCCGGAGAGTGGTCAATGGACCGCATTCACTTCCGGTGGTAAATTATTCCAGTTTCGGCGTTTACCCATGGGCTACAAAAATAGTCCGGGTATATTCGCCGCCCGTGTTGTTTCTTTGTTAAATGACATTGATCAAGACGCATGTTCGTACGTAGATGACATCTATCTGACGGACGACGAATTATTTCAGCATTTGTCCCGTGTGGACCGCATTATTCTTGAATTTGCGGAGCAGGGTTACAAATTTAACTTTGCTAAGTCACACATTGCTGAATTTACAGTTCTGTTCTTGGGCTATGAGCTCAACAACGAAGGTAAGGGCTTAGCCCCCATTTCTTGGAAAAATGTGCACATTTGTGCCCCCCAAATACTCTGAAGAAACTTCAGTCTTTGCTGGGGTTCTTGAATTTCGGGCGTACTTACATTCCCGAATATGCCCAGCGTATCAAGCCTTTGTATGCTTTGATACAACCTACTTATTCAAGGTCTTGCTGGCTGCCTGAGCATACCTCAATTCTGCAGTCTTTGCAGACAGACCTATTGGAGTCTAAATATCTTTTGACTCGTGATAACCACACAAACCTGGTGATTAGAATAATTCCGGGGGCGGTGGGATTCACATACTTAACCTTTAATGAAGGTGATACAGTACCCATCGCATACAAGTCACATCTGTACACTTCCGCTGAATTGCGCTTTACATCTGTCGAAAAAGTTCTAACTGCAGTGCAAATGGCGATTCTAAAAGAACGCGCACTGGCACAGGGAAAGCGGATTCTAGTGGTAACACCCTGTCCTGCCCTAGAGGCAGTAACAAAGGCAAGTGTACCGAACTCAAAAGCAATGCATCCCCGTTGGATACAATGGGCTACATCCTTGACGTCTTCGGACGTCACTTTTGTTTTTGATTCTTCTCTGCAGACTCAGGAGTTTTTGCAGTATGAATTCGTTCATCCTCCTCCTTTGTTTTTATTACCGCTTGAGGATTACAAATGTGTGATCTACACCGATGGTTCGGCGCAACCGGCCACTGGGTCCAAGCACGCTTATTCAGCTGCATGTGCTATTGTTGCGGGTTCCTTTGTAGATGGAAAGTTCAAATCCTCTGCAGTGCATACTCGCACACTTGGAGATAGTACCGCACAATTGGCCGAGCTGCATGCATTGCTACTTGCGCTTGAGTTCGCTTCTCAGGATGAGACCACTCTTATTGTATGTGATTCTTTTTACTGTGTACAATCTTACAATGACAATCTGTTTTTCTGGTCGAAAAACGACTACAAGGACGCAAAAGGGAGCACAATTAAGCATAAAATGCTTTGGGTTCGAGTGGCAGAATTGCAACAACGTCTGCCCCTCACACAGGTGGTTCACACCTTAGGCCATCAGCGGGTGGGCGCACACGCTATTGGTAACGATCTGGCAGATGAAGCTGCCCGTTCAGCAGTAGTCACGTGTTCAGTAGCAGCGGTTACCAGGTCCATGTCTAAAATAGACCCTGTTATATTAGCAGCTATTGCTGCAACCAAGGAAGGTAATAATTACCCTACAGGTTTCCCTTCCAAGTATTCTTACACATTAAGTCCCGATCAGGTTCCTTATGTAACTATACCTGACGTTGGAGATCGGCTGATCCCCAACGCGGACCGCAGGAGTGCCTTGATATCAGCTGCACACGAAGGCATGGCTTCGGCTCATGCAGGTGTGTCAGCTACAGTTTCCATCTTGCAGCAGCGTTATTGGTGGCGTGGATTGTATAAAGACACCCGTGCTTTTGTGCTTTCTTGCGATGTTTGTCAACAGATTAAGCCTTCCACGGTAACACGTCCACCACAAACCCCGCTCTGCATTGCTAACAGACCCTTTGGGTGTGTTTACTTGGATCACTGCGGTCCATTCTCATCAGACACTGCCTATAAATACATCTTAGTGGCAGTGGACTCGTGCACACGGTTTCTCTGGGTCTGGCCACAACGGAGTGCTGACGCCCGAAATGTAATCAGGGATTTGCGTGTCTTTGTGGGAATTTTCGCATGCGGCACCTTCCATTCGGACCAAGGTCCAGCGTTTGCCTCTAGGGCTTACAAGGATGCAATGGCTTCGCTTGGGGTGCGGGTGAAATTTTCGTCTCCGTATAGGCCTGAGGGCAACTCTATCGTTGAACGAATGAACCGTGACTTAAAGCAATCCTTAACAGCTAGGGTTATAGGTACTGGCAGGAACTGGCTGGCCCATTTGTATACCGTTCAGCGTGCACTTAATAATCTCCCTAGAAGACCTCTGGGTGGGCGGACCCCATACGAAATGCTCTTTGGCATAAGAATGTTTGTGCCTGACCTTGAGGGTCCAGACATCGCGGCGCAATCCGCCAAGTTTGATGTAGATAACCATTCTGCTATGTTACAGGACTTACAAGAAGCCCGAGACAAACTTGCAACTACACATTTGCCTTCAGCCACAGATCCTGCGTTGCAGATTCCGGTAGCCGGCTGGCTTCCAAAGGTTGGAGAACTGGTTCGAGAAAAGGTTGAAAACAAAAAAGAATTCGGCCCCTCTTTTCGTGCACCGGTTCCAGTTCTGGGCTTGAAGGGAACACGTACAGTCATTTTACCACCGCTTCCTGGTCGCAAGGAGAACAGATACATCTCAGTGGAAAATGTCAAGCTACAGCGTCTGGCCGATCCTGAATAGTGTCACACCAGCGGTCTCTTGTCCTGCCATTTATCGGACATATGTTCATAGTCCATCTGCACGAACGATCGCTGATGCTGTAATTGAGATGGTTGATTTGCCTGAATCCTCTACTTTGCCTGAAACTATAATTGATCCCCAACTCTCCACCAACATCGACGAGGACGAGTATACTTATCCTGCATCTGAATCGGTGGCACATCAACCAATATCGCCACTAAGCCCGACTCGTTATTCCTTTGATTCGGATTCCACATCTTCAAAAGTTCCATCCAAGTTCAGTATTTTTGTATCCTGGTTTAGAGACAATTTTTTGATTCCACCCTGGACATACATCTGGTTGGTACTTTTCTTGATATTTTTGTTCATGTCCATTGGCTTTGTCACAGTGTTTTTTCTACTAATTAATGGTCACTATTTACCTGAACGCTCTGCTGTAGACTATGTTTCTGGAACTTTGGCTCCTCATTCCTCGTCTCACATCATGAAGCGTGACCACACATTTGTGAACATTTCAGCTTTCCCAGTTGCTGATGGCATCGTATGGGATGCAGTGAACTATCAAATCCATGGTCCGACGGAAATTATTAATGTACCTAATGTCCTTCGTGTTTCAATGGGTGATGTAGTACAAAATAATATTCATTCTGATGATTGGGATGTGCATGCCGTTGAAGCATTGTTTGCCGATTTAAAATATTATGCATCTTTTAATGCTGAAGATCTATATATGAATTCTGCTAATTATGCCGATTTGTATTGTTACCAACATTGGGGTAATCATTTTCTCCATAAGCCCAGTGCCCTGCGTAGTTCTGTTAACTATACCCAATGGGAACATTGTCCAAACCCCTTGCCAGGTAGCTCTCAAACTCTTCGAAATAAGTTTAATTATTTTACTGATTTTAATCGGTCGAACCCTGCATCCTATTATTTTAGACTAAATAACACATCAACTCAGAAAATTATGTTAACACACACCAAATTGCTTTATTCAGGTTCCTTTCTAAGTGCCCTAGCTGTGGGTGGTTATGAGTACTGGGATAATACAGTGGATTTAAAATCTATTTGGGGCTCCAAGCCATGGCAGGTACAGGGAACCGAGGCATTACACCGTGCTTGCCTCATCCCTACACAAATTATGTTCCTCAATGTCTCCATCTATCAGACTACATGTTGGGGCTTAGCAACCACTAAACAATTGAATACTCCATCAATACCATCCCTGTCGAGTTTTCCCAATGAAAGCTCACGATTCAATATGTCCCTCGTGTCCCTGCAGGCTCTGTTACAAAATAATTCGTATAATGTTTCTGAGCTAGTTCAGTCACCCTGGTTGGTATGGCCTACATCATCAAATGCATGTCAAATGCGTTTTCACGACTCAGGAGCTAATTACACACAGGATAGGCCTGATCCGAGATTTACTGATTCCCGTACTGTCACTACATATTCTGTTGGTAAATTATGCAAACAATGGCTGCAACATTCGTCCCTTGATTCTGTTAAACAACATTTGTCCCTCCTTTCAGGCAATATTGATCTGTCCGACTTTGTTTTGGGACCTCGTGGTCCCCGACCTAAAAGATTCATTTATGAGACATATAATGAACTCTGGAAGCTATCACAAATGGAAGCTGCTTCCCGTCTTCGGGAAATAGATCAAGCAAATTTGGAAAAGGTGCTTGCTGTTGTTGACAATAGTATTAATACCCTGTCTTCTCGCATTTATACTTTGGAGAATATTGTGTCCTCTGTTGTTGATATTGTACAAGATGATGTTTCTGTGTTATATCATGGTCAGAATCAATTGCGTTCAGTTATGCAGTTTGCATGGACTTTACAAACGCTCAAGTTAGGTAAAGTTCCTTGGCATTTTTTGAACACCTCTGCCTTGTTTCTACCTTTTAACTTAACTGACAAACAGCAATTTATGTCCATGAAAGATGCAACTTACACTCTATTACATATCGAAAAGATGGATCCTTTGCCGTTCTCTGTTGCAGAACTCGATTCTGCTGTATGGCTAGTCCATGGGGTTATCGCTTTACCTTTTTCCTTGTTTGAATTTGACTCGTGCATGAAACATTATCCTGTGGGCCGTTACCGGCCCTTGGGCAGTGCTTTCCTGCATGAACTCTGGTCCTTGCCTTTCATGTATAAATGCCTTCGGGACGGCAAGGAAGTCTTTCTCACGGGGGAGTACTGCGACTCGACTATGGGTCATGCGCTTATTTGTAAACACATTAAATTGCATGGCTCATGTAGCGTTTCCGCTCCTAATCTTGCTTGTGTGCTGAAAGGTATTCCTGCTCCTGTTATTTCTCCTACTTTCACTCTCCTTTCCAATGGTAGTTATTTGCTTTTAAATAACGAAAACTGTTGTGGCCTGCAGGCTGGCATTCCTTACATTGTAACAGTTTCGCACAGGGTTGTCTGCTGCAAAAATGTGCTTTTTCCTCCCCCTCATGGCAAGGTTGATATCTCTATTTGGCCTTCCATCCCTACCATGGAAGCAGATTTCAATAGACTGAGCAGAATAAAGGCACTATTATTAAACGAGGAAGTTATGCTCACGTCCGCCCGGGAGACATTCATTCTCCAGGTGGCGAGTACCCACAGTGAAATACAGGCCCTTTTAAACACTAATCTCCCCCAACATTTTGGGGAGTTAATACATCGTATTTTTAATGCATCTAACACTGAAGGCCTAGTACACTTTTTTAAGGTCGTGGGGTCGGGCTTGGTGTCCTCCTTCCAAACTATTTTTGGTGCCATCCCGGCTTTCATACATTCTATTTTTTCCAGTGTCTTTGGCGGTTTCCCATTGATCCTCGCTTTAGCGGCTGGTGTCTTGCTCTTAATTTGCTTTCTGCGCAATGGCTGCTCCCCGATGGGACCTGCTCGATCCAGAACGCCTCCAGCTGCTCCGTGAGCGCCTTTTGGCCGGTTTTGGTGTCTTGCCATTGGCGACACTGAGTGTGTCATATACTCTTTCATTTCGCTTTGCGTATTTCACTTGCGTGCAACCTGTGATGACTTGTGTCCGCTGTCCTTTCACCTGGACTCTGGATTATTGCCTCTCCAATTCGTCATTGTCTGTTCCGGATTTTGTTCAGTTGATGGGTCCCTTAGAGGCCCATGAGCAGGACTGTTCCGTTGCTGGCTGTATGGCGCGTGCGGCTGCACTGGGGATTTTGGCGCAATGGGATATCTGGGCGGCTGCCCAGGATCTCCTACAACGAAGCTGTTTCAATTATCACGCAAGCTGTCCCGCATTGCTTCTGGATGCTCCCTTAGTTGAGGAGCATTCCTGCTCTTTTGATCTCATGGATTGGATGGCAGCTATGTTTTTTGACAATTCCAATGATGAACTCCTGGAGGGTATGGCTTTTCTCTGCACTTACACTTTCATGGATTGACCTGCCCTTCGCCGTTTGGGCGCTCCCTGTGCTCCAGCGGCTGTGTTTTTCCTCTGATGGGCCTCTGTCCTGGCCGCTGGACTGACCAGGGGAGGGTGTCTTGTGGATTGTTACCTGCCTTGTTATGTTGGCCTAGGCCTGGCTGCCATGCTGCTTTTCTTTGCGCACGTTACACTGAGCCGGGCCCCCTCGCCCTTTGCTCGTGCCAAGTTCTTTTGCACTGTCTGCATTTTCTGTTGTTCACCTTTTTGGGCTCCGTCTGCACAAACATGTACAAGGTCGCATAACAATGTATTTTGGTTCTTCCTGATATGGCCAGTCTCGCGCACCCAGACATAACATTAGGTGCAATTGCCATGAAGAATTTGGTATGCTTTTAATACTGTGGTTTACTAGCGCTTAACACACTTGGAGAAATCCCTTTCAGTGAGAAGAGCTATGATGTCCTGCTGATGTAATTCTGCATCTAGAGACTGAGGTATGGGGGTTCGCTAGTCAAAGCCCAGAGGTCTTCTATTTTATAATAAACTATCTTACTGCAAGGGGAGGGTGGTAATGTTATTTATACGTTTATCCACTGAGCTCTGAGATGCTTTCCCCGTTTGTATTCTATGGAATTGTAACCATGCTGCTTATATTAGTCATATGCATTATGCTATTAGTACTGACACGTGTACTGTACATTAGAGCACGTAAGTTGGAATAAACATTTTAAACTATCCAGTGTCTCTTCCTACGCACCTTGTGGACAAGTACGAGTGAGTGACGAAAGAGTGTTCTTGCTTCTGCGAGTCCTGAGATAAAGATACCGTGTTCTGGGTTGTCCAAACATTAGTACTTGGGTGCTAATGGGATGCTAAGCTAGTTGGGTTGGGGTATTTGGGTGCTACGGTATATGGTGGCAAACCACTGTATTCCGGGGTCCCATTTTCCTGTGCATAGCTCTGTGTATGTGCAGAAACCTTATGACAATTCCATATGCATCTTTGGGTTATATTGACATGTGGATCTGTGTGTTTTTTTAATTTGACAATAAATGGTGTAGATCGAACCATTCCTATAGTAAAAGCTTTAGCTAGCATTACATATAGCTGCACAGTTGCTTCTAAGCACCCGCAAACAGTTGGTATTAGGCAAGTGGATCTTGGGGGGGCAGCTGAACGTAGGGAGGTCTGGCCCCCAGGGTGTTTGGGGAATGGGAGAGGCCCAGTCGACTGCTCCTCCTCCTTTGGACTAGTTGGGCTATTTTATAGCCTAAGGGATAATTATGCCCCTATTTTGTTCGACCATCCCCCATTTTGTGGTATACACGGTGGCTGGTCATAGGTATAGGAGAGTTTTTTTCTCACAAGTTAGGGATTTGTTTTTTGCACTTGTTTTGTGTCTCTTCACTCACCCGCTGTCCGTGCCCCTTTTCTATCCCTGCCTCTGTCCAGCCGGGCGTCCTGGCCTAGACCTGAGGAGATTAGGGGCAAGAGAAGTCCACCCATTGAGGAGAGCCCTCCGGGGGTCTTAGAGAGCTTGGCTCTGCGCCCGACCCCCGCGGTATGTGTATTGGCTGCAGGTGAGCGATCGGGCCGCTCTCAACTTCAGAGAGCGTTCCCGAAGGGGTGTGAACCAAGCACAGGGCGGGGTCTTGTGCCCACGTGGCTTTTAGTGGCAGCGCACGAATGCGGCCTAGAGGCCCCAGGGGATATGGGGATGAGGGGAAATTCCCTGGGTGTGAGTTCAGGAGGGGAGCAGCATGTGGCAAGCTGCCCCCTCAGAGATTAAAAATTAGCGAGTCGGCGTAAGCGGGGGGCAGAGCATATGAGGGTGGAAGGCCCTATGCTGATTAATTGAATTATTTTTACGCACCTTAAATAAAGGCAAACTGACTATTACTGTATAGCTGCAAGCCTGGTTTTTAAGAGTCTTGTTTAATTAGTTTAAAAACTGATGTAAAGTGTGCTGTTTTAAAATGTTTGGGGGATCACTAGGAGACCAGCTGCTTAATTTTGAGAATCTGCTGTCAAATTAATGATCCTGCACTTGCCACGTCGCACTTTATTTGAGGGCATCATTCCTTTCTACTTTTGGGGGCAGGTCCTTAGCCTTCTCTCAGAGAGGAGTGCCATTTCTACTCCCACTTCCGGGGTGCTTATCTAAACGCCCGTTTTGATTGTTAAGCGGTCTACTATTGGATACGTTAGCAATAGGCTATTTGAGGGAGCAGCACAAACCCAGGAGGGTCTATGGGAAGGGAACTAGGTGGGCAATTAGTGCGAGCGTCCGGGGGGGTCAAGGTAGTTAGGGAGGGGGATAAGTTCTGTGGAATGGTAGGTGAGGGAAAAGGCCATGTCTGGATGCAGTTAGTGACCAGCACACTGAACCATATATAACTTTGCGGTGGGATAATTTCAGCAGCGTTCCAGACTCTGGAGAGCACCATGTGGCTCCATTACCCCGTGGTGAAGAGAAGGCTGGGCCCTGGACGGCCGGGCTGGAAAGCGGCGGGGGACAACAAGATCACCACCTCACCAATTTGTTCATGACATTTTCTAGGGTACTACAGTTGGCAATCGGCGACAGGAAAGGCAGTGGCAACAGGACAGCCGGGGATGGCCCGACAAGAGGAGAACAGGGGAGGCCAAATGGCGGGCTCCAGAAAGGGCACCGGTTCTAGCACCAGGTAAAAAGTGCATATTAATAATCAAGGTGGCAGCAATGGTGTCAATTTGTATGAATGCGTGGGAGTAGCACACTCGGGGTTGCGATGCGGCTGCGTAGGGATTGGTAGGTATCAGACATAATAGTTGGTCAGGCGTAGTTGAGGGAGGAGCCTCGGAGCCAGAGAACAAGAAGGTGTTAAGGTACAAAGGAAGGAGAGTGCGGAGCTCAAGACCAAGGAACTACCCTACAGGGAGGGTTCTAAGCTGTTGGGTGCCCATCGTAGGCTGGCAACTAACGAGAAAAACAGGAAGGGGTTAAGGGTCATCCCCCTGGTGCCTGCGGGAGCTTTAATGCACCATGGAATTTCGTATGGAGGCATGCAGGTTTAAAGGCAAGAAAGGACACCCCCATACTAATTCTTATGGCAAAAGCCGCCAGTCTAGTCTTTCAGTTGGGTAGCGGCAACAGCAGCAGGTGCCCGCGGGGACACAGCAGCACAAGTAGGCGTAGGGGCTAGAGGGGGGAGGTGGAAGTGTGAGGAGTTGGAGAAAAAGTTCATACACCCATTAGCCTTGACCTTTCAATAATTTGGATTGTTGATGTCTACATCGACAAAAATGACGCCAACGACTGAGGGAAGGGTTACACATGGTTTACGGCTAGGGTTCAGAGGTACGAGAGGAAGGAGATGGGTGAATGATATCAAAGCAGTTAGTGCAGCAGACCATTTGGTTAAGAGAAACTGCTCAAAGATATGCACATGGTTCCCAAGTAGGGAAAAGGTCAGCTCTGGCTCCCCCTGAATTGTCTTGAGCAGGGGGTAGCTCACTTAACGGCATTGTGCAGGAGGAAGAGGCCTTCTTTAATTATTCTTCAGTGTAAGTGTCATGGAGGACAGAGCATTTTCAGGTGACTCATTAGCTTGGGGATTTGTTTCATGGTGGGGAAGCAAGTTTCCACGGAATGCCAGAAGAGGCTGGATAGTTTAGGGAACTCGTGGGGGATTTGGGTGTACCTGTGGCAGCAGAGCAGACAGCTGGATCCGGTAGAGGGGCTGTCATTCTAGGGCATTGAGATTAATTCTGTGGCCATTGAGGCCTGGTGACCATAGTGATAAAGCAAACATGTCTGGGGATCATGGATGATTTGGTGTACCTAGGGCACCAGAGCAGACAGCTGGACCCAGGACGGTGGCTGTCATTCCAGGGCAGTGCCATTGCGACCTGATTACCAATGCTGATAGAGCAAACATGCCTAGTTCCGAGGGCTGCCAGAGAATGCTAGGCATGTTTGAGGAGCTCAGGGTTGACCTTTGGGTACCTTTGGCAACATAGAAGACATTTGGCCCAGTACGGCTTTGGTATCCTTGGGCATCGACATTGAGTCTGTGGCCATGGTGGCACGGTTTACTGATGGTTATTAGAGCTGACAAGCCTGTTCCGCGGACTGCCAGAGGATGCTGGACAGTTGTGGGAGCTCATGGGTGAACATGGGATACATTTGGCAACATAGAAGACAGCTTGACCAGTACGGCACTGCCATTACTGGGTATTGACATTGATTATGTGACCATGGAGGCCCTGATTACAGATGGTGATTAGAGCTGACAAGCCCGGTTCTGCAGACTGCCAGGGGAGGCTGGATAGTTCTGGGAGCTCATGGATGAACTGGGGGTACCTTTGGCAACAAACAAGGCAGCTAGAACCCATTATGGTGCTGCCACTCCTGGGCATTGTGATTGATGCTGATGCCATGGAGGCCTAGTTACTGGGAGGATAGAACTAACAAGCCTGTTTCCATGGACTGCCAGAAGGTGATGGACAGTTTTGGGCAGCTCAGCGTTGACCTGTGTGCCCCCTTTGCCAAAACGGATAACAGTTGGACCCTGTACGTGCTGTCATTCCTGGGCATTGAGTTTGATTATGTGGCATGGAGGCCCAGTTACCATTGGAAGGAAAGCTAACAATGCAGTTGATTTGGGACATCACCCTGGCTAAACACAAGGTTATGGCAATGAGGGTCAAACTTTTTGGGACAGACTACATTTCACAAGAAAGTTCTGTTTCACATTGATTAAATAGAGGCGGGGCGGGTTCCCATGCTGGTTCCACACGAGGTTCTGTCAAAGAGTGGCAAAGTTTTTGGGACGGATATATTTTGCAAGAAAGTTTTATTTCACATTAATAACATAGCGATGGGGCAGTCAGGATCCAACATTTCTTAACGTCTGTACGGGTTTTGTGTGAACATTTTAAAATTTGATGGCATGTTCAGAGCACATCTTGCGCAGGGGGAGGACAAGGACATTGTAGATGCTTTCTCTTGTTCACAGTGGGCGAGGTTTCATAGGATTGCCACGGTTACAGAGGCTTAAGGGGAGGCTCTGACTAGTAGGGAGCAAAGGAGACAGAAGGCCAGATGGAGGACTGAGGATGTGGTACAGTTTAGTTTGCAGCTGATTGAACAGGGACAGTCTAGAGTACCTAGTGCTGGACAGCAGACAGGCCTGTACTCATGGGTAGGCCTTGGTGGAGGTTTGCCCCGACGGCAGACGAGTGGGGGTCCAGGATTTGGGTGGATTGGGTTAGGGAATCTAGGAATGTGCTCGCCAATTGGAAGCTGACGATAGGGGGGCTATTTTAGAGGTTATTTGATCTTTATTCATGATTATCTCTAGAGAGCATGGAAAGGGGTTGTCCCTGACCCTCATGACTCGGATGTTTTGGGGCATTTTTTAGGGTATATGAATTATTGGGTGTAAAGGGGTTATTTGGAAGGAAGTCCGTACGGGGGCAGCAGGCATACGGATTTGGTTGCGTAAGGCTAAGTCGGATCAGAGTGGTCTTGGCAGTACTGTGTTGCGAAGGTACACAGTTTCAAATTTTGCCCTGTGAAGTGAGCTTCTTCCCTGCGAGAAGAGTCGCACAGGGTGGGGGTTTTGTTGTTATGTCACAGTGGTGGGACACAAGGGATGGCTTTTCCACTGGTGTCCGCCCTTCTGAGGAGTGGCTGACACACAAGGTCTTGGGACGCAGTCCTGTCGTATGACAGGTCCCCGGTGGCAGCCGGATGGGGACAGAGCAGGGAAGACATGATGGGCATGGGGAGACGGGCATCACACTGCTGTTAACGATATGCGCAGGTCGGGGAGGAGTTTTGCTAAGATATTTTGTTTTCTCAATTTTTATTGTTGTTGTTCTGTTTCCGCTCTAAGTTTGGAGGTCACCGGTATGTATGTTTGGATAATTGAGCATTCATTAGTACAATGGGCTGAACAACAAGCCAAGAGGAGCAGACTGTGGGTCACTTTGGTATTCACCCCTTATCTCTCTCACATCCGATTGTATGGTAGAGGGGTGTTTGGGGCGGAAGCAACTGCTACCTTCATGGAATAGGCTATTAGTAGGGGAGTACATGTCAGGAATTTGCTATTACACCAGGGTGCCAATGATCTAGTGGGGGGGAAACTGAGGTATTTTGCTCAAAGCAATGTAGGAGGACTGGCAGGCAATTTACGCCAATGGTTGAGTGGCATGCTAGGTGGACTGAGTTTATTCCTTGCAGGGAGTGACGTGGGGCTGTGAAGATGGAGGCAATAGGAAAGGAAGGAAAAGGTCAATGGAAACAGGAGGTCTTTTTGAAGATACAAAGTGGCTAGCTTTAAATAGGATACAGTTGAATCTTTAGGGGGTTGGCCTGTTAAAGATTGCAGGAATCGCTGTTAGCATGAGCTGAAAGCCATTTTGTACTTGGCAGCCTTTTAGTTAGCCATGTGCTCGCCATGTGCTTTCTCCCTCTTCCAGAGTCTTGCACATGCTCAGAGAGGCCTAGCTGGTAGAATGCACCTGCTCCTAGTATAGAACTGTCAAGCTATTCTTACTCATGTAAGCAGTTTAGTCTCCCTCCCACTTTGTGGAGCAAGCAAATTTTGTATACCCATATTAGTCAATAAGCATGCTTGTATGTGCTAGGACCTCCCCTTGATTTTATGCTGACTATGTAACAAATACATATATAAGGACCCTGTTCTCTGCACTCATTAGAATGCCTCCTACAGTGGCCTGCGGGTACCGTAAGATGCAATCTCCCTCATCTGAGGTTAATAAAACATGTTTTTTTGATATTACAGCTTCTGTGCCAATCTCTTCTTTGTTGGTCTTAAGGACCAGATGTATCAGTGAACCCCTAAGAAGGTTTTTATTTCTACAAATGGCGCCCGAAAGTGGGACTCATCGGTGCAGCGGCTATCCAAGGGAGTGGTCTTGAAGGGAGACAGGAATCTACTGAGGAGTACAGGACAGGAATCTACTGAGGAGGTACCCTGCGCACGGAGATTGTTTTGTCTTCCAGCCCAGTATATTTCTGGTCTTCCTGATCTGATCCTCCAAGTGTTTGCCGCTCCCGACTGAGAACTTCTTTGGCGTGAGTATTTTAAAACGACCGTTAGGTCACTCAGAACTTGGCAGTTGGAACCTGGACACCATTTGATTGGTAAGAGCCGTTTTGCGGCACTTGCTGTTGGTTTGATGCCTTTGATTGGTAAGGTAGTTTTAGTAACACTTACTGTGGCTTTGTTTGTATGATTGGCCAATTTTGGAATTTGTTTTGTAATTATATATGCATTGCAATTCATATAGGCAGGTAATGAGGAGATTTTTTTCTAACTTTGAAAATTTGAACGGCACACATTGTGTTAAGTGTCACTTGGAGTATAATATTATATATGCTATAATATTTTTGGCATGCCTGTTACCAGTACACTTCGCAGAAAGTGTTGCTGTCTTGGAGGTACCGATATGGATTTAGTAAGTACTTAGTTGACTCCCCTCCGAGGGGATACCTAAATAGGTTTAGGTATAGTAAAAAGATATTTCTTCCTTGGTGACTAAGTACCCCATGGAACTAAATATGTACATAAAACGGATCCGGATCTGCGCACTTAGTAACATTCATAAGTGGTGATATGCAGAGCGCTTTTTGAGTGTTCTACCAGCCAAAACTGGCGAATTTGGTGTATTTTGGCTTCTTGACCATGGAACAGTTTTTTTGGGCTACTTTTGAGAGCTCTTTTTGTAAATATGACTTACAATTAGTATTTACAAATAGGTTGGTCTTGCGTACACTTTGTAAGCTGTCCTAAGTATTGATTTGTGGGTTAAATATGTGTTTCAATGTCTATGTGGGGTTTTTGGTTTGACATTGGTAATACTTGTGTGAGTACTCTGTATAAGAATGGCTAGCTTTAAGCGCGCTGTGTTGTGTCCTTCTGTAACTGTCTGAATGAGCTCAATGAGTTTGTTTATGTTTTTTTGCTGTCATCATTCTGTTATGCAAACTGTCATTTAGTTACTTATATATTAAATAAAAATCCAGAAATTAATTATGTAACATATGCTAAACAGCTGCATGTTACTATTAAATTGACAGAGTAAGACACTATACATGTGTGCAAATTGCCACAATGCTAAACATAAAATTAGAATTCGTATTCAATAGGATTAAAATAGGCCTCATACAAAGGTAGAAAAACGAAATTGTGTGTTTTGTAATCAATAGCCTTAAATACACAATGTTACAGCCTTTTCCTTAAATACATTGTATTAGACATTAAAAGGCATGCACATCATTTGAGTGAATTTGGTCGTTGCTGAACTAAATACACATTATAGAAAGATAGATTTGACTGCATTGAAATGCCTCAGTTTTTAAATAGACTGTGACATGCTTTTCTTTCAGCACCCGAGAAAAAGCTTTCCGACAGCTGTGTTTAAACTAACTAACTGAAAAGAAACCGTTTGACACAGCAAATGGGGATTTAACTCTGTCAGGGTATTTCAAATAATAAAGGGGTTTTTTCCTGAGAAAGGCGTGAAAATTCGACGCCTGCTGACAAACAACAGCTGCATAAATAGCATATGGCTATTCCTGCTCACGGCCACAGACAGGAATGCTGCGTCAGCGACATTTTAAGTCAGTGTAAAACTGGTATACAGGCCTGCATTATTTTAAAAGTTTCAAAACACCAGTTTCATTATTTTGGATAACAGAGAACAAAATTGAAAGTAGGGATTTCCTTTCTTAATGCCTTTTTATAAGTACATCTATGGTTCTGATGTTAAATGATAACTGTCCTTTTAAAAAGTGGCGCAGACTTTTCCTGTTTCAAGTAAGGCTTCTGTGCTTAGGGTTATGAATGAATGTGTTTAAATATGATAGGCTACGAATGAAGCTTGCTTTTCCAATGTGGAATCATCAAAATGGTTGGTTTTATTGATAAAAAATAAAAATTTAATTATATGCAAAAAAATATATTGCTAAAAATAAATGCTTTAAATTCGTTTTTTCATCTTTATAAAGCCTAATCATCATACTGTGAATTCCTAGTATCAAAGTTGAATTTAAGCAGTGCTGTACCGAAAAAAAGGGAACTTAAATGTGAAATGTCACTTTACCCAGCCGTACAAAACTCATTTTTATAAGGGTATATCTTATACATTTCTGATTTCCCATTCCTGGGCTATCTAGAGAACACTCTGGGGGTTCCTATTATGCAAAAATATTGTAGGATATTCATTTTTAAGTGCCCCTACCACCAAAGTCGAAATTGAGCTAAAATTCACAATTTTACAAGCAGTTCTACCACTCAAGGCAGTTTTAACGTGCTCTCAGGCTTCCATAAAGTATATGCAAGTATAAAACAAACAGCTGCCTCTGCATTACTAGATTGCACACCACTGTACATAAATGAAAATAAGTATACAAAAGAGCAGACGTTATTATCCTACCTTTAAATTGCTGGCAAACGATCGGACAGGACTGCTTTTCGCTGTGATTCTCCAGAGTTGCTTTGCATTACAAAACCGCATGGCAAGCCTTGCACGCAAAAATGAGCAGCTGCTGAACGGGTCAAAGGTCAGAGTTCTGCATTTAGCAACTTAGCAGGGTGAAGGGTAATGTTTGCTTGGACACTTCGACCTTCGAAAAGTTTTTGAAAGACGAGATGATAGCGCAAAGAGAGAAAGAGAAGCTTTGCTTCCTATTTTTAGCAAACACACGTTTTGCGCAGTCCTATGCCACGAAGGAAGACAACCCTCAGTTGAGCATTGATCTGCCATTTATATAAAATAATGGTTTTAGTTTAAAGAATACTGTGTAGGGGCTACGATAAGGAGGAAATGGATTTTAGTTTGCATTCATGCGCCCTCATGTTAATCTAGTACAATTGCTGTAGAAATTGGTTTAAAGTTAACTCAATTTGCATTGTGTTAGACTGAATCAGAGAATAGCCACTTTCTAAGATATCTCCTACAAGTTTGTTTGTGCCCAGTTGCTACAAATAGGGGTTGAAAGTGTTGACAGAGGTAAAACCTGTTTCAGGTTTTCCTACTGTCAAAATGGGGGAAGGAGGCTAGCTCCTCTACAAATTAAGGGTAGGCAAAATTATGTTTTCTCTCTTCTTTTTCTCACTTTTTTTTGAGTCTGTCTAAAGCTGTCTAGGAAATGGCCATATGACAGTTAAGGCACTTTGCATTGTTCATAAGGCGGCACACAAAATGGGGCCTAAACCATTACAGAGAATGTTTACTTGGTACTCCCCAGCTAGAAGTCTTCGTTCCTCGGCAGCCCACCTAGTATGTACCCCACGAGTCAAGAAAACCCGACTAGGAGGTAGATCATTTGGCTATGCAGCCGCAAGGCTATGGAATGAACTACCAAGTGAACTCAGACAGACTGATGACTTACTGCAGTTTAGAAAAAAGCTAAAAACCAGGCTCTTTCCAAAAGAATAGCCTTGAGAGATTGGCGCATGATGATTCATAGTTTTATAGCTGCACAGTGATTTAGGTAATCCCAGCGCCAGGATGCCCGTTGGGTGACAGCTGCGCTATATAAATGCTACTTACAATTACAATTACAATTACAATTGGCTATTCTGTAATACTGTTTTAAAATTGTTAGAATTAATAAAAAGATAAAACACATAAGCTATGTTACTGCCCATCCTGTATGAAAGAATGAGTAGAACAGATTGATGTTCCCTTATTTGATCTTTAAGGAGAACTGTATAGTGGCGGTTTCTGTTCAAAAATCTCAGGTGGCAACACTATTATTGTTTATGTTATTCTCATGTTCTATACAGTTTTGCAAGGGCATTGCTAGTCTTTTATTAGCTAGTCTGTGTAAATAAGCTGACAGCCCTTATTAGAGCTGGAGATAGGGTTTTTTTCCTTTTGAAAATGATGTTGCATAGTCCAGATCGTGAAAAGTACAATGCAGGAAAGACGCTCATGTGATCCTTAGCAAACATTTTGAAGGAAAATATTGTTTTATAGGAGTTTGTTTGTCATAACATGTTCTGCTGAAGAAAAAGTACCCACTATGTTGAAGTTTAGTTCTTTTTGCAATAAGAATCCCTGTTAGATTAGCAGTTTTAGATTTTCCTGCTGCACCTATAACATGAGAGCATGGTCCTAAGCATAACATGTAAGAGAAATTATTTTACAAGTGTCTGCAGTCCTGTACAAGTAATGTAAAATCTATGAGTAAAAGTGTAGAACATTTCCTTTTTCTGGAGGGTTCTTCAGATTAGTAATATAGGAATGCACCAATGTAAGTATTTGGAGTATGTCTGTATTGTTTTTCTTTTTTCCTCAGAATTTAGTAAATGAACACAGACTTCCTTGGCTGCTTGGGATTGGGTGATGTATTACTCTTGTCAGTTCACCAAAACGTTCCTTTTATACTTGCCAATAGGTCCAGGGTTTTCTACTCTCAGATAGATGAAGTGGCTCTTGGGTGCCTTGCTAATGTATGGGGCGCCCCAAGACTAAGGAAGTATTCTGAGACTATCCTCTCTGTTGTTAGATTATTTCTGTGCCTTGTCTAAAGACCTCTTGTTCTGTCCACCAATAGATATTTGCTGCCTTACAACCATTGCCAGAGGGGCCCGGACATCAGATCCAGCCTGGGGAGTCAGCGCCACTGCAGCTTGAAGCCAAAGTGAAAGGAACCAGCATAGGCGTTGCTGGCAACTAGGACCTCAGTGAAGGCGGAAGCACTGGGACGTGAAGTGTGTACCCCTGCCACTGTCTTGGGCGAAAGACGGGGTTACAAATCAGGATGGAGAAATCTTTGTGTGGATCCAGTTTTTGATGCCCAGCTGAGAGAGTCACAGAACGACAAGGACGGCAAGGAGGCTTTTGCTTGAGGTGACCCCCTTTGAAACAAGGGTTGCTTCAGGCCTCTTAATCCTGGTCCCAAGTGAATGCAAGTCTACGCCTTTGTTTGTTGATCAAGAGATGCCCGAGCACACTGGGTACAATTTGTGCCCCAACAAAAGAGCAGTGCGCCAGAGGTGCAAATACAGGAGTTAGGGAAGGACTTGAGTTTAGGGTACAGGTGCTATGCCCTTGGTGCCTGTTAGATTAAAGTGAAGAAAACTGGTGCACTGCCTGAGACACTGGACAGGATCATTGAGGGTATTTGCCCTGGGGGGTGATTGCCCTATCCTGAAAGAAAGACTTTTCCTTCTCCGTGATTCTTGAGTTGCGAGTTGTGCAGCTCCACCGTGGGAACAACAAGAGCCTGCCTGTGAGGCTCAAAACGGACACAGGGAGAAGACTCCCCTCTGGCTGGTGGTTGTACTACAATTTCCCAAGGACTCTTTTTTTTGTTAGTAATGTACCCCTTTGGTCGTCCCATTTTTGAGGAGGAGCAGCCCTTTGCGGCTCCTTGTCCTAATTCCTATGGTCTTGTGTGGTCCTCCTGGTCCCCCGGAGCCAGGATTGTTTTTGTAATAATCTATTTTGACTTCCCTGACATTTGCATTACTTATCATTGGAAAATATTGAGATTTCTGTTTGAGATAATAGTCATTATTCTCTCTTGCTACCTGTATGACCCAATGCTCTGTTCACTTTGTACTCCTGCTTATACCTTGTATATACCTGCTTAATGAAATGTTTAGAATGTAAATGCCCACCTAGCATAGGATGTTGATGAATTTATGAGAAGAAAATGTGCAAAATATTTTCTATGTCTCTACTAGATCATGGGAATGTCTTTAGCTCATGCTAAAAGGATCGTCTGTTAAAGATTGCAGGAATCGCTGTTAGCATGAGCTGAAAGCCATTTTGTACTTGGCAGCCATTTTAGTTAGCCATGTGCTCGCCATGTGCTTTCTCCCTCTTCCAGAGTCTTGCACATGCTCAGAGAGGCCTAGCTGGTAGAATGCACCTGCTCCTAGTATAGAACTGTCAAGCTATTCTTACTCATGTAAGCAGTTTAGTCTCCCCTCCCACTTTGTGGAGCAAGCAAATTTTGTATACCCATATTAGTCAATAAGCATGCTTGTATGTGCTAGGACCTCCCCTTGATTTTATGCTGACTATGTAACAAATACATATATAAGGACCCTGTTCTCTGCACTCATTAGAATGCCTCCTACAGTGGCCTGCGGGTACCGTAAGATGCAATCTCCCTCACCTGAGGTTAATAAAACATGTTTTTTTGATATTACAGCTTCTGTGCCAATCTCTTCTTTGTTGGTCTTAAGGACCAGATGTATCAGTGAACCCCTAAGAAGGTTTTTATTTCTACAGGCCTTTTTCTTTGCAGATGGAGTTGCATTTGTTTCATGTTCAGGATCCCTTGAAAAGGCTCTGAAGGTGCCTTAGGTTTTTTGGGGGGAGAAAAAGGGGTAGTTACCCCCTTTTTTTGATTGGCGTTTGGCAGTCAAGTTGGCATGTTTTAGCCAAGTTTATTCATTGTTGACAGAGGCAATCCAGGCTGAAAGGGAAAGAGTAGACAAGTTCACGCTGGAGGAGGTAGGATCTTTAAGGTTCATTAGGAAGTTAGGTTAGTTACAGGTTAATAGCCGTAAATGTTAAACTTGAAAGGTCAAAGGTGAAAGGGTAAAGTTTTAAGGTGAAAAGTCAAAGGTTAAAGTTCAAAGATGGAAGGTTAAAAGGCAACAGGAGAGGTTCTGAATTGCAGATTTAAAGTGTTGTGTGGGGGAACTTTAGGGGTGGGGGTTAACATTTGGTAACATCTTGTATAGTGAGGTTGTAGTTTTGTAAGGCATCAGGCGCAGCGCTTTTAATTCTGATGTGTACCTGTTTTTCACACTATTTTGGTGTCAGTGATCTGTGCTGCTCTCCGTATTCCCCAAATGCCACACATGGCTGGACTCCCTGCTCATCTGTTGTCACTTCAGGAATAGAAGCACAACTATCTCGCCTTGAGGAAGTCCTCTAATGAATGCTCAACTGGAGGGCCTTAGGGGAAAGCAGAGGGAAGGGTGAATACATGAACATCATTTCCACTTAGTGATGGAGCAAGGACTCGCAATTGAGACTTGCTCTGAAGCAATCCTCTTGTTTAACTCACTAACGAATTACTAACAACGTGTTTTGTGATTAATAATACGCATTTCCTTAACACGCGGGAAGAAAACGAAGCTTGCATATGTGTTTACTAACTGCGATAACAAAGACAAAGGACTAAACTGCATTTTAACACGGGATCTTTACTGCGCATGCGTCTACTGCATCTACGTAGTATGACGTTCTAATGCTTGGAGGGAAATTCATGCGCTTGCACAAAGCTTACAAAAATGGCCGCTTGAAACTCAAATGCATGGCACCTGCTTGGCCGAAAAAGAAAATAAGTTTTACATTAACGCAAATGCAGATAGATTAATAATAAATAGAGTGGGTTAGAGTAGAGGTTGGTGGTATACAGTGAAATCATTTTATTTTGAAAAATAACATCTCTTCTTTTGACTTTATTATTAGTGCGCATTTGGGCCTCAAAGCTTGTCTGAAATTGAGCTGACTGACGTGGCCTCAGGCAGGCGCACTCGAGGGAGAATGTGATCCGATGAGTAAGGACTTGTCACGCGTCCAAGGCCAGAGAAGATGTGCCCTGGGAACATGAGGGTGAAGAGTTCATATGAAGAAGCTATAGTCATTAAACTGTTACATTTTGTATTAATAAAGGTTGGAGATGTATGGGAACGGAAGAGATGTAATAAAGTTTGAGGGGAGGGGTTTGAAAACAATGGTTTAAAGAAATAAGTGACATGTAAGTATGGTGTGACGATCATCCCCCTTTCGCCTGTCCAATCAGAGTTAGTAATTTACCAAATTTGAAACATTAATGGGTGGTACATGGTAATAGAAAGGTATAATTGAGGTAGTTCTAGTTAGTTAGATGAGATGTCGTTGGGAGCAGATGCAGCAGAGGCGATACAGAGCTCGGGATGCTGTCGGTGCTGGGGGTGGTGCTGATGCTGTGAGACGCTGAAGAAGAATTCGAATGCAGAACCATCTATTTAATTTAATTGGGTAGAAAGAAGATCGCGGGAGAACCACGAGGAGGAAGAGAGTGTCAGAGAGGGGTGCGACGCAGTCGTCGGTATTTAGAGAGGTGAAACTTCCTGTCCTGATCCCTATCCTGAAGTCTTTGTCTCCTGAACCTGTCCTGGGGACCCTTTACCAGCCCTTTGGCCAGAGGGTTTGGTCTTCACACCATCCTGGGTAAATATGAATTCATCATATCGATTAATGCACTTTTCTCTCTGTCCTCTACTTTCTGAGCATAGTTATTGTATGGATCTGAATTGCTATTGATTTAAAGGCGATATGATTGTATTGACACTCTTGTGAATGAAGGTGTTTGTACTGAAACTTTGAGATGGTTCGCACTCAATTAATTTAGATAAAGACTTTAAAACTTCCCGAGTCTGTGATTATTTTTATTCAAATTAGAAGTATTAATTAGTTATGTTAATATCGCCATCAACTAGGCTATCTAACAGGTCCATTGACCAGAGGAAAGAACTTTGTTGTGAGCAATAAAGGTTTAGTTTAATGAAAGATAACTAATCCAGGTAGAGGAAATCTATAAAACTCAATGCAGGGAGAGACAAAATAATTCTTCCAGCGGTTTTTACTAGGTAGGCAGGTTCGTTGGTGAAAGTGAGTTATATGGGCCCAGGTGAGTATATGGTAGTGGAGTACCTGCTGCTGGTGTGCCGCTGGATCATTAGGAAGCTGTCAATTATTCATGTATGGCGAATACACCCTCTGAATATGGGGGTCACTATTCAAGGTTTCGAGCTTTAAGGGATCTTCGTAGAAGTGCTCCCTAATGAAGAGGTCCCTTAAGGAGATGACCCTTGAAGGAGTCCTTATAGAAGGGGATCCATCCGGAGTAGTGCAGGGGGCCCAGATAGAGAAGAGCCGCTGTTGAAAGGACCCTTGAAGGAGGGGCCCCATGAAGAAGCATTACCCTTTATCTTGAGGTGAAAGGAGCGCAGTAGCCTGTGAATCTACAAACTTCTCCTATATAAGAATTGGCGCCAGCACCGATTCTACAGGCAGCCTACTTGCTTCAAGAGAGACCCGCCCGCCTTCAGACGCACGCCCTTCTACTTGCTATCCTGCTTCCAAATTACCGTATTTACAGAAAAGGTGAAGGCCCAAGTGTCAAAAACACATCTACGCTGACAAAATGAATTTTTATTTTTTGAATTTCACACTCCGTGCAGAAAACAAACCACACACAAATGAAAACTGTGCGAGTTGGGCTTCCCTTACACTCCCCGCTCATCTTCTTGACAAACAGTTTTCTCGAGAGAAACAACGTTCTGCATTAATCCGGGTCTATTTTTCATTTATATATCTGTGGCAATTCAAGCAATAACTGCTATAGCGAAGCACTCATGCGCAAGACACCCACGTGGCTCATGTGAACTTTTACGAAAAAATAAGGGGCATATTATCAAGCGGCAGCGATAATCATTGCTGACCGCGCTTAGCGTGAAATATTTTTACGACGGCTATCGCTGGAAATTATCGCCATGCTAGCGCTGTATTAACAACGCATAGCGCAATGGCGATAATTATTCAGGCGATAGCGGTGTTTTCCATGGAACATCGCTGGTTTTCCAGCAATGTTCCATGGAAAACGGCGATAACCTTGCCGATACGACCGTGTGGTTGGATCAGCATAATCCACCCCCAATGTTAAGTATACGTAAGTCAGAATTTTAGCAGACGTTAGTTTTAGGCAAAAACCGCGGTTTTCGCCAAAAACTAACGTCTGCTAAAATGCGTGGGCCTCCTTGTAAATATCGCGATGTGCACATCAGTGATAATTTACATGCAGTACAGCCCACTTTGCAACTCATTAGAGATGCAAAGCGAGGCGTCAGGGAAACGGGTGCTAACATGCGCTAATGCATGCTAGCACCCACTTGTAAATAGGGCGATAGTTTTATCTCCGCTTTTTTGGCTTTTAAAGCCAAAAAAGTGGAGATAAGGCCCTTGCTAATATGCCCCAAGGTTTTGAAGTTTATTCAATTTTTAGTAAAGCTAAATGGGCTTTCTTTTCGGGGAAAAACTCCTTATTTTCGTACCACCGTTCATCCAAGAACGGGATATTTTGGAGGCATCCAAAACAAGGGACAAATCAGTCAGAAGTGGAAGAAATATTACTGAAAACTAGTCTCTAATGTGGATTGTAGTGTCTCAGATTGAAAAGTTCGGTAAGCGAGATAATTTTAAATTGCTCAACACAAAGTCAGTCAATAAAACTAGTTATTAGCCCTCGTCTGCCTAATGGCCCCGCACCTCAGGGGGCTTTTTGGGAGGTATAGGCAGGGTTATTGGAATTATGTGGCAGGGCAGGACCAAATTATGTGGCAGGATTGGATAAATTATGCAGCAAGAAAAGTTAAATTATGCGGCACAATGCAGCGCATTTTGTGATAGCATTACTTAGCTTGTCAATTTTACACATGGTAACACTGCCTGGGCAAATATTTCACCCTGTTACTAACAATTTAATACACAAATATAGAAATAAGCAGTTGACAAATGACCAGTCAACCTCTGCAAATGCTTTCCACCACGCGGGAAGCGTGTTGCCACGCTTTTAGTAACTTTTGATCCGTTTGCGCTAGAAGCATTTTTTTTTCTAAAATCTGTAGATTATGCAGCAGATAATGGATTTTGTGGAAAAGCGGCAAATCCATATTTATGAAAAAGACACAGCAGCCGCATAATCACATAATTCCATTGGCCTGGGTATAGGTTAATACTTAACATTTTATTGCCAATATAGTTATCGCCTCTTTCTCTCGTCCCTTCTAAAAAAGTTACTTGTCTGTTGTGATAGATGGGGCCTAGAGCCAGGACTAACATCCACTGACTACAGTCTGAGGAATATGATTGACTACCCCACTCTTAATATTCTAATGAATGTGCTAATTGGTTTAAAGTTGTTGCTCCTGTAGCACCGGCATTCAGGAGTAGGCTGTTTCACAGTGATTGGCAACCAGAGGTGTCTTTGTGGATGGGGAGCAATGAGGGAAACACACATCCCACAACAGTGACATCCTTAGTGGTCTGTTAAAGTGGAGTGTTCCTTTCCCTTTTTCTCTTTTTCTCTTTTCCCTTTCTCCCTTCCTTTCCTCTCCTCTCCCTCTCTCTTCCCCTCTCTCTCTCCCCCTCCCCCTTTCGTTTCCTTTCCTCTCCTCTCCTTCATGCTCTTTTCCTTTCCTTTCCCTTCACGCTCCTTTATGCTCATTTCCTCTTCCTTCTTGTTGTCTTCTCTTTTTTTCCCTGTGATTCCACTATATCAACTAACAGTCACTAAAGAATTGCTGTACATGAAGGTTGTGGTAGAGTTAGTGAATATTGTTGATCATGGGTAATATATATAAAGTTAGACACAACTAGATCTTCTCGTGTAGGATGGTAGTTAGTCACACGTGTGCTTATATTCGTGAGTGCGGCCAGTAGCACATTTTCTGTGACTTGCCTTCAGAAAGAAAGAGTTCTGCCATTATTTTGGCAGTTCTCATCACAGGTCTCAGGAGCGTTCTGAGCAGTCTACATTGTCCAAATGTTAAAGCCAAAATGCATTTTAAGATTGTTTGTCTCACCAAAATGGACTAATTTGGGGTGCCTACATAACCTATACAGCCCCCTACACTCGTTTTTTTTTAGTGTCATCTTTGAGGTCCTGCTTCACTCCAGTCAGCCTTACGTCATCAGCTCGAAGGTCCCAAAATGTGGAGTGAGTTACGAGCCGCAGCTAGCAAGTCACCCGTCGCTGGGAGCATGCTTAGAGTCTTTATGTCCGTTTCACATCTTTAATGACTAATCAGTGTAAAGGTTGCTGTGGAACAGCCATAAATAAAAGGTAATTGTTGAAACTTTGATCAGAATTTTCTCCTGAATATTGTTAAATTTCACGGGGATGCTCGATGGAGCCCCCGTTGGCTCCATCGATGGAAAGCTTCCTCCAGTGGCTTGAAAGAGTGGGGGCCTTTGCAGAAAGGGCATTTCAATTTAGGGTGGACAGTTTAACATCAATTTTTTTGTACATCACCACCACATAAAGCCTCGCAGTGATGAACACAAAAAAACAATCAAATATTAAACCGTAAACACCCAGAGAATATTCATTGGGTGTGAGTGCATTCGTATTTTCTTTTTCAGAAGCAAACACTCGCTTACAGAGTTTGTTTCTGGGAGAAATTTAAAAAAAGTAAAAATGTTTATTGGGCAGCCAACAAGCTTTTTCTATCTTGAAGAGAACTGTCACGACAGCGGATCTTTTGATGGTACAGAGATGACCGTTAGGCCAGAGGTCATCTCTAAAGTTGGTGGCAGGTAGTCCATGGCAGGAAATGACCTCCATCACCTCAACAGATGCAGCACCACTCACCAAACCCTCAATCAGACCCAGAATATCTATTAATCTCCATGAAGTGCTCTGTATACAGTAATTGCCCATTGATGGGGCTTTGCAACCATGTAGTATATATTTATCTTTTACAGTCATAGCTGAGACAGCTATTAGCCTCACAGGGAATTGTCAGTGCTCTCCTCTTTGAGGTAAGACAGCTGCACCTGAGCAGTGCTCTCACAATTCCAAACTAGCCCTCTGAGAGGAGCTGGTCATTCTTCATTAAAGGGGAGACAAACCTGCAGAGATGTGCCAGACAAGTATGGGTACTCTCATGTTGGCAGTGAATTATTCCCAGCTAAGAAATCCCAGTACAGCCCCACAAACCAGCAGTCTTTAGAGACTAATCCTTTGGCGAAGAGCCAGTGCAGTCCCTTTACAAGCAAGGCATAGCAACACTGCATGCAAATACTCGATTGTTTAGTAATTAATTCCACTACTGCAACTCCCAAATCAGCCCACCGAGCTTAAAAGGCAATATCCTTCCCTTAGCCAACACTTGGCTCTAGCTTAATGCAATTCAATGTTCTACTGGGTCTTTTGGGGCCCCCTTCTGAATGGAGTAAGACTGCAGATTCACTTTATTTACAGATGTCAAACATGGCAGGCATGTATGGCTTCTTCTCTCCTATTCTGGGCATTGTGTGGTCAGCCATTTTAAGTGGCATCTGTGCAGGAATTTCAGCAAAAGATGTAAATGGAGTTCAATCGAAGAAACATGCATTCTTCTTGAAAGGCAGTTCAGCTGAGCTCTGAATAAATATGTTTCATATATCATAACTGTTATAATGATAACACTTAACAGCTGTATCACTTCACCAGTGGTCTTTTCAGCTCTGATTTCGTACACAATGCAAATATTGATTTGTTAGCACTCTCCAATGAAAACTTACCTATTGGATGTCACATTATGTATTAAATAGGAGGATACATATCCTGAAGCAGATGGGGCGAATATATCCTTCATTTCTTCTGCTCATAGCTGTACTGTGCATGCAAAAAACTGTCTCAACAAATGACAGTTATGGCAATTTGGAAATAAAAAGGCCTATCATTATTAACAAAGTACAGGCTAAGCCTTATCTTCAGGCTGCAGCCAACGCAGAGGCCAAAACATCAGCTTTCCCGAGCAGAGCATGGATTTCCTCACACAGTATAATTGACAATTCACTCTCCATGGTGTCATCAATCTATTAGGGCAATCTTGTGGACACACTGTTTTACTGGGCGTGAAATGACTGTGATTACACATTTTTTGCAGCTCGTGTTACTGTTTTGCTTGGAGGTTACTTGCATATTGCAGTCTTCATAGATATAAACGAATTTATTTTGTGGTGGTCCAAATACAAAGCCACAAGAAGTGATGGGAGGAAGATTTGGAAATTATTCTAAACCCCTAGCAATCATTCTGGGTATCAATCCAACCCATTCTTTTCTCCCATTTTGTCAATCTAGACAGAGGCCGCCTGCTACAAATCAGTACTGTCCCTGCTCCTCATGGTACATCCAAAATACAAAGCCCTCGCCACAATGTTCAGCGTAGATCAAGGCACGCATCCCCTAAAGGGACAGGCGAGGGAAATGCATGTAAATTCGTATTTCTAGTTATCAAGCTCAAGATGTTTGTTCATAGTATGCCATTCTTCGGACTGTGCATCTCTTTCATTTCTTCATTAAGGGCCAGATGTACTAACATTAGTCATAGCGATTACCAAATAGCTATTTTGTTTGCGAATCTTTAGTTGATAATCACTATTACTAATGTACTAAAGCTACATCTGGCTCTTGATTCCTAATTAGTGATTCGTAGTGGGTCGCAAATACACCTACCTTATGAATATTAATGAAGAAGGTTGCAATTTTTGACCCACTAGGATTTGCTTTCATCACCGGGATGGTGACCTGCTGCGTTCAGCAGACCACAATGTCTGTGATTGCTTTTAGATAAAGCAATCTTTTTTCTGAAATGCAACCAGCTTTCCTTAAATGAAAATAGGATGCATTTAAAATAAAAATTAAACATCCGTGGTGCCACTACCTGCTCTTAAAAAATAATTTTTAATATTCTCAAAGGAAAAGTTGTCCAAAGTGGACCCCTTCCCATTTGTGAATGGGTTACCACCAACTTTGAGTTGATGGTAAAGTACAAATGTTTTGCGACCGCATTTCATTCTCAAAACATTTGTACATACCCTTCAGATTCCCTATTTGAAAGGGCGCCCTGACTACACCCCTTCCAAATAGTGATTCTGATTTTTGTTGCAAATCCAAACTCTGATTTGCTGGAATCGCAGTTTTGTGTTTGTACATTTGAAAAAAGCATTTTTCGGTCGCAAACGTACTGATACTGTGAATCAGGCCGTTTGCGACCAAACAAATGCTTTGTACATCTGGCCCTAAATTTCTAGCTCCACTCAGGTTTTTTTCCGGGGGTGGGAAGGGTGGTCAATATGAGCAAATATTCAGGCTCATCTTGATCCATTTGGCAATTAGCCTTTTTGCAATAAAGGATTTTCATTCAAGGTAAAACTATGTAACTGGATGGAGTCTGTAGTCACTCTTTTGTGAAGGTGTGTGTAGGTAGAAAGACCCTCTAGACATAGAAGAAACACTGGCTATATTTGCAGTATTGCTTTCGACAGCATTGTAACAATCACTTTAACATACACTTAGAATGGGCTTCGGGTCTGCCCCTTGCACATGATTGGATTGCTTTACTAACCATTAAAATCCTGAGCTTCTGATTCAAGCCTTACCTCTTCTTGTGTTTGTTCCATTTCTGCTTTACCATGGCTTTTGATCAGCTAGGTTATATCCTTCCACTGCTAAGGGCCATGCTCTCCGTACTGATGAGAGTGCGTGGTCCTTTCTGTTTTCCTTGCTCAAGAGTTTACCATCACTGACCAAGCAAAGACTCCACACATGTAAACCTGATGCTTCCCCCAATCTGAGTAGCAGAACCACACGTTTGACAGGTAAGGAAGACAAGCAATTTATGGCAGTACTCCCACTCCACTAAACTTGAAATAAGACCGTATATTTGCATAGGATTGGATAGTAAACACACGTGGATTATTGCAGTCTCTACTACCCAATAGTGAAATAGATCCCGATTTTACTAAAGACAAAGGAGGCACGTATTATGCAATCTCTTTTCCTGTGTTATTTGTACAACACAGCATTTTGGCAACTAGACACAACACATCCAGTACCTTGCACTGGCGTGAGGCCCATGCCTCAGTTACTCATTTTCTGGAATCCATACTCCTCTACCAAGGAAGATCACAGTCATGGGATATAGAACTGACACTATAGCTGTGTTATCTGAGGTTACTGGCCTAGGACATTCCGCCCCCATTTTCGCGTTTCAGCCCTCTCATCCGAGCCCTTAATCTTTGTCTTACTGCATTCATCCAAATATGGAGTGGGTTACCATTCTGAAGAATTTCAATGTTGGATAAGCATAGGCTCCACTATAGGGGAGCTGCCACCATTAATAAGAACTTTCCTAGGTTTATCTCTGGGTTTAAACTTCTTTGCAATATTAGTTGCCCCATCATCATCGTAGTAAGAGCCATTGTAGTACAATTCATCAATAGCTTGCTTCTCCAACATTTCAGATGGTCTTTTACCTAAACCCACAGGAGAACACATGTATGGTCTTGACAAGTGGACCATAAGTCATCCCCCACTGCAAGAGAACTGCAAACAAAGTTTTTACTTCCATATTTCTGAGGGAAATCCATCATTAAATGATTTACTTTCATTGTTCTCTTGCCACCTTGCATACTTTCTTTCACTTGCTGAGGCGGATTACTCCAGACTAGGTTTTCAAGCGTTTGATATGGCAGTTGCAACGGAGTTGCCAATATTAGTGACCACCTTTTTTTGAAGAAGAGGTTACCACTTTATATATTGAGTTTGATATAAAGGTGTTTAAAAAACGCAGACGTTCTGTTTAAAAACCTCCTGGTCAGTTTGAGACAAAATGCTGGTGTGGTCTTTTTCATCCTGGAGAAACGTCAATTATATAAGCCCCAGAGAGTTGAACCTTTACCAACATGTAATGTACTGGTGCTGTCACGGTATTACCACAAATATAATAAAGATATAAAAAACTGAATACCTCTGCTGAAAAAAACCCATAAACAATTTCATACATTAAACAAATTATTCATTTGTTAAGAAGTAGCATACAAACATTTGTGTTAGGAAAAACAACACTTTCTATCTACAAATACAGGCATCTAAATTTTTAACAGCTTGAAAAGGCCCAGTACTGATCTACTTGACTTTAGGAGAGGCATGCTACAAATTAACAAGTGAACAAACTCCTTCCTGGAAAAGGCTGCCTCAACAGCGCAGCTCTTGTTTTAAAGAAACAAATTAACACTTCAAATGGAGCTGCCTCAACATCGAAGAGATACAAACAAGCAACTTCAAGGCAGATGCAACCTTTTTTGCTCACATCATATCCTTAACAAATAAAGAACACTGATGCCGAAGCAGCGTGTATTGCTAAAACGATACTAAGGGGTCTATTACGATGGCGGGCGGACAAAAGCCCGCCACCGTAACGGTACATGGGACCGACCGCCAGAGGTGCGGCGGTCCCGCTGTGCCTATTAGGATGCGACCGCCACCCTGGCGGTCGCATCCCGCATATTTAACATTGTCACGGGCGGTGCTGTAAGCAGCACCCGCCACAATGTTAAAAAGGCATGTTGTGCATTGGCATGCACAACGTGACAGTCACCGCGCGGTGCCTGCCACCTTGTGTATGCCAATGAAGGGGGGTACCATAGGTACCCCCCAAGTGCAGCCCCCCACTTCCCCGGGGGCCCGTGACGGGCCCCCAAAGCAATTCCTGCATGCCTTTCCATGGCGGCATCGCCGCCATGGAAAGGCCTTTGTAATTGCACATCCTAATATGGAGGGCGGTGCCTGCAAGGCACCGCCACCATATTGAGGTCCTTTTCCGCCTGGCCGGGGATCCGACCGGCGGAAAAGCGGCGGACGGTCTTACCGTCCGCCGCGGTGCCCCCCGCCATACTAATATGGCGGGGGTGAAACGGGAGCATCTGGCGGGCGGATCGCCACCGCCGGCCCGACGGTGGCGATCCGCCCGATATCATAATGGGCCCCTTAGTATCTCACGCAAATGAAAGTAAAAGTCTACAGAACAGAGATAAACTCCAAAGTAAGTATGCAATTTAAGCACAGTGTAGTAATATTATAAATGCAAAGCACAGAGATTCAACAGTGAATTACCTTGAAAGGAGAACGAAAAGAGGAAGTTTGTTTGTGGCAACACCTATTTATAGTGTTGGTTATATTTTGTTTATGTTAATATTTCCTGTTTGAGGATGCAGGATTGTAGGAGACATAGTGTTTCTTTGAATGCACTGTTTAAATATGTTATATTTCGTTTATTTATATAGTGCACTAATCACCAGTAAGGGTATCCAGGCGCTTGAGCAAGTGTGTAGGTATTGTTCCCCACAGTGTTATTCGAATGGCCAGGTCTTCAGCTTCTTGCGGAACTCGAGAACAGGTGAGGAGGCTCTGATGTGTTGAAGAAGGTGTTTCCAGGCTTTGTGTGCATTGTAGTAGAATAAACAACCTCTTCCTCCTGCTCTGGTTTTGTGGATTTGGGGGATGTGTGACAGTAAGAGTGAGATAGAGCTTAGGTGTCTGGTAGACTGGTGAAAGTGTATGCAGCTGTTGAGGTTTGCTGGTCCTGTTTTGTGTAATGCTTTGTATGTATGTGTGAGGAGTTTGAATTGGCTGCACTTGTGAATGGGGAGGCAGTGGAGCTTCTTGTTGTGTGGTGTGATGTGTGTGTGGCATGGGAGATCAAGTATGAGTCTTGAGGCGATGTTCTGCATAGTCTGGAGTCTGTGTAGGAGTTGTTTGGAGATTCCTGCGTCGAGAGCGTTGCCCTAGTCCAGCCTGCATGTAATGAATGCCTGCGTGACAGTCCTTCTGGTGTTCTGTGGCAGCCACTTGAGTATCTTTTGTACCATGCATAGGATGTGGAAGCAGGAGGAGTTCACAGCATTTGTGCCATCGGGTCCTAGTGCCAGATTCTACATCTCCCCCTTTTTAAGCACCATCTCAGTCTATACTCCAGTACTTACATTTCTTAAATCAGGCTCTTTAGTCAGCCTGTCGCCCGACCGAGGGATCTCACCCATTCGATGTATGGGCCAATTGGGATTTCCTTCAGCAATGAGTTTATCAGCACGATATTTCAGTCTGGAACAGTCTGGCATGGGGTTCTCTATGGCCATTCAGCCTTTGTGTCGGCTCCCTAGGCGGCTTGAAATGAGACACATTCCGGGTGATTGACTTTCAACTTTGATTACAGTGACCATGTTTCCCTTTTGGTGAGCCACCTGCAATAGCTCAAGGTCATATGCGGTGTCTGCCTTTTGTTGATGTCATTATCTCACCACCATCCAGTCTCCCAGTTCAGGAACGGCCTGCTGTACCTAACGTTTGGTCTCGGCACACCTCTTCATCTTTTCCTTCTTCTCTTTGTCAGTGGAGTGAAACCGGAGGGCATCTATTTCTTGCTGGTTAGTCCATTAATGGAGCATGGTTCTGAGTGCATTTCCAAACATGAGAGCGGCAGGGCTTTCACCCGTGTTCGAGTAAAGTATGATTCTATAAGTATGCAGGACTTGGCAGAGGACCTGGTCAATAGTCAGTCCTTTAGCTGTGGCCCCCTCCGGACACTTCTTTTCAGGGTGTCATAAAATGTTCAACGACTCCATTGGCTTGGGGCAACAGTGGGGTGAACCGACGGTGTTCAATGTCTAAATGTTTCAGAAAGACTTTGAATTCTTTACTGGTGCATGAGGGCCCATTGTGTGATTTGAGTGTTTTAGGTAGCCCCCACGTTGCAAAAACATCATCCAGTGCTCGGATTACTTTCTGAGCCCCAATGGAGGACAGCAGGTTGACCAAAGGAAAACATGCGTTGGTGAGAGCTGTGATCTTTTCTGGATCTTGGGTTGTGTCTTTTTCTGAAAAGAAGTGTTAAAAAAACTTTTGTTTGGTTTTGTGGAATTCACATTTCTCTGTATTGAGTGTGAGTTCTGCCTTTTCTAATAGCCAGCACACTTTGTGAAGAGCTTTGTAGTGTGCTTCTCGGGTTGTTCCCGATTGTTAGTATATCATCTATGTAGTTGAGGGCATTTGGCACCAGTTGGATAACTCTTCAAATGATGACCTGAAAGATCTCAGCAGCTGATGATATTTCAAAACTTAGCCTTTTGTACCTCAAGAGTCCTAAATGTGTGGAGAATGTTGTATTGTACAGGTAACCTTCTTCTAGCTCTATCTGGGGGTATCACTTGTTGAGATCAATTTTGGAGAAGACTTTGGTTCCATTCAGCTGGATGATCATTTCTGGTTTGTGGGGACCAAGATGTCTTTCATGCTCAATGGCTTTGTTTGGAAGCCAAATGTCAACACATATCCCTGCAGAGGGAGATTTGATAGGATGGTGTTTTGAAACAAGGGGTGGGGGAATATTCACCACACTACCCCAAGATTCAATTCAAAGATTGAGATACAGTGTTCTTCCAGCCTCAAGCACATGCCAACAGTTCAAGTGATAGTACAACATATAATCATCAACAGCAATATAGCTTTGGTGGTTTTATTTTCAGCCCACTTGCCTCTTCTTTTAGCCAACACATGTTTCGTCATATGCGAGCATGACCCTACAACTTCATCAGGGCTGTCCAGATAAAAGTGTCAACCTGGGAATTCTCCTTCCCTTCCAGTCGTACTTCTGACCTGGAATGTTCATAAAAATGTACACAGTTATCACTGATTCTATATCTCAGCACCAACAACCCGACATGTAATCTGGTCCACTATATTGTTGACTTGCAAATATTCTGTGGCACATGGGAAGTCCTCCTGTATGAGTCTAAATGGTTTCTCTGTCTGTTTCTCCAGCGAGAACGCTGAAGTCAACGCATATCCATACCTCCCCTCTTTTATCCTGTTCTCGTACATCTACTATGGGCAATAGCCATGGTGTAGGGTGTTTGGAGGGTTCAATGATGTTCAACGTTAGCAGGTTTGTGCTTTCTTTCTTCACTGCATCCTGGAGATAAAATGCAGCCCTTATATGCCTCTGTGCAACTGAGAGGATGTCTTCATTTATGTGCAGCTGGACCTTGACATATTTCAGTTTGGCAAGGCCATCAAACAATGTGGGAAACGTCTGAGCTATCCCTCGATTGGCTTGTACATGGTAGTTGATGGAGATCAGTCCCATTTCTGCAGCTGTTGCAAAACTGACAAGGCAGGCCCCTGACGCCTTCCCTCGCAGCTTGTGTATCATGTTTTAAATGGCTGTCGTTCTGTGTTGTACCCTGACCTTGAAGAAGCCTCGGATGTAAAGTGGCTTATCTGCTGCCTAGGTGTATACTTCGACATCTGACGAGTTAAGGTTCAGGGCTGGTGTGAGGTCTTGGAACCTTTCAAGTGACATGACATTTATGGATGCTCCGCTGTCATTAACAAGTAATATTGGATGCCCGTTGACTTTTAGGCGTATTACTTGGACTTGCCTTCAGTCCTTGTCACCTTCAAATACTGGACCTCTTCACTCCCAGGTTGAATCACAGCTATGCCAAGCTTTGCTGCTGTAATGAGCCACAGGATATTGGTGGCAGGCCTTTGTCCTTCAACCACGTAGATGGTTGTGACTGTCGCTCGACCCCCATGTTGCAGGGTGATCTCGAATTTTCCAGCACTCCTCAGGAGTTCATCCTCTGCCCACGTGTAGATTTTCTATTGGCATTCCAGTAAAGTCACCTGGTGTGCCACTCGGGTAAGTTCTTGCTTTCCCAAAACATTTTCCAATGCCCCACTGTTCACCTCGAATTGGACCAGGTGGTCCCCCATTTTTAACTGGACTGTCCCCGCTGAACTCTCAAATGCAACCACCCCATCATCATGAGGTATCCATCTTCTTCACTGTTACTGGAGACCAATGACCAGCTGGACAATGACTGGGATGGTCCCCGTTGGTGGATGGACACAGTGTTTCTCACATGATGTCTCCTTTGGTCTCCTGACCTGCAATGGTGTCGCCAGGTGTCCACAGTAGGGACTTTTCAATTATACTGGTCATGCTTTCCTTTCATCTCTTTTCCTTGGCAGACTGCTTTGAAGTGATTTTCTTTCCCACATCCTTTGCAAGTTTTTCCCAGTGCTGGGCACTTTCCTTCATGGGGAAATGACAGCCCGCATCTATAAGACAGTTTTTTTGTTGACAGGGGAGGAATTGTGACGGTTGTGACTGGTCCTGTGACTACTCTTCATGGTCAGTACTATCCCTTGGTGCCTAGAGCCAGCTCCCATGGTTATTGCTTTTTTCCGCATGCTCCTCCGCTTTAGCTGGCACCAGCATCTTGCCTAGGAAATGCATTTTGTCTGCAAAATTAGTCAGACAGGCACCCATCAATGAGCCTTCTTCATCATTTAAGTAATTGAATTTGCAGTGCTTGAGAAGTGTTTCCAGTTGTTCCACAAATTTGTCCATGCTCTTTCGTGATTTTTGAAGCGCCTTGTGAAAAATCTCTCATAGTTGATGTTATGAACCAGGTCACACTTCTTAGCGAGAACATCCTCAAGCTTCTGATATGTGGCTGTGTCATGATCCAGTAGTTTTTTTAATGGCTTCTTTGACTCCATCTGTTGTGAGATTATTGAGGTATTTCAGTATCTTTGCATCATCCATTTCTTCTAGTGCATCAATGAAATTATCAAAGTTTTCAATCCATTCAGTCCATCTGGTGCCAATGTTCAGCTTTTTGTAGTGTCAAATGAAGGGCGAGTTTTCAAGAAGACTTCCGCATCATAGTGAGCCTTATGATGACCTGCTAGGTCCTGTGACATGGTGTAACAATTCCTGGACTTATTTTCCACAAGTGAGTGCAGGCGGGAGGTGCCCGAAATGTGCCAGGGACGCTCGTATCAGCTTCCCAATATAAAATGGCCACCCCTTGGAAGCTGTGAGCAGTATGAAACTTCCCTTCAATTAAGAAGTGTCTGTTTGCTTGTCCTATGTAGCTCCCAGCAGATGATTTAATTCCAGTTTATTTACGTGCCTGCAGAGCGCTGCTGAGCCGTCTGGGGCACTCCCGGGAGAATTGACTGTCCATTGCAGGCCGCTCCATGCCTCGGAGTACTGCTAGGCTTTCTTGGGTGCTGAGGCCTCTGGAGTGTGGGACGCTGAGAGTATGGCTGCACTTGTGATCCCACTAACCATGAAGCACCGTTAGGCGCTGATAGGGAGTCAAGGCCACACTGATGATGGGAGCTCCAGGTGCTCCAACTCCGCACTGCAATGCTGTGCAAAACTCAGGCGATGGTGCCGAATGGTCCGTGGTACCTTGCCGCCTGCTGAGGTGTCTTACTCCCAGGTTAGCACAGATGACATGCACACGGAATAGGGTAAACTGTGAAAAGCTTTAACTTTCCTGCATGCTACTCTTTACATCCCTGGCTGCACCCTCTTCTGACCCCGCCCTTTTTTGGTCTTTTCTTCTTCCTGGTGGCAAGTTCCTTTTCTGATCTGGTCCTAGTGTCTGATTCTACAGTGTTGACTTGTACCGTCATGTTGAGTTTGTCATTGAGGAGGATCCCCAGGTTTCTTGTGTGGTCCGCTGGTGTTCGTGTTGGTCCTAGTTTCGATGGCCACCAGTTGGAGTCCCCTGGGAGGTCTTGTTTCTGAAGATCAGCACTTCTGTCTTGTCTGAGTTGAGCTTTAGGTAGTTGGTATGCATCCAGTCTGCTACCAGAGTCGTGCAGTTAGTGAAATTGGTTCTGGTGGTGGTTGTTCTGTCCACCAGGGAGAGGATGAGCTGGGTGTCATCAGCATAGGAGATGATGGTGATGCCTTGGGATCGGATGATGTTGGCGAGCTGTGTCATGTATACATTGAAAAGGGTGGGGCCAAAAGGACAATCTTTTGGGGACTCCACAGAACAAGTTCTTGGTCTTTGATGTGAAGGGTGGCCGACTGACCCTTTGGGTTCTTCCCATGAGATATGAGTAGATCCAGTTGAGTGCAGCTCCTTGGATGATGATGATGAAGACAGATTTATGAATTGCACAGATGTTCCTGGGAGTGTCCCGGCGCTAGTCTAACAGCAAGTAGAAGATTACAGAGTAAATAGCCAAGTTTTTAACCCTTTCCTAAAAGCAAATTCTGACCTTTCCTGCCTCAGGTGCAGCGGAAAGGAATTCCATGCAGACGGCCCTAAAAAGGAAAAAGAGTGTCCGACAATCCTTGTCATCCTCACTCTCAGCACTCTAGCAAAAGCCAAATGTGAGGACCTGAGGCTCCTGGCAGGAGTGTAAAAATGCCAATGTTGTGGAGTCTTCTGATGACAGTGTTGTGGGAGACAGTGTCAAAAGCTGCTGAGAGGTTGAGCAGGATGAGGCCCTCTGTTTCACCTCGGTTCGGATGTCGTCTGTGGCCACAATGAGCGATGTTTCGGTGCTGTCGTTCTTTCTGATTGGGTATTGTCTAGCAGTTGATGATGCTCAAGGTTGTTTGAGAGTTGTTTGTTGATGGCCTTCTAAATCACTTTGTCTGGGAAGGGGATCAGGGAGATGGGTCAGAAGTTGCTGGATTAGTTTGGGTCAGCTGATGGTTTCTTGAAGAGGGCTTTGACTTCTGCATGTTTCCAGTCGTCTGAGAATGTGGTGGAGTTGATGGAGGAGTTGATGATGTGGGTGAGGGTGGTGCTGATCGATGATGATCCGAGGTTATAGGTGTGGTGGGCACATAGATATTCTGGGAGCCCTGTGGAATGGTCCGCATGATTGTTGCTGGGTCATCTTTGGTGAGGGTTATCCATTCAGTCAGGTGGCATTCTTGGTTGCAGAGGGAAGGTTGTTGGTGAGCTTATTAGGGTCAGATTGGTGTTCAAAGTTGCTGTAGATGTTTGACATTTTGAGATTTCCTTACAGGTGTTGGAGTTTCCCTCGATGCATTCAGCTAGTGCTCTTTACTTGGTGTGTTTTGCTGTGCAGTTGGTTGTGTCTGAGAGCAGCCTTGTAGGAGGTTCTGGCTGTTTTTTGGCTGGATCTCCATTTCTTTTTAAATGTGGCAGTAACGTTTGCTGTCTCTGAGGTCTCCTGTGTACCAGCGGGTCTGTCTGTTGAATCTTCTTTGCTTGTTGGGTTTCTTGGGTGTGAGGGAGTCTGCACTGTTCTTAGTCTATTTGTTGAAGTTTGGGATATGTTCGTCGAGGTTGTCTGGGAGGTTGGGTTGTTCCGAGCTGTGGGCGCTCAGCCAGTCTGCTTCCGTGATTTTGTCCCAGCTTTGGCTAGGAAGGATGATGCTGGTAGGGGTTTTCACTTGTGGAGTGTTGGTTTCAAAGTGGGTGATGGAGTGGTCAGTCTATTTGATTGGCGAGGTTGAGTTGTATTTGATGCTGTTGCTGGTGGTGAAGATGGGTCCAATGCGTGTGTTCTGTGATGTGTGTTGGCCCTGAAATGAGCTGGGTGAGTCCAGCATTGCTCAGACTTTCGAGGAGTTCTATGGAGCAAGGTTGGGTCCTGTCTTTCCGATGGAGGTTGAGGTCACTGAGGATTATGTAAGCTCTGGAGTCGATGGTGAGTGGGGTGATGAAGTCGGTGATGAGGTTGGTGAAGGTGGTTCGCGTCATGGTGGTTGGTAGGGTAGAGTTCCATTCAGGGTGAAGTTTGCAGAGATTTGCAGCTCAAAGTGCAGATGTTCCATGAATGTGCTGGCGTTTTACGTAGATGTTGAGCATTTGATGGATTCCTTGTAGATGATTGCAAGTCCTCCTCCTGGATTGTGAAGGCGGTGCTGTAGAACGATCGTGTAGCCTGTTGGGATAGCCACAACGATGTCAGGAGCCAATAAAAGATTGAGCCAGGTTTCTGTGATGAAAAGGAGGTCGGGTGCGAGATTTCTGTTGCGTGTTTGCTGAGCGTTTGTGTGTTAAGTAGCATTCATGTAAGTGGGTGTTGTTGTGTGAGTTTGTGTTGGCGTGTAGTGTTTGGTGGGGGTTTAGATGGCGTTACTGGTGCTTCTGTGGCTGGATGGCTGAAAAGTACCAGCAGTGGGTGCAGGTGAATGCTCCAACTGTAGCGTGTGGTGCGGCTGCAGTGGGGGATTGGTGCCCCGGGTCAAGAGATATAAGGAATGCTGCGGAGTATTGTCTGTGGGTAGATTGGACCAGGGTTCCTGGCAATGGGCACAGGCCAGGAGCACATTGATGCTGACGGGCTTGCCTTTGGTGTGCCACTGGTGGGCTGCCTGTGAGCACCAGCTGTGCGGTCGCACTTCGCCACCATTAAGTAGATTCTGTGAGGCGGGATGAGCATAAAGAGGCGGTGCAGGAAAAGAATATGCGGGAAGGTGATATGGGAGGAGCAGGTAAGGAGCGGGGGAGGTAGAAGGCAGGAAAATGCATGGAAGGAGAGCTGCGAGGGCACAATAGAAGATAGACGGGGAAGAGAGGCTCAAAACAGAAGAACCAAATATTACAGTGCATAGAGTAAGTGAGGGGGAGCAGAGGCCCAGATGGGTGAAAAAGAGGTGAAGACAAGACTGAAAGAGTGAAAAGTGCAGAAAAATAGGAGCAGAAAAAAGCGGGAGTAACGCGAGGGTGAAGGCAAGAGAGAAAGAGTGTGAAGAAGCTCAGTGGGGGCAGAAAAAGTGGGACCAAAGAGCGGGTGAAGGCAAGAGAGAGAGAGAGTGAACGGAGGCTTTCCGGCAGCAGCAAAAAACTGATGAAAAAGCATGAGAAGAGAGCAAATGAGGCGAGGGTGAAAGAGGGAAGAGAGGCTCAGGGGCCAAAAGCAGGAGAAAAAGAGTGAAAAGAGGCAGGTGACAATGCAATCATATGAGAGGAAGGAGGGGGGAAGGAGCAGAAAGCAAGATGAAGGCAGTAGCGCAAGAAACTTGAGAGCTCCCTCCTGCAAAGTACATGGTGGGGCCCCCCCACTCTCCAGACCCAGACCGGAGCTCTCAGGCCAGGGGCCCGCCACCCATGCACAGTGCCAGAGGGGGTGCCTGGAGCTCACCCACCTTTACCTCCTCCTCCCCCGCACCGCGGGGGCTATTGTTACACCACTGGATGAAGAAGGTAGGCAGCTGCTGGGAGTAAGAGATAGAGAGGTCACGGTAAGTGAGTGGGAGGTGGGCCTAGGAGCAAGCCTGCCCACCTTGCTTTCCACATCCACCCATAGCGAGCAGCTGCACAAACTCTGACACAGAAAAAAAATTAAAGCAGGAAAAGACATTACGTGATAAAGCCTCCTGACTAGGAATAAAACTGGGATTTGAGCTGAGGTTTGCTGGTAATAAATTCGGCATTTAACACAGAATGGATACCTTTTTTGTCTCTCTTATTCTAAACTAACAATGCAACTGCATTACTCATATTAGGTAGATCTTAATGTCGCATTCCTGCACAGAGCAGCGCAAAGAGGTTACAGTTTGGATTTTTATCTCATTAATTATCCTTCTTTCGAACTGTCGTTTTTTGCTTGGTGCTTTTCTACACGTATTTTGAATTTCCTGTTCTTCAGTAGGAGTTCACCAGCAACACCTTATACATCTTCAATCAAGAATCAAGAGATTGCCACAGGAGGATTTCTTCCCTTAAGTTGGCTTTTCCATCTAGCTGTGACCCACCAAACGAGACACCTGCCACCTTTTCACGAGGGGTGTGCGAAGTTCGTCTAAATTGCTTTTGCGTAATTACACGAAATGTCTGCAGAATTACACATAGTTATGAGAATTGAGAAATGCAAAACTGGCACTTAATGATGTATTTTAGTGGCAAATGGACCCTCACATCCACTTTGGATGATAAGATTTCGTGCTAAACAAAAGTGCAAAAAACATGAACCGTGAACAACATCTGCTTGTGCTCTGCGTTGTAGGAAATCTCTACTGCGAATGGCACATTTGTATTCATCCTTTTATCACAAATGGCATACAATTACGCAATGTGACCAAATAATGTAATTTTGAGAATTCTGTATAATGTGAAATTACTGAAATTATGCTAATTATGCAAGCATAAAGCAAATTTCACCCAGGGCTACTTTTCACGTATGCTATTCTGCGCAGGGTGGCACAATGGTTACTGGGAGAAGTCATCCTTTCATAGGGCAATTCAGACAGACAATCTCTGCATGCAGTCATTGGCACTTACAGGTGTTGGATGTAGGCTGCAGACGAATAATAGCTCTCACTGTCCTGCTGTCGGCCCACAGTTGCTTACAAGATTGGAACTCAATTGTATTCTCCGCTGCACATCCTCTCTCTTTCCATTATGCCAGACCCCTACCGGGTGGGAGAAGCAGGACTTATTTTTCATACTTCGTATCCATTCTCCATTGTACAGGACACATACAAAGCATTAAAAGAGTTAAGGGATAGTTTTTGTACTAAAAAGGTTAATTTTACAGTACAAAAACGATTCCTTACATAATGCGCACACACTCTTGAACTATGACGCAAAGGCGTGGTCATTGGTGCATGGCAGATTAAAGTGCGCCAGTGCAGGGTGGGATGAAAACAGCCTAGTGGATATGGCGCTGGTCTTTTCTCTCCTTCTGCAGCACAATAACTTTAGTTGGGTGATTTTTTTCATTATTCTGAGTCAAAATGTGTTCCCGTGATCCAATAAAAACTGCTGGCTGCAGACGCAGACCAAGCCACATGGGCAGTGAAGCACTTCAAACAAAACAAAGAAATACAACAAACTAGGGGGCATATTAACAACCAGGCGATAGTCAATTATCGCCGCTTTAGCGTCCGTTTTCGGACGGAAAGCCGCGATAATTCTATCGCCTAATCAGCAAGGTCACGCTATCGCGTGAATCCCTGCACTATCGCCCTTTCCCCCAACGCCCATCCTTGCATCTCTAATGAGATGCAAAGTGGGCGTTACTGGGCGTACCCCAGATGGGCTACGTTGTAAATATCGCCGATGTGCACATCGCGATATTTACAAGGCAGCCCACAGGATGATAGCAGACGTTAGATTTTGGCGAAAACGGCCGTTTTCGCCAAAATCTAACGTCTGCTATTATCCCGACTTAGCCATCCCTAACATAGGGGTGGATTGTGCTGATACGACCACAGGGTCGTATCAGCAGGTCATCGCCGTTTGCAGGGAACATCGCTGGAAAACCAGCGATGTTCCCTGAAAACGGCGATAACCTCGCTATCTCTGGAATTTTTATCGCCCTGGAGAAGCGTGTTGTTAATAACGCGCTACCAGGGCGATAATTTCCGGAGATAGCCAGCGATAAGTAATCTATCGCTAAGCACGGCCAGCGATAATTATCGCTGGCCGTTGATAATATGCCCCTAGATTCCTAACAATGACATTATTGCAACAGCCTCAGTTCTGTAGTAGTTTTAAGACTTGGAGGAGAATATATGGCTTTAGAATATTCAGGGAATATTTGGGGGTAATTTAACAAAATGAAGGGGCAGATTTGCTAAGGTATTGCATCAAGGTTGCCTCACTTTTGTGGCACAGACGCAACGCAAAATTCCTTTAAACAATAACAATGCGTGGCTTTGCTTGGTTTAGTAAGTACAAAGTTACGCAAGGTAGCGCATAGTGCTGCCTTGCGTTACTTTGCCTCATTGAAGCATTCCATGGGTGGAGCATGGGCATTCCCATGCATCCACTCATGGAATATTGGCGCATTCCCAGATTTACTAAAGCTGGAAATGCATCAAAATACTACACCTTACCCAGTGAGCAGTAAGGAGCCGAAATATAAATATTTCTCCTCATTATTTCCTCTTTCCACATGTGCTGCATTTTTCAGCACGCATAAAAGGAGGAAAACACTGCTTAGGATTATTATTGTGCAGTAAGGTGTCCCTTCTTGCACAAAAAATATCCTGCTTGTAGCACCATGGTGTAATGGTACCTGCGTTGGCACTGGTGCACAGACCTAATATCGAGTTTTTATTTTCGGAGTACAAAAATATCGAGTTGGAAATATCGAAGGGACAGAATATCGACATCAAGAATATCGGTGACCAGAATATCGACATGAAGGTAAGAAATATTGTTTTTGTTAATATTGAAATCAGTAATATCGTTTGCAAAAATATCGTTGTCCAACCCTCGGTCTAGGTCCACTCTCTCCCCGCAGCTCCGCTGTGCCGTCTCTTGCCTCCAGACCCGACCTCCTCCTTGGGAGGTTCGAGGCTGCTGCCCGCTCCTGCTGCCCGCTCCAACTGGGACCAGACTGCCTGCAACCACCGTAACCTTTCTCAGCCGTTTTTTTTCTTATTTTTTTCCCTGTTGTGCCACTGTTATTGTGCCCATCTGTGTCTTGCTCTAATTCCACCACTGTTTTTATTTTCTCGTGCCTGCCTGTTCCTTTCGCCTTTTGCCACTGCTGCCCCTGCGGCCCCTCCCCCCCGGAATTCCCACCGGAATTCCCCCCAGAATTCCCCGCTCCCGCCTCCCAGCCTCTCCCTCCCTCCCACCTCCCCTACTTATTGGCAGCCGCTGTGCGGTCTTGCCGCCGGCGCGCCAAAGGCAAACCCGTCTGCGCCTATCCGCGACCCGATCGCGGCCAGCGCCAGAAACCCTGGACCTCCCACTACCCATCACTATGACACCACCACCCTCCTCGCACTCAACCGTGGAAAACTTAGAGAATGCCAACAGGCCTCACCGAACACGACCCACGGCCAGTTCTCCTGCCTCCACTGCCGCCAGACCCTCACCGCCACCCCGGGCTCCAACACCGCCGACGCCAGCACCGGCGACACCCTAAAATGCATCCTCCTCAACTTACGCTCCGTACACAAACACGCCATGAAAATCTGGAACCTACTCGACTCTCTCTCGCCCGACATCGCCTTCTTCACAGAGTCCTGGACCAACGCATCCTCCGCCCCCGACATCAGCACCGCCATCCCAGACGGATACAAGATCCAGAGGAAAGACCGCCCCAACCACCCAGGAGGGGGCCTCGCCATCGCCCACAAGAGCACCCTCCGCCTCACCTCCTCCAGCGAAACCTTTCCCTCCGCCGAACACCTGCACTTCCAGATCCAGACCACCCCCAAAGCCACACTCCGAGGAACCCTCGTCTACAGACCCCCCGCCCCCGAACACCCTTCGCCACCACCATCACCGACTTCATCGCACCCCACGCCATCTCCTCAACAAACTACATACTCATTGGAGAACTGAACTTTCACCTTGACAACCCCAGCGACCCCAACTCTACTATCCTTTATGACAACCTCGCCAGCATCGGACTTAAACAACTTGTCAACACACCGACCCACAGAGCAGGACACACCCTCAACCCCATCTTCGTGGCAGGAAACAGCGTCCAATTCAGCCACACAACGCAGCCGCCATGGACCGACCACCACTGCATACACTTCGCCATCAACAAACCCAAGGCACCCAAACCAGCCCCACGCAGTAAAAACAGTAAATCCAGTACTTGTACAGCGCACGAATCACCCCCGAAGGGGTATCTCGGCGCTGGAGCAAGTTTACCGACGAGCAACTTAACTTCACCCTCACCCGAGACAACCACACCTGGGCACCCGACGCAAACGACGCAAACAACGCAGCCAGAGAACTCCACACCTGGATCTCCAACTGCGCAGACGAGCTCGCCCCGCTACGCAACCCCGACAGACAACGCCTCAGGAAAGCCGCCTGGTTCACCACCGTTCTCCAAGAAGCCAGACGCACCTGCAGACGCCTGGAGAAGAACTGGAGAAACACCAAGACAACCGAAAACCACACCACCTACAAGGACGCCATGATGGACTACCACAACCAGATCAGAGCCACCAAGAGGAACTTCATCCACAACAAAATCCTGGAAAACTCCACCAACTCCAAGGAACTTTTCAGTGTCATTCAAGAATTCACCAACACATGCAGCAAAGCCACAGACATCACCCCATCCCAAGACCTCTGCGACAAGCTTGGAACCTATTTCCACCTCAAGATCAAAAACCTCTACGACAACTTCATCGACCATCCACCAGGCGCCACAGACGGCCCCCCGCCGCCCAGATACACCAGCCAGCCCACCATCTCCAACTGGACACCGATCATGGCCGAAGACACCGCCTCGGCCATGAAAAGCATCCACTCGGGGGCCCCCACCGACCCCTTTCCCCCTCACATCTACCACAGAGCCGCGGCCACCATCGCACCTGAACTACAACGCACCATCAACACCACCTTCAAAACTGGCACCTTCCCAGATGACTGGAAGCGCACAGAAGTCAGACCCCTGCTCAAGAAGCCCACAGCTGACCCCACCGACCTCAAGAACTATCGGCCCATCTTGCTCCTCCCCTTCACAGCCAAAGTTGCAGACAAAACAGTCAACAGGAAACTGACACAATTCATTGAAGAGAACGCCGTCCTCGACCCGTCCCAATCCGGATTCCGAAGCAACCACAGCACAGAGACCGCCCTACTCACCGCCCCAGACGACATCCGCACCCTCCTGGACCAAGGCCACTCCACAGCCCTCATCCTACTCGACCTATCAGCGGCCTTCGACACCGTCTCCCACTGCACACTAGTCGCCAGACTACACGACGCAGGCATACAAGGAACAGCCCTGGACTGCATCCGATCATTCCTCACCAGAAGAAGCCAAAGGATCAGACTCCCACCCTTCCTCTCCGACCCCACGAAAATCACCTGCGGAGTCCCACAGGGTTCATCAATGAGCCCCACCCTCTTCAACATCTACATGGCCCCTCTCGCAGCCATCGTCTGACAACACGGCCTCAACATCGTATCCTAAGCCGACGACACCCAGCTCATCCTCTCCCTCACCAAAGACCCCACCACTGCCAAACAGCTGCCTGAAGCTCAACGCCGAGAAGACAGAAGTCCTCGTTCTCGGTACCACCCCTTCTGCATGGGACAGCACCTGGTGGCTGACCGCCCTCGGAAGCCCACCTACCCCCTCAGACCACGCCAAGAACCTTGGCATCGTACTCGATTCATCACTCACCATGAACCGACAGGTCAACGCCGTCACCTCCAGCTGCTTCAACACCCTCCGCATCCTCCGCACAGTAGCGGTCCGTGGTAGGAGTGCCGGCCGGGCGGTGACGTGTGGTGGGGAGGGCAGGAGTGGGGGTAGTAAACCACGGATTACGGCCGAATACAGGTAAGTAAACATTTAAATAAATAAAACAGAATTTCGTTGCACGCACTGCATCGCATTTGGCGATGCAGCGCTCACAACGAAATTCGTTTTATTTATTTAAATGTTTACTTACCTGTATTCGGCCATAATCCGTGGTTTACTACCCCCCACCCTGCCCCTCCCCCACCCCACGTCACCGCCCGGCCGGCACTCCTACCACGGACCGCTACTGCCTCCGCAAGACCTTCAAGTGGATCCCCCCTGAGTCAAGGAAGACAGTCACCCACGCACTCATCTCCAGCAGATTGGACTATGGAAACGCACTCTACGCCGGCATCAACAAGTCCCTACTCCGCAAACTCCAGACAATACAGAACACAGCCGCCAGACTCGTCCTCGGCATCCCCCGACACGAACACATCAGCCAACACCTACGAAGTCTCCACTGGCTCCCCGTGGAGAAAAGAGTCACTTTCAAAATCCTCACTCACGCCTACAAATGCCTACACAACAACAGACCCAAATACCTCAGCAACAGAATCAACTTCCACGTACCCAAAAGAAACCTCCGATCTTCCAACCTTGCACTGGCCGAAACCCCGCGCATCCACAGAGCCAGAGCAGGCGGAAGATCCTTCTCTCACATTGCAGCCAAGACCTGGAGCGAGCTACCGGCAGACATCAGACGCGCCCTCTCCTGAACACCTTCAGGAAGACCCTCAAGACCTGGCCCTTTGGCTAAACAGATCTGCGGAACCCCCTCAGCGCCTTGAGACCCTCACAGGTGAGTAGCGCGCTTACAATTCTCTGATTGATTGATTAATAATAGCGATGTTTATGTTAGTGTTATGTTTTTTAGTATGTATTTTAAATGTATGTGTTCTATATTTTTGTTAAGTATTGTATTTTTTTAAATATATGTATTAAATATTTAGAAGTTATTAATTTTTTTTATAGTAAATTTTGCGTTTTAGTTCCGTAGTGGGTTGTGGGTTTATAGGGGAATAGGGTGGGAAGTAATTTAATTATAGTAAATTTAATAATAATGTTTAGAAATTATTAATTATTTTTAATCAAATTTTGTGTTTTTATTCTGTAGCGGGTTGTGGGTTTATAGGGAAATAGGGTGGGAAGTAATTTAATTATAATAAAGTAATTATTAATTTTTATTAATTGGTATTGATAATTAATGTATTGTTAATTAATTATTAATTGGTAATTAATTTTTATTAATTGATACTTATATTAATTGTGTTAATTTTTTTAGGAGCGGGTTGTGGGTTTATAGAGGAATAGGGTGGGAAGTAATGTAATTTTAATAAAGTAATTATACATTTTTATTTATTGGTATTCATAATTAATTTATTGTTAGTTAATTATTAATTGGTAATTAATTTTTATTAATTGATTAATTGATAATTATATTAACGGTGTTAATTTTTTTTTAGGAGCAGGTTGTGGGTTTATAGGGGAATAGGGTGGGAAGTAATTTAATTTTAATAAAGTAATTATACATTTTTATTTATTGGTATTGATAATTAATTTATTGTTAATTAATTATTATTTGGTAATTAATTTTTATTAATTGATTAATTGATAATTATATTAATTGTGTTATTTCTTTTGGAACGGGTTGTGGGTTTATAGGGGAATAGGCTGGTAAGTAATTTAATTATAATGAAGTAATTATACATTTTTATTTGTTATTATTTATAAATAATTTAATATTAATTCATTTGTAATTGGTTATTTAATTAAAAAAAATATTTAATTGATAAGTATGTTAATTTTAACCCTCTGCTATCCAACACTTTCCCTACAGTTACACTCTCTGGAGTGGGAATAGTAATTTTTACCCCTACGCTATCCAACACTTTCCCTACTGTTGCACTCTCTGGACTGGGAATAGTAATTTTTACCCCTACGCTATCCAACACTTTCCCTACTGTTGCACTCTCTCTCGAGTGGGAATAGTAATTTTATCCCCTTCGCTATCCAACACTTTGTCTACTGTTGCACTCTCTGGAGTGGGAATAGTAATTTTTACCCCTACGGTATCCAACACTTTCCCTACTGTTGCACTATCTGGAGTGGGAATAGTAATTTTTACCCCTACGCTATCCAACACTTTCCCTACTGTTGCACTCACTGGAGTAGGAATAGTAATTTTTACCCCTTCGCTATCCAACACTTTCCCTACTATTGCACTCACTGGAGTGGGAATAGTAATTTTTACCCCTATGCTATCCAAAACTTTCCCTACTGTTGCACTCTTTGGAGTGGGAATAGTAATTTTTACCCTTACGCTATCCAACACTTTCCCTACTGTTGCACTCACTGGAGTGGGAATAGTAATTTTTACCACTACGCTATCCAACACTTTCCCTACTGTTGCACTCTTTGGAGTAGGAATAGTAATTTTTACCCCTTCGCTATCCAACACTTTCCCTACTGTTGCACTCTGGAGTGGTAATAGTAATTTTACCCCTTCGCTATCCAATTTTTCCCTACTGTTGCACTCTCTGGAGTAGGAATAGTAATTTTTACCCTTCGCTATCCAACACTTTTCCTACTGTTGCACTCTCTGGAGTGGGAATAGTAATTTTACCCCTCACGCTATCCAACATTTTCCCCTACTGTTGTACTCATTGGAGTGGGAATAGTAATTTTTACCCCTTCGCTATCCAACACTTTCCCTACTGTTGCACTCACTGGAGTGGGAATAGTAATTTTTACCCCTACGCTATCCAACACTTTCCCTACTGTTGCACTCTCTGGAGCGGGAATAGTAATTTTTACCCTTATGCTATCCAACACTTTCCCTACTGTTGCACTCACTGGAGTGGGAATAGTAATTTTTACCACTACCCTATCCAACACTTTCCCTACTGTTGCACTCTCTGGAGTAGGACTAGTAATTTTATCCCCACCGCTATCTAATATTTTCTCTACTGTTTTAGTTAATGTAGTGTATAATGTATTTTAAAAAGAATAAAAGTATTGTAATTTTTTAATTTGTTATATATATTTTTATATTTTTATTTATATTATTGGTGTATGTGTATATATATGTATTTATAATTTTTAATATGTTTTTTAACAATTTATAAGTTATTGAAATAATTATTTATAAATATTATTAAGTATATATATTATATTTTATACATATATATATGTTTAATTTATTTTTACATTATATGTATTAGTTACAATTTTAAATATTTTAAAATAATTTCAAGTATGTTTCTTTTAATTATATGTAATATTCACTTTATTTTACATTAGTTTTTAAACATTAAAAAGACGATATCTTTAACAACGATATTTTTGACAACGATATTTTTTCTCTCGATACTTTTGTACTTACCATTATGTAGATAGGACTTCGATATTCTGGACATCGATATTTTTGTGTAGATATTTTTGTACCTCGATATTCTGACTGTCGATATTCTGTCAGTGATCCGTTGGCACTAGGCAGAACACAGTGCACCAGTGCTAGAAGGAGACAGAAATGCACCTTATCTTAGTTGATATGGTGCATCTACTGTCTCCCTTATATGAGCACACCAGCTTTGCCTGCTGCCCTACGTTGCGTGAAAAATTAGTAAATCTGCTCCTAAGGTTCTTGACTTGCATTGTATTTCCATAACTTTCCATGTCAAAAAGACATACTGCTGGGGCACATATGACAAGCAGAGTGGAACAGCTTTGGGGGTCATTGTGATTAAACCTATTGGATGTCGATTGTATGAATGGTGGGTGGTACATAGGCCGCCATGTCAGCAGAGGCCACTGCCTGTGCCTTCCCCGTAGAAGGCCACCCCTCATACTTAGAAATCAGGCAGGGGAGGATCTCTCAGCTTTCCTTGCAGCCCGCCATAAAAACAGTAAATCATTGCAGAGTGAGTGCCATTTTTGACTCACCCACACGTCAGTTTTCCAAGAATAAACTCCTAAAGCTTCAATGACCCTGAGGCACAGGGAGATTTCTTTCTGTACGTGGAGGCCATTCATGATTTATCTACCTTGAATTGTTATGCTTTGCATAGCACTCCCAGGCAAGGACATTTAGTGATGCGATCCCCATCCTAAATAGGGTGGGATGACTGTCACTATGACATCAGGTTCCGAAGGTGGAGCCAGAAGAGGCTCAACCGTCGGAATCCTGACTCTAACTAGATAGGGGGAAATGTGAGCTTGACGGGTGACAGCACCGCACCTTTACAGTCATCATGACCCTCATCCAATCTCTAAATGACCCCAATAGATGTGGGTCCCATGCTTACTGTACCACTGGAACAAAGCTGCAGCTGGCTGATGAGCCCCAATCAGGGAGAAACCGGTCTTGGGTTGCTTCTGTTCCCGTTCAGGAAAGACCTGGCCTGGCAGTTCTGGCAGGACTGTTCCTACTGGAGCAGGGTCAAGACTGATTTGCCTATCACTGGGTCCACACTGAGGTGGCATGACGGGCAAAAATATGGTGAACTGGGATGCCGCCCGAGTGATTACCTGTGGCTGAGATTAATTCAAGCTTTCCATCCATCACATTTTTTATGCATCCACTGAAGCAGAACAGCTGCAGCTCAGCCTTTGATTGACTGGAGCCTGTCTGGAAGGACCCACAACCCTGTAAGTATTAATGGATGTCCCACATAACCATAGTTTCTGGGACACTGCAAGTCTTTGGGATGCTACGTTGCCAAAGGACTGGACACCACCCAAAAAATGCCACACTCAGACTTGACTGTTTCTCTCGAAAAATGTACTTGTACCTGAGCATCTGATTGGCTGGTTGGCTTACTGCCAACTACCGAAGCTTATAAATGAAAGCTCCACCTTGAAACCTCAAAACATTTCACCTTTGACATCTTAAAGCTTTTTCCATCTTGACCAGGAAAGACTAAAGTAGTGAAAGGACTACTACAGTCTACTCTCCTTCAGAGCCAGGCATGAGATCTAGGACCGAAGAAGCACCATGGTATTGCTGTGAGGTGAGGCGAAGGAAATGCAATGAGTCTGGGGAACTGACCTGAACTCCCCATCAAGTATTCCAAGACTGACATGCTTCCAACTTGTCATGGAGACCCACTGAGACTTCTGAGATGAGCTTTGCCACAGTTAAATCAAATACAGTGGGAGTAGTGGGGAGTAATATAAGTACATCAAACACCATGAATAGATATAACATCTGTTTCTATATGCTCTTTTCTAACAACTAGGGTATTGTTAGGGTTCAATAAGCCCAAAATGGAATAATAGCTCAGTTACATAAATTTGTGCACCTAATAAAGTGGATTAATATTAATCAAAAACATTGTAAATGCCTTAACTCTGCAGTTGCCCATTTAATAACATGGATTAACACTAATCAAAATCTTGTAGTTGCCAAAGATCTGTAGTTGCCATCACGTGTTTCGCATGGACTGCTTGCTCCACTTTTTCAGGACAAAATCAAGATCAAAACCCAAATCTAATATGATATCAAAATCGCAATCCACATATTATAACCGTACACTGTGGACGCGTCAAAAATACTTAGGTATGAATATAGTTCCAAGCCTAAGATGACGCTATCATTGATAGGACTTGGTATATCTAGGAGTACATAGAGGTGAAATTAGAGTCAAAAACATAAAAAATTAACAGTGCATTCCGCCTGTCTTCTTAGAATAACATGTGGCAGAGTTTAGTCCCCAGTTAAACTGAAGTAAACACATATAAGCTTCGAAATATTGACAAAGAATAATTCCGCGCATTCCCACCTGAACCTCTTCCACGTTGAGCAAAAAAGAAAAACATGGTTAAGGTGCTCCTGCCTATGACCAGTGCAATGAACTATACTGTAGTGGGAACTGCTTTGCAGCTATATGCAGGAGAGAGTCCTCACTGTACCTCCCACCCACATCACTCTTGTGACCATGCCATTACTATTTGTTTTTTAAGGGTTACTTACTCTACAGCAACCACAGAACCAAAACCCAAGGCGGGTGTGCCCTTCATCGGCCCTCTTGTGTCGCCCATTCCATGATGCCTGACTTGAATGCTGCTTTCTGGCATAGACTTCCAAAGAGTGGCTCTCTCTTGAAACTATGCTTCAGGAAAGCTGCCCTCCAAAGCGGCATCATTAGTATAGTACTATGGGTTGTGCTCCACTGTTGTTGGGGGGTATGATGGCTAGGCTTGGCTGTAGCTCTTATGTTATGTCCCAGTAACTGGGACTTTCCTAACTAGCATTAACATGACCATGTCTTGTCACTTCCATCCCAATCTGATATGATGGGCGGAAAGGACTTGACAACTGCCAGTGCAACTACGCGTGCATCCTTCGGGATTGCTTCTGGTTCAGTGGTGCATGCACTCCAATCCAAGAGAGGGATTAGACTGAAGTGAATGAATGGTCATGAGCTGTGTTCGAATCGCTTTGACCTCTAACATGACCTGCAATCTAGATTGAAGACTGGATTCCTGGGCTCAGCGATATCATTGCTTGCGGACTATTATATTTAAATCTTCTATTGAACCTTCATGTCAGTGGTTCCTAAACTTTTTTGACCCACGGCTCCCTTGACCTATTGGCCGTTGGATGCGGCTCCCCATTATGTTACTTTTTTGGGGGGCAGGTGGGGGGATATCAGCCCAGCCTCGGGAGTACTTCCATTTTTCTCCCTGATAATAATTGGGATGAAGCCAATGAAGGTATTATAAACATAGATGCAACAAAATAAAAATACAACAGTTGTTTCATTAAAAACTTTCATTGGTTAAGTCAGAAATAAATACTCTTCAGCACAGGGGCATTCAGTAGTGAATTTATTAAGGGAGTTGCTATCCATTGAAGGTGAAGATGCAAAAATGGACTGGTGTGGATACGTCATTGGTGAGAACAAGCATTCAATCTGTTGGGCTCTCTCAAAACTGCAAGGACTGGAAAAGAAGTGAGGGGAGCAGAACAAGGTTGTTAGCATAGTAAGCACTGATGAGAGAGGATGAATGCATACATAATGGTTTCTCCTGCACACATTGGGGCTATAGGACCAGAGATCTGTTCAGGTACAGTAAATGTAGCCTTGGGTTCACTGCCCTGTATGAATCTACTCTTAAAACCCTCTTTCTGCGGGTCCTGGTCAGAGCACTCCACACGATGACATTTAGGAGGCAACAAGCCTTCTCTGGCCCTAAAGGCAGCTGAAACTGCCTGTTCTCATCGTCTGTATGTCACCCATAGTAGGAACCTGCGACAGTAAGGATTCATCCGGTTCGTCATTAGAGGCATCATCCGTCATGTTCTTTAGCTTGTCCATCTTTATTGCTATCACTGTATGCCTGTCTGCAGCATGGGAACTTAATGCATGCTTACTTTAAATACACCCTGCACGTGCATCTTCCGAGAGTGCTGCCATCTTAGAGTTAGGCGGCAGTCGAATTGGACATGAACACGAGTCTAAATGCACCCGAGACAGAGCCAGCATGGTGTGCTCCACAAAACCCCTGCATTTCAATGCTCCCCGGTCTTGTTCCACTGCTGATCCAGCGCTAGGCCATTTCCAACATTACTGTGAGACGCTGAGCGCAGTAACAGCTGGATGATCTATAGCGCCACCTCTTACCCTGCACTCACTCTTGTTAATGGACTCTCTGCAGCAGACTATCTGCAATACACTTACACCACAGATAGCAAAAGTTTATTAAACAATCAATATTTTGGCTCACTGTCAGAGAAAACAAAAAATAGGACACGGGGATGAAGGGCTTCTGTTTTTATGAACTTAGTGGAAGTGCCATAGAGTGGAAGCCAACTTAAATGGAAATAAGTAACTTTGCCTTGGGGAAAGTTCCTGTCGGCAAAAAACTCAATCTGTAAACCAGAGTAGCTTAGAATTTTCAGAAGAGCAATCATTTTGCAGTCAAATTTGAACTGCTCATTTGTGATTAATAAACCAGTCCTAATGTCTACAATAAAAAGGGTTGTCATTTCCTGAAACACGAGTTTCCAGAGTCCTGGAAGTGCCACCGTAGATATTTTTCTACATGATGCGGTGAAAAAATGCTGAAGATCATAATCATTTAAAAAAAGTTGTTTAGACCACACTTTTGAGTTACATTTTATTTAGAAAGTCAATGGGCCACACCTATTCTAGAAACCACGATATACGCAGAAATGTTTCCTAATGATACGTTTTGCATCTACATACACACATTGCAACAGAAACCTAACTCGTAAGCTTAACATTACTGAAATTTGTCACTCTCGATTCCACAAACAGGGCTTTGCGGCAGGTGCCTTCCCCCTTGGGCTATCTGCATACACAGGCGTGTGTACGCACGTACTGCTTTTTCAGAAGTAGACTATCGCACTCTAGATATATATTATAGTAATATTTAATATCACAAACAGGTTAGACACGGAAGCAATTGTATTGTGAGAGGTATCTTTATAACCTCCACCCCCACCTGCCCTCTCGCAATTAGCAGTTTGTGATGCATTGCTGGGGGATAGAGGTCGAGAGGGAAGGCACAGTGACTTATTGTTATTGGCGTCGCATATTACAGGCAGCGACACCCAGAGAAAACAGGCCGGGCAAGTTCAAGGCCCTGCAGGTTCAGGCAGAGCAGGAGTGAAGACGAGTTATCTCTGTGAAGTCTTCCGCCCCCTAATAGCGATTCCTACCCAGAGAGGCCACGAAGTGAATGGGAGAGAGAGGGGCTCCAATTAATCAAGCCTCCTCTATAGCAGTGAAACCACGTGTGCATATAGTAAAAAAATAAATTAAAAAAAAGAGCATTTCCTCCAGACAGAGGTAGACAAAGGATTGAAGGGACAGAGATGAGGATTTTTGAGTGAAGGGGTTGTTCTTTCAGGTAATTGAAGATTTTTGACCCTTCCTCTGCATAATTCTCATAATTGTGCCACGGACAGTGCTTCCAGCCCCTCAACCTTGCGATGTCCATGCCTATATCAAAATTACAAAGGTATACAGTCACACCTGTCTTTCATTATTCCATATACACCTCGTGCACCCAAGCTGGGTATCTGTGGTGTTCTCCACATCAGATAAATAAGTAGATAAAGCAGATGAACTGGAGAAGGTCCGTTTATTTCACCTCAGCCACCAACAGCCTTCACAGAATGCCCCACTGCTCAAAACCCTCCAACATTCTTTCCTAGAACCTAAGCTTAACGTTCTACATGGAATACATTAAGATGTCGTTCTACATGGAATACATTAAGATGTCACACATCTTCTCTCCTTACAGAAAACAAACAACAAAACGGAATACAGAAATCAAAAATGAAAGAGAAAGGTCACATGACAAATTCCTTCATATGAAATGGTAAACTGAAAGGGAACAGCTCACATGACAAAGTCCTTCATGTGAAATGGTAAACTGCACAATCTCGCACTCCTCTCTCTAATATTATCAGGCAAAGAGTGCGGGTTGGATGAAGAAGAGTTGTTACGCGTGTTCAACGAACAGGTAGGTATCTCACCCAAAGTGGGATGAGAATTGACAGAGACCACACGACTCTTATTCCAAATCCTACCATCCTCAGTTTTGACAGCATTTCTGAAGATTTTCACAATTCTTCTCATTTTAGAAAACTTGGACCAAGGTTGGCATCCCACTGGCGCTCTAATTTTTACAAAATCACCCACTCTCAAACTGTTGTATTGCACACATTTTTTGTCATCAAAGTAGCGTTTTCTTTCCACCTGTTTCTGAAGCTCTCTATCCCTCCAATCACCAATGCAATTGTCTTTCAAACCCTTATTGAGGGAGATCCACCCAGGACATAGTTTTGAATTGGGTGCCCTACCTCTAAACAGCTCAAAAGGGGACCTACCAGTGGTGGAGTGGGGAGACATACGATAGGCAGAGATTCTATCTTGCAAAGCCTCTTTCCAATTTAAATTGCTCGCTCTTGCCAACTGAATACTCTCTTTAAGAGTTTTGTTAACCCTTTCAATAGCTCCGTTGATAAACTGCACTGCGTTTGTGAATAATCCCACAATCTCTCAAATAAGCCTGAAACTCTGAAGAGCAGAACTGAGTCCCATTATCAGAAAGTAAGGAATTGGGATAACTCTCCTTCTTGAAAACCTCTTCTAAAAACTTTATTACACTCAAAGATGAAATGTCTCTCACCGAGCGTACTTCAATCCATCTTGAATAAAGATCAAGAAGGACTACCAAATAAGGAGTATCAGATACTCCTTGTAAAGGACCAACTATGTCTATTGCTAACTCATCCCAGGGATACTTCGGTAGTTTTCTGCAAACCATGGGCATTTGTCTGGTTTTGAGAATCTTATCACTGGAGCAACACTCCAAACAGTCTCGAACCATCTTTTCAATCTCCCTATCCATGGCAGGCCACCAGTAAAGCATCCTCAAATATCCCTTGGTCTTCACAATCCCTAGGTGACCAGAGTGAGCCAGAGTTAAAAGTTTGCTACGCACACCCACCGGAGGAACAAGCTTGGTGCCTCTTACCAGTAATCCATCAACAACAGCCAACTCATCAGAAATCAGGGACCACGGCTTCTCCAGATGTTTGTTTTTACCTGATGAAATTAATTCTATTACTTTTGATATTTCTTCATCCTTCACAACTTCATTTTTCCACTCTAACTCATCGACCTCACCAACAGTAATTTCACACACATTTACCACATCATCGAGCAGATCCTCCTCCTTATCGTCAGAGCTGGTAACATCCACCAATCTAGAGAGACAATCAGCCGACTTGTTAATAACTCCTGGAATGTAATCCACAAAGAAATCAAACTCTTGTAAAGAAATGATCCATTTCCTGATTCTCGAAGAAATGGAATCCAAACCCTTCTTTGAAAACACCTCTTTAAGTGGTTTATGATCAGATAAAACCTTTACCTTTGTTCCCCAAATCAAATTCCTAAACTTCCTTAATGCCCAAAAAATAGCAAAGGACTCCTTTTCAATTACTGAATAGTTTAGCTCTGAGCCTCTTAAACATCTAGACGCACAGGCGATAAGTCTCTCAACACCACCACTCTTCTGTAATAGCACAGCACCTAGACCCTTAGCACTGGCATCAGTGAAAATTAGAGTCTCATCTCCCGGCACAAAAGATTGAAGAGAAGGTGCTTCTTTAAGGTCCTGCTTGATGGCAACAAACTCATTGGCACACTCCGAACTCCAATCAAACACAGCACTTTTAGCAGTCAGTTTCCTAAGCGCATGAGTCTTATCAGCATAACCCGGAATAAACTTACTGTAAAACTCAACCATTCCTAAAAAGGAGAGTAACTCCTCCTTATTGGAAGGTTCGCTGACATTCTCAATAGACTTAACCAAGTCCTTCTTTGGAAAAACGCCACGACCTGTAATGCAGTGCCCCAGATAGTTAACTTCGTCCACAGCAAACCTGCACTTCTCCTTTTTTATTGTTAATCCAGCCTTTCTCAGACAATCCAAGACAGTACACACTCTAGAATAATGCTCAGCTTCAGTGCTACCATAAATCAGCAAGTCATCCTGATAGCACTTTACCCCAGAAACACCTTTAAGGACATTGGACATGATCCGTTGAAAAACGGAAGCAGCGGAAACTAATCCGAAAGGCATCCGTCGAAATTTATAGGTTCCCATGGGAGTGACAAATGCTGTCAATTCCTGCGAAACCTCATCCAACTCCACCTGATGGTAGGCGGACGCAAGATCTAAGGTTGTGAAAAACCTAGCCCCTACTAGAGTGCTAACCAACTCATCTATGTTGGGCAGTGGGAACCTATCCACAATTACTTCTTTGTTAAGAGAGCGCAAGTCAATGCAAAGGCGCAGCTCACCACTGGCCTTCTTTGCGACAACTATGGGAGCCAACCACTTCGTCGCCTCCACAGGCACTATGATGCCTAAGTCAACCAAACGCTCAATCTCCTTTTGGACACCAGACTGTTCATTCAAAGGTACCCTTCTGACTCTAGCAACCACAGGAATAGCACTCTCTTTCAGTCTTATGTGATGTTTGTAACCTTTAAGACATCCTAATTTGTCTCCAAAAACATCAGCAAACCGCTCAGCTAGAGTAGACCAAGAATCTCCTACAGACTGAACCACAACTTGAGGTTCAGTGTTGGGATTGAAAATAACGCCAAGCAAACGTTGATGAGTCCACCCCAACAGTGCATCCCCACACTTAGCCACGTAAACTTTCCCAGAGATGGTGCGTCCACCTAGTTCAATGCAGGATATGAAATACCCCAACAGAACTATTGGCACACCACCATACCCCACGGGAGTAACATCACCTTTCATTAGTGTGCACTTATCTTTAAAATAGTGATCAAAAGTATCTTTATCTATCATGGTAAGATGCGAGCAAGAATCGAACTTCAACTCAAGCTCAACACCATGAATTTTGACCACATGGGAAGGATGAGAAGCTTTCTCTACATCTACCTGATACATAATCTCCTTTACTTGTGGATGATCTCTAATTTGTGCTTGAGGTTGTTCTCTTCTTTTACTCTTCCTCCTACACCATTTTGCATAATGACCTTTTCTGCCACAAGCGCTACAAATAATGTGAAGAGCAGGACAGAACGGAGCATTTGCTCTATGACCAGTTCTGCCACATCTAAAACAGATGAACCTGTTGTCAGAGGAAGGGGCAAAAGAAGACGAATAAGAAGTACCCTCACCACCCCGAGGATTTTTCTCGCTTTCACTGACAACAGATGCCCTGTTTTTTACAAGACATACAACTTCCTCAACACTGGAACTTGTAATACTAGACTTTTCTTTTGCAACACTCAATTCGCGAACACACTTCATCATATGTTCAACTCGCTTAGCTATGGCGAGAACCTCGTCCAAGGGTGGTTCGTCTTTTAACCATAGTTCTTCCCTTATTTTTTCATGTGCGCATCTCAATACGAACTGATCCCTGATCCTTTCTTCTACAGCCCCTCCAAATTTGCAAGACGCTGCCAGTTTCCTCAAAGCTGTGACAAATTCTTCAATCGTCTCATCCTTTTTCTGCTCGCGTAACCCAAAGTGGTACCGTTCCATTATAGTGCTCAAACGAGGAAGATAATGCCTATCTAATTGCAGAATGCATATTTCATATTCATTAAGTGTTCTTTGGTCATTAGGACTGAGTTCTGGCAAATGTTCAAGAACATCCTGTCCTTCACCCCCTAAACAGTGCAAAAGTATAGAATGTTTCCTCTCTGCACTCAAGTTCGTCCCACAAACACGTGCATAATTGCCAAAATGTTTTTTCCATTTTTGCCACTTAATCGTGGGCTCACCTGGACTGTTAAGAAAAAACGGCGGTTGAGTTACATTCTGCATTCTTTCAGTGCACACTTAACCCTTTATACCAACTTCAAAACCGCAGCTTTGTTGGAATGCACCTTTTGGTCAGATGACGTGAAAACAGTAGACCAAAATCACTTGCTAACCCCTAAACTCTAAATCTAACCTCAAAACATAGTACACTTAACTCCCTCATGTTACAATCTCTGTGTGATGAAAATACAGTGACCAAAAATGTGCCTGTATTATTTTTAATGAACAGGAAACTTGAGTAAAATCCCAAACCTCAAACCTCATTAAGCATCTTGCATACTTTCCAAGAAAAAAAAAAAAAAAAATCGATAATGTTCCAGTCACTGTGTCTTCAAAGGTATATTCAAGCTCAAACACAGCATCACCTAACTGTTCCAGCACGATTGTAAGGTGTGCCAGTCACCGTGTCTTCAATTGCAGGCAGCAACACCAAAAACGATATGCCAATCCACTTCTAACAAAATCGGCATGTATGCTGACACCGGACAGTACACACTAACTGCTGGAGTTCTTCCCAACTCGTTAAAATGGCCGCCGAAACGTGCCATGACGTGATGACGCTTCACTGTGAATAGCGTCCTTGGTTACTTGCTCGATCCTTGTAGCGTTACGCCTCCTAGCAACCAGACGCTCGTTGACGCTGCACACTCAATGACGCAGCCGAGTTCCACTCACTTCGTGGAACGCATATGCGTTTCAGCAACCCGCCCCTCTACGTTTAACTCCTCACCCGATATCCTTTCGTCAGGACACCTCCGCCGTCGACACATCAGCCGCTGGAGAAGTAGGTTACACTTCTCTTACACATTTAAATCAGCCGCTGGAGGAGCAACACAACACGATAAAAGCCAAGAGGAAGCGCTGGAACCGTTTGTTCTTCACTGGATGTTGAGGTGAGAGCCACACTGCCACGCTCGTCGCCAAATTAATGTGGTGTTCTCCACATCAGATAAATAAGTAGATAAAGCAGATGAACTGGAGAAGGTCCGTTTATTTCACCTCAGCCACCAACAGCCTTCACAGAATGCCCCACTGCTCAAAACCCTCCAACATTCTTTCCTAGAACCTAAGCTTAACGTTCTACATGGAATACATTAAGATGTCGTTCTACATGGAATACATTAAGATGTCACAGTATCCAACTGCTTAAATAATTAGTTGTATTACCTAGAACAAAATTACTAATTTTATTGCCTTCCCGGAGTTCGACCTGGTACTTCTAGGGATCGCCGCAGCAGGTGCACTGACTGAGCCACTGAACTATCTCACTGGATACCAGTTTACAGAGTAGTAACGGAATAAGAATTGAAGTTCAGGTCAGATGTAGTGCCTGTAAGTTTGAGTCTGAGCTGCTGAGAGACAGTGGGCTGAGGCACAGACAGAACTGAAAGGGAGCTTCTTAACAAGGACTGGGGCGCACAGCTTGCATTCTGCACAAAAAGGAACTGCACGAGCCCAGAGCACAGAGCCAACGTGTGGCACATAGCACAAAAAGGACAAGACCTCCCCCCTCACCCCCAAGCACGGCTAACACAGGCCGCTACTGACATCTGTTCATACGCCTCAAAGCGGAGACAGCATCACAAACACACAAAAAGGACCCGAAGCTGAGACTATGGGGCTTATTTAAAAGCCCCTTGCGCCGCCGTATGTCACTTTTTCCCATGTTAAAAGTGACGCCCTTATATTCAGCAGCGTCACAGCCAGACTGCCTGCAAAAACACAGCCAGAAAAAGACATTGGGCTGCAGTAGCCGTTCGCAGCAGGACCAGAGGCCTGCAGAGAGACTTCTTGGGTTCTGTTCGCGGCGCCCGTGGCTGGTTTTGATGGTGCACGGGGGTGCACGGGGGTGCTGCGGCGCACAGATTGGGAACTCCTGCTTTACGTAAATACAAGTTCCATTCTTTTTTTTAAAGATATAGGGGCATATTATCAAGAACGGCGTTAAAAATTATCGCCGGTTTAGCGGCAGAAAACTGCCGCTAAAGCGGCGATAATGGGCTTGATAATATGCCCTTGAGAATTCCAATAGAAGTCCATGTTCTGGTGTGGACATAGGCTTCTATTGGAATTCTCCAGGGCATATTATCAAGCCCATTATCGCCGCTTTAGCGGCAGTTTTCTGCCGCTAAACCTGCGATAATTTTAACGCCGTTCTTGATAATATGCCCCATAGGGCCTGAGTTGCTTGAGTTCAGGACATCCGGCATATGTCCTGCCAGCCTAATTACAGATGCATAGATGTCAATGGCACTCTACACACTTTTTGCTGGATGCCCTGCAGCCCCAAACTCTAAGGCTAGTAGTACTGACTACACCTTACATTTATTGTATGTTATCCAAGGGTTAACTGCATCTGAGGTTCCTATCTGCTCCCGCCCAAGAGTAAACTATTATTTTTTTGAACACCGTACCCCCTGAGAGTCAAAGCCCAGATAGGAAAGTCTTGGCATTTCAGTGAGTTGCACAGTGGTACCCAGCCCTGAGGTTTAGAGATAACTGGTATTACATTTTTCAAGCATTGTCCAATAACTCTGTGCTCTCCAGTATCTGGCAAGCTGACCTGACGTGGTAAGGAGTTTGAAACATGTACAGAAGGTAGGATGAAATATGGGAAATAGAAGGGACGAAGCAAGGAGTATCAGGGTTTCAAGGAAAGCAAGAAGAAGATGTCCTCCTGGATGTAGAATGGGAGTCTCAACAAGCAGACAGCTGGGGCTCTCATGGAAAAAGGGAAAAACTAATCATTCCTAAAACAACAGGGCAACATGCAAGGCAGCCAAAGGAGGAAGGGCACAGCAGGACATGTGGGGCCAACCAATGATGGAACACGTTGGAAATGTCACAGGAGGATACAGGAAGAGAGGGGACAAGTGCTAGTTAGCTAAAGAGTGGTGCAAGGAAGAGGATCAAGGTGATTAGGAAGGGCCCCTTTTATAATACAACAAAGTCAAGGGGGGCACTCATGAAGTACATCATTTCCCACTTGATGCACACAGCTCCACAGAGTAATATATCTGGAGGAGCACTTCCACTCCCCATGAAAACATGCACAGGCAAAAGCACATCCCATCCAGGGCCGGACTGGGTATCGAAACCGGCCTTGGCAAACAGCTCAGCCGGCCCCCCCTGTGGGGCAGGGGAGGGCGGCCAAGCTATTTGCTAGGGCCTGTTTCGGCCGATTTTATTACAGGGGGCCGATATTGCCGGCCCCCGGTAACGAAAACGGCCCACAGGGGCCTAAATCTGGCCCCTACCCTGGTGGCCCACCAGGGAAAAGCCCGGTGCCCGCTACGGCCAGTCCAGCCATGATCCCATCACATCACGTTTACAGCATCACACAACACAGGGGCATCAATTCTCATAAAGGGAACCTGCACGTGATCGAAGACCCCACTGACAAACTCAACTCATCATCTAGTAAGGTACACAAATCAGGCTAGTCACAGTCCTAAAATCTCTGCACTGTAGCAGTGTGACCTGTAAATCTATGTAAAATCCCTCCCTCTATACTTTATTTCAAACTAAAAGGGGGAGGGGAGGCTCCTACCATGACGCTCAGGTGGAAATGTCACAACTCTTACAATAGCAAGGAAATACAACTCTACACTTGTGTAACTACTCTGTCACATAATGGAGAGGGACACAAAACGAATTGTAGGAAATCGGGTTACTGGTTGAGGGGGCAAGCAACAACCACAATTCTTGTCAGGATGAAACACAAGCAAACTCCAAATTAACGTGTGCTCACCTCTCTGGTAGCTTAGCACAAAAGCAGTCAGGCTAAACTTAGAAGCAATGTGCAAACTATTTATGCACCACACAAACAGTAATAAAGTGAAAACACAACACAAGAAAAATCCAACACTAATTTAGAAAAATAGAGAAAAATGTAATGAATTATTTGACCCCAAAATTACAAAAGTGGCAACAATCAAATTAGTAGAACTGGAGATATGCAATTGTAAAGGTTTTGTAGAAATCAAGCTCTAAGAAGTAAAAAAGCGCTAAACGAGACTATCTGGTTGCGGTAGACCTGGTCCAAGTCACAAGTTCAGACTGACCATGATGGAGTGCGGGTCGGATACAGGAGTGAGTTTTGCCCGCTAAAAAGTATCTTGTGGCCTGGGATTCGAGATTCAAAATTCTGGCGTCGAGCATTGTAGGCCGGCATTGAATCATCGACAAGGAGCTTCAATGCGAGGTCTGGCATTGAGATGCATTGCACAGAGGCAGAGTCGATGACCGTTGATGAAGAGCTGTGATGCGAAGTCCGTCGTCCTTGTGGTAGAAGCTGTTGGGGCTTGTGAAGACTTGCGCTGTGAGGTGTTGGTGCAGGGGACAAGATGCGTTGCACTGGACCAGTGTGGGCACCGTGCTGTGTCGGAGAAGCCGCCGGGAATTGCAAGGACTTGCGCTGAAATGGGTCGGCATTAAGGATAAGCTGCGTCACGCTGGGCCGAGGTCGATGGCGGGCTGCTTTGCGCTGTGTTGAGATGCATGGAGGCACTTTGACATAGCCTGTTAAGTCCCTATAACTTCAATAGGAGGCCAGACGACTGACACTTGGAGATTCCTTGGAGTCCTGGGTCCACACAATAGGCTGGGCTCAGCAGGGCAACTTACAGCAGCAGAAGAGTACTGGTGCCGCAACAGCAGGCCTTGGACAGCAAAGCAGTCCTTAGTCAGTAAGCAGGTCAATACTGCAGACCTCACAGATGGGCAGTCCCTCTTCCTGGCAGAGTCCATGGGTCCAGAGGTGATCTGAAGAGTTGGGTCTTAGGGTCCTCTAAGTGGGAAAAGCTTTCATACCCCTACCCGTGCAGAAATGTCTGGAATTTCCTGCCTCCCTGCCCTGGCCCCAGCTTGTCTCGTGGCACAAAAGACTAGTGTGAAACCCTTTGCGAGTGTGCTGAGGCAGAGCCTTTGTGAGGTGCAAGTGTGGTAGGCGACAGCTCCTCCTGCTCATCCTGAAAGAGATGACCCATCCTGCCAACACCTATTCCCCCTTTGTCTCACTGTCTGGGAGTAATACACAAAGACCACCAGCCAGCTACATCTAGTCATGTGACCCAGGATACAGGTTGCAGGCACCAAATGGTTAGGACAAGAAAATGCCAATGTCCTAAAAGTGACATTTTCAGAATTGTGACTTAAAATCCAACGTTATCATTAAAGAGGGTTTTAAATTACAGTTCTTTAGAAACCAAACTCGACTTTTCTACTTGCTCCTGTATGAAAGTAGTCACTTATTAAAGCTTTATTTTGTGAGGTAGAAATGGCAGTTTAAACTGCACACATAGATTGCAATGGCAATCCTGAGACAGGGAGCAGGTGAGATAAGCTGTACTTCAAAGGCAGGAGAATATATGGCAGCCCCCACTTTCTTGATTGTCAGCCAGATGGGAGCCCCCGCCTAATTAGATTATGAGGAGGGCTGGAAGGGAAGTGTAGTCAGATGTTAGCCACACCTCTGGGTTAGGTTACACAGACATACACACCAAGGAGAGACTGTCTCCATCTTGATTTGTGAGAAAACAGTGCATTCTGGCTCAAAAATATGCCATAGTTTGCAGGAAGTGGTCATAGCAGAGGCAGGCAGCTTCACCTCTTTTACCTAGGGTGCCCCCATCTTGCCAGCCAAGAATGTAGGATGAATATGAAAGAGCTGCAGGAGCTCCTCAGAACACTGCCTGGAATAAAAGAAGAAGAAGGACTGCTCTGCTGGACCCTTGGAATGCACCACAGAAGGCTTGCACTCAAAAGGACTGCACCTGCTGCACTCTCAAGGCTCCACAAAGAAATGAGTGTGCCTGACTCAAAGACAAAGCAGTGGACTCCCTGATCAGCAACAAGTACAACAGAGCTGGAAGAAGTCACCTGGAAGCCCAAAGAGAGGATCACCCCAGCTGACCAGTTGCAACTGGATTTTTCCTGGAATTGTGCAGATGCATTGTGGAACATTGAGTCCTAGCCCCCAAGAGGCAATCCACAGTCTCCGAACTGTTAAACTGAGCTAGTGGATACTTAGTTTTCCCAAAGGAACCAAGAAACTATAAGATCGGCAAAGAGGGGGTGGGGCCAACCAAGATGCCCAATAAGACGCTTCTGACTGGAATTCCTGCCGGCAACAGAACTATCCTGCCTAAATCCTGCAGAATCTAATGCCACCCCCTCCTTGGTGTGCTCCTCCTGCTTCCCGCATTGTTTGGAGGCTGGGTGGGGACCCCTGTGGGCCCTGGGGACTGTTTTTGGTGTCGGAGGTGAACGGCCTTGGGCTGGGCTGCGTGGGGCCTCCCTGTGTCTGGGCCTGAGAGAGGTAGCAGCCCCCCGATCGCGGGGAAGGGACGTTACTGTGTCCCTAGTATCAGTACTCAATAGGAGTGCTGGGCATGTCAAAAAATGTGAAGGGCTGTCCTCACACACCACCAGGTGTCATGCTTCATCATAGGCAGCCCTTGCACTCTAAAAACTTGGTTTGATAGAGAGTGGCCCAGCACCTGAAGACAGGGAGGCTCTTCTAATTATTTCAGTGGGGGCCCGCGTGAGTAGTGAGTTAAAAACCAATGTAATCACACAAATTGCATTTAATTGTGGGGTGTGTTACTTGGTATTAAAATCTGGAATGTGGGGAATAGGGGACCTATTACTTCATCACCACTGTTACCGCCGTCGACATGTTTCTGCCCATGGCTTTAATGAGTCTGCGGCATTCTTCAGAACGAAAGACGAGCTCCTGGTATTGCAATATAATACTAAATATTGCTTTTTTGTTAGGGCGACCTGTGTCTACCTCTAACCAAACGTGTGAATCTTAGATACCCCCACATAGGGTTTTTATTGCCCCACGGTAGAAGGGTTCAGGGACCCCTGTAGTCACACTTGCCTCAAGGTACGTCCCTCGCCGTGAACCTAGATGCGACCGCTCCTTCTCCCCAACGGAGGGCTGCCTATGATGAAGCATGACACCTGGTGGTGTGTGAGGACAGCCCTTTACATTTTTTGACATGCCCAGCACTCCTATTGAGTACTGATACTAGGGACACAGTAACGTAATATAACTTTAGGGTAGCTATTTTTGTGTGTATATTGTAATTTGGACGCCAGCTCACCCTAGAGACCCCCTAGCCTCTAGTTCCCTCCCCCGGATATCTCTGGGGGTTATGTGTTGATATATATATAAAGGCTGACGTAGACCTTACAGGGAGGCCTCCAACGCTGTATGGCTATACCCTGACAGTGAGCTAAAAGTCCTCACTAGCTCCGGGCTAGTGCAGGCCTTGTGGAGTGTTCGGGCCCCCGGGGATCAACCAGACACGACCATTCTTTGCACCCTCGAACCTGCTAAGATGCCCCACAACCTTGGTGAAGGACAAAAGGCCAAAGCCCGCACAATCAAATAAAATTGTCAACTACAATCACGCATTACACCCCTGCAGCATGTTTGGAGATGGGGTGGTGAGCGGCCTGGAGGACGGAACTGAGGAGGCGGTGAGCTCGGCCTTGTCTTGTGCGGATTTGCTGGCAGCAATCCAGAACTCCCGGGATGAGATGATCACTAAAATTGACTCTGTCGCAATTGATGTCAACTTAAGCCGGACGGATCTGTGAAAGGTGGCAGACTGTGTGGCCGCCACAGAACAGCATGTGGGCACCTTACAGGAAGAGGTTTGTAGCCTGCACACTGCAGTCTCTAACCTCCATAAACTGATGGCTCAACTGGACAAGCGCATAGAGTATTCAGAGGGGCGTTCCCGGAGGAACCTGCGCTTTGTGGGATTCCCAGAGAGGGCGGAGGGGCAATCCACTAAACTGTTCCTGGTGGATTGGCTTACCAAGACCCTTCTTCCTAAAAAAAACTGTCAAAATTCTTTACAATCGAGAAGGCCCACAGCCCACTTGCTCCCTTACCACAACCTGGAGCTCTGCTGAGGGCTATAATTGTCTGCCTATACTACTTTCGGGACCGCTATGCTATTCTTCATGGTGTCCGTTAGAAGGCCCTCCAATATTCGAAGGGCATCACATTTCTATAATACCCTATTACACATAAAGAGTACAAGAACAACACAAAACCTTTATCAACTTAAAAAGTGCATGAGAGAACTGAACATGAAATACAGGCTGATTTTCCCTGCTAAACTTTGCATACAGCATGATGGTAATGTGTTCTTCTTCCTTAGCTCTTCAAAAGCCAGTGACTGGCTGGAAACTTTGGCACAAACCACCACTAGTCAGAGCATGGGAAGACAGAGCATGACCCAAGCATGCAGAGAAAATCTGCCCACATCCGGCAGTAGAGGGGCCGACAGAGAAGCCTGGACAACTCCCAATGACTGGAGAAGATAGTGGTTTGTCCTGATGGCATGCTCCAGGCCATGGATGTGGTGCTGGACTCAAGGGAATCGTTCTGGGAGCGCAGCAGTAACCCTGGTATGGCTAGAGACAGCACTGACTTGGAGTGATCCTTTGAGCTTCTTGTGTGACTGTGAGTTCTGGGCTTCCTGTAGAGGAGCGCCTTCGAGAGTGACTTCTATGCCTCTGAGCACAGACGATGGAGGTCCAGATGCAGCCTGAAATGTCAGTTGAACAAAGTTGGGATCATCTGACACATTGTTCTTAGGGGGATGAGGAGGTGGATGACTACAATATCTTGTGTTTGACTATGCTGCATTTATAGCTTGCCAGCAGGAGGGAGCTATGAGAGAGACGAGTAGACATGGGGAGAGGGCTTGAGTGCTTTCGGCCTCGCTCCTTCTCCTGAGACCTTACCTCTAGAAGAGCACAAAGTTTCACTGTTGGTGATTTCATCTAGATTTCAGCTTTAGGGAATGGTGCAACAGATGCTGGCTCCCGACTGGCCAGCTAGTGGGTGGCAGGTTCAAGTTCAGCTGCCCATGGGAGGAGGGTTTTGGGTAGGAGTTTTGTTCCTAATGGTTCAACTGTTTGGGGAATAACTTGTTGCTCTTGTACACTGGAGTTCCAGCTTCTACCACCGGCCTACCTCCCTGAGGGGTGAGCTGAGGATGTTGGCCTCTCGGCTGACGGGGCGGAGGTGTTCCCTCTACATAACCTTGTTGAGCCACATAACTAAGCTTCTGTCCTGGAATGTCTGGGGTACCGCCCAATTTGAGAAGTGTAGGAGGGCACATGCCTATTTGAAACATTATTACATGTCTATTGCATTTTTGCAAGAAACATGTGTGGGGCGGTTGCATTCCTTGTTTCTGGAAACATTGGAGGGGACAACTGTTCACCACCTCATATTCTGGTTACGCCCGGGGAGGTGATGATATGGGTGGCCCCGGGTGTCCCATTTCTCCACAGGGGGGACGTCCTAGACCTGAGATGTAAATTTGTCATATTGTGTGGTACCCTAGACGGATGATAAATCTGTCTGGTAAATGTCTATGCACCAAATAACGACTGACTGACTTTTTTGCTGGGGTCACAGCTGCTGCTTTGCCCTACCTCGCTGCAGACACTATTGTGGCGTGGCGGGAGACTGTAACTGTGTTTTAATCATTACCTTCGACCAAGACCCACACAAACTTCATACTAAACATCGTCTGAGGGGTGCATTGCGTGATATGATGCACAAATTGCACCTTCTCAACATGTGGAGGAAAAGACATCCAGGGGACAGGGTGTTTTTCTGCTACACCCCCGCGGCGGGGACCCATAGCCGGTTGGACAATTGCCTGATCTCCAGGGATATGGCACAAATGGTGACAGAAATCATTTACTTAGCCTGTTATCTATCTGACTACTCCCCTGTTCTTATGGGTTTTGTAAGGGAGAGCAGATGTCCAGTGATACCCCTTTGGCACCTGTGAGCGGAGGCACTGACAGACCCCCCCATTTGAAGCAACAGTTAGTGTCACATTGATACACTACTTTGCCGAGAACTGGGGTACATCATGGAGAAGGGCCATGGATTGGGAGGCAATGAGGACAGTTCTCCGAGGATATACCTCAAGACGACCTATGGGGTTAGACATCAACTGGAAAGGGATATTCGAGTGCGAGAGAAAGACCTTGAGGGCATAGAGGCAGTGTTTAAGCAATGTCCTGATCGGTTAGTGGACGGGCGTGAGACCTGTAAACTGTTACTAGATGACTGGCCTCGGCTCGAGAAACATACCTACACTGCATATCGCCAACGGCTACATGCCGAAGGTGATAAAACCGGAGCGATTCTTGCCCACCTGGTCACGCAGAAAAGTCCCCGAACACTGATACTCACATCCTCAAATTGTACGACCAAACGGGTCGCCTTGTCTGCACACAGCAGGTCATTAATGGGGTGTTTTCCTCCCATTACATAACACCTAAGCTAGGCAGGTGACTTGTCCGGTGGATGGTGTTCAGGACTACTTAGACGGAATCCCACTCCCACGCCTCAAGCTGGATGACTGCGTGGTGTTGGATGGTTCAATTGCATGTGAGGAGATTCTCTCTACGATCTGCAGGTTAAACTCAGCAAAAACACAAGCGATGGTCTTCCCACGGAAGTATGCCAATGAAGTGGCTGATAAGCTTCTGGAGGTGTACGAGGAGGCTTTCCGGATGGGTTGCCTCCCATCCACAATGCATGAGCCCTGATAGTGATGGTACAAAATCCAGGCAAGGATCCAACAGTGGCCTTGGCGTACAGACCTATCTCCCTCAAGCTCCTTAGTGGCATACTTGTGATGCATCTCCTCCCCTGTCTCCCCTAACTCATACATACCAATCATTGATCCTGAAGAGAAGTACTTTGCATAATCTGCAGAGGCTGTTGCATGTATTTCATTCCCCACACCTGCTTGAGGATGCATATGCCGTCGCATTGTTAGATATCAAATAAGCGTATGACTCCATAGACTGGAGTTACCTCTGGCATGTCTTGAGAAAGGCTGTAATGGGTCCAAAACGTATACAATGGGCACAGCTGCTTTATGCAGCCCCCTATGCCAGGGTGAGCTTGGAGGGTGACGTTTCGGACCTATTCAGCCTACATAGAGGAACCAGGCAGGGGTGTCCTCTGTCACTGCTCCTGTTCATGCTCGCGATAGAGCCGATGGCAGAGAGATTGCGCACAGGTATTACAGTGGGGGAAACCACTGATGTGGTCTCCCTCTACGTAGATGATGCCCTGATATATTTGCCATGGCCAAGGCTTTCTGTTACCTTACTTCTGACCGTGATGAAGGAGTTCAGGGACATTTATAGGCTGCATGTGAACCCAGCAAAATCTAAATTGTTCCAGCTGAGGTTCTTGACAGGTACACGACTAGCAGAGCTCCTGAATGTGGGGCTTACTTGGGAATTCAATGTTGTCTGTTACCTCGGTATTCATTTAGCGCACAAAAAACAATTATTCTTAGAGCTTAATATTAGCAGGGTGGTGGAGGGACCGCGCACTTCCGTTTGGTGTTGGAGGGATCTCCCTCTGTCTCTTATGGGTAGAATCGCCATCATAAAAATGATAATGCTTCCTAGATGTCTTTATGTGCTCCAATGTACTCTCTAATCGATCCTCTAAACACTATTTTATATCTCTTGATAGCCTCATAGAACATCTCCTGTGAGCCAATAAATGTAAAAGCGTAAAGTTATCCACTTTGAAATGATTCTGGAGCCATTAGAGGTTCCCTGTCTGGAACTCTACTTCATGGCAGCGCACTTGCAACATGCTGTTCATTGGCTCACCCAGGGGAAACGTGGGGGAAGGCCCTTCTGAAGGGCTCTCATGCAGATAACACGTTGCCGGTGTTTGCTGATGAATGGATCTTGGGTTCCATCAAACACTCCCTATCTCATGCGTGGCTGGGGTGCGGGGTGTGGGGTGTGGGAGGGGGTGGTCAGAGGGTCCTTCGTCGGGCACCTTATGCAACACACACATGCTGTTGTGAACCCTACAGCCATTTCGACTGGTAGCTGAGTCTATATCGTTACAGAGGTGGACAGATGGTGGCTGCAATACCTTAGGTGGCCTTTGCTTGGGAGGACAATTTTCACATGGGACGCAGCTGTAGAATCCTTTGCCTTCAGAGTGGGTCAATATCTACACTATGCCAAGATCTCTGCTACAGCGTGTGAGCTATGGCCAGCCTTCTCAGAGGGCCCGTCTAGTTCCAGCACTCTGGTAGCATTGTTGGGATTAGCAGGGGGTCGTGGTTGATTTCCCATATCTACCGGTGTTGGACTTGACCCTTTTTGCAGGGTCATCCCGGAACTTTTTGCCTTTCTCCTAGCCTTTTTTCTGACATGGTGTTGGTGGTTTTAGGACTCTGGGCACTTTAGCACTGCTGTCCAGTGTAAAGTGCATGTGCTCTCTGTGGTAAACATGGTAAGATTGGTCTACACCTGTTTGGCATATTTAATTTACCTGTCAGTCCCTTGTAAAGTGGATACCCGGGGCCGGTAAATTAAATGCTACTGGTGGGCTTGCAGCACTGATTGTGCCACCCACCAAAGTAGCCTTTTAAACCTATCTCAGGCCTCTGCCGTTGCAGGGCCTGTGCGCGCAGTATTACTGCCGCTGTGACGTGACACCTAAAGTGTGTGCCATGTCTGTGACCCCCCTTTTACTGCATGTCCGTCACCCCTCAGGTAGGCCCTAGCCAGCCCTATGGGCAGGGTGCATTGTAGGTAGAAGGTAGGACATGTACCTTAAGTTTGTGACATGTCCTGGTAGTGACAAACAGCCATTTTGGTTTCCCACTGCTGTGAGGCTGCCCGCTCATAGGAATGCATTGGGGATTCCCTGATAAGTGTTTCAGTGGTAATTCCTGATATGAGAGGAGCAGCGTGGTCAAGTCTGGTATGGTTGGAATAGTAATAATAAATGCTACGCAATGGTGTGCGCAGATTTATTATCACTATTTTAGAAATGCCACATTTAGAAGTTGGCATTTCTGTGTGCTATGTGTCTGCCTGCCTGATGTGGATTGCATGTCTGGCTTTGGAGTGACAGGGGCTGGTGAGGTGTGTGTGGCCCCAGGGAGGGCAGGGTGAGTCAGCACTAGGCTGAATGGGAGATCTCCATTTGGAGTAGTGGGAGGAGTAGTCCCCTGACCCTGAATAGATCTGTGCCTGCCTGGGTGTATGCTGGCTCCGCCCCCCTGTGGTGGTCTGATGACCGAGCCCCCTCCTGACAATGGGTAAGAGGAGCCCTGTAAACAGAGTGCTCCAAAAAACCACAGAACCAGTTCAGGCTGGTTCCCCAAGCCCTGTACCAAGGGCAGACAAAGGAAAATATAGTATAAATATTGGGGCTGTGACCCCATAAAAATTTTGTGCTTGGGTGCTTCCTTGTGACTTGGGGGGGACTTGCTGCTGCTGGGCCCCAGGAGGAACCGCCACAAGGGCTTGCCTCCCTGCTGGAGGGCCCTGTGTGCTGGCCTGCCTGGGCCCAGCTTTGCCCCTTGAACGTTGAGGAACCTAGCGCCTCGTGAGCGCTGCACCGTTTGGCCATGCTCCAGTAGGAGAAGAGCATGGGTGCCTTGCAGCGCGCTGCTGAGAGTCTGCCGGGGGAATCCCGGCGTGGGGACTCCCCCGGGCTGCTGAGAGGAGGAGCTGGAGCCCACCCCGCATTTGTGGTCATTTACCGGCGGGAGCCTACCCCGCACTTTTGAACCAGTGAAAAGGAACCGCCGCGATCAGCGGCGGTGGAAGCCAGGCGGTCGTGCTTGACCTCGGACGTGTCCAGCAGAAGAGCCGGAGCCTCGCAGGAAGTCAGGCCTGAGAGAGGTAGGTTCACCGAGATCGCCGGTGACGCAGAAGCCAGGCAAAGTTGAGCCTGAAGAAGGGCGGGAGCCTACCCCGCCTCCGAAAGCAGCCGTGTGTGCCGGAGACCGAAGAAGTCAGGAGAGGTCCCGGTGAAGGAGGACCCATCGAGGCACATTGTCGGTGCCTGTCCCCTGCTGTGGGGAGACCAAAGGAGTCCCAAAAGAGCCCGGTGAGTGGGGCTGATTTGGGAGCATTGGTGCCGAGTGAGAGCACCCGACGGAGCCCAGTGAACGGGGCTCCCAGAGCACAGTGAGTGCTGATTTCTCTGAGAGCGGAGCCGTGTTGGTGCTCCCGAGGCACTGTGATTGTCAGTGCTTGTTTACTTTTCACAGCTGCACCGCAGTTGCGGGCAGCTGCAACGTGGAGGCAATTCTGTGTGTAGAGCCCCAGAGTGGGGCTCCCCAGGCGCAGTGGCGCCAGAGCCAATTTCCACAGCTGCACCGCGAGAGCACGGGCAGCTACAACGTGGGGCATTGTTTTTCCTAACGAGGAAGGAGTGAGGTGCACTCCCCAGCCCCAGTGCATGACGCACATCTTTACTGCTGCTTTGGCAGCCAGAGGGCTACTTGGGAGGCTCTACAATTGCGAGCCCTGACATCTGGGACAAAGGGCCTTTGGGCCCCATTGAAAGGCCAGTTGGCCTGGGGTCATTTTTGATGGTGATACCTAATATGAATGTTGCATACTGTGTTTTATGCTAATGTTATGGTTAAGATGTTTATGCATAATGTGTTTATGCCTACAGAGATTGCATAATGTGTTTATGCTGATGATAATGCCTAATGCTAATATGATATAGTGCTGAGGTCATTATTGTGACCAGTAGTTACTGGTTGTGTTTTACAATTGCTACTAGTGCTTTCTAAAGGTTCTGACAGTGGCCCGATTGGCCTGTCCTGTATATAATCCCCTGTGAATATTGCCCAGTGCCAGTTGGCACAGTGTATATTGTGTGATTATGATTCTAATGTGTTTTGGATAATACAAAGGCTGTTTTTATATAATTTTGTGTGGAGTTTCTTTTGTGGTGTGCCTAGTGTGTTGCTGCTGTGTGTGTGTGTTGGGCAAACGCTTTACACATTGCCTCTGGGATAAGCCTGACTGCTCGTGCCAAGCTACCAAGGGGGGTGAGCAGGGGTTATCTTCAGTGTGTAACTCCCTTGCCCTGACAAGAGTGGTGGTTTCTGCCTGGCTTAGGTGCTTGCCCTAGCTAACCAGAAATCCCATTTCTAACAACCGGGCATTGTGCAATGATCTCTCGAGGGCGTCCCTCCCCATCCAGGCTAAATGGGAGAGCAGATTGACTAAACCAGTGTCAGAGAAGGACTGGGTGCGAGTGTACGAGGGGGTGCAGACTGCTAGCTCCAGTGCTAGATTCAAATTAATCCAATATCATTTTGTCCACCAAATGTATCTCTCCCCAGACACCTTACACATTCTATACCCTGCCTGGTAAGAAGCTTGCCCCTGTTGCGGAACCCTGACAGCAGACTTTCTAGATGAGGTGTGGTCCTGTGCAATGCTATCCTCTTACTGGCAGACGGTGTTAGATAACCTAAACAGGGCGCCTTGTTGGCACATACAACTGGAGATACAACAAGTGTTCTTGGGCCTCATTCCCTCTCCCTCCAACAAGAAACTCAGTAGGAAGTTTGTCTTGCTTGATTTGCTATATGGAAACGTAGGATAGCTATGAAGTGGCTGGGTGTGGAGGCCCCAAGGTATGGAAATTGGCTCAGGGATGTCTCCCATTGGCCATATGATTTAAGGGCATGGTTGGCCATGTTATCTGATCTGAAATGACCCCCAACGGCTGTCTCACAGGCGTTAGGAAGGACGGGACAGCAGGGTTGGATACACGGTTCTCCTGGACACTGTACCTTGATGTCGATGCCTGTTTTGCCAGCTTGCAGGTATGAATCGTTAAAATGTCTTTGCAGCTATGTCCAAGAGCAAGAGGTGGTGGGTATTTGGGGATTTTTCCTACGATTTTGTTCTGATGAATGCAGTAACCTGCAATGTACCCTTGCTGACTTGTATCATAGTCACTTGTATCCTGTGAAACTCAATAAAGATAATTAAAAAAAGAAAAAGATCTGCAAAGAATAAAACTGTCTGCAAAGTTTTGCAGAAAAGCTCCAGGTGGAGACTGACTCGACCTTGAGAGTCAAGCTGCCGTTTTTGACTCACAAATTGGCTTGACCATGCCGGTTTGTCCAGCTGATAGCTCTGGAGCTCCTCGCTATCAATGTTGAGGACAAAGACTTCAAGAGACTCACTGAGGCATCGTGCTGCAGCAGGCTGTTGTTGTTGAATCGAACTTTAAATCCGAGAAGCCCTAGGATCAGCCGATGAACCCACTAACAAAAGAAAAGCTTCAAGAAAAAGTCTGAAAGTAAACCTTTGACTGGGACCTAGCCCTCAGCCTATCCAACTTGCCCTCCATCGCGGTCAGCCTAAAACTATGACTTTGTCCCTGTCTGGTGCAACCAGATAGCCGCAAGTGGCACTTTCAGCTTTTTGACCCTAGAACGCAAAATTTTTGATTTAATTTTTAAAAATTCATCTTTGGTTCTCTAAATTGGATGTTTGTCATTTTGGTGTTTTTTTTAAAGATAAAACTTTTCTCTATTTTTGTAAATTGATGTTGGATTTTTATTGTGTTGTGTCTGTTTCTTTTTTACTCCTTTACACATATGTGTCTTCTATGTTAAGCCTGGCTGCTCACTGGCTAAGCTATCAAGGGTTGAGCAAGGATTAATTTATTCAGACTTGACTGGACCTATTATCAGTGGCTGCCAACACAAACAAAGGATGATGGGGAGGGTGGAGGGAACACGGGAGGGGTGGTGCGGAAGGCAGCGTACAGAATATATAAAAATAAAATAAAAAAACTTACCTGAAGCAGCCGACCACCTCTTGCGCCGCGCTTCCTCTTCTCTTCCTGGTCCCGGCAACCCCTGGCACAAACTCCCATCCATTCCCTGCACTGCTCTCCTCCTTGGCCTTAGCGGGCTGAAAAAATGCTCTGGTCAGGCCAGGGAGTCTATGAGGGTTCTCCAGCCTGGCTGTTCAATGCAGCTGGGCTGGAGAAACCTAGGTAGGCACGTGTGTTTTGGTCAGCCTGAGATGGCCGGCCAAACACATATGTGCACTTAGGGAGTGCACATATTACTCTTCCTCCCATGCCCCGCCCAGCCCTCCCTTCATAAGCTGGCTCAGAGCCGGCAAATGAAAAATAAAACAATGCTAGAACATCAATTTATTTTTCATTTGCTGGCTCTGAGCCAGGCAGCAGGGTGACGCTCCTCCGCCATTGCGGAGGAGCCGCCACTGCCTATTATAAATGTGGTATTATTATTAGCTGAAGGTGAATACTCCCCCTACTACTAATCCACTTTCCTACAGTAATGAAATCAGGTTCTTTGGGTCTGGGTCTCACCACTAGTTTTATACGTGTTCCTCAGAAAAGCTTGTGACTGGCCTGTCTACAGGTTGTAAGATGGATGTGTGATGATATGAGTATTTTCTTCTGTCCTTGTATTAGTTTATCATTCATTATGAGTAAGGGGATTATAAATAGTGATCTGGGGTATTTTTCTGTTTTTAGGGGGCACAATTATTAATATTTAAGAGAGATGATTTATATAAATTTGTAGAAGTGAAGTAGGTAACGTACCCACATGTCTCCATATACGTCTTCACACTTCTCAAATACCCCTCCTTAGCTTAGATTTTTTGGTCTAGAAAAGACACATCGCACTTTGGCGGTCGTGGAGAATAGAGGCGGATTGAGGGATTTTCAGCTGATTTACTGAGCTGTTACACCAACCGTTTAAATTGGGATTTATGTGTTTGTAGAAACACACGAGGATGGAGATTCTTTAAAGGGATACATGGAGTGGGTGTTCTACCCCATTGATAGGGAGGTACTGTACCCGGGGCGCTGGAATAGATTTAGCGCGATACATCCCTCTACCCCGGTCTTTAGGATCATTATTGTATAACCCCTGTCCTGAAGAAGCCTAAGAAGAAAAGGCTGAAACGTGGTCACGTCAACACTTTTAAGGAGGAGTCATTGGATTTATAGTGATCTTGGGAATTGTGTTGTGTTACACTAGAGCTAGGCTAACTAGTATACAAGCCTTAAAGTGTTTCACTCTGACTACCTCTAAGTGGTTCGCCCAGAAGTATAGGGGGGACACTAGTGTGTATAATTGTCTTAGGGTTATTGTTATATGTCTTTTGTTTTCTTTTTATTTTGATGTACAATGTATTGTGATATATGTCATTTGTTGGTTTTTCCCTTTGAATAGGCGCCATTGCTTGTGTATGTTACAAATAGATTTTGATATATTCGTTGTGAATAATAATAATTTTGGAGAGAGTAATTAAATGTGCTCTACTCAAAAATTGCTTAGTATTGTTTCCTTTATACCATTTTCCATTGTATAGAAAAGACACATCAGCATGCCTTTAGGTCCTTATGCTACTTAAAATTGTGTTCAACACAAAGCATTTCAATTGCAGTTGGAATCTTTTCTACTTTATTGCCTCAAATGTCCCCATTTTCCACATTTAGATGCTGGGGTTCCTATTTTCTTGTTGCTTGAAAATGAGATTTGGAGGGCGTTAAACACACCCATTCCAATGGTATCCATAGCCATGCTATAAAAGTTGTAAATAGCATGTAATTCAAAGTTCTACTTTCGCAACCCAAAGTAGATGAATAGTTGAATTGTCCTTTTAATTGCAATGTAAACACAAATCTTTGCAGCACACAGATTAGCCATGAGTTACTTTACTAGCACCATAACGTGCTCCATAGGCCCCTGAGTTATGTTACTGGGCTTGGGGTATGTGTTCTGCAGGCAATACCCTGAGCATGTGGCAGCTATGTTCCTGGGATTAGAACCTGAGAACTGCAGGCTACACACACATTTTTACATCACGTCTTACCCTCTAAGCTATTTCAATAGAAACAGAGCATGTTGCCTGTAAGTGCTGTAGGCTTGTTAGCCCACTGAGTTGCCTAGCTGATCCTGGTCCTGAAACATTCACTTGAAGGTGGCACCCAAAGATTTCTGATGCTGGCACACAACCCCCTCCCCGAGTTCTCTTCATACTATTTGAACATACAACCTTCAGTTTACATTATATGTATGCATGTATTATATGAAACTCATAAAGCATAACCCTAGGAATGAATGAACACAATGCTTTACTGGAGCTGGGGGGGTGGGGGACAATGTAGTGCCAATAGGGCAACATATACAAAGTGTTTGTTGGGTCTGTGTTTGAATCGTATTGTCATCAAGTCCCTGCATCACCAATATCATTACAGCACGTGCTCAGTTAAGGATAGCTAGGCCCTCATTACAAATGACCCGGAATGATATTCATGGGGCGATACCTCTCTTGGCCATTCTAAGTAGCCGGAAACACCCAGGACCTAGGAATCCAATGTCCAGGCTGCTGCATGCAGCCAGCACCCTTTCTCCTCCTGCAGACCGAGGAGAGTGGCAGTGGCGGCTACGCCGTTATGGCGGAGGAGCGTCACTCCCCGCCAGCCTCAAAAGGTGGCAAATAAAACAGGTTTCTTATTGTTTTATCTTTCAGTTCTAAGGGCCAGGCCAAGTCTTGGAGGTGGGGTCATTGCGGGGGCAGTCACGAGAGGAAGTTGTGGGCACTACTATTAGTGCCTATGTCGGTTTGGACGGCCATCTCAGGACAGCCAAACCGGCATGCACACTGAACTGTTTCCAATCCGAGCTTTGTTGCCAGGTTGGAGACAGCAAGCACAGACTCCCAGTCTCTCAGGGAGCACAAATTTAGGGCGGTCAGGCCAATTCTGATGCAGCTCTCATGCTGGATACCGGCCTGGCCACATAGGGGTCTGGGAGTGCTGCAGCAAGGACTCAGAGCAGATGAGCGGCTGCGGGAGGTTTGTTCTTGTTTCCCTTTTTTTGTGTGCTTTCTTTGTCATCCTTAGCCCCCCCTGCCCTGCCACTCCGCCCGAGCACCAGCAGCTACTGGTGGCAAATACTCCTCCCTCCTCATCCACTGTGCTCGTCCTGCCCCATCCATGACACCCTTGAAAGTAGCTCCCACACACATTTACCCTCTGCTCAAGGCAGGTGGTAAAACGATGAAAAATTGGGGCCTCATTACGAGGCCTCTTGCGCCACAGGAGTGCCACTTTTTTTAATGCTCCAGTGGCGCAGTGTGCTGGCCCATATTCATAAAGCCATGCAAAGCCACTCTGTTTGGCTTTTCATGGTCTTGTAAATATTGTCCCCTTTCATGCAGTACTCTCCGTGAAAAGGGACATTCCATGGATGTTGCTGTGGGTGTTCCGATGCAACACTCACGGAATCTGATGCATTAACAGATTTACAAGGTTTGTAAACCTGGGAATGCGTTGGATTCCTACGCCTCATTGAGGGAGGTGTAAGGAGACGCAATGAGGAGGAATACCTTTATTTCTCCTCATTTTTTCTTTTTCTATGTGTGCTGCATTTTGCAGCACACATAGAAAGAGGAAAACACCTCCCATGATTGTTTATGTGCAGGAAGGTGTCCCTTCCTGCACAAAAACAATCATCCCTGCAACTCAAGCACCCTTGCCCCATGGCGCAAGGGTACCTGCATTGGCACATGGCAGCCCATTTTGCGTCAGTGCAGGGGAAAAGGACAGGAATGAGCTTTATCTCATAGATGCGGCTCATTCCTGCCCTTTTCTTTTGACGCAGGAGAGCGCAGCAAGATTCCTTGTGGCCTGCCCTGTGCCAAACCCTCGCAAATGAGGCCCTTGCTTTGTAATGTACCATGGAAGGGGAGAAACATGCTGAATTGGACCCAGTGTTCCCTGCTCTGCCTGTTATTCCCCGTTTCAGGGAAATAATAGATAATTTGTATAATTAAATGAGGGAATTAGAGATTCAACCCCCCTTCCTTCCAAGGGAGCCTCATAATACTAGGGAGCTCGTCATAAGCGACGTATAGCTACACAACCTGATTGCACTCGTTTTATCAACTTCGGAACAAATACTGTATTTCATTGCCCTTCATGAATATGGGAATCCACAGCATGTGGAGACCACTGCAGAAGGTTCAGTCACAGTCTGTGCTATTTAATGAGAACGAGGAACATCATGATTCAAACCTCTAACTCACTTAAATATGTTGGGCCAACAGCATCTTGACAGTGCTGTGAGTATCTCAGTACTGAGATATCCCTGCGCACTGCAACTCAGGAGAGAAGTTCCCTGAGACAACTCTGTGCTAGATCTTCTTTTAAACCAAGTGAGCAGAGGGAGCGCAAATTTAAGACTTAGGTCCTGATTTAGAGTTCAGAGAATGGGTTACTCTGTCACAAATGTGGCGGATATCCAGTCCGCCCTTTTACAATTGCTGTTGTATATAATGCCCTTGTAATAAGGCGGACGGGATATCCACCACGTTTGTGATGAAGTAACTCATCCGCAAATCTCTAAATCAAGGCCATAGTTTGTGAGCAGTTGTGGTACTGGTTTCTCAAACAGCTGAAGAGCTGGGAATAGCACTTTTTTGCCTCCTTAGACTGTGGTAAATGGTTGCTTGTCACATGAACTTGCAAGGCATGTGCTGCATTTCCCTGGAAATGCGGAAGCATTTGTTGACATATCAATAGTGAATAACAGAACATTAGAAAATGCATACATAAAGTAACATAACAGAATTGGAGTTTAACAGTTCACATCACAATAAAACAGTCAAAACAGAATACAGTGCAATAACCGCACTACAGCACAACAAACTCACATTAAAATAATGGAGCACAAATACAATACAGCAGGAAAAAATGACAAAACACATCATGAATATGACAAAGGTCCACACAGCATATGCACACAAAAGCTAAATCTTGTTTTCATGCAGTGGCAAAAGGTGTTTGCACCAAGGACATGAAATAGAGCCAGTCAAAAATGTTTTATCAACCAGCCTCAGGAGTGAGAATAAACCTGTAATGGCTGTTTCATTACTGAGATAGTTGTGCATGTGCATGTCTAGTTGCACGCCGAAGCTATAAATTCTCCAAGTATTTTTTATGAAGGATTCAAAAGTAGTAATTCTGAATTGCAGAAACTGCTGCCCTGAGGGCGCAACTCAGGGCAAATAAAACTAGGAATACCTCAATTGGAGGGGCTCTTTTGATAGTTCAATATTGGGAGATCAGGGATGGGTGCAGTTTATGACAGAGGTGCATTTTGGGAGCACTGCCTTTATCCCAGTACTAGGATACACTCTGCAACACAGGATAGAGGTACATTGTGAAAGTTGTGTGCATATTTCATTACTTGTTACTAGTGCAGGCGGTGTGGCTGTGATAGAGGTGGAGTAGGAGAGCTCTCTGGATGCTGGGAGACCAGGGTGCACCTACAATCAGAGTAAGGAGGTATTGTTAGAGTGCTGTGAGTGTTACAGTGTTCGAATATGAGGGAGCTCTGTGGATCTCAGTGCTAGCTGGGATAACAGTGCTGGACAGCCCAGGATTAAATGGTATTATGCCAACTTCTTGGGTGTTTCAGTGCTCAGAGTTCAGTGCATAACAGGTCAGGGCAGAGGAGTATTGAGAGAGCTCCAACAGAAGAAAGACTGAGATGGTATTGTAAATGATCAATAAAAAAATAAAAACTGATTATGCTTTAAACAGATCATATTTTCAAACTACCCAACACTTCACTTGTGGTTGGTTCTCTGTTGTGTTGCAAGGGAATTTGAGACAGTATAGATAGAACCAAATTTAGTGGTCCTTCAATAAAGAGCAAATCTGCATGACCTGCTCAGAAAACCTTCATTCTCCTTGCAGGGGATGTGAAAAAGAAAACATCAGCTGTTGACCCCACATCCTTCCTCTTTATGGCATGAATCATCACTGGCACAGTGCCCTAAGTCTCCAGGGTGCCAGGGGCTAGGTTTATATTTAACTTTAGCTTTCCTGGAAGTTAAATGTTGCCCCACTCACCCAGCACTAGTGGAATTTCCCATTTAAATCCTGATTTTGTTCCTTATTCCTCGCGGTCAGATATGATGAGGCAGCATTTTCAGTTTTTCCTTTTGAATCTTGCAGTTTTTCCTGTATTATTCAGGCTTTATTGTGGTCTAGGTTCTTGGTTTTGAAAGGGCGGCCTATGAGCAATGGTCTTTGCATGGCTGACTAGGCTGTGCCCCAATCCTTGTTCAACATATTCTGGCAGGCCTGGTCTGTTGCCCCACCTCTGAGTCCATTGGAGATGCCCCATGTTTTGATGAGAAGCTCAGCAGCAGAGGGTAGGCTTTATGGCATACAGAGTGCACCCAAAGTCCATTTCAACCCAACCCACAGTTAAGGGTGCAACCACCCACTCGAGATAGGCTGCAGGGTGGATGATGTTTGGCAGCTGCTACTTTTAGACTCATGGTATAGTACATTTTTGCCTGTACCCCTGGAGGGAAGATGACCTACCAACTTCTCCCTTGTAAAATTTATAGAGCTCCAACAGCCAGGGCCCTTCCTTTCACCCTAAAGTGTGTAGTGAGTTATGGTTCTGTGGTGTGTTTCAAAGGTGTGAGGTACAATGGCAAGGAGACTCAGCAGGGTGAATGGTGTACAGAAAGGATACTGTGAGCAGAGGCCCTAAATGGTGCCCAGTTCCCTGTCTTAAGCTGCTAGACTCAGAGCATCAGAAGTTGGCAGGGCACAGGACGATCATTATTCCCCAAGCCCCATGCTTTTTTAGGACCCATGTTTCTGCTGCAACATTTATCTATACATTTTAAAGCAAATCTTCTCTATTTATGAATAACGAGGAATGTAACACGGGTAATACAGCAGATGGCTCACGTTGCTTTGAGTTTGCTGACACAGCCTGTAGGAAGGTGGAATCTGACTATATGGTTGCCCCCACTTTTTTCCTGGTGTTTTGCTGGTTTATGACTTAGTTGGACTGGGACCCTGCTATTCAGGGCCCCAGTCTATCTGCTCTCTCTAAACTACATGGAGTGCACTCTAGGTGCACTAGTGATTGGATACTGTGGTGCCTTATGAGTCCCTAGTATATGGTACCTTAGGTACCAAGGGCATAGGTACTTCACAGGCCTCCCAGGGGCTGCAGCATATGTTATGCCACCCCTGGGAAGCAGTCTAAATCTGACACCACAGGCCTGCTACTGCAGCCTGGGTGAGGTGGTGCTAGCACCCCTCACTGAGCTATAGGTTTCCTATATCTCTCCTGCACACACATATAAACCTATCAGTCACCCCTAAGGCAGGCCCTATCAATCCTGAGGGCAGGGTGCTTGGCTTCTATGTGAGGGGGTGCCTCTGCCTGAGCAGGGCCCCTCTGCAGCTCTCAGAGTCTATTCTCTGGTGCTGTTTGTGGATGCGGTTAAACCATATACTCTTAAGTGCATTATATCCTCGCGGTAAATGCTAACTTTGGAATGGCTGCATCAAAACATGTCGTGTTTGGTGTCAAACATCTTGGAATACTACCCCCCGCCAATCTTGGCGGCGGGGGTAGCATTCCACCCTTCTAGAGGGAGAAGACATGTACCTGCTGTGGAAACGCGGTAGAATCCTAAAGAGCCCTGGCATCACAAAATGGATGCCACCAGTCACAGACACTGGGCTGCCCTCCTGCTGATGACCGAAACTCGCAGTGGAGGAAGCCCAACAATAGGCATCCTGTCACAGGGAGGTGTAACCACCTTCCAGACAGGGTTTAGTGTATTGGGGCTGGGTGGGTGCACTCTTAGAGTGCTTTGAAGTCCTGCACTGGGGGAGCAGAAGGCTCCTCTGTGCATATGCCAGTTCAAACCAGCTCAGGGGCTACCTGCCCCTGCTCTGGCGCGAAACTGGACAAAGGGAAGTGGGTGTAGCCACCCCCTCCCTTGACCCTCCCATAGGTGGGGTCATAGAGCTAGTCCATCCCCTCTTTTAGTATAAGAGGGGGAACCTTGCCATTGCAAAGCAGATAACCCCTGGACGACGCTCTACAGAAGAATCCTGGCCCTTCGACGTTCCACTACCTTTGGAAGACAGAAGAATCTCCCTTGGAGTCAAGGAGTGACTCCCTGCTTGGCAGGCACCAAAAACGACAACGACGGTCGCAAACTACGCCGCTCCCGCCGGAGTCCGAAGTCCCTGCAGCCCAAGAAGTGGATTTCCTGACCTCTCCTAGGCCATCGTGAGTCCCCAGCGAAGCTGAGGCAAGTGGACCCCACGAGTAACGAGGAACCGCGACCCCTGGGTACCGTGCACTATTGTCGAGTGCAACCCCTTCACAACGTTCTACGAACTTGTGCTTTGGACCACGTGTGGTCCCGACCTCCAGCAGGAATCCCTCCGAAGATCAGAGGCCTACACCGTCCCGAGTGACCGTGGGCCCCTGTTGAGTGATTCCGCCCGAGGTGTCTTCGCGATCCCTTGCCTGCTGGCTTGTGGGTCCCCAGAAGACTTCTTAAAGAAACCAAAGGACTCCCCTGGTTGCTCCAGGCCTGCCCTGACTTACCCTCGCTGGGTGAGTTTCACAGACCTTGCTGGTCTGCGCCATCGACTTTTCTTCATCTCCCCGAGACTTGCGGCTGCCAAGGCTTGTTGGCTCCGATCGAGTTGCCGACACCGGAGTCAGCTGCAGACGTCGAGGGACACACCGAATCCAGCTCCTGGTCGTCGTCGACGCCTCCTGGACCACGTGGCTGAAGAGTCAAGGCACCCGCAACCGACCTGAAGCGACCGACGACGGTGGGCATCCATCTTCCTTGCCCCGGGTCACTGCCAAGTGACTTTGAACACTGTCCCCTCTGCTTTCAGGTCATCCTTCTTCAGAATCCAGGCTTGGATTCCACCGGACACTTCTTCAGCCCCCGCAAGCAGCAAGTCTTCTTTGTTCGCCATTGAAAACGACGCCGCGACCCGACACCAAAGGACACCTGTGCACCCGGCTTCCCTGGGTGAGGTAACTCCAGCACTACGGTGCTCCTGTGGGTGTGGGCCCTAGAACGACTTACCCTGTAAGTGACTTGCTTGTAGGTTCTCCCGAAGTATCCTAAAACTCTTTATTTCCAACCGCGACTTGCCCCATTGAAGTCAACGGCGATCCGCGCCTGTGTATCTACACTGCACGCGTCCCCCGTGGGTCCTTTACTTACCTGCCTTGGGTGGTTTTGTGAGGCCCCAGCACTTCTGAAGGCCCTAGGCCTTGTCTCCCTGCAAGTCGTTGTCCCTAAGTCTCTTACTTAGTATATGGTCTGGTACGCCCCGAGGGCCCCAGCCATATTTTGTGCTTAACTTATTGTGAAACGTTGATTTGTGCATATGTTTGTCTTCTAATCTCATAAAGAGATTAGTAGAGAGTTATTTAGAAATAAATACATATATATTTGATATATATACCTGTGTGGTGTCTTTTCATTTGGTGATTCAAGAGATTATATGGTAAAACAAGCTGCTTTACATTCCTCCGAGACTTAGCCTGAAGGCTGCTCTCCACAGCTACCACTAGGATAGCTTTCTTTAAAAGGTTGTCTTAAACCTATCTACCATAAGAGTCGATTTGCCCTGGTGCAAGGTGTCCACTTTAATTAGTGAACAGCATATACCAGGCCAACTTCTCACATTGGTGGGCAGCGTGTGGGATTCCAGCTTGCCATTGTTTTACCAGAAAATCTCTATTTGAATTACTAACTGAAAACCATTATAGGTACTCAAGGTACATATAAAGTCAAGCTTAGTATCAATAAGTTCTACTGAACTTAGAGCTGTGTTCAAAGGGATAGCACACCCTTTCCACAGCTCAAGCTAGGATCAGTAGGCCACAAACTAGTGTAGGTAGTACAACACTGCACAACACTAGAATGTCCTTGAAGGGTGGACCCAGTGGATCCACTCAGCCTCAGTATAAGGACATGGCTTTCTCTGACTTGAGAGCCATGTGTGTTGACAGACACCTGAGACTAGGACAGAGTCCCTCAACCCTGCACCTGATAGATCTGCTAACAGCAGATGACCTTAGATTGGCTCTAGGAGCTAAGGGGTTTGAATCAGTGGGTGGGTCAATCATAGTATCTGGGTCAGATGAGGACAATCCGAATGACCAAGACTCTGTGATTGAAGGGCCAGGCTCCAAGGAGCCTGAACAGGACAGAGGAGTTCTCCCTAAGAGAACTGGCAGAGTGGATGAGAGGCACAGATCCCCCTCCAGGGAATCTGAGCACTCTTATCACTCTGGCAGAGAATTTGTCCAAGAGAGGAGCTCATACTTTAACTTAAGAGAGACCTCCTCTGAGAGAAGGTGCAAACTGCTCCAGTATGAGGAAGCCAAAGTGGCCCTCAGAACCAAGCAGTTGGCACTGGATAGAGAAGCCCTGGAGATCCAGAGAGCTTCCAGAAGGGAGGGTTTAGAACCCCTGGTGGCAGCAACAGTGTCCCTAGAGGCAGAGAATATGTCCCTGACCATAGGAACCTGAGCAAGGTTGTTCCTCCCTACCAGAGTGGGGATGATATCCACAAATGGATAACTGCTATGGAGAGGGCCTGTAGAGTACAGCAGGTCCCCCAAAGCAGTGGGCAGCAATCTTGTGGCTCTCCTTTTCAGATAAAGGTAGAGACAAGCTCCTCACTGTTAGAGAAGAGGATGCTGATGATTATGAGGTCCTGAAGAGTGCACTGATAGATGGGTTTGGCTTAACCACTGAAGAGTACAGGTTGAAGTTCAGAGATACCCAGAAGGCACAGACTCAGGACTGGACAGACTTTGTAGATTGTGCATCCAAGGCTCTGGAGGGTTGGCTGGTTGGCAGTAGGGTTACTGATTTCAAAGGATTTTATAATCTAATGATGAGAGAACAGATCCTTAATAATTGTCAAAACCAGCTTTTACACCAGTACCTGGTGGACTCTGATCTGACCTCTCCCCAAGAATTGGGAAAGAAGGCAGACAAATGGGTCAGAACCAGAGTAAGGCCTAAGAATCAGGGTGGTGACCACAAGAAAGATTCTACCAAGTCCGAAGAGAAAGGTGGGGATAAATCTAAGGATAAGTCCACTACAGGGCCCCAAAAGTCCTCTTCTGGGGGTGGGTCCCAAACTCCTTCCTCTCCTGAAAAGAAACCCTATTGCCATGTCTGTAAAAGCCTGGGCACTGGAAATCTGATCCCAGTTGTCCCAGGATTGGCAATAAAGAAAATGTTCCACCAACAACTACTACCACCCCTCCTGGTACTACCAGTAGTAATCCTCCAGTTGGGAGTAGTGCACCCAAAAAGTTAGGTGCTTTTGCAAGAGGAACAGAGGTGGGCCCTAGTTCAGACAGGACCCCCTCAACAGACTCCTCAGATTCTGATGGTGGTATAGGATTTGCCACCTTTACCGTGGGTCCCACAGCATTGGGCAGGTACAGACTGGAGCCAATAATTAATGGTCAGAAAGCTGTGGCATTTAGGGACACAGGTGCTAGTGTCACCATGGTGGCAGGGAAACTAGTCCCCCTCACCAGCTTTTACCTGAGTTTAAATACCAGGTGACCAACATTGATGGTGTCAGAACAGAGCACCCCATGGCCATAGTCAATCTCAGCTGGGAGGGGGTCACAGGCCCAAAAAGAGTGGCAGTGTCCCCAACCTTACCTGTAGATTGCCTGATGGGCAATGATCTGGAAATTTCAGCCTGGGCTGAAATTGAACACCAAACCCATCTGAGGATGTTGGGTGTCCCTGTAAAGGTTAGTGGGGCTGTGATGGCCACAGCCCCAGCCCAAGATTTTGGAGAGATGGAGCCTGGAAGAATGGCCCACTCTCCCCCAGAAGAGAGCACAAGGGTTGAAGAAAAGTCTTCTTCCCTCCAGACAGTAGGTAAGGGTCAGCCTCCTCAGGGAACTGACCCTCCCTCTAGCGAAGGAACTGCCACAGAGGTAGTCAGGCCTGGCCTGGCCCCACCCCTGATGGCAGAGGACCCTTCCAAGGTGGTACCCAGTCTGGAGCAGGTAAACTGCCCCTCTCTACCCTGCCTCAGTCAGCCCAGGGCTGCAGAGGTCAGGGAGGACAGTGGACCCCCAGGGCCCCCTGTCCAGAGGAACCCCCATCAGCAGATTAGGGGCACCCAGTCTAGTAGCCCTAGCCAGGTGAAAATTCCTCAACCCACTGAGGGACCCCCCATACCTTTATGTAGGGACCACCCCCAGAAGGACTCTGTTAGGCAAGGGCAAACCTGGAACCAAAAGGTTCCAAACATGCCATGTCCCTCCAGTGTTCCACCCAAAGGGACCCAACCCCCAGCTGTAGGCAGTCAAAGGTTGACCCTTAGAGCAAAGTGCAACTCAGTCATGGAAAGACAGGCATACATGGTGACCAGTGATCTGAGGAAGCTGAGGCCAACCTTCCTAGGGCCTCATTTCCCTACTCAGACACCCCACCAGCCTTGTACTTTACCAAAGCACACCAGAGGTAGTGATTCCCCATGGTGGAGACCCTCTCATACCCTTAGGGTGAGGGATTGCTTAGGGGACCATAAGACAGGGGGCAACCATGCTAGTGCAGGTGCTTCCTTATATGGCCACTTAATCAATAAAGGCTCAACTGGTCAAGGTTAGCCTTATCTCCTTTCGTTTGGGGGGGTTATGTAGGAAGGTGGAATCTGACTATATGGTTGCCCCCACTTTTTTCCTGGTGTTTTGCTGGTTTATGACTTAGTTGGACTGGGACCCTGCTATTCAGGGCCCCAGTCTATCTGCTCTCTCTAAACTACATGGAGTGCACTCTAGGTGCACTAGTGATTGGATACTGTGGTGCCTTATGAGTCCCTAGTATATGGTACCTTAGGTACCAAGGGCATAGGTACTTCACAGGCCTCCCAGGGGCTGCAGCATATGTTATGCCACCCCTGGGAAGCAGTCTAAATCTGACACCACAGGCCTGCTACTGCAGCCTGGGTGAGGTGGTGCTAGCACCCCTCACTGAGCTATAGGTTTCCTATATCTCTCCTGCACACACATATAAACCTATCAGTCACCCCTAAGGCAGGCCCTATCAATCCTGAGGGCAGGGTGCTTGGCTTCTATGTGAGGGGGTGCCTCTGCCTGAGCAGGGCCCCTCTGCAGCTCTCAGAGTCTATTCTCTGGTGCTGTTTGTGGATGCGGTTAAACCATATACTCTTAAGTGCATTATATCCTCGCGGTAAATGCTAACTTTGGAATGGCTGCATCAAAACATGTCGTGTTTGATGTCAAACATCTTGGAATACTACCCCCGCCAATCTTGGCGGCGGGGGTAGCATTCCACCCTTCTAGAGGGAGAAGACATGTACCTGCTGTGGAAACGCGGTAGAATCCTAAAGAGCCCTGGCATCACAAAATGGATGCCACCAGTCACAGACACTGGGCTGCCCTCCTGCTGATGACCGAAACTCGCAGTGGAGGAAGCCCAACAATAGGCATCCTGTCACAGGGAGGTGTAACCACCTTCCAGACAGGGTTTAGTGTATTGGGGCTGGGTGGGTGCACTCTTAGAGTGCTTTGAAGTCCTGCACTGGGGGAGCAGAAGGCTCCTCTGTGCATATGCCAGTTCAAACCAGCTCAGGGGCTACCTGCCCCTGCTCTGGCGCGAAACTGGACAAAGGGAAGTGGGTGTAGCCACCCCCTCCCTTGACCCTCCCATAGGTGGGGTCATAGAGCTAGTCCATCCCCTCTTTTTAGTATAAGAGGGGAACCTTGCCATTGCAAAGCAGATAACCCCTGGACGACGCTCTACAGAAGAATCCTGGCCCTTCGACGTTCCACTACCTTTGGAAGACAGAAGAATCTCCCTTGGAGTCAAGGAGTGACTCCCCTGCTTGGCAGGCACCAAAACGACAACGACGGTCGCAAACTACGCCGCTCCCGCCGGAGTCCGAAGTCCCTGCAGCCCAAGAAGTGGATTTCCTGACCTCTCCTAGGCCATTGTGAGTCCCCAGCGAAGCTGAGGCAAGTGGACCCCACGAGTAACGAGGAACCGCGACCCCTGGGTACCGTGCACTATTGTCGAGTGCAACCCCTTCACAACGTTCTACGAACTTGTGCTTTGGACCACGTGTGGTCCCGACCTCCAGCAGGAATCCTCCGAAGATCAGAGGCCTACACCGTCCCGAGTGACCGTGGGCCCCTGTTGAGTGATTCCGCCCGAGGTGTCTTCGCGATCCCTTGCCTGCTGGCTTGTGGGTCCCCAGAAGACTTCTTAAAGAAACCAAAGGGCTCCCCTGGTTGCTCCAGGCCTGCCCTGACTTACCCTCGCTGGGTGAGTTTCACAGACCTTGCTGGTCTGCGCCATCGACTTTTCTTCATCTCCCCGAGACTTGCGGCTGCCAAGGCTTGTTGGCTCCGATCGAGTTGCTGACACCGGAGTCAGCTGCAGACGTCGAGGGACACACCGAATCCAGCTCCTGGTCGTCGTCGACGCCTCCTGGACCACGTGGCTGAAGAGTCAAGGCACCCGCAACCGACCTGAAGCGACCGACGACGGTGGGCATCCATCTTCCTTGCCCCGGGTCACTGCCAAGTGACTTTGAACACTGTCCCCTCTGCTTTCAGGTCATCCTTCTTCAGAATCCAGGCTTGGATTCCACCGGACACTTCTTCAGCCCCCGCAAGCAGCAAGTCTTCTTTGTTCGCCATTGAAAACGACGCCGCGACCCGACACCAAAGGACACCTGTGCACCCGGCTTCCCTGGGTGAGGTAACTCCAGCACTACGGTGCTCCTGTGGGTGTGGGCCCTAGAACGACTTACCCTGTAAGTGACTTGCTTGTAGGTTCTCCCGAAGTATCCTAAAACTCTTTATTTCCAACCGCGACTTGCCCCATTGAAGTCAACGGCGATCCGCGCCTGTGTATCTACACTGCACGCGTCCCCCGTGGGTCCTTTACTTACCTGCCTTGGGTGGTTTCGTGAGGCCCCAGCACTCCTGAAGGCCCTAGGCCTTGTCTCCCTGCAAGTCGTTGTCCCTAAGTCTCTTACTTAGTATATGGTCTGGTACGCCCCGAGGGCCCCAGCCATATTTTGTGCTTAACTTATTGTGAAACGTTGATTTGTGCATATGTTTGTCTTCTAATCTCATAAAGAGATTAGTAGAGAGTTATTTAGAAATAAATACATATATATTTGATATATATACCTGTGTGGTGTCTTTTCATTTGGTGATTCAAGAGATTATATGGTAAAACAAGCTGCTTTACATTCCTCCGAGACTTAGCCTGAAGGCTGCTCTCCACAGCTACCACTAGGATAGCTTTCTTTAAAAGGTTGTCTTAAACCTATCTACCATAAGAGTCGATTTGCCCTGGTGCAAGGTGTCCACTTTAATTAGTGAACAGCATATACCAGGCCAACTTCTCACACAGCCCCACAAAAAATCTGACATGAGTGATTGAGAGAATCTGTCTGTTCATTGTCAGCCTCACACTACCTACACTTCATGAGTTACCATCCCCCTTTCCTATGTTGTACTGGGTACAGCCAAGTTACCTGAAGAGGTGGACTCAACCTGTCTGGAATTAGACATAGGGGGTACACAGAACATTTATGGGGGACACCGGCTGCATCCTCTGTCAGCCAGAGGATGCACTCTGCCCTGAGTGCCCACGAAGCAGTGGAACAGGAGAAGTTCAACTTCATTTCACAAGGACTGAAAGAGTTATATTGACTTGATAAAACTTTAAGAATGGTCTTTACATTTTTCTGCTTGGTTTACAAGCCTTTATACCATTCGCCAAGTGTATATCAAGGACGAAATGTGTCAACCTACAATCCTTCAACCATGGCCAGTACCCAACTGTAAGTAGAAGGGAGACCTCTGGTTGGCTCTTCAGCATTCACAACTTTAGAACCCCTCTGTTGGACATGGCCCTTCTTAGGGTGATTTCCCCAAAACCTTATGACTCTGGGCACTTTCCCGCTATACTGCCAGGGGAAAGTGTGTGCACCTTTCCCACACATGCCAGGACAGGGTGCTTACTTGATTGGTTTGGGTGTCTGGTGGAAGAGTATACCACATACCCATGGCAGGGGCAACACAGGCTAATTGGGGGACATAGCACTGAGTGTGCCACCCCCCAGAAGGGCCTATCAAGAATGTCTCATGCTGAGGGTGCCCAGGCTCACTCAGTGGCCAGCCCTGAGAGGGGCATTCCCTACAACCACACCGGGGTAGATGAGGCACTGGGTAGGTACATCTGCATGTGCACTGACCTGGTAGGGACGAACCCCCATGTGGGTGTTCCCTACCCAGGGGAGTCAGCTCTCTCCACGGGGGACACCTACAGGGTGTGGCTGATGCCCTTATTATGTCACTTTCCCACTATCAAGGCAGCTTGGAAGTGTGTGTGCCCTCCTAGAATTCGGCAGCCAGACTGCTCACAGGAACCAGCAACCGCTCCTCAGCCAAACCCGCCCTTCGCTCCCTCCACTGGCTCCCGGTTCAGGAGAGAATCCACTTCAAGGCCCTATGTATCACTCATAAATCTCTGAAGGGGAATGGCCCACCCCTCACCAAGGCCCTAGTCAGACCTTATAAGGCCCCCAGAAGTCTCCGTTCCAACGAGCACCATCTGGCTGAGGTTCCAAGAATTATGAGGTCCAGATCAGGCGGTCGCCTCTTTTCATATAACTCATCCAAGCTTTGGAATTCCCTACCTCTCTCCATTCGTAAGGAACCCAACCACCTGGCCTTCCGGAAACAACTGAAGACCTGGCTTTTCCCATAGGGACCTTCCCCTTCCTCCTCAGTCCTGCTACAGCACTGGGATGCCTCCGGGTAGCCATGCGCTATATAAAAATCCATTCATTCATTCATTCCTACACACGTGAGGAAGGGGGTGCTTATCAAGATTTCTGAACATAGGTCGGGTCTGGCCATGCAGGCCATGGTGTGTGCGCACTCGCACCTAGAGTGGTGGTAATCTGGTGCCCAGCCTTCCATTGTGGGCCGGTGTGTGCACTGTTACATGTAAAATTGTAGAACTGGGGCCCAGCCTGTCATTGCAGGCTGGGAGGGGGGTGCATTGGTACCGAAGCTGCCTATGTTGCACGGCCAGCCTGCCATTACAGACTGGTGCATGCGTGCACCACTGGTATGTCCAATTTCATGACAAGCCTGCCAGTTGCAGACTGGTGTGCGTGTTGCACCATTAGTACTTTCAAATACGTGACCAGCCTACCATTGGAGACTGGTGCGCATTTACACTGCTGGTATTCCCAAATCCATGGCCAGCTTGCCATTGCAGGCTAATGTGTACCATTTGCATTTCCCAATATGCGGCTAGCCTGCCATTTGCAGACTGGTGGGCGCGTTTCGCCTCTAGTATTTTCAAATACGTGGCCAGCCTGCCATTGCAGACTGGTGTGCGTCTGCACCACTGGTATTCCCAAATCCGTGGCCAGCCTCAAATTGCAGGCTGGTGTTCATGTGCACCGCTGGTATTCCCAAATAAGCGACCAGCCTGCCATTGCAGACTGGATTGCGTGTTGCACCAAGGGTGTGCCTAAACCTGTTTCCAGCTCACCATTGCGGGCTGATCGGCACACCTGTACCGATGGTGCTTTGGAACCCGTGTCCAGCCTGCCATCACAGACCGGTACTGTGGCCTGCAACTGTGGATTGCCATGGCGCAGCCTCATCACTTTTCCTATCATTTAATTTGTGGTGACATCCCCTTTCCAATGGTAAAGGTGGCTTTGTCCAGATACGCATGAAAATGCCACTAGTAAAACGTGACCCCCACTTTTTTTCACTATCGCACTTAAGAGAGAACCCAGCCATATTCAAATTAGATGGATTGTGCTCTAATAGGAACAGTCCAGCCTGGACTGCCAGGCTGTAATCCCTCGAAAAAAAAAAAAAACAAGCACCCCAGACCAATTTTAGCCAACTTTTAGCTCATCAGTGAGATAGAATGTAAGATTAAGGCATAGTAAAACATACCTACCATATGCAAGTTGTCATCTGCAACAAGCAACAAAGTGATAGCAGGAATTCTTGAATTAATCTCATTTACTGTTCATTGCTCACTGTACATTCAAGTTCATCATTTTTCACCCACTATGCCAGCCGTATGCAAATCAATCTTGGTCCTGCTCCAATAGCAGCAGTCCAATCCGAACGGCTTAGCCAGGTAAATTGGAACCCAGCCAAAGCAAGACCGATTTCGCCCTATTTAGGCGTTCTCAGTGAGATAAAGCTTGAGTTCAAAGGCACAGTGAGAACAGGACTCAAATCTGGGCAGACCTGCCATGCTTGTTGTGGGGTGCAGTGAAGGGCACTGTGTGATGCAGGATAGGACACCATGGGCTGTGGCAGAGGATATTGTGTGAGGCGAGTTAGGATAGTCTGTGGTGCAGGGCAGGATCCCAAGGCACGTGAGATAGGACATCGTGCAGCATAAGGCAGTATACTGAGTGATGCGGGCTAGCATGCTGTGGGGTGTGGTGCAGGATACTGTGGTATGCAATCAATCAATCAGTAAGGGGTTTGTTAAGTGCACTACTCACCCGTGAGGGTCTCAAGGCACTAGGGTATTGTGAGATACTGTACAGGATACAGAGCATTGCAGGTTGGGAGGCTGTGGTGTGTGTTGGGCAGGATACAGTGCAATGGAAAAATGGATGCTGGTGGATATGTGGCAGGATACTCAGTAGTGAGGGATAGGCCACACGACTAGACACTGTGGGAGGCGAGATGTGTGGCTGTGTGGTTCAGGGCAGGATTCCGAGTGATGCGGATTAGGCAGCGTGTGGTGAGGGAAGGATAGTGAGAGACGAGAGATAGGATTCTGTGTGGTATTCGGAAGGATACTGAGTGAGGAGGACTAGGTAGAGAATGATGTGGGTGTGTGATAGCACAATGTGTGGTGCCGGCACACCTTCACGCTTCACCAAGTCTGTGCCTTTGCACAGGACGCTCAGCTTTCACAAAGTGCTTGGGCTACACATACTATGACCTAGTCATGTTGGAGCATCTTAAGTAACATTCAGGCATCTTTGACAGAAAAACGTACTACAGGACCTAGATGGATTCTCCCTTTCTTTTAATCGGGCATTGCAAATAAAAACTGTGCGTTCTCATCAAGCAAAGCCGTGACGTCCAGTCTTCCTTGAAATGGAATGTGCGATCTGAACATTCTGCTGTGACGCCAACTTCTAGCCTGATTTATAGATGTAGTAGTCGTAATAACCACTGCTGGAGGAGCTGCTGCTGATGGAGGTAGTTGTTTTCACCGAGTAGTAAATCACGAGAGAGACCCAAGTCACGGTAATCGCAATTCCAATGCTTAACGCGATGTTGTTCAGGATCAGGGCGGCCCTTGAGTTCTCCCGGGCACCAGCCACATCCCCACGTTGGTTACAGCTGCGGGTCTGTAGGGAGAGAGGAGAGCCTGTTGATCAACACCATTAGAAACTGCAAAAGAGTGATATGAAGAGCAATGTAAAGACAAGCCATAGTTATTAATGTAAATATGAACATAATAATGATATTAATAATAATAACAATAACAATAGCAATAATTATAATACAATAGCAATAATAATAACAATATTATTCGTATTATTGTTACTATTACCATTATAACTATATACAATGATAAATATAATATTAATATTGATAATGAAGGTGATATTGTTAGGGCCCTGCAATATTCAGCGCTCAACAGAAGACACGCAGTGACTCAGGGCTAATAATGGCTGCTATACAACTTCTGCTCCAACATTCCGATGCTTGTTTTTCCGATTCTCTCTATTTATTTTAGAACAGCCCATCCTTAGTGAGCATAATATTATAATAGCATTATTACCCTTCGGCCTCTGGCCATTACTGTTGTTGAAGGTCCTCTCTCTTGTTATAGGCCCTCGCCTGTGTCTTGGGCCTATAACGTGGCAATAGGGCCTTTAACAACCGTTATAGCCCTCGGCAGCTGGCTGCAATGCTATATTATTATGATTATTAATTGTTGCCGCCTTTTTTATCTGTAAAAAGTTTTTTAAAATGTGCCGGGGTCATGTGCTTGCTCTTCCTTCCACTGGTAGTCATGGTGACCATTTACTTGAGATTCTTTTGTGACAATCTCTGTCCTAAGCTGCACACTCCATTTATTCCTGTGTTGTGGGAAGTGGTGATTTTATTAATTGTATGGTTTATTATTGAGCTTTTCGACGTTTGCTCCGTGGCTGGTGCATTTTATTTGTTATTGTATTTCAATCAATCAATCAATCAATCAGGGGTTTATAAAGCGCTCTACTCACCCGTGAGGGTCTCAAGGCACTGGCCTTGAGGGGGACAACCCCTTGAAATGTCTCTTCTGCCATAGTACCTCAAAATTAACACAAAGAGGTTCTGCTGCGAGGTTGAAGCAAAGAGGTCTTGCTTTTATTCATATAGGTAGTTAGTGTTTGTACCACGAATGCAAGTCCTCTTCCCATGACATCCTACACTGTGTATTTTCTATAAAAAAATGTATGCAGTATTGTTATACTAGATTCCCCAGATGCTGTCTTTCCTGTGCAGAGCGATACCAAAGGGGATGATGGACGGAGCGTTTGAGCTAATCAAACACTCACCCCCAGTCAACTGAACTGGGTTTAATCCATCATCATTCTTTTGCTCACTCCACCACCCCAGTTCAGACATGGCCATATGCAAATCAGTCTGACCCTGTGCCTCATGGGAACAGTCCAGCCCGAACTGCCAAGCCATGTCTTCCCTGGACCGGAAACAAGCATCCTGGGACCGGTTTCTGGCTATTCAGCCATCATCAGCCAGCCTAGCTTGAATCCAGTGTCAAAGTGAGCAAGGGACCCACGTCTGGGCATACCCTGCCAACTTAGGGCGAACAAAGCGATACCAAAGGGGATGATGGGCGGAGCGTTTGAGCTAATCAAACACTCACCCCCAGTCAACTGAACTGGGTTTAATCCATCATCATTCTTTAGCTCACTCCACCACCTCAGTTCAGACATGGCCATATGCAAATCAGTCTGACCCTGTGCCTCATGGGAACAGTCCAGCCCGAACTGCCAAGCCATGTCTTCCCTGGACCGGAAACAAGCATCCTGGGACCGGTTTCTGGCTATTCAGCCGTCATCAGCCAGGCTAGCTTGAATCCAGGGGCAAAGTGAGCAAGAGACCCACGTCTGGGCATACCCTGCCAACTTAGGGCGAACAAAGCGATACCAAAGGGGATGATGGACGGAGCATTGAGCTAATCAAACACTCACCCCCAGTCAACTGAACTGGGTTTAATCCATCATCATTCTTTAGCTCACTCCACCACCCCAGTTCAGACATGGCCATATGCAAATCAGTCTGACCCTGTGCCTCATGGGAACAGTCCAGCCCGAACTGCCAAGCCATGTCTTCCCTGGACCGGAAACAAGCATCCTGGGACCGGTTTCTGGCTATTCAGCCGTCATCAGCCAGGCTAGCTTGAATCCAGTGGCAAAGTGAGCAAGGGACCCACGTCTGGGCATACCCTGCCAACTTAGGGCGAACAAAGCGATACCAAAGGGGATGATGGACGGAGCGTTTGAGCTAATCAAACACTCACGCCCAGTCAACTGAACTGGGTTTAATCCATCATCATTCTTTAGCTCACTCCACCACCCCAGTTCAGACATGGCCATATGCAAATCAGTCTGACCCTGTGCCTCATGGGAACAGTCCAGCCCGAACTGCCAAGCCATGTCTTCCCTGGACCAGAAACAAGCATCCTGGGACCGGTTTCTGGCTATTCAGCCGTCATCAGCCAGGCTAGCTTGAATCCAGTGGCAAAGTGAGCAGGGGACCCACGTCTGGGCATACCCTACCAACTTAGGGCGAACAAAGCGATACCAAAGGGGATGATGGACGGAGCGTTTGAGCTAATCAAACACTCACCCCCAGTCAACTGAACTGGGTTTAATCCATCATCATTCTTTAGCTCACTCCACCACCCCAGTTCAGACATGGCCATATGCAAATCAGTCTGACCCTGTGCCTCATGGGAACAGTCCAGCCCGAACTGCCAAGCCATGTCTTCCGTGGACCAGAAACAAGCATCCTGGGACAGGTTTCTGGCTATTCAGCCGTCATCAGCCAGGCTAGCTTGAATCCAGTGGCAAAGTGAGCAAGGGACCCACGTCTGGGCATACCCTGCCAACTTAGGGCGAACAAAGCGATAGCAAAGGGGATGATGGACAGAGCGTTTGAGCTAATCAAACACTCACCCCCAGTCAACTGAACTGGGTTTAATCCATCATCATTCTTTAGCTCACTCCACCACCCCAGTTCAGACATGGCCATATGCAAATCAGTCTGACCCTTTGCCTCATGGGAACAGTCCAGCCCGAACTGCAAAGCCATGTCTTCCCTGGACCGGAAACAAGCATCCTGGGACCGGTTTCTGGCTATTCAGCCGTCATCAGCCAGGCTAGCTTGAATCCAGTGGCAAAGTGAGCAAGGGACCCACGTCTGGGCATACCCTGCCAACTTAGGGCGAACAAAGCGATACCAAAGGGGATGATGGACGGAGCGTTTGAGCTAATCAAACACTCACCCCCAGTCAACTGAACTGGGTTTAATCCATCATCATTCTTTAGCTCACTCCACCACCCCAGTTCAGACATGGCCATATGCAAATCAGTCTGACCCTGTGCCTCATGGGAACAGTCCAGCCCGAACTGCCAAGCCAGGTCCTCCCTGGACTGGAAACAAGCATCCTAGAACCGGTTTCGGGGTTTCACCCCTCTTCAGCCAGGATAGCTTGATTCCAGTGGCATGGAGAGCACGGGACCCACGCAAGACTGATTTGCATATGGCTGGGTTCAAACTGGAATGGCATGGTGAGCCAAAAAACGATGGATTTAGGCCCAGATCTCTGTACTGGGGTGAATGTATGACATTGTTCTGCATTCTGTCCATCAACTGTTGTTTTTGCATTTGTCACCCTGAGTGGGACGGGTATGCCCAGACGTGGGTCCCGTGCTCTCCATGCCACTGGAATCAAGCTATCCTGGCTGAAAAGGGGTGAAACCCCGAAACCGGTCCTAGGATGCTTGTTTCCAGTCCAGGGAGGACCTGGCTTGGCAGTTTGGGCTGGACTGTTCCCATGAGGCACAGGGTCAAGATTGATTTGCATATGGCTGGGTTCAAACTGGAATGGCATGGTGAGCAAAAAAACGATGGATTTAGGCCCAGATCTCTGTACTGGGGTGAATGTATGACATTGTTCTGCATTCTGTCCATCAACTGTTGTTTTTGCATTTGTCACCCCGAGTGGGACGGGTATGCCCAGACGTGGGTCCTGTGCTCGCCATGCCACTGGAATCAAGCTATCCTGGCTGAAGAGGGGTGAAACCCCGAAACCGGTCCTAGGATGCTTGTTTCCAGTCCAGGGAGGACCTGGCTTGGCAGTTCGGGCTGGACTGTTCCCATGAGGCACAGGGTCAAGACTGATTTGCATATGGCTGGGTTCAAACTGGAATGGCATGGTGAGCAAAAAAACGATGGATTTAGGCCCAGATCTCTGTACTGGGGTGAATGTATGATATTGTTCTGCATTCTGTCCATCAACTGTTGTTTTTGCATTTGTCACCCCGAGTGGGACGGGTATGCCCAGACGTGGGTCCCGTGCTCTCCATGCCACTGGAATCAAGCTATCCTGGCTGAAGAGGGGTGAAACCCCGAAACCAGCCCTAGGATGCTTGTTTCCAGTCCAGGGAGGACCTGGCTTGGCAGTTCGGGCTGGACTGTTCCCATGAGGCACAGGGTCAAGACTGATTTGCATATGGCTGGGTTCAAACTGGAATGGCATGGTGAGCAAAAACGATGGATTTAGGCCCAGATCTCTGTACTGGGGTGAATGTATGACATTGTTCTGCATTCTGTCCATCAACTGTTGTTTTTGCATTTGTCACCCCGAGTGGGACGGGTATGCCCAGACGTGGGTCCCGTGCTCTCCATGCCACTGGAATCAAGCTATCCTGGCTGAAGAGGGGTGAAACCCCAAAACCGGTCCTAGGATGCTTGTTTCCAGTCCAGGGAGGACCTGGCTTGGCAGTTCGGGCTGGACTGTTCCCATGAGGCACAGGGTCAAGACTGATTTGCATATGGCTGGGTTCAAACTGGAATGGCATGGTGAGCAAAAAAACGATGGATTTAGGCCAGATCTCTGTACTGGGGTGAATGTATGACATTGTTCTGCTTTCTGTCCATCAACTGTTGTTTTTGCATTTGTCACCCCGAGTGGGACGGGTATGCCCAGACGTGGGTCCCGTGCTTTCCATGCCACTGGAATCAAGCTATCCTGGCTGAAGAGGGGTGAAACCCTGAAACCGGTCCTAGGATGCTTGTTTCCAGTCCAGGGAGGACCTGGCTTGGCAGTTCGGGCTGGACTGTTCCCATGAGGCACAGGGTCAAGACTGATTTGCATATGGCTGGGTTCAAACTGGAATTGCATGGTGAGCAAAAAAACGATGGATTTAGGCCCAGATCTCTGTACTGGGGTGAATGTATGACATTGTTCTGCATTCTGTCCATCAACTGTTGTTTTTGCATTTGTCACCCCGAGTGGGACGGGTATGCCCAGACGTGGGTCCTGTGCTCTCCATGCCGCTGGAATCAAGTTATCCTGGCTGAAGAGGGGTGAAACCCCGAAACCGGTCCTAGGATGCTTGTTTCCAGTCCAGGGAGGACCTGGCTTGGCAGTTCGGGCTGGACTGTTCCCATGAGGCACAGGGTCAAGACTGATTTGCATATGGCTGGGTTCAAACTGGAATGGCATGACGAGCAAAAAACCGATGGATTTAGGCCCAGATCTCTGTACTGGGGTGAATGTATGACATTGTTCTGCATTCTGTCCATCAACTGTTGTTTTTGTCTTTCCTGTGCAAAGCATTGTAAAAATGTGAATAAAATTGAATGATAAGAGTACACGTGTCACGTGTTTTAGCTTTTTCCTGGCCCTTTTGTTTGGCAGAGAAATATATTAACCAATTGAAATGTGAGGCTGCAGCAAATAAAGACGTTTAATGTTAGGACTTCGTGTCCATAAACTTTTATCTCCTGTGTTGCAACCAAGTTTTCCTTAAATTTCCTCGAAATTGCCCGAACTTGGGTATTTCCATATGTTGAGACACGGTCAATTGACCATTTGCTTGAACTCACATTCATTTCTTCAGTTAAAAAATGCATAGGGCGCACCAGTTATCAAATAGTTCGATTTACATCAAGGTTATGGCATTCAATGCTCAACTAAGAGCCCTGGCCAGCCTTTAGCTTCTTTTATCATGTGTGTCAAGACGAAATATGGAAGGAGACTATGTTCACTTACAGCAGAGTCAGTGAAATGTATTCTCAAAAATGCACTTTGATGTCAATTTCAAACTTTCTATTTTAGGATTTTAATAGTAGACTAGAAGAGAGGGTAGCACACATTTACAATCATTTACAACTGTGTGGATTGGGCCAGATGTATTGGAGACCTATACACAGCAAGGGACTGCTCTTGATACCGGTTTAGTATTCAGTATTCAGTTTTTCTAAACCTCATTTTAACCCAAACACATGGATTGACCTGTAAGTGCATCAGGAGTCTCTGACTTTAAGGGTTTTCTAGTATAGGGGTCCCTTATCCTACCGTTATGTTGTATGACGGTACTCCAAAGTACATCATATCCACATTAAACAAGGCCTTTAAGGCTCTTTAGATAAGATGATACCAATAAAATCCATGATAGATTCTCTCAGGAACCAATCTACCTAAAATGGCAAAACAAGCAGAAAAGCAAGCACGACACAACCTAAAATCAAATGAAACTAACGCGAACCTCACAGGTTGTTAATAGATGTACGCTAAAGCAATCAATGATGATGAATAGGAATACATTCAAAACATGCTTTATTTAATATTTCTGCAGATTTTTAAGGCCCTCTTGCCCCCAGTAGGTATGCTCCACCAACACTTGACAGCCTTTCTGAAATAAAACTACTTTAGGGAGAAAACCGAGATAAATGGGTCTTCAGTTCTCTTCAGCAAAATTTGGTAAAACTAGGGGTGGGTGAAATTGTGTCATTTTTTTCCACGCATAATGTGCTTCATTCTGGTAAGAGTAGAGGTTTAACAAGAAACGTATGTGTCTGATTCTCAGTGTGCGTATTGTATGGAGGTATGCCTTCGTGTACAAAGGGCGTGCAAGATCCAACACAATATATTGACCATACAATTAATGTTACTGTAGGAGCAGATGTTCTGTGATGCACATCCATTTTCAGAGTTCCCACATGTTACTTTTCCTTAATATGTAGCAAAAATAAAACTTCACCATTAAATTGGGCTTTTGATAAATGTTATAAGGAGTTGTTGGATAATGCTTCTTGCTGGTTCTTACCCTGAGATGGTAGAATTAATATTTAATATTTCTTGAAGTGTCTCTCTATGGGCCAGCCAACCTTCCTGCAGTGAAAATAGCTTTCAGGTGCTATCACTGTAAGGGCATTTTAAAATAAATTTCTACAAGTTTTACTTTTAAATACCATGCAACCTGCCATGTGGGCATCAAGACATGCTAATTTGAAAGGAAGGTTTAGATGTGTCAAAAGGACTTGTTGTGACCTGTTGAATTGCTGTTTTTACACTGCTTAAGTCAGGCCACGATGGTAGGCCTGAAGCCCTGTTTGCAGTGACATGGTAGTGGATGGCTGTATAGGTGCTGCAGTCCACAAGTGGAATTAGACTTCCAGGCCCAGGGTACACCCTGGACCACATACTAGGGGCTTATAGGCAAGTTAAATATGCCACTTAGGAATATACCAATTAAACCATGTTAAAAGGGGAATCACAGGCATTTCACTACTGGTTAGCAGGGGTAAAGTGCACAGAGTTCCACCGCCGGCAAAAACAGGTAGGGCAAAAATCTGCAGCTACACCACTCAAAAGATGGTCATTTCTTACAACATTGTCACACAATCACTCTACCCACGAACTTCTTAAATTCTTGTAGTCTTGCTCTTCAATGCAAAAGAGATAGTACATTTGCAGACATTAAGAATAAAAATATAATCTGTAGTCTAAAATTATATACTTCAAGAAGCAAAAATAATACTACAATCAGATTAATGCAAACCAGATTTAAAGAACGCTATAGCTCAAAATGTGTAGAAACATGCAGAGATTCTTCCTTTTATGTATTACTGCATTTAAACTATTTATAGAGCTCACTACCACGATACAGGTATCCTGGTGCTGGAGCCTCATTCAGACAAAGGACGTACTGCTATTGAGAAGAGCCAGATCAGTAAATGCTAATTACACACATAAGAGCCATGTTTTTTACGGCTTTCCTAATGTGCAGTAGATCAACTGCAGATCTTGAAGCGACTCATAACTTATTCCAGAGCTGAGCCCCTCTGACCATGAAAGCTCGACTGCCCTGTCTTGTTTTCTGAAATTTTGCAACACAGATAAGATTTGCAGTTGTTGAACGGAGATTCCTCCATGGGACATATCTTTTTAATCTTCTTTGCAAGTGCAAAGGGCCCTTGCCCTGGAGCGCTTTAAAAACTATGCAAAGAGATTCAAAGGCTATCCTTTGTTTTATCAGAAGCCAATGGAGTTCCTTCAAAGCGCTAGATGAAGAAGATATTCTTGGCTTGTTTATTGCCAATTTTGCAGCTGCTGCTTGAACTCTGTACAGTCTGTTTACCAGGTAGTCCGGTATTCCTGACAACAAAGCGTTGCAATAGTCATGCCTGCTTAAAATAACACTTCGCACAATCAAAGTTTTAGCTTGGGAGGGCAGCAGCGACAGGAGTTTCCTTAGACTCCGAAGAAGTCCAAAACTGATACCAGTAACTTTGTTAACATGGCTCTCTATAGATAGCTTATTGTCAAAGATGACCCCCAGATGGTGAACTGTCTCTGATTCTCTTAGTTCGGCATCTTTTGTCAGTGGCTAGAAATTTGAAGGAAGTTTCATGGGAGCTCCATTAGCTGAGCAACACTGAAACACAGTTTTGTCCCCATTGAGTTTTCAAGAAATTCTTGTCAAGCCAGTTGACAATATCACCCATACAGTTGTGGAAGGAGTGTCGAACATCAGGCTTATAGCTTTCTATAGACAGAATCAGTTGTGTCATCAGCATAATTACCAAGTCTGATGTTATTGGATTTAATAAGAGTTATTAGAGCCTGCACTGAAAATGTTAAAAAGAATTGGGCTCAATCTCGATCCTTGTGGGGCTCCATGCTTGACTGCTTTAAAATCAGAGCAGTAAGGGAGTAGGGAAACTGCTTGACAGCACTCCCACAGATATGAACACATCCAATTCAGTACTGTATCACTGAATCCATTCATAGCTTATCTTGCCAGTAATGTTTTGTGATTGACAATGGCAAAAGCGACTGATAAGTTGAGTAATATTTGCAACTGACTGACCGCTATCCACCCTCATCTGGAGTTCATCCAGTGCCACTAGCAGTGCTGATTCAGCTCCATATCCTGGTCTAAGTCCAAACTGTTCTGCTTCTAGGAGTTTTTGGTCTTCCAGATGCATGGACAGTCTTTTGCTCACATTTCATTGTAGGATTTTTACAGAAAAAGTTAGTAACGATATTGGCTGTAATGACTGAGAACCAGTAGGGGGGTGACTATAGCCCTTTTCTATACCCGGGGGACATAGCCTAGTTCCAATGATTGGTTACATATCTGTAGTAGTGGGGAGATTAATTTACGGACCAAATCTTTCCACACTCTGGGGCCGATTACGATTGCGGAAGGCCCGTCACCGCCAGCCATGCGGTGGCGGTCCTTCCGCAATCGGACCGCAAGATTCCCCCGCCACATTACGATGGTGGAGGGAAACGTGCTCGGACCGTGGCGGACGCAAAGACTGTCCACCACGGGACCACCAAAAGCAATCTCACAGATTGCCTGGCGGACGGTCCAGATAGCCTAAAATGGTGGCAGTGCCTAGCAGGCACCGTCCACCAAATTAGGATGCTGGCTACAGCCGGCCTTTCCATGGCGGCGATGCTGCCATGGAAAGGCTGGTGGGGATTTGTTAAGGGGGCCCGTTGCGGGCCCCCCTTGTGTTGGGGGGAGGTGAGGGTGCACTGGGGAGAGCCATGGTACCCCCCTACATTTCACAGCACTACGTGGCAGGCACCGTGTGGTGCCGGCCACGTAGTGCAGTGAAATGCACCACATGGTATTTTGACATCGCAGCGGGTGCTGCTGTCAGCAACACCCACCGCAATGTTAAAAAGCAAGATCCGACCGCCATTGTGGCGGTTGCATCCTGATCGGGTGTGACGGGACCGCAGCATGCATGGCGGACAGTCCCGGTTCCCACCAGGATGGCGGACGGACTCCAGTCCGTCCGCCATCCTAATGACCCCCTCTTTGCGATAGAAGGCCTACCGGGGAACCAGAGGTAGTAGACTTAGCTATTGCATGGAAACAGTCCTCAGACATTGGTTCAAAAGATTCTAGCCTATTAACGTGGCTGTCTGGGATATCAGCCATATTGGAGGCATTCATCCCTGATAGAACAATCATTGATTTTTCATTTCTCACATCTGATAGGCCAGCTGTAGGGCCATGGTCTGTCATTTGGTGAATATTTCCAATATCCTCTAGAATCATTTTAATCTTGTTTTCAAAAAAATCAGCAAGGTGATCACAGAGTGCTGATTTGATAATTCACACATAATGTCAAATACTTTCTTTGCGCTGTTTGGTTCATCTAGAATTGCGTTTGCATAATGAATAGCTTTTGCTTTACAGACTTCTTTCTTGTATTTGTTTAATGTGCTCTTTTATCGTTGTTTGTTCTACGCCGAGTTTTAATATTTTTAATTGGTATTTCTTTATCTAGCATGTCTAGAAATTATTTTCTCTAAGGCTTCATAGTTGTCATCGACTGTCCTCGCAGAATCAAATGATAAAGTAAAATCAAATATCTTACTAAGTATTGGCCTGTTTAATTTGTGTAAGGCTCTGCCTTGTCTCATCCTGGCTGATTCCACATTCAAAGTATTTAGTTCCTTTCTCTTGATGTGGAAAGCCACTAAAGCGTGGTTGGTCCAACACATGGGTATAATGTCTTCAATTACAATTAACTCTTCTAGTGGGAAAATAAGGTCCAAGGTGTGTCCATCTTGGAATTGTCATAGCCCCAAGATTTCTCAGGAACCTTTCAGTTCCTTAAAGGAGAGTGATAAATTCCCCTCTGCCCTCATATTGAAATCTCCCAGAATTAAAGGGCCATATTTGAAATTATTTCTATAAGTGATTAAAGATTAGGGCTTGTTGGGCCCAGTGGTCAGAGCAAAGAATTTTTGAGAAAACTCAGCAACCTGATTTTAGTGTAAAGCCCATTAATTCGGGACTTGCCAATTCATCTATAGCTAGGATGTTGCAATTCCATTTCTGGTTAAAAATTATTCCCACTCCTCTATTTTCCTGGGGCATGTGCTGGATTTTGAAACTCGGTGGACACACCCTGCCAAAATTTATGTCCGAGTGTTGTGAGGTCCATGTTTCGATTATAAACATTGCATCTCAATTATTAGTCTCTAGCATCAAATTAATCTCTAGGGAATGACCTCAAAGATGATTCCTTAACAATGACCGAGGGGGGTCGTACCTTGTCCCAGTAGTGGTTTGCATTAAAGTGGTAATTGATCTCTGTGTGGCATATTCTAACATTTGTACTACCAGTAGATGACGCTCATGCCTCAGTATGGCGACCAGCAGCATGGCTTGCGCTAAGTTTGGTAGGTGAGAGGATGGGCGCAGACAGGCTTGCCTTGGCGTGCAAGCGTTGCGGTAGCACCAGAGTCCTCATCAAATAGCCCACTCCCATTAGAGACTAGACCGAAAACTAAAATGGTGGTCAACAATGTCCCTATTAATATGACTGTCTGGCAATGCCCCAACACAGTTCAGATTCACTTAAGACAGTACAAAAATAAGAAAGACTCTAAAAACACTCAAGCGAGCAGTTTCATCCGTACTTTTGTGAAAGTTAAGAAGCACTCTAAAACACCTAAAAGATCAGTTCCCCTTACTTTAAGAAAAGTAGGGGGCAATAGCTTTAAAAAAATAAACATGTTGCCATAAATCTCTCCTTTCTGCTGATCACTGTTCATTATATAAAGCCAGATCAGAAGAAGGAAATGCCAATTTTATGTCAAGACCGGAGGTTATCATTAGGCAAAAGTCTTTTATTTGCAACACCTCTGCAGCTATTAAAAGTAAAACACCAACAAGACTCAATATGCTAGGTTTAGAACTCTTAACCAATCTATATAATCCCAATGACATCATATCCCTTCTTCTTTTCTTTGCTGTTCCTCAATAGTTCAGTATTCACTTTGTTTCTTGTGGGTTTGAATGTGTAGCCTGTTTAATTTTTGGCATGTTTGTGAATTTATTGATTGGATACTTTGGTTTTAAAGGGAGATGTACATAATATGGGATAGACTCCCAATTTATGGAAGTTATTTACTTGCTTAGTTTAGTTGTTTATTAGTGTTTTAGATTTTCTTTAAAAAAAACTTAGTGAGAACTTTAAAGAGTAGCTCTTGACAATTGTTTGTTCTTCCTGGCAGCGGGTAGGTGGAAGGCCTTGAACTTACTTTGTTTTGTTATGAGGTCTAACAGTATTGCCTCGTGCGCCTATTTGTGCTGGTGTTGAGGCCTGTGTGGACCATGGTGCTGGTCTCGCGCTCCATGGCATCAGCTGTCTGTATGCTTAGCAAGTGAAGTACTGTTGCTGCAGCTCAGGGCTTATCAGTGACAAATCAGGCACGCATGCACTGATGTGCCTGACGACGTGCCGGCAGCCATTTGGATTGAGCAAAGCCTGTAGAATAGGCTTTGAAGTGCAAATGTGTTTCTTGATTCTGGAGATTAAAGGGAGGCCTGAGAGTCTCTTATAAAGAATCAATGGATTATGCTGGTAGTAGGTGGTTACGTGATAGAGTTCAGGAAGGAACCTATTCAGAGAGAGGAGAGAAAGGAGCTTGTTTTATTAGTAGAACAAAGAGCTATGGTGGATGTGGAATTGCAAAAGATGTAGGAGAAGAAGCAGTGGTGCGAGTGCCAGAGAGTTTCAGGACTTAAGATCAGTTTTCTTCAATAGAAAAATGACAAAGGTTGGCATCCAGTACTATATTTGAGGGATCTCTACTTGTTTGTTGAATACAGACCTAACAAAATCCATCTTCTGAGAGATATTTTGCAGGAATGAGATTGCTGAGCAAAAGTATATCCCAGATATGTATATTTCATGTTTCCAATTGAGGAGGAAAGTCAAAAATGCCTGTTCTGGGGGTGAGGTGTACTTTACCAGTTTGTGGGCCACCCTTTTGGTTTTGCGTTAGTGCCTTGGTATTTTTCAAATATTTTGAAGCCGGTGTCTGCGTTTCTAAGAGACAGAGGTGTTCGATTGGTATTGTGGCTGGTATACATTCTGTTTATGTCACAAGATCAGGCAAAGCTGAAGAGCGACTTGCATATGATGGTGGGTTTGGTGGAAAATTTGGGGTTCATTGCGAATCAAGAAAAGTCTATTAAGGATTTGAGTTGACAATTTGAATTCCTAGGCTTTCAGGAGGGCACAGTGATTGCAATCCTGAGCCTTCTTTTCAAGAAAGTGAGGAACATAAAGGCAGAATTGAGAAACATTTTGAACAGGGATGTTTTCTCTTTGAGAACGTTGACGTGTTTACCTTTGATCCAGGCTCTGTTTTCAGGACTTTGCAGTTCCTAAAAGTGGATAGTTTGTGGAAAGAAGTATGGTATCGGGGTCAGGTGAAGGAGAAGTTGCTTCGGTGGCTAGAGAATTTGGAGACCTTGATTGGTGAATTGATATATTATTGGTCTCTTTGTATTTTGTTTTGGGATCGGATGCCAGTCTGTGTGGATTGGATGTGAGTCATTAGGTAACTAAAGGAAGATGGAATTTGGAGGAGACCGGGTTACATATCCATTGTTTGCAGCTGATAGCCAGCTTGTTTACCCTAAAATGTTATATGGAGACTTAAGTCAGGGGCAGTGTAGCGTTACAGATGGAGAATGTCTGAGCCATGAGATATATCAATCAGCTAGGAGGCAGCAGCCCTTGCAATCCCACAGAACTGGTGAAGGAATTATGGTATTGGAGAACAAAACAGGGTTGAAGGCATGGACATAGCAACTTTGTGGAAGGCTGGAATTCATGCTACCTGAGAGATTACAGTGATTGGAAACTCAAATGGGCAGGGCCTCATTTATGAGGCTCTATCTGCACTTTTGCACCCCCGGAACGTCACTTTTTTGACGTCCGGTGGCGCAACATGCCACTGCATATTTATAAGGCCACGTAAAGCCACTTTACATGGCTTTTCATGGCCTTATAAATATGTGCCCCTTTCACGCAGAAAACTACTTGAAAGGGGCATTCCATGGGTGTTGCTGTGGGTGTTCCCAAGCAACACCCATGGAACCTGACACATTCCCAGATTTACGAGGTGCAGGGGAAAAGGGCAGGAATGCGCCATATCATATAGATACGGCGCATTCCTGCCCTTTTGTTTTACCGTAGGGCAGCACAGCAGTGAGGCCTGCGGCGCTGCCCTACGGCAAAAGCCCATAAATAAGGCCCGCAGTATTTTTCAGCCTACAGTAGGTTTGGCGGCCTTTGGAGGTAGATCTCTTAGCTTCTCATCCAATGAGTCAGGTGAGCATATATTTTCAGTGGAAGCCCGATTTGTGGGCAGAAGTAGTGGATACTTGTGGACAGGATTGAAGGGGGTAAGAGGTTTTCCCCCATTGGCGATTACAGAGGACGTTGTTGGTGGTGCACAGGATGAGGTGTCGGATTGCATTGATTGCAGCATTTTGGGTTCAACACTCCTGATTCCAGGGTGATGGAATTGGCTGCTTAGGAACCTTGGTTGATCCTGGCTTTTCCAGGTTTGCTTGCTGGACATGGTATTGTCAAAAATAGAAAAGTTGAATGAAAACAGTGATTGAAATACTGAATTATTTGTAGGAAAGGGACCAGCATTTATATCTGTAATTACGACTCTTAGGACCTATCATGCACAGTTATGTTGGCTCGGCATAGAGCTGAACGCCTGTTTTTTGCATTTGCATTATCAAAAGTACAAACATTGAAAACAGCAAGACCTGCAGACACCACAAATTGAAAACAGTGAGCTGTGATTGTCTGGGGCAAATTCACAAGGGGATTGCGCCACCGGAAGTCACTTTTACCGGCGTTCTGGTGGCGCAATGCCCTGCTCCATATTTACAAAGTGGTATTAAGCCACTTTTTGTGGCTTATCGCCGCTTTGTAAATATGGTACTCTTTCACGCAGTTTTCTGCATGAAAGGGGCGTGCAATGGGTGCTGCTGTGGGCGTTCCACCACAACATGCATTGCTTTTTGATACTGCCCCAGATTTACAAGGATGTGTAAATCTGAGGCAGCACCAAAAACTAACACCATGAAAAAGCAGGTGTTAGATATTTTAGATAAAATACTTTTATCTCCCCTCAGTTTTGCTTTTTCTATGTGTGCTACATTCTGCAGCACACATGAAAAGAGCAAAACGCCATTAATGATTGTTTTTTGTGCCGGAAGGTGTTAATTCCTGCACAGAAACAATCATTAAATAATGGTCACTTGCTACTTCTATGTGTGCTGCAGCACACATAGAAGTAGCAAATCACCATTATTGATTGTTTATGTGCAGGAAGGGACACCTTCCTGCACCTAAACAATCATCCCTGCAATGCAGGCACCCTTGCACTATGGCGCCAAGGTGTCTGTGTTGGCGCTAGGCAGCTATTTTTAGCACCAGCGCAAGGGAAAACACAGGGGTGCAACATATTCTTATAAGTGCGGCGCATCCCTGTGTTATTTAAATGATGCAGCCCAGCGCTGCAAAATTTGCCACAGCGCTGCATCTGAAGTTTATGCATTAACTCTGTCTGAAGTTTATGCATTAATGCTGATAAATATAAAGGTATGCACTTGACACAGCGCTAACTATAAAAGCAGGCTCTCAGATCTACTCTGAGCCGGCGCAAATCTTCATGATGCAGAACCTAGGGGCCTCATTTACAATGATTTGGCGTAGGGCAGCGCCCATGTCTTTTTGCTTCGCTGCCCTATGCCAAATTGAAAGGGCAGGAATGCACTCTATTTACGAGATACAGTACATTCCTGTCCTTTCAGCCAGTGCCGGCGCACAATTTGGTGCCTAGCACCAATGCAGGCACCCTTGCACCATGGTGCAAGATGTCTGCGTTGTTGGCAGGATTGTTTTTGTGCAGCAAGGGACATGTGACAAGGGGCCACATGTACGTACCCCTTTTCAGGTTGCAAATAGACCGATTCACAGAATCGGGCCGTTTGCGACTAGAAGAAAGCGTTTTACTATATACCATACCCTATTTTGCGATTCGTGAACCTATTACTGAATTGCAAAATGTGTTAGCGATTCGGTATTAGGGAGGGTCGTGTTAAGGGCGTCCCTTCCTAATAACCACTCGCAGTGGTATGTATGAATGTTTTGTGACCGCAAAAAGGTTGCAAAACATTCACTTTTTACCACCAAATGCAATTTGGTGGTAACCCATTCTCAAACGGGAAGGGGTCCCTTTGTGATTATATGCAAAAACATTTTTTAAGAGTAGGCAATGGTTCCATGGACCACTGCCTACCCTTAAAAATTGAAAGTGAAACATTTCATTTTTCTTTTTGAAATGCATCCCGTTTTCGTTTAAGGAAAATGGACTTCATTTACAAAAACAAAAAAAAAACTTGCTTTAATTAAAAGTATGGTGGTTTTCTGTCCCCAGCAGGCCACCATCCCTGTGTTTTTAGCGATTCCCAGTGGGTCGCAAATTGTGACCTACGTCATGAATATTAATGAGGTAGGTCTATTGCGACCCCATAAGGAATCGCAAAACGTGTCACAGACACATTAGAGCACCAGAGGTCTTCAATCTGTGGGGCGCGACCCCCAGGGGGGCCGTGGAGTCCTGGGAAGGGGGTCGCGCATTTCCAGGCCTCACTTCTGCCTGGAATCTAAAACATGTGCTCTTCCTTGTGGAAACCGAAACGCTTCATTCCGGTATTTAAAATGCTTCAGCTGAAGTTAAACGCGTCTCCTGTGCTGTGAAAGGAAGAGGCTGGGCAGATAGGTAAAACAATCCTTCATGCCAGCTTGCCTGAATGAAATGCAATTGTGTGGTATGAGTTAATCTGCAAATGTAAAGGGTGCTTGGGAGCGATTCTGGCCTTAATTGCTTTGTGATGGCAAAGATTTGGTTTTGTTTTGAGTGGTAGTAGGAAGAGTTAACAACTGGGCTGTGAAGTGCATGCTTTTAATCATAATTTACACAGCGCTTAGTACCCTTGAGGAGGTGTTGAAGGGACAGTTATGCAAACAAAAAAATGCATCACTTATGCTCCGGTATTACTAAAATTTACATTTTTGGAAGCTCCATTTTATCCTAAAACTATTTGCAGTTTGTAGCAGTCTATCTTATAATGTGTGTAATGCAAAAATAAAATAATGACTTACACATTCACAGTGCTTTCTGTCACAGGCTGTGACCTTGTAGCACTAAAAATACACGTCACTATTCTTCACTGCGCCATCCAAATTTAATTCTGTGGCTCTCTGGTTACACACAGACATCTGCAGTGCATTAACTAATAAAGGTTGCATAATGTACTACAGTGCATTTCCCACTGAGTAACAACTTTTTAAATTTTATTTTTCATTTAAGCAACCCATTATTTTATATGTACCTATCTCATGGTGAAAGACCTGAAAAAAACGTGCAAAATATTTTGGGGCTGATTTATGAGAGGCTTGCGCTGCCGGAGCGTCACTTTTTTTTTTAAAGCTCCGGTGGCACAAGCGTCTCAATCATATCTATGAGGCAACGAAAAGTCACCCTGCATGGCTTTACATGGCCTCATAGATGTGGAGTAAGACAAAGCAGCGCAAGTCGCTGCCTTGCCTTAGTCCGTAAGTAGGTGTTACATGGGCATTGTGGTGGATGTACACACGCAACACCCATGGATTTTGACGCTGCCCCAGATTTACAAAACCATGTAAACCTGGAGGAGCGCCAAAACCTTACACCTCCCCCACAGCAGGCATAACGAGGAGAAATGTTTTCATTTCTCCTCGTTTTGTCCTCTTTCTATGTGTGTTGTATTCTGCAGCTCACATAGAAAGAGGAAAACACCTCTCGGGATTGTTTTTGTGCAGGAAGGTGCCCCTTCCTGCACAAAAACAATCCTGCCTACATTGGCACTAGGCAGCAATTTGTGCGTCAATGCAGGGGGAAAGGACAGGAATGCACCATATTTCATAAATAAGGTGCATTCCTGCCCTTTCACATTGGCGTAGGCCAGCGCAGCAAGAAGACTTGCGGCGTTGACCTATGCCAATTCCTCATAAATGAGACCCTTTGTTTTTAGCCACACCTTTGACAACGCTTGCACGCTCACTGACCTTTGGTGTGATAAACACTGTTTAATATTATTTCCCCACAGGGCCAGCTTTAGCACTGGTGGCGCCTAGTGCGACAATGTTTTTTGGCGCCCCCCAATGACCACCTCCGCACCGGTTTCCCTCCCTACCACCCTTTAACATTCTCCATAACCTCTCTCTCAGGTGTATTTAATTAATTTTATAGCGTCACTCATAAAAGTGAAGGGTGTCAGAGCACTTTACATAACACACATTACACAGAGACAATCAATCATAGGTGTGTAAATTAGTGTATAGTAAATGTTACATAAGACAGAGGACAACAAGTGGTGGATTCACATGTCATCCATACAGGTAGGCAGTATAGTTGAAGAGTACTTTGTCTGGAGAAGCACAAACTCTAAATTTAAAATGTAACACAAAGGATTGGGGCTCTCTTTAATAACAAGAACTGATTTGTACCCAAATGAAGCCTTTTTGCAACATTAGAATAATTAAACTCTGGGGAAAACAAAATATATACGCTCTAATCTATACCTTGAAGTCTGCAGGCAGTTCTTTGATGACAGTTAATAGCTCCCTGTAAACTGCACCTAACAAAAGGAAGTCTCTGACAAAAGCAGTAACCCACTGACCTGTTAACATTATATTCACTTTGTGATCTGCATGGTACATGTTCTTTGCAGCAGGCATATTAACCCTCTGCGCTACCTTACCATGAATCAAAACTTCCACGAGTCAAAACTTCTACTAGACAAAACTCCGATCTCGCCAGGAAGATTAATCACCAGAGTTTTCTTGACATTTTAATTGTTGACTGAAAATTGCTGGAGGCCAGGAACGCAGCAGCAGGTGCTTTTAAGCACAATATAAACTAGCAAACAGGCGCCCCCATGTGAAGGCAGCACCCGGTGCGGTGGCAACGCTCGCACCGCCCTAGAGCCAGCCCTGTTTCCCCACTGTAAAAATGATTTGCTATTGGAATTGGGGGCGTTTATGGTTGTCGATAGTTGTCAATGATGAGGAGTACCAAGTTCTAGAAATGTTTGTCAGGAGGGGGTCCTTACGCCTAAAAAATCTTGACGGGGGGGTCTTGGCATCAAAAAGTTTGAAGACCTCTGCATTAGAGCATAGGTGTTTGCAATTTCTTAATAGCGAATTGCAAAAAATCGCTATTTGGAACTTGCAAAATGAAACCTACGGACATGTGGCCAGGGTTATCTAATATATGTGGCAGAAACCTCAAATTATGAGATACATTCACTGGAATTAAACCTGACATTCCTGATCTCAGTTTAACCTTCTAAGTACTTGACCTTGAAAAATTTCATGCAGACTGATTAAACTTCACCATTTTATTGGCACATGAAAACATTTTTGTGCTCTCATTTAGCTTAGCCAGACCTTCATGGATCTGCATGAAATGTAACATACCATCAGAAATCTGCCTAATTTCATGTGGATCCATTAAATGCAGGTAGCTTTTGCCCTTTTGATGGATCTGCATGATTTTAAAAAGGAAAGTGTAATCTAAACGTGCCATGCGTTTTCCAAATTGTATGTAAATTTGTCAGAAGATGCTAAAAATACAGCCAAGTCAAAATACATGCTTTCAAGAGTCAAGATAGCTCTACATTTTAAGTCTTCCATGCTTGGCTGACACATTTTTCAAATGCAAATATTTTGCAGACTACTGAATAGATTTACACCAAATCAAGCAAAATAAAGGCACTACACCCAGTAAAGTGCTACTTTTATGCCAAGTTGCTATAAGTTACTGTAAGTCATTTCAGAGGCTTTTGCTACAGCAGAGAGCACATTTTTAATATGAGAGCTAAAATAGGAAATACGAAAATCAGTTGATACAATGACGGTTGATTAATGACCCAGTCTGGTGATTGTAGGTCATGACAAAAATGTTAGGTTAGATGAGAGAGGTGTCTGGCAATACTGTACACCTCATTTTTTGGGAGGAGGAGGCCTCCTGATGTGGTGACCCTCTGAAACTCAGTGGGAGCCAGTCTCAGAGTTTGACCTTGCTAGATGTAGTTTTTAATTTTATTGACCAATGAGCATATTTTGTGTAGTGAAACAAAGTGCAGGAGCATACTTAGAAAGTTACTATATCTTGAGGTAACCACCATTTTAATGGGACTGCAGGCCAGGCACTGCAGCCAACCCTACGCTGTGCATTGCCTTTGGGTTGGCTTTACCTATGGTAATAAATATTACTTTTCGTTAAAAAAAACCCTAAGAGATGCACTGAAGAAAACAAAGATTAAACTAATGTTGTGTGTTGTAGTTATTTTAGGGCACAAGTTATAGGTACTAGAAATAACTATAACTGTTGAATTTCAGTTTTTTTTTAGATAAAAAATGTCACTGAAATGTTTACCTTAGTACAATGTTACTTTAACTTTACTCCTGCTAGGATAGTAGGAGCATTCTTCTACTGCTCCCGCTGGACAGGAGCAAAGTGGAGCTCCCTCCCCGGGGCACTGTGTAGTATCACACTACGTGGGTTTCGGTCCCTGAGACAGATACCATCACGAGATGGGGTACCCAGGGCCCATTAATGGCTCAGGGAGGGGGCTGCATGACCCTCTTCCCTGTAATCAACAATTAACCCCAGCTGATGGTGTCCCTGGGCCTATACGTTGTTCAGATAGGGGGGCTCCCCTCCCCTTCAAAGTGGACCAGGCCCAAGGTGATGGTGTCCTTGGGGCCCTGAGTGGCTCACGTGTGGGTGCCTCACTTACTTATATTATATATAATATTAAAGACCATCAGGCCCTGACCCACCACAGGGGTAAAATTAATTAAATTTAAAATGTGGGCATTTTCTTATCTTTTTAAAGTTGCAATTCTTTGGCTGTCAAGCAGGAGTCCTGCTGGATCGCAACTTAAAAAAAAATACATATTATGGCCCCCGGGGGAGTCCCACAAGGGCCACAAAGGCTAGAGGGGTAGGGTATCCATACCATGCCCCATTATATATTTTTATATTTTAAACTTGGGACAGGGGACTAAGTGCTTGATTCCGGTAGAGCTGCCTGCAACATTTTTATTTCTGTTGCAGGCAGCCAGAGTGTTAGTTCCAGCTGGATCGTGACTCCTATGGGAGCAAATTGGCCCAACGGAAAAAAAGCCCCCTGGGCCAGTTAGAAGGCTCTATGTTGCAAAATTGGGTTCTAGGGACTCTCACGATTACAATACATAAAGCCAACCAAATGCTTCGCACAGCCTTTGGCAATGTGCGGCATGGGGTTGGTCGGATGGCCTGACTGCAGGGCCAGGCCTGCATCCAACCACTGCTGAAAGCCAACCCACGATGTGCATTGCCTTTGGCAGCTTGCAGAGCCGGTTTGGCCGCAGGGCCTACAGCCAGGCCCAGCGTCCATCCCCCATGGGAAATCAACCAAGTCCCCATGTCCTGAAATGGTGACCGCAACATTTCTCTTCATGTTATGGCCAGTCAATCAGAGCGCAAGCTCCGGCTGGACTCACGTAAGCCTCTCGTTCCTGTGGGAGCACGATGCCCAATGGAAAAAAAGCATCATCAAACACACAGATAAATCAATTTTTTAATTTGCGCAAGACTCTTGCGAACCCAACCATCCATATATACAAATATATTTAAACTCTAATTTCTCAAATACTTTTGAATGTATTTACACCAAATCACAAAAAGCATTCTTTCTGGACACAATCTACTTTCCTGCCAAATTTGATGTAATTTGTTCTGCCATTTTTATGGGTGCTAGCATGTTCCAAGAAAGTTTCTAGAAAGTGCATTAGCATTTTGCATTTTGGGACCCTCCCTTTTATCGCCCCCCCACCGTTTACCCCCCACTTCACGGATCACCCTGTAACTTTCCATGAAGAAACTAAACAAAAAAGAGCACTTTTTAGGAAAGATTTGTGAAGGTTCGTCAAATGTCGCCAAAGTTATGAGAAAACTAGAAAACTAAAAATAGCTTTTTCCATGGAACCGTAGACGTAACAATAACTACCCAGTGATGACCACAAAAAAAATGTATGGGTATATATGTGTATATATAACACGTGGTTTCCTGAGTTCCGAGGCTGATTATGCGGCGGCCTGAGCAGGGCTCCGGCAGCCCTCAATAGGAACACACTCACTCCTCCTGGTACAAAGGGCACTCTGAAACAACTTCTGACGCTGCAAGTACAGTTTATTGCTGCTATTGCTTCTCCCAACTCGTTTTGGCCATGGCCTTTTTCACGGGCTCGCATCCTAAAATTGCACAGGGTGGTTAGCCTGCGAGAGTTGGGAGCATACACCCTAGCATTTGAGACCAACATAGCAGAAGAGATTAAAAAAATCGGAGGAATTTAATTTCCCCATTTTCTGAACTGGAGGAAGCTTGAAGTGGTGTAATGCTAAAATATTTGCAGTTTTGCTTAAAAATCTGGAGTTTCTGACCTGAATTCGGAAGTGTTGGCATGCATGGTTTGGGGTACTCCCTAGTACATGGCCGCCTTTGGAGTGGTGCGACCGGGGCGGCCGCACCTGGAGCTGACCTTGGGCGGTGCGGTGTGTAAAAATAACCTGCTGCAGAGTTCCTTGTGTGTCCAACACTTTTCAGGCAGCAGTAACACTGTTAAGATAACTCTGGCAATTAATGTTCCTGCTTGAGCTAAATGGGGTTTTGTCTAGTTGCAGTTTTCACTCATCATAAGGTAGTGCAGAGGGTTAATATGACTGCTGCAAAGAATGCTTACCATGCAGATCACAGAACTGTATTTTATGTGGATAGCACAGTGGGTTACTGCTTTTGCCACAGACATTCTTTTGTTACTTGTGGTTCATAAATGACAATCCTAATACAGCACAGTGACCTTTAAACTGTCATCAAAGATCTGCATGCAACTGCATGGTACAAGTTAGAATGTTATTTTTTTCCACAGTCTTTAATTAGCCTAATGGTGATAAAAAGGGTTGGAGGTGTTAGAAATGCATTATTATTAGTAAAGCCAACCCCCAACTACTATGATACGTTTTAAATTCTGATTTTGTGCTTCTGCATACCAAGCACTCTTAAAAGATACTGCCTAGCCGTATGGATGACGTGATTTCTACACCTTGTAGTACTCTTATCTTATGTAACATTTCCTATATACTGATTTACACACATATTATTCTTTGTCCCATACAATGTGTGTGTGATGTAAAGTGCTCCGTCACCCTCCACTGGTATGAATAGAGCTATAAAACAAATGAAATGCGTGTGAAAGAGTAGCTATGCAGAAATGAGGGGCTCTATTGGAGGGTGGTAGGGAAGCAATCCGTGGAGAAGGTCATTGGGGTACGCCAAAAAATACTGTGGCACCTTATGCCACCTGTGCTAAAGCCGGCCCTGCTCTAACAACCATCCATTCACCAAGCGGTTACCCTGTCCTACTGACTTGCCTACTGTTATTATTTCAGGGAGTTCCTTCTCCCTACCTGGACGCCCAATTTTCCACATCACCCTTATGCCAAGGACTACCTAAGTCTTTAAAAACCAGGTTTTTCACAAAAGTCCGGGCCACGTCTCTGCTTCTAGTTCAAATGTGGTGTCTTTGAGGTCATCAGCCTCCACCTGTGGGTGGCACGTGCCCTGATATCACCGATAATGTACTTTATTGTTTGTGTGTGAGGAAACGCTCGAATATTATGTTTCCCTATGTGACAATACCTATTTGTGAATGCACATTTAATTAGGCGCATGTGATTAAATGTGTGTGTAATACTTTGAGTAATGCATATGTAGTCTTTGAGTATTTCTGTTTGTGCACGCAGGTAAACATGGCTGGGCATGTACCATCTCATCAACTGCAAACTAAGGGGTATATTTACAGTAGAAGTGGTGGCGCGCAGCGTTAGCCTCCTTGGCTTAATGCCACACTCCGCCATTTCTGAATCGTAGGGCTGCACCATATTTACAACACTATGGTGCAGCCCTGCGTTTCTCCCTTCGCTGGCACTAAATTTAGCTGCCTAACGCCAACGCAGACACACTTGCAGCATAGTGCAAGGGTGCCAGCGTTGCTGGGGAAGATTGTTTATGAGCAGGAAGGGGACCTTCCTGCACTTAAACAATCATAGGCAATTTGCTGTTTCTATGTGTGCTGCACAAGGCAGCACACATGGATGGAAACAGCAAAATACGAGGAAAAATAAAGCATTTCTCCTCGTTTCGCCTGTTTAAGACCAGGTTTTCCCTGGTCTTAATTTTGGCGCTGCCTCTTTTTTACGCTGCCCTTGTAAATAGGAGGCATCGTCAAAATCAATGGTTGTTACGGTGGAACGCCCACCGCAACACCCATTGCCCTCCCCTTTCACCCTAACTATAGAGATAAGTGGCTTAACGCTGCCTTGTAAATAAGGTGTAGCCCCTATCGCCACCACACGTTGTGAAAAGTGGCGGTGTGGTGGCAAAAGGGGCTTGTAGATATGCCCGTTAGTTCTGCATTCAGCATACAAACATAAACCCTAATGGCTTTTGCCAATGCTTGTTCTTTGTGAAACAGACAAGCCAGCTTTAAAGCAGTTAAGCTGCAATGAAATGGTTCCCTTGTATGAAAGGATTTTGCTGCACCCTATGTCTTGCCACTCCAGGCAACGGTTATAGGACAGTTTCTGTGGCAGAAAGCCTCAACTTTAACACTGCATCACACTCAGAGGAAATTCTTTTTCATGCAGATCAGTAATATTTGTATTCAGTCCAGTGCACTTGAACTGTATTCCATTGCCAATTGCACCTGTGCAGTCTTGTCTACAACTCTGTTGTATCTAATTTAACACCGCTTTGCTCTTTTACCTCACTCCTTAGTGGACCCCTCATAATGGTGATTCCATTAGTTAGAGGCGCCCTTTTAGTGGCCAGCAGTGTGCATATTGGGACCTGGAAGTTTGTTTTTACCAATATTATTGTGGGCTTAAAATCCCCAGTGTACTAAGTAAAAAACATAAAGCCATGACGGGCTGAAGGTGTTACATGTGATACGAGTCTTACCAGGAACGTGTTGAGGTGCGGAAAAAAAGTAGTAATCACTGGTTTATTGAGTGACACTACAGATGAATTCTGCAAAGATACACAATAGCACCTGTCACAGTAATGACAATAATAAAAGGTCATGTCTATCCAACGCAATTTTCTGAGTTTTATAGATTGGAACGGAAGGAAACATGTAGTATTACACCACTACAAGCTACGGAAATCAGATTTGGAGATAATACCACAACATAGGACAAGCATTAGCAAAGCCAATTCGTCTCGTCTATGAAAGTGCTATTGGCTTTACAAATTTTTTTTGCCATGTTGTACACCAGCGTGGCTGCTGTCCAGCATGCCTAAACGCTAGGGGCATAGAAGAGAGTGCCTCGAGTGTCATAGAATGGAGTGGAGTGTCGTAGAGAGGAGTGAAATGTTGTGGAGTGGAGTGACGTCGAGAAGAGTGGAGTGGAGACGAGTAGAGTGGAATGGAGTAGAGTAGAGTGTTGTAAAGTGGTGTGGCATAGAGTCACGTACAGTGGAGTGGTGTGGCATAGAGGAGTGGAATAAAGTGGAGTAATGTGTCATAAAGTAGAGTAGAGTGGAACGGCATAGAATGGAGTAAAGTGGTGTAGAAAGAGATGTTCAGAGTGGAGTAGAGTGGGGAGGCATAGAGTGTCGTGGGGTAGCATATAGGGGAGTGGCATAGAGTGGAGTAGAGTGTTGTAGAGTGGAGTGGCGTAGAGTGGAGTGGAGTGGCGTAGAAAGGAGTGGCATAGAGTGAAGTGGTGTAGTGTGGAGTAGAGTAATGTGCCATTAGGTGGTGTACAGTGGAGAGGCATAGAATGGAGTGGAGTAGAGTGGGGTAAAGAGTCATAGAGTGGAAGTGCATAGAGTGGGGTGGCATAAGCTGGCTTACAGTGGAGTGACAGAGTAGAGTAGTGTGTTGTACAGTGGAGAGGAATACAGTGGAATACAGTGTCATAGAGTGGAGTGGTATAGAGTGGCATAAAATGGAGTGGTGTAAAGTGAAGTAGCGTAGCATAGAGTGGAGTAATGTGTCGTAGATTGGAGTGGTGTAAAGTGGAGTGGCACAGAGTAGAGTAAAGTGTCATAGAGTAGAGGGGCAAGGAGTGGCATAATGTGACATACAGTGGAGTGGTATAGAGTGGAGTAGTGTTCTGTACAGTAGAATGGCACAGAGTGGAGCAGAGTGATGTAGAGTGGAGTGTCATAGAGTGGAGTAAAATGGCGCAGAGTGTTGTAGAATAGAGTGTTGTAGAGTGGAGGTTTGTAGAGCGGAGGGTCATAGAATGGAGTGTCATAGCGTGGAGGGTCATGTCGTAGAATGGCGTAGAGTGTCATGGAGTGGAGTGCCATATAGTGGAGGATCATAGAGTGGAGGGTCATAGAGGGGGGGTCTAAGTGAAGGGTTGTAGAGTGGAGTAAAGTGTTGTAGAGTAAAGTGCCATGGAGAGGCATAGAGTGGAGGAGAGTGGAGTGGCATAGAGTGGAGTAGAGTGCATTGGAGTAGCATAGAGTGGAGTGGCATAGATTGGAGTAGAGTGGCCTAAAGTCGAGTGGCATAGAGTGTCATAGAGTGGCATAAAATGGAGTAGAGTGTTATGGAGTGGAGTGGAGTGGAGTAGAGCAGAGTAGAGCAGAGTGGCATAGAGTAGAGTGGCATAGGGTGGAGCGCCGTAGAGTGGGGTGTCATAGAGTGGTATAACGTAGAGTAGAGTAAAGTGTCGTAGAGTGTCATGCAATAGAGTGGAGTAGCATAGAGTGGAGTAAAGTGTCATAAAGTGTAGTGGCATAGAGAGTAAAGTGGCATGGACTATCATACAGAGTCATGGATTGTCGTAGAGTGGAGTGTCATAGAGTGGATTGTCATGGCCTAGAGTGAAGTGGCGTAGAGTGTCGTCGAGTGGAGTGGAGTGTCGTAGAATGGAATGTTGTAGAGTTGAGTCGAGTGTCACAGAGTGGAGTAGAGTGTTGTTGAGTGGAGTTGCATAGAGTGGTACCTCGCTGACATTACAAACAACACATTTTCAATTGAAATGACTATTACATTTGCACATACAGTTTTACTGATAAAACTATACAGCGCACAAACGATAATGTGTGGAAATTGCATCACCTAGTGTATTGATTTGTTTTGATCTCATCAAAATATTTATTTCCACCACACTTCAGAATTACAGAAAAATGTGCTTCATTTGTGCTTTCCTAATTCTGATCTATTTTGAAATATTTGCACAGTTCATTTACAGACATTTCACTTTTGTTGCAAGTTAGAAAAAAAACGTTATTTTCCTGTACCCAGCAAGATTCTCAAATAAATCTTCTCACATTGAAGTCAGAGAAAGAGAAGTAAACACCAAGCTCCCTCGGTAGACAGAGCCTGACATTTGACCTCTGTCTTTGAGTGCACAGCAAATGTGACAAGATAAGTAGAAAATGTATAGGACTGTTTATAGAAAGCAAGAACTAGTGGAAGAATACAGCAAACAGACTATACTCAATAGGATGAACTAACTTAAGCTAGACAGCCTAAAAGAAATAGAGCCAGAAAACAGAAAGCAAGCAAATGTGAGTTACAGACCATAAAGTCAATGGTAAACAATGGGTAGATTGCATTCCCAAGAAAGCTTGTTTGTGCTGCGCTGTCTGGTAGGCTTTGTCCAAAACACTGAATCTGCAGAATAGTAACTTAATTGGCCATTTTTACATTACAGGAATAACATGGATCCTGTATGAAAGACCACAATGCCATCTGCCTATACTTGTAGGTGACCTATATGTAACGTGCAGGGGGGAGGCCAATGGGGGGATTCTTTCATGATGATTCATCCCTCAAAGAGACAGCTTCTTTAGAGACCCAGGGAATGGCCAAGGCCAATAAGGTTACCTTGCAGGAGAAGATGAGAGCAGCTAGCCCCAAAGGGAAGAAGCACCAAATCATGTTGACGATGGAGTAGCCCATATATTCTGGCACGTAGTTAGGCAGAGGCATCGTCACCACGGTTGTCTGTGTGGTCACCACGGGCACAGCATCCTGAACGAACACCATATTGTTTTGTGGGTATTGGTAGGTTGGGTAGGGTGGGTATGTTGGGTAACCAGGGACCGTATTCACATACGGTGGCTGCTGCACTTGCATCGTTGAAGGATTGGGGCTGTAGGCTGGAGGGTTGTTCGCTGGCAGATCCTGGTGGTTTCCTGTTGGGTACATTCTTCTGATCTGTATCTCTTTTCTTCTTAGCCGAAGTTAAAGTATAGATCTCTTGTCTGAAATTCTGCCACAAAGTCCTCTCTTCTTTTCCTCCAGTTTTCTATGTAGCCAGTTTTGTGTCTGGCTTCCAGCACTGCCTCACGTCCCACACACTCTGTCTGGTTCCCTTGCCTGGGAGTCTCTGCAACAGAAACGAAAGGAAGTATTTTGTTTTCTGTGTTCACAACGGTTACCCGTGGTGCAAAATGCACAGCAAAGCACCTGAATGCAATTGTGTGACACTTGCTTGACAGTATAAGTGTAATCTCCAGTTTGTAAAGGCTGACATTACATCTATTGTTCAATGCAAATATGCAGACTCTTTTCAGTATTGTTCCTGTGCATGTTGCACTGATTGATTTTCTTAAGAGGACGATTTGAGATACTTGTCTTCTTATGTTCTCTAGATACAACTCAACAGTCTCGTCTCAAGTTTAGGTGGGATCCTGTCCTGATATCTAATCACTGGACCCCTTCCCTTCTTGTCCATTGACCTCTGCCTCGTAAATTTATTGTGGGTCAAACAAGTCAACTGTCCATAGAACAAATCAATTTACCTTTCCATGTTATCAGTTCTCTCACTCGACTGCAGTGCTTGGTGCAAATGCTACTTATGTGCCTTGAGATCCTACCAGCCCAACCAATGTCTTGTTCAGATATTAATTTTCTTCCCTCCGAGTAAAATTAGAAATAGAGAGCTGAATTAATAAAAAACACATTGGGGCTATTAACAAAGGCATTTTGGGGGTAAATAAGGCAGTACTGTAGTAGGTAATGTTACTTGCCTTTGGGGCACAAAGCATCTTAAATGTGAATACAATGACAATATTCAAATTTAAAAACCCGCTGCAGCATTAATTTTTTGGGTGGTACTATGTCCTATGATGACCTCAGATCCTGTCGGATGGGCATAGATTGTACAATTGTGTAGGCTGCGTGAAAAGAAGGGCTGCCTGTTAGAGGTTACGTTGTTTAATCATGAGTAGGAGTGATACAGAGACGGCTAGCCCCTCTCCCAAGCAGCAGCTACCAGGACTGGCAACAGTGACACTCAAATGCCTACACATTCCAACAAGCAATGCTGTCAGACTTCAGCACTAGACTAGTGGCAGTCTCTAATGGAGGGCCCAAACCTAATTTTACCATCATTGTAGTAAATCAAATGTCCCTTTTTCTGGTCTGACCAATGTAGATCAAAGACGTGTTTAAGTATGAGAAGCATTCCATCCTCAAGGTCACTCTCTGAAACTTTGAAAGGTTAAGAGCAATGCCATGAGTGGCTTGGTAAATATATTAATACGACTCAAGAAACTCAAATACATTTCATTTCAGGGTTATAAAGAATGACAACACTGGAGAGTGTTTTTGCCCCAAGCTGGATTTTTGAGTGTTATTAATAAAAGTAGCAGGACCCCCAATTTGACTTGTGCAACAATATATTTTCTTCCCATGTGTCATGAGAGCATTATACGTTGATTATATGTAGTGCAGCAAGTTATGCAATTACAAACAAACAAATAAGGTGACCCTATCTGTTTTCCATGAATAGCATAAAACTGCATACCAACGTAAGAGCTAAATATGAGTGGCGTGTAAAATTTTGTCCATTGCGAAAATCTCTACTTACGCATGTGTAGCGTCCTCCACAGCCTGGGTACTCATAAATGAATATGCCACACACGGAGCTTGGTCTTACACCTCTTTATTGCTCTGGGTGTAACTGTGAACTCAACATTAAAAGCATGAACTCTATTCACTGCACCCGAACTCTTAACGTCACAATTCTACGGAGTCTGTCAGGAACCAAAAGGGTGTCGTCATTGTTAACTCACAAGACACTTAATCTCTCTCCTTGTTAAATAAAAAATTCAATCTTTTCTGAGATACATATATATATATATATACATTACAACTCCTCGATAAGTCGTCGTGGCTCACTGACCAAATGCCCAGATCGTGTCTTCTGAGGCTGTGAAGTGAGAAGAGAAGTGTCCATGACTGGCACTAGTGATGTAGGGACAGATGCAGTCAGGGGGCTCTCTACAGTCTCAATCGAACCAGTCTCACTTCTAACATCAGGAATAGGCGCATGATGAGGCAGATACCCGAAGTGTGAAGAATCTCATGTAATGGGCTTTCCAGAATGGTAAATAGTTACCATGTGTCCTATACCAGTCATAACTTTGAAGGATTCAGCATCAAAGGGGGCATCAGATTTGCATTTTCTCTGCTGTCACACCAATACTCGATCTCCTGCATTGAAAGTAGTGTTCTTGGCACATCAATGCTTGCTGGCATATACTTTCATCTTTTGCTTGAGGCACAAGTCTGTTTGACGAAGTTCATCATCTGTTATAGATCTTCTTTTGGTCCATTGTGTTAACTTGGTCGTCATGGCTCTTCCGAACATCAGGGTAGCAGGACTTTAACCAGTCGTTGTGTGCGGAGTCGATCGATAAGCTCAAAGAGCAGCGTGGAGAGCTGACTTCAGATCAATCTTCTCCAATGTAGCACGCTGGACGGTCTTTTTAAGTGTGCTCAAAAAGCGTTTGACAGCGCCATTTCCTTGCGGCCAAAGAAGGGTACTTTTCTGATGGTACACATTGAGACGATTAAAAAAAGTTTCTGAATTCTCGACTGTTAAAAGTTGGGCCATTGTCAGACTTAAGAATTGAAGGAACACCTCTCGATGACTCTTTCTGAGTAATCGATGAGAGAGCTTTACTAATGGAAAACGGCAATATTCATCAATAACCACCATTAGGTGATGTCGATTGCCAAAGAATTCAACAGTGATTCTCTCCCTTACATGTTTTAGTAAATCTGACATGTTCAAGGTATGTTGAGTGATTTAGAAGATAAGCAATTGCACAAATGACAGGTCTTCAGCTCTCTTTCAACTCTCTCATCAAAATGAGGAAAACAAACTCGGTCTCAGAGAGCTTGTTTAGTGGCAACAATTCCACAAAGTCCTTCATGGGCCACTTCAATTACTTGTTGTTGGAGGTTCTCCGGAATGACAATTCTCAAACCTCGTAAGAAATACCTTCTTGAGTAACAGACAGTTCATCTTTTTTAGAACTTTATTTTCGCTGTCACTTGTGAGAGGTCGAGTGTGCTGTTTCCAGGATTGATGTGCAATTTTATCTTTTAGTATCAACATGTCACTAACTTTGCTCGTTGCAGTAATAATTTGCTCCAATGAAATAGTGGCAGGTGTACTGGACTTTACGATGAAGTTAATGTAGGCTTCAGTTGCTTTGAAAGGGGTACCATGACACTGTACTTGCACTCATGAGAAGTAGTCAGCAAAGTTCTGATCTTTCCCTGGTTAGTGCACAAGACTGTAGTCATATTCCTGTAGTCGCAAACCCCAAAGTTCAATTCTAGGAGGCATCTTGGCTTTCTGATCGCCAAAGATGGTAAGCAATGCTTGATGATCGGTTACAAGAGTGTAAGGTTCTCCATATAAGAATACGTGGAAATGTTCACAAGCCCACACTACTGCTAAACTTTCTTTCTCAAGTTGTGAATAGGCACGTTCAGTTTGTGACAAACTTAAACTTGCATATGCCACAACACGCCTTCGAGCATTTGGGTGTACACTGTGTTGGGCAAGGATCGCGCCTAACCTTACCAGACTTGCGTCAACAACAACATTTGTATGAATCTTCAGGTCAAAGTAGGCCATTTCAGTGACGTTCTCAATTGCATGCCTGATTTTCTTTTCTTAAAACTTTGTTCACATTCTTGTGACCAGTAAAATGAAGCATTTCTTTTTGTTAAGTCTCTTAAGAGAGCACATACTGTGGCAAAGTCACGAATGTATCTGGAACAGTGACTGGCCATGCCAAGAAATGAACGTTACATGGTATCATCCTGTGGGGGATTAGTAGCTCACTATTCTGATTAAAAAGGGCCAAGCCATATATGTGAGTCTTAACTCAATTTTAGCTTTGAGTCACACTGTCTCCTATATATCACGGGGTCTTTTTCTCAGATACATTTATCACTGTTTTCACCTCTTTTTTTCTATTCTTTACTGGACACATTTTCTTTTCTATATGTGAGAAAGCTACCAATGATGACAAAACGTGGGCAAGCTGGTGAGAACCTGCCAGTAGCTCCTCTGGTGTAGCGCACGTGAGCTACTTTCTCACTTTCACACACATTTTTCTGTGAGCTACATATACCTGTCTTGGTTGAGGGTCTGTATGTGGTGAGTGATCTGACTTACATTTTTAATGAAATTGAAATACTGGGTAATTAGGACTGGATTAGACTGTGTAATTGTCGAGACCAGCTTCTGGGTTGAGGTAGATACCCCCCAACACCAGTCCTATATGAAATAGTGGATGTTGCCCAGAAAAGCCAGATTTTTGTTGTGTAAATGATTGATGGGTGGAGGATGATCTGGCCATAATTTTCCTCTAAAGCTCCTTTTGTGAGGGGATTAGTAGCTGACAAAACTTGTACTTTAGCTGGATCCAGCATCATACCAGCATCAGAAATGATATGGCCAAAGCATTTGCGTTTTGTGTAACCCACGTTTCACAGCATTTACACTTACACACGAATCAGCAAGTAAACAACACACTTGTGTAAGAGCTTTATCATGTTCCTTTTGAGTAGCTCCAAACATCAATATATCATCACTGTAATTGAAAACATTCATGACAGGTTATATGATACGTCAAATAACATCTTAAAAAAGTTCTGCAGCTGTTGACACACCAAAACATAATCATTTATATCTGAACAAACAAATATTGGTAGAAAAGTGGTAATGTACCTGCAATTCTTTTCAAGTTCCAATTGATGATATCCCTTGTTCAGATGAAGGTGAGAGAAGACTTTGACACCTCTTCAGCTGTGTGATCATGTTGGCAATGTGCAGACTGCAATAGCATTCTCTCAATTGCCTTGTTAACATGACACATATGAACACAGATGCACACAGCTCCTTCAGTGTCCTTTTTGGCTACTACCACTATGCTCAATGATATCATGCTTTAGCATGCTTTTGTCCCCAAAGCCAAAATAGCCTGTTGGGGGGGAAGGAGTTTCATAGTGGGCACAGCTAGACTCTGGAACGCTCTGCCAATTTCTCTTAAGACTAAATCTGATCTTCTGTCCTTTCGGAAATCTTTAAAAACCTGGTTGTTCAATAACTCACTCCCCGTTTCTGTTTTATCCCCCCTTCCTTTCAGTCAGAACTTCGGGCGCCTAGACACTCTCGGGTAGTAGTGCGCGGTACAAATTTTCATTTAATTTTATATCTGAAGCTCTTTCTCAACATCTTCTACTAGATGAAATGATAAATGTTTTTAAGCAACTAGATGAACAGCCTCACTGATATGCAGTTGCACTTTCATGGTCTTAAGATTTCCTAATCCATGAAACAATGACGGGAACTGACTCACTATTCCGTGATGAGCATTCATGTTGTAGTTCACAAATATCAGTCTCAAATCAGCAGCAGTATTGAAACTGAGTAAACAGGCACTTGACGCAGTACCTTGAAGTACATTAATGAGTGCTTGTACTTTTGTCTTTTTTTGTATCATGGTTGCTAAAAATTAACCTTCACTCTTAAATGGCTTCAATGCATCTATATACTTTAGTCTTCGATGGTGTGAAACGGGTCAATGAAGACTGCTTATTATATTTTTCCTCAGGCATAATGTTTATCGATGCACCACTGTCAATAATAAAAGGTATGGAGCAACCGTTTACTTTAAGTGTAATTTTCAGACAATGTTTGAATGACTTTTGTGATTTTACTCATCAACTTTTCTTTGACTCGTATCCTTCTTTGCATGCGGCCGGTCCGAAATGCACATTTGTTTCTGAGGTAAACATTGTCATCGCACATCCGTCTTCTTCACTATCACTTGACAATGAAACTGAAGAACTCTTGGACGAAGATTTAGATGACTATCAGCTTTGTTTAGTGTCGATTTTTCTCAGCTGATTTTGCTGCTTGGCCTTGTGGGCGTGCTTAGAACGTCACTTCTGGAACACTCAGGCGTCCATTTTGTTTTCTCGTTGTGACACACTTAGCTTTTCCTTCACATGGCAAACCGGTACAAAATGATTCTCCTTCCCACAGTCTTTGCATACTTGTACAGTGGCGGGAGATTTACCTTCATGTAGAAACGAAAACTCACATCTAAAGCTCAGTTTCTTTTTGTGTAGAGACATCGCTTTGTGTCCTTCAGCTTTGTTTCTGCTTACTTTTCATACTCATGTCTTACTCACGCTGGGCACCTCCGGCCTCCATGTCAGTCAGTAGCTTGTTGATCAGCATGTTCCTCAGCTCTAACAGCCATGAGAACTCACTTCAGAATAAGGGTTTCTCTAAGCATTCGTTGTCTGAATGAATCTGACACACATCCATTGATGACTCGGAGACGTATAGCTTCTTCTTCATTGAATTCATTGAAGTTACAGTGTTTGATGAGCGTACCTAGTCTCTCAACAAATTGGTCGATTGTTTCACCAGCTTTCTGTTGTTCCTGACTGAAGATATATATTTCGTAATCGACATCCGGCATTGGATTGAACTTGAGTTTTAGCGTTTCTTTGATTTGACAGTATGTGACTTTGTCAGTTCCCGGCAGTTTCTTTATTACCTCTTTACTCTTTCACCAACAAGATTTTTTAGGTATTTGACTGTCTTTTTGTTATCTGTTTCTTCCAGTGCATCATTGAATTCATCAAACATTTCAATCCAGGCAGTCCACCTGTCACCAATATTTTGGTATTGAAGGGAGGTGGTGGTTTCTAGCAGGTAGCAGTGCCATATTTTGCACTCCTTTTAGCAGCCATTGAAAAAGTTCACTATTCTGAATGCCACTCACAGCCTTTCAGTCAGTATGACGTGATTCACCAGCCTCGCAAGAACAACCCCTCTGCTTCTGGTTGGGTTGCAACAACTGGTGCTGAGGTCGGATGGCTTCCTGGTTAGCATGATTGTATTCCATATATTTCTGATTATCAGAGCCTCCAACGTTTCTCTGAATTTATCTGCTTCTACTCACAGCGTTCTCTTGCACCTGGCTGACGCTGCTCATTGCCTTTTCTGTACCTGGTTGTTACTGTCTTTTAGCATTTCTTTGCATTAGAAATGTTCCCTCATTTAGCGCTTTTTTGCACTCATTTATCACTGCCTTTAGCGCTTCTCTGTACCTGTTTGTCGTACTGTATGCTGTACAGCTCAGTGTTGTGTAGTGGTGCAGTACCTCTTTCATGGCCTTACTAGCAGGTTACTGGCCAACGATGAGCAAACTTCTTAGTAAGGCTTTCGTTATCTTCAAATGCTTGACAGTGGCTGGAGTGGCGCTATGACTCCACATATGCCAAATGTTGATCGTCACTCTGACTGAGGCATGTGTGGCATGCACGAGCAGTTTGATGGACCACGGAAAACTCTCCGGGAGACACTGACGATCTTTGGGCTAAATATCCCTTATCTCATCGCCAGTTGTAGTGTCCTCCCCAGCCTGGGTACTCGTAAATTACTACACCACACACAGAGCTTGGTCTTACACCCCTTTATTGCTCTGCATGTAATTGGGAACTCAAAACTCATCGTTCTGAACATGAACTCCATTCACCACACCCGAATACTTACGTCACAGTTTTACGGAGTTCATCAGGAATCAAAAGGGTCCAGTCATTGCTAACTCACAAGACACTACAGCAAGGGATGGAATTACAACTTTGGTTTTATTTAATGCATCCGATATATACAGTATGCTTTAAATAATCCAACACTCGTTAACTTTCGGTAGGTCAAACATGCTAAATTTAGCAGGGGAGAACATATGATATTTACAGTATCATGCGAATTTGGTGCATTGAACACTAAAATCCGGATGTTATTCCCATAAGCTCATAACACCTCAAGTCATAATCTGGCCCTATGTAAGCATTACAAATGACAACAGTCCCACAGAGTTCTATGCCAACATTGTGTCCAAAAATATTTTACTACAAATATATTCTAGCCACAATACCAACTGCCACAATATCCTGATGGTAAGCAGATGTAGGAAAGTATAGGTTTACTATATTCCACTTCTTATATGTTGAGCTCTATATATATAGTAGGTAGTTAAAGTTAGGGCCAAAGTTTTCATAGGATAAGCATTTTTTGTTTTGCCAATAACTTTGGCGCCGCTTGAAGAATCTCAATTACATTTTATTTTAAACTTCCCCTTTCTTGTACAGCTGCTGTGTTGAAAGTTTTGTGGCGATTCGTCAAGCGTGGGCCAAGAAAAAAGTGGGGTCCCAAAACCGGTTTCCCCTTGTTATGTCAATGGGGATTTCCATTTTTTCAACACGACTAAGCCCGAACTGCTGAACGGAATTGCACAATATTAGACAGAAAGCTAGATGCTGGTCCAGAAGGTGTGCTTTTTGTGAATTGGTGTAGATCTGTTCATTAATTTGAGAGATAGTAAAGTTTAAAAAATATAGATATCAGGAGACGTGAGTCCTTGCAGTAGACTCGTGGATCCTACTATAATTTGATTGGCTGCCAATTCTTCAACCAGGAAGTGTTGTCAGCTGTCTTTTGACTGGGCTTGAAGCCGAGTCTCACAAAAAAAGTAAAAAATAATGAAAAGGGGGCAGGGTAGGAATACCCTGACCCCCCAGATATGGTGGGGGGGTTCCCACAGGATCCTACTGGGGGTAAAAAGTATTTTTTCAAATGTAATTTTGCCATGAATTCTCAGGTGTACCCACAGCAAAATTAATTTTTTTTAAAAAGACGCGCTGGCTCCCGCATGTCTTTTTTATGTAGCCTCCAGGTGGGCCAAATCCCAGGGGCATGCAGGGTTATAATGAAGGAGGGGGACTCATGGGGCCTCCCTCCTAGGCTTTTACCTCCCCAGGGCACTAAACAATAGAAATGTGGGAGGAATAACTCCTCCTGTTACCTCCCGTAAGCCCCACACAGCGGGATTGCTAAAAGGTTGTCAGAGGCCATGCCCCCTTTCTCCACCACTCTGCAAACTCGCCTCCTGGCACAGTACTGGTTGGGGAATGAATTCCACTTTACTCCTGAGGGCTTCAGGACTAAAGGGGACTTCTTCCCCCAACCAGTAGTTTGCCAAGAGGCGTGTTTGCAGAGTGGTGGAGAAAGGAGCCGTGGCCTCCGACAACCTCTTAGCAATCCATCTGTGTGGGACTTACAGTTGGTAACAGGAGGTCTTCTTTGCCCCCAAGGTCCCTCTGGAGTAAAGTGAACTTCATCCCCCAACCAGTAGTGCACCAGGAGCTGCGTTTGCAGAGTGGTGGAGAAAGGGGGCGTGGCCTCCAAAGACCTCTTAGCAATCCTGCTGTGTGGACTTACTGGAGGTAATCCTTGGGGGCCAACTACAACCTCCTGTTGCCTATTCCTTTCATATTGATTCCAACAAAGAATGCTGTCAGAAATCGGCACTAGACTAGTGGCAGTCTCTTATGGAGGGCCCAAACCTAATTTTACCATCATTGTAGTAAAGCAAATGTCCCCTTTTGTGGTCTGACCATCCAATGCAGATCAAAGACTTCTTCAGGGATGAAGTTCACTTTACTCCTGAGGGACCTTGAGGGCAAAGAAGACCTCCTGGTAGCTCCTGTAAGTCCTACACACAGGATTCCTGAGAGCTGGAATAAAAATGCTCTTGCTTACTGGAAATGGAGCAGAATTGCTTTTATTCACATAAAGCTGTTTTTCCAGCAGCTCCCTATGTCTAAAAGCAATGCTGGCTCCCACAGGACGTGGGGAGCTGGCAGGGACCGCAGGGACTTCAGGCTTCCCCCACAGGTCACCCAAATAGAGGCCAGGCCCGGGGGGGAGAGGGTCCTCAGGGCCGAAACTGCCCGGGAGGGGGGCCACGAGTGTGGGTGACCAGGAACCGCATTTGCATACAATGGCGGCTGCCCTGGTATCGTTGAAGAATCGGCGCTGTAGGCTGGAGGGCTGTACACTGGCAGATCCTGGCAGTTTTCTGTTGTGTACATTCTTCTGATTTGTATCTCTTTTCTTCTTGACCTAAGTCAATGTATAGATCTCTTGTATGAGATTGTGTCACAAAGTCCTCTCTTCTTTTCCTCCAGTTTTCTATTTAACCAGTTTTCAGCCTAGTCGGATGTCTAGCTTCCAGCACTGCCTCACGTCCCGCACACTCTGTCTGGTTGCCTTGCCTGGGTGTCTTTGCAACCAAATCGAAAGGAAGTATTCTGTTTTCTGTGTTCACAACAGTTGCCCATGGTGAAAAATGCACAGCGAAGCACCTCAATGAAATTGTTTGACACTTGCTTGACAGTATAAGTGTAATCTACAGTTTGTACAGGCTGACATTACACCTATTGTTCAATGCAACTATGCAGGCTCTTTTCAGTATTGTTCCTGTGCATGTTGCACTGATTGATTTTCTTAAGAGGACGATTTGAGATGCTTGTCTTCTTATGTTCTCTAGATACAACTCAACAGTCTCTTCTCAAGTTTAGGTGGGATCCTGTCCTGATATCTGCTCTCTGGACCCCTGCTCTTCTTGTCCATTGACCTGTGCCTCGTAAATTTATTGTGGGTCAAGCATGTCAACTGTCCATAGAACAAATCAATTTACCTTTCCGTGTTATCGGTTCTCTCACTCGACTGCAGTGCTTGGTGCAAATGTTACTTATGTGCCTTGAGATCCTACGAGCCCAACCAATGTCTTGTTCAGATATTAATTTTCTTCCCTCCGAGTAAAATTAGAAATAGAGAGCTGAATTAATAAAAAACACATTGGGGCTATTAACAAAGGCATTTTGGGGGTAAATAAGGCAGTACTGTAGTAGGTAATGTTACTTGCCTTTGGGGCACAAAGCATCGTAAATGTGAATACAATGACAATATTCAAATTTAAAACCCTGCCGTAGCATAAATTTTTTGGGTGGTACTATGTCCTATGATGACCACAGATCCTGTCAGATGGGCATAGATTGTACAATTGCGTAGGCTGCGTGAAAAGAAGGGCTGCCTGTTAGAGGTTACGTTGTTTAATCGTGAGTAGGAGTGATACAGAGACGGCTAGCCCCTCGCCCAAGCAGCAGCTACCAGGACTGGCAACGGTGACACTCAAATGCCTACACATTCCAGCAAGCAATGCTGTCAGACTTCAGCACTAGACTAGTGGCAGTCTCTAATGGAGGGCCCAAATCTAATTTTACCATCATTGTAGTAAATCAAATGTCCCTTTTTCTGGTCAGACCAATGTAGATTAAAGACGTGTTTAAGTATGAGAAGCATTCCCTCCTCAAGGTCACTCTCTGAAACTTTGAAAGGTTAAGAGCAATGCCATGAGTGGCTTGGTAAATATATTAATACGACTCAAGAAACTCAAATACATTTCATTTCAGGGTTATAAAGAATGACAACACTGGAGAGTGTTTTGGCCCCAAGCTGGATTTTTGAGTGTTAATAATAAAAGTAGCAGGACCCCCAATTTGACTTGTGCAACAATATATTTTCTTCCCAAGTGTCATGAGAGCATTATACGTTGATTATATGTAGTGCAGCAAGTTATGCAATTACAAACAAACAAATAAGGTGACCCTATCTGTTTTCCATGAATAGCATAAAACTGCATACCAGCGTAAGAGCTAAATATGAGTGGCGTGTAAAATTTTGTCCAGTGCGAAAATCTCTACTTATGCATGTCTAGCGTCCTCCTCAGCCTGGGTACTCATAAATGAATATGCCACACGCGGAGCTTGGTCTTACACCTCTTTATTGCTCTGGGTGTAACTGTGAACTCAACATTAAAAACATGAACTCTATTCACTGCACCCGAACTCTTAACGTCACAATTCTACGGAGTCTGTCAGGAACCAAAAGGGTGTTGTCATTGTTAACTCACAAGACACTTAATCTCTCTCCTTGTTAAAAAAAAATGCAATCTTTTCTGAGATACATATATATATACATTACAACTCCTCGATAAGTCGTCGTGGCTCACTGACCAAATGCCCAGATCGTGTCTTCTGAGACTGAAGTGAGAAGAGAAGTGTCCATGACTAGCACTAGTGATGTAGGGACAGATGCAGTCAGGGGGCTCTCTACAGTCTCAATCGAACCAGTCTCATTTCTAACATCAGGAACAGGTGAATGATGAGGCAGATACCCGAAGTGTGAAGAATCTCATGTAATGGGCTTTCCAGAACGGTAAATAGTTACCATGTGCCCTATACCAGTCACAACTTTGAAGGATTCAGCATCGAAGGGGGCATCAGATTAGCATTTTCTCTGCTGTCACACCAATACTCCGAGATGGCCGCCGGACGATGGCCGCCGGACAGTGAGCTCCTCCGAGTGAGCTCCGGGTTGGGGATAACCAAATCGGTGATATCCCCGTCTAACCCTGCCATCCACCGCCCTGCTGCCCCTCTATCATTCCATAACAACACCCCGGGACCCGCAGATTATACTCACGGACCTCACTCACCGTCCCTCGGACGATCGGACTTTGGAGGTGATGGCAGCTTGAGGAGAACATCGGGTGCCCAGCTGATTGACGAACGACTACAGGGAGCTACCATCGACCGCTGCTCTCTAGACTGCTGCTGGTGGCCGGTCACCGTCCCGCCTGGAGCTTGCACCCGGGTGGGCCCCCTGGTGCTGCAAATTCGGCGCCGCAGGCTCCTGCGCCTGCTGCCTGCATGGGGCTGACCCCCTGAGCCCTGAGACGGGACCCCTGTGTATCGGAACCAGGAATCAAGACTCTGGAAACCTGGAACCAAGACCCCGGTGAGTTCCCCGGTGAGTTCCCCGGTCGCTACCCACTCAACGCCTTAGGCCACTACGCCCGCAGGGAGCTGACTCCCGGAACCCCTGTAACGGGTCTCGGGGGATCGGAGGTGGTTCCTGGCTCTGCCCGAGCCCCTGGAGTGGCCGCTCGCCTCCGGGTGCTTCCCCGCTACGGACCGAGCACAGACCAGTCATCGCACCGGCCTGGACTGGTGCAGCGTCCTTCTCGGCTCCTCTGGGGCGTCCTCAGGTCTCCTGCCGACGCTGTGGAGAGGAGGGCCCTCGTTGAGGCCTCCTGTCGTCGGCATCAGCTGCTCTGTTTTTTCCAGGTCGGAAAAGGGAGGGTGAGGCGAGTCCTCTGTTGTTCGGGGATTCGGTCCCCTATTTTTGGGCAGTTATCGCCTCGAGGACACTCAGCTCGCAGTGGGAAGATGGCGCCTACCTCCCTCTATAATGGCCAGCAATAGAGGTCTCAACAAGCAATGCAAAAGCGGCAGCCATCTTGGAATGGCCTTTATCATTAATTCAATGCTCTGCCCAGACAGAGATACAACAAACGAAACTGTGTAAAATAACCCTAAACAGGGCAGAAAATGAAGGGAAAGAGTATCCCTATGGAATATAGACCTAATGAAGCAGGTCCACCCTATTATCTCCTGGCTCAATGCTAACACCCTACGATTTTGGTATTAAGACATTGACTCTATCACAGTATCACAGCCAGGAGACAACCTTGTTCCCACTTCAACGTACAGTGCAGATGGTCACTTCCTCTAGGGACGCCTACTTCCGCTACCAGCTGAGATGAGTCAGCGTCGGCTTGCAAGGCTGCTATGCCTCGCCTCCACTGTAGTTTCTGCAAGGGAAACCTTAATATATCTCAAATTCAACACAAGAATTATCACAGTATCACAGTCAGGAGCCAACCTTGTTGCCACTTCAACGTAGAATGCAGATGGTCACTTCCTCTAGGGACGCCTACTTCCGCTAACCAGCTGAGATGAGACAGCGTCAGCTTGCAAGGCTGCTATGCCTCGCCTCCACTGTAGTTTCTGCGCCTGGCTGGCCTCTCATACTACCATCCGCCTCCCTAGACAACTATACATGGAATTGACCTTTTATATCCCCCATGGATCTAGAAAAAAGGGACAACCTATATTCAAAGAAGATAACAACCATTTTGATCTGATCAATAATCTGACACTTTCCTTCATTTCTTAGTCCAACCATCCTCAGCAACAGGAAGCAAATACGCATCCTACCTCTCCTCCCATAGATTCTTACATAGCCCGAACTCTCAGCCATAAAATATGCACCCGCCAAACCCCACCTGGAACTCTAACCTCATGCGCTACGGTCCCAACTCATGGTCCATAAAGTACCCAGAAAATCTGACTAGTAATGCGAAAAAGAACCTAAAGCACAGTACCTTAAAACAGCACCCGGAAACACTTATAGTAGACAACTACCACACCGCCACCAACGGCAACACGAAAACTAACTTCATCTTCTACACAAATCGCCCAACTAAGTGGAAAAACACATTCCTTCTTCACTTTCAAGTCACCAAATCAGTTAATATCCCCTATGGAGAGAAAATCTCCACAACAGTCACCCCTACCTTTAAAGGGGAACTCACAATCTCTATCTTCAGAACAGGAAACATTCTCGTACAGGCCACCGACCCGCACCTCACCATTTTTGATCGGCACTTCCCAACATTACTCTCCTCTCTAACCCACCAATACCATCAAACCCAATCCCCCCCCACCCCGACAAAAAAACAGATACAATCCAATCTCCCGCCCCGGACAACCCACGCTACAACTTATGGACATCCACCATCACTAATTACAATCGCACTACCCCCATCATCACACTCCGCCGCCAAACACCCTCTACAATGACCTCAACGGCTACCACCAGATACAGCAAACGCTCTGCTAATAAACTCCACAAGGTTGTACCGGACCTAACCAGATCGGACTCTAACGACTTCCTTGCCATGACCGAACCTCCTACAGGCGCCCACGTCTCGTCCTCAGGAGACCCGACCCTTCCCTCGCAATCCATCCCCAACTCCTCTACTGTGCCCCCTGACTCGGAGCTTGCCAGTTCGGACTCTAACGACTTTCGTTCCGTGACTGAACCTAATACAGGCACCCCCCCCTCGACCTCTGGTGACCCGACCCTACCCTCACGTACGATCCCCAACCCCACTACTGTCCCTACTCCGCCTGCCCTAACCATCCCCACACCCAACAACACCGTTAATACCTCGGACACTGACCTCCCGCTAGCCACTGCCCACTCCACCCTCCCCGACCCTCCGCCACATTCCCTTGCCGCCGCCACTGCTAACCACACCGCCAATCCCCCAGACACGGACTTACTCCTTACCATTGCTCACTCCCCTCCGTCGGACGCAAGACCCACAACACCTCCTCCTAACCTCCTGACCGGAAGTACCAATGAACTGACCCCTCACGTCCTATCTATCCTCACTCCTAACCCCAAGGATGCCACCCAATACCACAACCCAGTACCCTCTTCCTCCACAGACCCTGATCATACACTGCCCCTGACGAAGACGTCATGCCCTCTCAGCACACACTCGGACACTGACCTCCCGCTAGCCACTGCCCACTCCCCCCTCCCCGATCCTCCGCCACATGCCCTAGTAGCCGCCACTGCTAACCACACTGCCAATCCCCCAGACACGGACTTACCCCTTACCATTGCTCACTCCCCTCCCTCGGACGCAAGACCCACAACACCTCCTCCTAACCTCCTGACCGGAAGTACCAACGAACTGACCCCTCACGTCCTATCTATCCCCACTCCTAACCCCAAGGATGCCACCCAATCCCACAACCCAGTACCCTCTTCCTCCACAGACCCTGATCATACACTGCCCCTGACGAAGACGTCATGCCCTCTCAGCACACTCTCCCAGCTACTGACCCGAATGGAGCAGAAAATAGACTCCTTAGCGGCAGATATCCTACACCTTCATCTTAGCCTCCCCAACCGAGTTAATCCTCCTTGCTCACACACGGCGGGTAACTACACACCTTCCCCCAGACTGCCTCCTCCATGGCCCCACTTGGCACCCCATGGCCCACCAATCCTTTGAGGAATCAGCCTCATCGTCCCAGCCGAACATTCCGACCCATTTCAGAACGTGAAGCTGATGTTATCAATGACTCTTACCTCGAAATTAGCCAGAACTCGGCCGCAATGACAATCCCAGTTTTAGTGAGCTCTAATAGAATCCCTAGACCGGTCCTCTCGCCCAGACCCCCTGCTCAATACACTTCCATTCACACAACACACACCACCTCTGAGGCGCTCCGGCCTCTATCGTGCATGCTCCTCAATTGCAGATCAGCAGTACAACACGCCACAGACATTGCTGAAGTCATACTCACGGAAGATTTAGACATCGCATTCCTCACAGAATCCTGGCTCAATGACCACTCTACCCCCATCCTAGACCTTCTCACCCCCCAGGCTACAACATCATCAGACATGACAGACCGATCAAAACTGGTGGCGGCCTTGCTATCATCCATAAAGAAGGAATACAGCTTACCAGATTAAAATCCACAGAATACCTGACTCTTGAGTACCTAGGTGTTGAACTCGCAGCCAAAGGCTCCATGCCAATCAAATTTCACACCATCTATCACCCTCCGGGTGATCGTACCCTCTTCACGGAAGAACTAACCGACCTTATAACTCGTTTCTCCCTCACTGACACGGAAGACGTGTTCCTGGGGGACTTCAATATCCACTGGAACAACCCAGAAGACACCACAACCCAGAACCTCTCCAACCTGCTCGAAATTACCAACCTCAAACAACTCTGCAACGAACCAACTCACATCAAAGGAACAACTCTGGATACTATCATTACCAAAAATGAGCTGGTCTCCTTGAGATCGATTTCTCCCATTGACTGGTCCGACCACCACCTCATTCTGTTTAATATTGACGCGCATGTCAGAAACCAACCAACACGACCTGACAAACCTAAGCACTGGACCAGGAACATCAATGGAGTCCCCATAACTGAACTAGAATCCAGGATTCATGACCATCTACAACCTCAGCCTTCCACTATGACGACAGACGAACTCACAGCACACTTTAATTCCACAATGACAGAGGTGTTAGACCAAGTAGCTCCACTCAAACTCAAACATATGAGATCTACCAAATCTAAATCTTGGTTCAATTTGGATCTTAATAACGAAAGAAGACAACTCAGACAATCAGAACGGACTTGGAGACTTAACCCTTCGCCTCTTCACCTAGCACAACTTCGTTCAACCCGGTCGACCTATAAAAAACACATTTTTAGAGAAAAGGCCTCTTTCTTCCGCACCCAACTAGATCAGGCGAAGAATAGACCTAGAGAACTCTTCAACATTATCAAAAATCAAACAAACAGCACACCCCCACTAGAATTAAACGCCACCAAAGATCGTTGCTCAGAAATCGCCTGCTTCTTCACTGATAAAGTCACAAAAATTGAGCAATCCTTCACCAGAACCGCAAATCCTCCCTCCCTTGCAACCTGTCCCCCGTTAACCATCCCGGACCACACAGATCGAAATGCTACCTCGGGCAATCTGACCTGCCTCCAACTGAAAAATGACGCTAATTGGTCGATCTTCGAACCCATGTCGGAAACCGAAGTCTTCAATATAATTGCAAGCCTAAAACCCTCTTCCCACACTATGGATCCTCTCCCATCCACAGTAGTAAAAAAACTCAACCACATCATTGCCCCTGTGTGGACAAAAATCATCAACTCCTCTCTCACATCAGGTTGTGTCCCAGACTCCCTTCAGCTAGGACAAATCACTCCTTTACTCAAGAAACCAGGGGCTGACCCCAACGAGCTCAACAACCTCAGACCTATCTCCAACCTCCCGTTCCTAGCTAAAACTTTGGAGAAGTGCGTTCTCCAGCAACTTAACAAACATATGGACAACTTCAACCTCCTCGACACCTTTCAGTCAGGTTTCAGGAAAGGTTGTAGCACCGAAACAGCGATGCTCAATGTTGCAGATGATATCCACAGAGCCTTAGACGAAGGTTCTGCCTGCCTCCTCATCCTCATTGACTTATCAGCGGCATTTGACACAGTAAACCATCGAGCTTTACTAGAGACTCTGAAGAGCCGATGTGGCATTAATGGCACAGTACTCGAATGGTTCACTTCCTTCCTTCAGCACCGTTCGCAACAGATTAAAATCAACTCCTGCCTCTCGGTACCAACACGTGTCAAACTTGGAGTCTCGCAAGGATCGATCCTATCACCATCCCTCTTCAATCTCTTCATGGAACCCCTTGCAATTATTTTGAAACAAGCAGGGGTTCATTACCACCTATATGCTGATGACACTCAAATATACTACAAAATCAAATCGCCCAGTGACGTCCGACACCTCAACTTCACGCTTACCAAGATCCAAACCTGGTTTAACGCAAACCACTTAAAACTGAACCCGGATAAAACTGAATGAATACTGTTCTCTCCGAAAAGTAACCACCAACCAACTCAAGTCTGGCTCAAGGAACTGGATGCTCTAAACTGCTCCCTCGGCCTATCCGACTCAGTAAAGTCTTTAGGCATTACCCTGGACAAGAACTTGTCAATGAAAGACCACATAAAGAACTCTGCAAAAGCGCGCTCTACTCCCTAAAACACCTCAAGAAAATCAAACCTTTCATTCCTCAAGATGATCTCAAGACAATAGTTCAATCCCTAGTCCTTTCTAAACTGGACTATGGGAACGCCATCCTAACAGGGACACCAAAAGCTCACCTAGCCCCACTTAGGTCAGTCCTTAACATGGCAGCCCGACTCATAACGGATGTAAAAAGATTTGAACACATCTCACCTACCCTCAACGCTCTCAACTGGCTTCCCATGGAAGGTAGATGTATTTACAAACTGGCCTGCATCACTCACAAGACCCTTCACACCCAATTCCCAAACTACCTTAACAGCAAGCTAATAGAAGCAGGGAAATCCAGAACTCTGAGAAGCACCAACGCTTTTCTTCTCATTCCTCCGAAACTGAAAAAGAAAATGACCCAGTGCCGGTCCTTCTCTGGCAACGTACCCAGGATGTGGAACGCACTCCCGACTGACCTCAGATGCAACCCCTCCTTCTCTTGCTTCAAAAAGGACCTGAAACTCTTTCTTCTCAACCAATACTTTACGAACCAAGGCAACCGTCCCAGGCATCAATAACTGAATAGACCCCCCGCTCACTTTGTCCTTCTAGGATGGTGGTTCTCTGACTATGTCAGCCACCTGAGTCCCTGTCCCCTCCCTGGATACATAAGTGCTATGTCTTTGCTTGCGTTTTTATGCATCCTCATGTACAGCGATGTTTTGTAATTCCTTCTTCTCTTCCTTCGTGTATGTAAAGCGCTCTGATACCCACGGGTCTAGCTGGCGCTATATAAAACTTTATAAATAAAAAATAAAAAAAATAAAAATACTCGGTCTCCTGCATTGAAAGTAGTGTTCTTGGCACATCAATGCTTGCTGGCATATACTTTCATCTTTTGCTTGAGGCACAAGTCTGTTTGACGAAATTCATCATCTGTTATAGATCTTCTGTTGGTCCATTGTGTTAACTTGGTTGTCATAGCTCTTCCGAACATCAGGGTATTAGGACTTTAACTGGTCGTTGTGTGCGGAGTCGATCGATAAGCTCAAAGAGCAGTGTGGAGAGCTGACTTCAGATCAATCTTCTCCAATGTAGCATGCTGGACGGTCTTTTTAAGTGTGCTCAAAAACGTTTGACAGCGCCATTTCCTTGTGGCCAAAGAAGGGTACTTTTCTGATGGTACACATTGAGACGATTAAGAAAGTCTCTGAATTCTCGACTGTTAAAAGATGGGCCATTGACTTAAGAACTGAAGGAACACTTCTCGATGACTCTTTCTGAGTAATCGATGAGAGAGCTTTTACTAATGGAAAACGGCAATATTCATCAATAACCATCATTAGGTGATGTCGATTGCCAAGAGGACCAAAGAATTCAACAGCGATTCTCTCCCTTACATGTTTTAGTAAATCTGACATGTTCAAGGTATGTTGAGTGATTTGGGAGATAAGCAATTGCACAAATGACAGGCCTTCAGTTCTCTTTCAACTATCTCATCAAAATGAGGAAAACAAACTCGGTCTCGGAGAGCTTGTTTGGTGGCAACAATTCCACAAAGTCCTTCATGGGCCACTTCAATTACTTATTGTTGCAGGCTCTCCGGAATGACAATTCTCAAACCTCGTAAGAAATACCTTCTTGAGTAACAGACAGTTCAACTTTTTAGAACTTTATTTTCGCTGTCACTTGTGAGAGGTTGAGTGTGCTGTTTCCAGGATTGATGTGCAATATTATCTTTTAGTATCAACATATCACTAACTTTGCTCGTTGCAGTAATAATTTGCTCCAATGAAATAGTGGCAGGTGTACTGGACTTTATGATGAAGTTAATGTAGGCTTCAGTCGCTTTGAAAGGGGTACCATGACACTATGCTGGCACTCATGAGAAGTAGTCAGCAAAGTTCTGATCTTTCCCTGGTTAGTGCACAATAGTGTAGTCATATTCCTGTAGTCGCAAACCCCAAAGTTCAATTCTAGGAGGCATCTTGGCTTTCTGATTGCCAAAGATGGTAAGCATAGCTTGATGATCGGTTACAAGAGTGTAAGGTTTTCCATATAAGAATACGTGGAAATGTTCACAAGCCCACACCACTGCTAAACTTTCTTTCTCAAGTTGTGAATAGGCATGTTCAGTTTGTGACAAACTTCCACTTGCATATGCCACAATACGCCTTCGAGCATTTGGGTGTCCACAGTGTTGGACAAGGATCGCACCTAACCTTACCAGACTTGCGTCAACAACAACATTTGTATGAAGCTTCAGATCAAAGTAGGCCATTTCAGTGACGTTCTCAATTGCATGCCTGATTTTCTTTTCTTAAAACTTTGTTCACATTCTTGTGACCAGTAAAATGAAGCATTTCTTTTTGTTAAGTCTCTTAAGAGAGCACATACTGTGGCAAAGTCACAAATGTATCTGGAACAGTGACTGGCCATGCCAAGGAATGAACGTTACATGGTAGCATCCTGTGTGGTATTAGTAGCTGACAAAACTTGTACTTTAGCTGGATCCAGCATCATACCAGCATCAGAAACGATATGGCCAAAGAATTTGCGTTTTGTTTTGTGTAACCCACATTTCACAGCATTTACATTTAAACACGAATCAGCAAGTAAACAACACACTTGTGTAAGAGCTTTATCATGTTCCTTTTGAGTAGCTCCAAACATCAATATATCATCACTGTAATTGAAAGCATTCATGACAGGTAGTATGATACGTCAAATGACATCTTAAAAAAGTTCTGCAGCAGTTGACACACCAAAACTTAATCATTTATATCTGAACAAACAATATTGGTAGAAAAAGTGGTAATGTACCTGCAATTCTCTTCAAGTTCCAATAGATGATATCCCTTGTTCAGATGAAGTTGAGAGAAGACTTTGACACCCTTCAGCTGTGTGATCATGTTGGGAATGTGCAGACTGCAATAGCATTCTCTTTCAATTGCCTTGTTAACATGACACATATGAACACAGATGCACACAGCTCCTTCAGTGTCCTTTTTGGCCACTACCACTATGCTCAATGATGTCATGCTTTAGCATGCTTTTGTCCCCAAAGCCAAAATAGCCTGTTGGGGGGGAAGGAGTTTCATAGTGTGCACAGCTAGACTCTGGAACGCTCTGCCAATTTCTCTTAAGACTAAATCTGATCTTCTGTCCTTTCGGAAATCTTTAAAAACCTGGTTGTTTAATAACTCACTCCCTGTTTCTATTTTATCCTCCCTTCCTTTCAGTCAGAACTTCGGGCGCCTAGACACTCTCGGGTAGTAGTGCGCGGTACAAATTTTCATTTAATTTTATATCTGAAGCTCTTTCTCAACATCTACTAGATGAAATGATAAATGTTTTTAAGCAACTAGATGAACAGCCTCACTGATATGCAGTTGCACTTTCATGGTCTTAAGATTTCCTAATCCATGAAACAGTGACGGGAACTGACTCACTATTCCGTGATGAGCATTCATGTTGTAGTTCACAGATATCAGTCTCAAATCAGCAGCAGTATTGAAACTGAGTAAACAGGCACTTGACGCAGTACCTTGAAGTACATTAATGAGTGCTTGTACTTTTGTCTTTTTTTGTCTCATGGTTGCTAAAAATTAACCTTGACTCTTAAATGGCTTCAATGCATCTATATACTTTAGTCTTCGATGGTATGAGACGTGTCAATGAAGACAGCTTATTATATTTTTCCTCAGGCATAATGTTTATCGACGCACCACTGTCAATAATAAAAGATATGGAGCAACCGTTTACTTTAAGTGTAATTTTCAGACAATGTTTGAATGACTTTTGTGATTTTACTCATCAACTTTTCTTTGACTCGTATCCTTCTTTGCATGCGGCCGGTCCGAAATGCACATTTGTTTCTGAGGTAAACATTGTCATCGCACATCCGTCTTCTTCACTATCACTTGACAATGAAACTGAAGAACTCTTGGACGAAGATTTAGATGACGATCAGCTTTGTTTAGTGTCGATTTTTCTCCGCTGATTTTGCTGCTTGGCCTTGTGGGCGTGCGTAGAATGTCGCTTCTGGAACACTCGGGCGTCCATTTTGTTTTCTCGTTGTGACACACTTAGCTTTTCCTTCACATGGCAAACCTGTACGAAATGATTCTCCTTCCCACAGTCTTTGCATACTTGTGCAGTGGCGGGACATTTACCTTCATGTAGAAACGAAAACTCACATCTAAAGCTCAGTTTCTTTTTGTGCAGAGACATCGCTTTGTATCCTTCAGCTTTGTTTGTGCTTACTTTTCATACTCATGCTTTACTCACGCTGGGCACCTCCGGCCTCCATGTCAGTCAGTAGCTTGTTGATCAGCATTTTCCTCAGCTCTAACAGCCATGAGAACTCACTTCAGAATATGGGTTTCTCTCAGCATTCGTTGTCTGAATGAATCTGACACACATCCATTGATGACTCGGAGACGTATAGCTTCTTCATCATTGAATTCATTGAAGTTACAGTGTTTGATGAGCGTACCTAGTCTCTCAACAAATTGGTCGATTGTTTCACCAACTTTCTGTTGTTCCTGACTGAAGATATATATTTCGTAATCGACATCCGGCATTGGATTGAATTTGAGTTTTAGCATTTCTTTGATTTGACAGTATGTGACTGTCAGTTCCCGGCAGTTTCTTTATTACCTTTTTACTCTTTCACCAACAAGATTTTCTAGGTATTTGACTGTCTTTTTGTTATCTGTTTCTTCCAGTGCATCTTTGAAATCATCAAACATTTCAATCCAGGCAGTCCACCTGTCACCAATATTTTGGTATTGAAGGGAAGCGGTGGTTTCAAGCAGGTGGCAGTGCCATATTTTGCACTCCTTTCAGCAGCCATTGAAAAAGTTCACTATTCTGAATGCCACTCACAGCCTTTCAGTCAGTCCGACGTGATTCACCAGCCTCGCAAGAACAGCCCCTCTGTTTCTGGTTGGGTTGCAACAACTGGTGCTTAGCTCGGATGGCTTTCTGGTAAGCATGAATGTATTCTATATATTTCTGATTATCAGAGCCTCTATCATTTCTCTGCATTTATCTGCTTCTACTCACAGCGTTCTCTTGCACCTGGCTGATGCTGCTCATTGCATTTTCTGTACCTGGTTGTTACTGTCTTTTAGCATTTCTTTGCATTAGAAATGTTCCCTCATTTAGCGCTGTTTTGCACTCATCTATCTCTGCCTTTAGCGCTTCTCTGTACCTGTTTGTCGTACTGTATGCTGTACAGCTCAGTGTTGTGTAGTGGTGCAGTACCTCTTTCATGGCCTTACTAGCAGGTTACTGGTCAACGATGAGTAAACTTCTTAGTAAGGCTTTCGTTATCTTCAAATGCTTGACAGTGGCTGGAGTGGCGCTATGACTCCACATACGCCAAATGTTGATCGTCACTTTGACTGAGGCATGTGTGGCATGCACGAGCAGTTTGATGGACCACGGAAAACTCTCCGGGAGACACTGACAATCTTTGGGCTAAATATCCCTTATCTCATCACCAGTTGTAGTGTCCTCCCCAGCCTGGGTACTCGTAAATGACTACACCACACACAGAGCTTGGTCTTACACCCCTTTATTGCTCTGCATGTAACTGTGAACTCAAAACTCATCGTTCTGAACATGAACTCCATTCACCACACCCGAATACTTACGTCACAGTTTTACGGAGTTCATCAGGAATCAAAAGGGTCCAGTCATTGCTAACTCACAAGACACTACAGCAAGGGATGGAATTACAACTTTGGTTTTATTTAATGCATCCGATATATACAGTATGCTTTAAATAACCCAACACTCGTTAACTTTCGGTAGGTCAAACTGGCTAATTATAGCAGGGGAAAACATATGATATTTACAGTATCATGCGGATTTGGTGCATTGAACACTAAAATCCGGATGTTATTCCCATAAGCTCATAAGACCTCAAGTCATAATCTGGCCCTATGTAAGCATTACAAATGATAACAGTCCCACAGAGTTCTATGCCAACATTGTGTCCAAAAATATTTTACTACAAATATATTCTAGCCACAATATCAACTGCCACAATATCCTGATGGTAAGCAGATGTAAGAAAATATAGGTTTACTATATTCCACTTCATTATATGTTGAGCTCTCTATATATTGTAGGTAGTTAAAGTTAGGGCCAAAGTTTTCATAGGATAAGCATTTTTTGTTATGCCAATAACTTTGGCGCTGCTTGATGAATCTCAACGAAATTTTTTTAAAACTTCCCCTTTATGGTGCAGCTGCTGTGTTGCACGTTTTGTGGCGATTCGTCAAGCGTGGGCCAAGAAAAAAGTGGGGTCCCAAAACCGTTTTCCCCTTGTTATGTCAATGGGGATTTCCATTTTTTCAACACGACTAAGCCCGAACCGCTGAACGGAATTGCACCAAATTAGACAGAAAGCTAGATGCTGGTCCAGAAGGTGTGCTTTTGTGAATTGGTGTAGATCTGTTCATTAATTTGAGAGATAGTAAAGTTTAAAAAATATAGATATCTGGAGACGTGAGTCCTTGCAGTAGACTCGTGGATCCTACTATAATTTGATTGGCTGCCAATTCTTCAACCAGGAAGTGTTGTCAGCCGTCTTCGGACTCGGGTTGAAGCCGAGTCTCACAAAAAAAGTAAAAAATAATGAAAAGGGGGCAGGATAGGAATACCATGACCCCCAGATATGGTGGGGGAATTCCTACAGGATGCTGCTGGGGGTAAAAAGTATTTTTTCAAATGTAATTTTGCCATGAATTCTCATGTGTACCCACAGCAAAATTAAAAAAAGAAAAAAGACGCGCTGGCTCCCGCATGTCTTTTTTATGTAGCCTCCGGGTGGGCCAAATCCCAGGGGCATGCAGGGTTATAATGAAGGAGGGGGACTCATGGGGCCTCCCTCCTAGGCTTTTGTCTCCCTGGGGCACTAAACAATAGAAATGTGGGAGGAACAACTCCTCCTGTTACCTCCTGTAAGCCCCACACAGCGGGATTGCTAAAAAGTTGTCGGAGGCCATGCCCCCTTTCTCCACCACTCTGCAAACGTGCCTCCTGGCACAGTACTGGTTGGGAATGAATTCCACTTTACTCCTGAGGGCCTCAGGACTAAAGGGGACTTCTTCCCCCAACAGTAGTGTGCCACGAGGCGTGTTTGCAGAGTGGTGGAGAAAGGAGCCTTGGCCTCCGACAACCTCTTAGCAATCCATCTGTGTGGGACTTACAGTTGGTAACAGGAGGTCTTCTTTGCCCCCAAGGCCCCTCTGGAGTAAAGTGAACTTCATCCCCCAACCAGTAGTGCACCAGGAGCTGCGTTTGCAGAGTGGTGGAGAAAGGGGGCGTGGCCTCCAAAGACGTCTTCGCAATCCTGCTGTGTGGACTTACTGGAGGTAATCCTTGGGGGCCAACTACCCCTCCTGTTGCCTATTCCTTTCATATTGATTCCAACAAAGAATGCTGTCAGACATCAGCACTAGACTAGTGGCAGTCTCTTATGAAGGGCCAAACAATCATTGTAGTAAAGCAAATGTCCCCTTTTGTGGTCTGATCATCCAATGCAGATCAAAGACATCTTCAGGGATGAAGTTCACTTTACTCCTGAGGGACCTTGAGGGCAAAGAAGACCTCCTGGTACCTCCTGTAAGTCCTACACAGCAGGATTCCTGAGAGCTGGAATAAAAATGCTCTCGCTTACTGGAAATGGAGCAGAATTGCTTTTATTCACATGAAGCTGTTTTTCCAGCAGCTCCCTATGTCTAAAAGCAATGCTGGCTCCCACAGGACGTGGGGAGCTGGCAGGGACCGCAGGGCCTTCAGGCTTCCCCCACAGGTCACCCAAATAGAGGCCAGGCCCGGGGGGAGAGGGTCCTCAGGGCCGAAACTGCCCGGGAGGGGGGCCTCGAGTGTGGGTGACCAGGAACCGCATTTGCATACAATGGCGGCTGCCCTGGTATCGTTGAAGAATCGGCGCTGTAGGCTGGAGGGCTGTACACTGGCAGATCCTGGCAGTTTTCTGTTGTGTACATTCTTCTGATTTGTATCTCTTTTCTTCTTGACCTAAGTTAATGTATAGCTCTCTTGTATGAGATTGTGTCACAAAGTCCTCTCTTCTTTTCCTCCAGTTTTCTATTTAACCAGTTTTGAGCCTAGTCGGATGTCTGGCTTCCAGCACTGCCTCACGTTCCGCACACTCTGTCTGGTTACCTTGCCTGGGTGTCTTTGTAACCAAATCGAAAGGAAGTATTCTGTTTTCTGTGTTCACAACAGTTGCCCGTGGTGAAAAATGCACAGCGAAGCACCTCAATGAAATTGTTTGATACTTGCTTGACAGTATAAGTGTAATCTCCAGTTTGTAAAAGCTGACATTACACCTATTGTTCAATGCAACTATGCAGGCTCTTTTCAGTATTGTTTCTGTGCATGTTGCACTGATTGATTTTCTTAATAGGACGATTTGAGATGCTTGTCTACTTATGTTCTCTAGATACAACTCAACAGTCTCGTCTCAAGTTTAGGTGGGATCCTGTCCTGATATCTGCTCTCTGGACCCCTGCCCTTCTTGTCCATTGACCTGTGCCTCGTAAATTTATTGTGGGTCAAGCATGTCAACTGTCCATAGAACAAATCAATTTACCTTTCCGTGTTATCGGTTCTCTCACTCGACTGCAGTGCTTGGTGCAAATGCTACTTATGTGCCTTGAGATCCTACCAGCCCAACCAATGTCTTGTTCAGATATTAATTTTCTTCCCTCCGAGTAAAATTAGAAATAGAGAGCTGAATTAATAAAAAACACATTGGGGCTATTAACAAAGGCATTTTGGGGGTAAATAAGGCAGTACTGTAGTAGGTAATGTTACTTGCCTTTGGGGCACAAAGCATCGTAAATGTGAATACAATGACAATATTCAAATTTAAAACCCTGCCGTAGCATTAATTTTTTGGGTGGTACTATGTCCTATGATGACCTCAGATCCTGTCAGATGGGCATAGATTGTACAATTGTGTAGGCTGCGTGAAAAGAAGGGCTGCCTGTTAGAGGTTACGTTGTTTAATCATGAGTAGGAGTGATACAGAGACGGCTAGCCCCTCTCCCAAGCAGCAGCTACCAGGACTGGCAACAGTGACACTCAAATGCCTACACATTCCAACAAGCAATGCTGTCAGACTTCAGCACTAGACTAGTGGCAGTCTCTAATGGAGGGCCCAAACCTAATTTTACCATCATTGTAGTAAATCAAATGTCCCTTTTTCTGGTCTGACCAATGTAGATCAAAGACATGTTTAAGTATGAGAAGCATTCCCTCCTCAAGGTCACTATCTGAAACTTTGAAAGGTTAAGAGCAATGCCATGAGTGGCTTGGTAAATATATTAATACGACTCAAGAAACTCAAATACATTTCATTTCAGGGTTATAAAGAATGACAACACTGGAGAGTGTTTTGGCCCCAAGCTGGATTTTTGAGTGTTATTAATAAAAGTAGCAGGACCCCCAATTTGACTTGTGCAACAATATATTTTCTTCCCAAGTGTCATGAGAGAATTATACGTTGATTATATGTAGTGCAGCAAGTTATGCAATTACAAACAAACAAATAAGGTGACCCTATCTGTTTTCCATGAATAGCATAAAACTGCATACCAGCGTAAGAGCTAAATATGAGTGGCGTGTAAAATTTTGTCCAGTGCGAAAATCTCTACTTACGCATGTCTAGCGTCCTCCTCAGCCTGGGTACTCATAAATGAATATGCCACACACGGAGCTTGGTCTTACACCTCTTTATTGCTCTGGGTGTAACTGTGAACTCAACATTAAAAACATGAACTCTATTCACTGCACCCGAACTCTTAACGTCACAATTCTACGGAGTCTGTCAGGAACCAAAAGGGTGTTGTCATTGTTAACTCACAAGACACTTAATCTCTCTCCTTGTTAAAAAAAAAATTCAATCTTTTCTGAGATACATATATATATATATACATTACAACTCCTCGATAAGTCGTCGTGGCTCACTGACCAAATGCCCAGATCGTGTCTTCTGAGACTGTGAAGTGAGAAGAGAAGTGTCCATGACTAGCACTAGTGATGTAGGGACAGATGCAGTCAGGGGGCTCTCTACAGTCTCAATCGAACCAGTCTCATTTCTAACATCAGGAACAGGTGAATGATGAGGCAGATACCCGAAGTGTGAAGAATCTCATGTAATGGGCTTTCCAGAATGGTAAATAGTTACCATGTGCCCTACACCAGTCACAACTTTGAAGGATTCAGCATCGAAGGGGGCATCAGATATGCATTTTCTCTGCTGTCACACCAATACTCGGTCTCCTGCATTGAAAGTAGTGTTCTTGGCACATCAATGCTTGCTGGCATATACTTTCATCTTTTGCTTGAGGCACAAGTCTGTTTGACGAAATTCATCATCTGTTATAGATCTTCTGTTGGTCCATTGTGTTAACTTGGTTGTCATAGCTCTTCCGAACATCAGGGTATTAGAACTTTAACTGGTCGTTGTGTGCGGAGTCGATCGATAAGCTCAAAGAGCAGTGTGGAGAGCTGACTTCAGATCAATCTTCTCCAATGTAGCATGCTGGACGGTCTTTTTAAGTGTGCTCAAAAAACGTTTGACAGCGCCATTTCCTTGTGGCCAAAGAAGGGTACTTTTCTGATGGTACACATTGAGACGATTAAGAAAGTCTCTGAATTCTCGACTGTTAAAAGATGGGCCATTGTCAGACTTAAGAACTGAAGGAACACTTCTCGATGACTCTTTCTGAGTAATCGATGAGAGAGCTTTTACTAATGGAAAACGGCAATTTCATCAATAACCATCATTAGGTGATGTCGATTGCCAAGAGGACCAAAGAATTCAACAGCGATTCTCTCCCTTACATGTTTTAGTAAATCTGACATGTTCAAGGTATGTTGAGTGATTTGGGAGATAAGCAATTGCACAAATGACAGGCCTTCAGTTCTCTTTCAACTATCTCATCAAAATGAGGAAAACAAACTCGGTCTCGGAGAGCTTGTTTGGTGGCAACAATTCCACAAAGTCCTTTATGGGCCACTTCAATTACTTGTTGTTGCAGGCTCTCCGGAATGACAATTCTCAAACCTCGTAAGAAATACCTTCTTGAGTAACAGACAGTTCAACTTTTTTAGAACTTTATTTTCGCTGTCACTTGTGAGAGGTTGAGTGTGCTGTTTCCAGGATTGATGTGCAATATTATCTTTTAGTATCAACATATCACTAACTTTGCTCGTTGCAGTAATAATTTGCTCCAATGAAATAGTGGCAGGTGTACTGGACTTTATGATGAAGTTAATGTAGGCTTCAGTCGCTTTGAAAGGGGTACCATGACACTATGCTGGCACTCATGAGAAGTAGTCAGCAAAGTTCTGATCTTTCCCTGGTTAGTGCACAATAGTGTAGTCGCAAACCCCAAAGTTCAATTCTAGGAGGCATCTTGGCTTTCTGATTGCCAAAGATGGTAAGCATAGCTTGATGATCGGTTACAAGAGTGTAAGGTTTTCCATATAAGAATACGTGGAAATGTTCACAAGCCTACACCACTGCTAAACTTTCTTTCTCAAGTTGTGAATAGGCATGTTCAGTTTGTGACAAACTTCCACTTGCATATGCCACAATACGCCTTCGAGCATTTGGGTGTCCACAGTGTTGGACAAGGATCGCACCTAACCTTACCAGACTTGCGTCAACAACAACATTTGTATGAAGCTTCAGATCAAAGTAGGCCATTTCAGTGACGTTCTCAATTGCATGCCTGATTTTATTTTCTTAAAACTTTGTTCACATTCTTGTGACCAGTAAAATGAAGCATTTCTTTTTGTTAAGTCTCTTTAGAGAGCACATACTGTGGCAAAGTCACAAATGTATCTGGAACAGTGACTGGCCATGCCAAGGAATGAACGTTACATGGTAACATCCTGTGGGGGTTTAGTAGCTGACAAAACTTGTACTTTAGCTGGATCCAGCATCATACCAGCATCAGAAACGATATGGCCAAAGAATTTGCGTTTTGTTTTGTGTAACCCACATTTCACAGCATTTACATTTAAACACGAATCAGCAAGTAAACAACACACTTGTGTAAGAGCTTTATCATGTTCCTTTTGAGTAGCTCCAAACATCAATATATCATCACTGTAATTGAAAGCATTCATGACAGGTTGTATGATACGTCAAATGACATCTTAAAAAAGTTCTGCAGCTGTTGACACACCAAAACGTAATCATTTATATATGAACAAACAAATATTGGTAGAAAAAGTGGTAATGTACCTGCAATTCTCTTCAAGTTCCAATTGATGATATCCCTTGTTCAGATGAAGTTGAGAGAAGACTTTGACACCCTTCATCTGTGTGATCATGTTGGGAATGTGCAGACTGCAAGAGCATTCTCTTTCAATTGCCTTGTTAACGTGACACATATGAACACAGATGCACACAGCTCCTTCAGTGTCCTTTTTGGCCACTACCACTATGCTCAATGATGTCATGCATTAGCATGCTTTTGTCCCCAAAGCCAAAATAGCCTGTTGGGGGGGGAAGGAGTTTCATAGTGGGCACAGCTAGACTCTGGAACGCTCTGCCAATTTCTCTTAAGACTAAATCTTATCTTCTGTCCTTTCGGAAATCTTTAAAAACCTGGTTGTTCAATAACTCACTCCCTGTTTCTATTTTATCCTCCCTTCCTTTCAGTCAGAACATCGGGCGCCTAGACACTCTCGGGTAGTAGTGCGCGGTACAAATTTTCATTTAATTTTATATCTGAAGCTCTTTCTCAACATCTACTAGATGAAATGATAAATGTTTTTAAGCAACTAGATGAACAGCCTCACTGATATGCAGTTGCACTTTCATGGTCTTAAGATTTCCTAATCCATGAAACAATGACGGGAACTGACTCACTATTCCGTGATGAGCATTCATGTTGTAGTTCACAGATATCAGTCTCAAATCAGCAGCAGTATTGAAACTGAGTAAACAGGCACTTGACGCAGTACCTTGAAGTACATTAATGAGTGCTTGTACTTTTGTCTTTTTTTGTCTCATGGTTGCTAAAAATTAACCTTGACTCTTAAATGGCTTCAATGCATCTATACACTTTAGTCTTCGATGGTGTGAGACGAGTGAAAGGAAGAAACGGTATCCCAGGTAAGTTCAATCTCTTTATTAGCAAGAAAAGAGATGTCCGGAGTAAACGACCGGCCAGAGCAACAGCAAAGTACAACTGCTGTTCTGACCATTCCACATGCCACCGTTCTAGTCTGGAACGATGTTAATGGTGGCATGTGCACACACTCAAAGGACAACAATCACTTAAAGGTACAGAACTTCCTATGCTCAGAACCCAACACATCTTCCCCCTTAACCAAAACAAATGAAAACACAAAAATGCAATATCACTGAAACAAAAATACACCAGAACATTATACAGCAAGGATGAAAGCAAAAAAAAAAAAAACATAGTCAAGATATTACGATTTGACATAATCTTTTAACCAAATGGAAGGTTTCCGTTCTCTTGTCGAAATTCTGGAACTTGGTTCACCATGATCGGAACCAGGAACATTGTGAGAAAATAGATCCTCACAAGTATTCCCAGGTGAACTTTGTTTAGATAACTTTTCCATATTCCACCATTTACCATTACTTAAATTGACTGCTCTATTCCTTATGCAGGTAATTTGCATTGCACGTGAAAACTTAGAATGACCCTTGGTTATGTGACCAGGAAGTCTCACCTTGACCCAATCATCTACTTTAAAAGCAAATTGTTTCCTTCCTTTAGTAGGTTCCTTGGTAACATACTTACTTTGAGCTTCGAGACAATCAGCCTTCACCAAATCGCGATTAACCTTGGAAGTAGTCAGATCTAGCATCCACGGTCTAACCAACTTGGACGAAGCAGTTCTGCCTTTCAATAACATAAAGGGGGAAACCTTAGTCACAGCTTTGGGTGTGGTACGCAAAGCCCACAATAGATTCGAAAGCTCTGTCCTCCAGTCTAAACCATTCACCACGGACAGTTGAATGCTATCCTTAATAACCCTATTGCAGCGTTCCACTAAACCATTACTGCGGGGGTGATATAAGGAAGTGGTAATGTGTTTGATACCCCAATGCGACAAAAAGTCCTGGAACTCCTTGGACACAAATTGTACCCCATTGTCCTTGACAAGTTCCACTGGAGCACCTTCCTTTAAAAACAGAGATTGAAGAAAATTAACAACCTCCATAGTAGATGCTGACTTCACAAATTTTACCTCAGGCCATCTTGTACCGTAGTTTACCAACACCAGACCGTACCTACTCCTTTCATCCAACACATACATGGGGCCAATAATATCTAGAGCTAATTTAACCCAAGGTTTGTCAGGAATAGGAATGGCTTCAATGGGACTAGGAAAAGTGATTTGCAATTTATCACTGGTGGCACATGAAATACAATCTCTTACAAAATGTTCAACAGAACGATCCATGCCATGCCACCAAAATAGCTCTCTGAGTCTTCTCTTCATCGCTCTCATGCCTATATGACCCTCATGTGCAAGTAACAAAATCTTACTCTGAAGAGATACCGGTGCAACCAACAAATCCATTCTCTTGAGAATGCCAGATTGAAGATTCAACTCAGAGAAAACATGTTTGAATGACGCTACATCTTCTTGCTTAGGCAACCACCCTTTACCTAACATTGAAATTACTTCTTGTAACAAGATATCTTGCTGAACAGCATTTTTCCACTCTTCTTCTGATATGCATGAAAAACTAGAATCCACTAATGAGGCTACTACACAATATTCCTCCTCAGTTTGTTCACCATGTTGTTCATTTACTAGAGGCAGTCTGGACAAACAGTCCGCAAAAATATTCTTTACACCAGGAATGTATTCCAAATGAAAATGAAATTCCATCAATCTGTAATGCCACTTAGCAATACGCGGAGTGGCATTACCCGCTCCTTTGGTGGTGAATAAATGAAGCAAAGGCTTGTGATCCATGCGAATGGTAAATTGAGAACCCCATAAGTACTGTCTGAAATGATCAACACCCCACCAACACGCTAAGGCTTCACGTTCTATAGCTGAATAAGTGGACTCTGCACCTCTCAATGTGCGCGAGGCGAAAGCCACGACCTCCTCTTTTCCCTCTCTGACTTGTAGAAGAACAGCACCTAAACCATATTGGCTGGCATCAGAGACCACAATGGATCTATCATGTGTGTCAAATGGTTGTAAAGGAATGGCCTTACTTAATTCTAATTTGATATCTTGAAATTCTTTCTCCAAATCAGTTGACCACAAAAATTGTTGGTTCGTTTTCATTAGTAATCTTAAATTGTGAGTTTTGCTACTACAATTGGGAATGAATCTGGCATAGAATTCCAACATGCCAAAAAACGATCTAAGTTGATCTTTATTCTGTGGAGAAGGAAAAGACTTGATAGCCATGACTAAATCTTCCTTAGGTTCCACACCTTTGGCTGAAAGCTTATAACTAAGGTAATTTACTTCTTTGACAGCAAATTTACATTTTTCAGCCTTTAAGGTTGCACCACGATCAGTTAAAATGGATAATACAATAGCTAATGTTTTATCATGAGCCTCTAAGTCTTTACCATAAACCAAAATGTCATCCTGGAAACACTTTACATTAGGTACCTCAGCAAACATGGATTCCATTACCCTTTGGAATACGGCCGAGGCTGACGCCAATCTGAAAGGCATTCTTTTGAACCTATACGCACCAGCAGGAGTGACAAAAGAAGTGAGGTGACGACAGTTTTTTTTTAGCGAAATTTGGTGATAAGCTGATGACATGTCTAAAGTGGTGAACACTCTGGCATCCTTGAGAGAAGTCAACATTTCTGTGATATTTGGCAGAGGATGTCTATCCACCCATATTTTGTCGTTTAAGTCCCTCAAATCAATGCACATTCTAAGAGTCCCATTGGGTTTCCTGGCTAAAACTACCGGAGAAAGCCATTCTGAGCTTTCTATGGGTTCAATGATGCCTTGATTGCAAAGAGATTCAAGTTCATTGGATAATTCCTTCCTCATTGCCAAGGGAACCCGTCTGAATTTGTGCACAATGGGTTGGACATCTTGTTTAAGAATGATTTGATGAGAAAAACCTTTAATTTTCCCCAAAGTATTCTTGAACACTGATGGAAAGGAAGCTTTCCAATCATGCTCATCTACGGAACACACAGAAGTAAATTGATCTCTAAGCAGAACCTGTTCAGGACTATTAGGATCCAAAATAATTCCCCAATTTTTTTGTTCCAACCAACCAAGGAGAGAAGATCTATCTTCTGCTACATAGACGGTAGCAGTAGTGGCGTGATCTTTAAACGTTAAGGTACAATCAAATTCACCCAAAACTTGAACAGGTTTGCCACCATACGCTACAGGTTTAATAAGGGACTTCCTTAAGGGAATATCAGTTAATTTACACCATTCTTCGGGACCTATTAAAGTGAAAAAGGAACCTGAGTCAGCCATCATGGAAACATGTTTACCATTAACCCCAATTTGACAGTAGGGCCGTTTTATACTTGGGGGTTGAAGTTTTAGTATTTGAGACACATTTTCAGGAATACTAGTGTTGGAAAGAATACTACAACTGTTTTGAGGTGCTTTATCAACAGCTTCCGCAGTAATGGATATTGGAGGCACACTTACAGAATTATGTGTTGCACTCACTATGTTATGGGAAACTTGGACAATATCTTCATCAGTACTGGACAGCATCATGATTTCATTACCATCTTCACTATCGGAATCAGGATCCGCTTCAGATTTGGTTTCAATGGAAAGTACTTTTTTGTGTTATATTTAAAATTAGAATTGCTGGGTTTATGACTTACAAACCTTAGAGAAATGACCTTTCTTTTTGCATTTAACGCAAACTTTATCTAAGGCAGGACAAAACGGCGCATTTCCTAAATGACTTCTGCTACCACATCTATAACATTCAAATGGTTTACGTTTGTCATACTTAGTTTCCTTTTTGACCATAACTTTGTCAACAGCAAAAGCATGTACCTTAGTGTCTAAAGCCATTTGATCCTTATACATTGCAGTGGATTCAACATTTTTAGCTATCTCTAGAGCTTTATCCAAGGTTAAGTCTTGTGTAGTTAGTAATTTCTCTTGGATCTTTTTGCTATTAGTCTTTTCAACTAACTGATCTCTCAACATTTCATCGTGAAACGTTTTGTAGTCGCACGTGGAGGCTAATACTCTTAGGTCACTCATAAACGTATCAACAGGTTCACCTGGTAACTGTTTCCTCATATAAAACTTGTGCCTCTCCATAATGATGTTACGCTTTTTTTAAATCTGGAATCTAACATTTTTAAAGCTGAAGCATACTCATCAATAGCGTCACCATCACCCATGACTACAGTAGGAGGCAAATGTTTCAATACTTTTCTTCCCTCAGTGCCCAAAGAGTGACGCAGTAACGCAAACTTTTTTTTTTGTGTGAAAACTTCGGCTTCAATGGCTTCTAGGTAAGCTTCAAAACCTTCAAGCCATAATTCCCATTCTATAGGAGGATTACCAGGTGTAGAGAGGAAAGGGGAAGGTGCAAGTACAGATTGTTGCATGTTGTTGGCTAAGCAAATATGCAAGAAATAAGAATAACAACACTAAAATCGTTAATTGTACAGTAACGCACCCCCAAAATACATTAACTGTAAGCAATTGTAAAAGTTGTGCACATTTGAAATAAAACTGCAATGACTTTACAGCTGTGCGCATCAGCGATTTCTTAGAATCAATGTGCACCAAAGTTAATATAACTAGCAGTGATACCAAGATGCTGAGAAGCTTGGATAGTGCTTATGAGAAGATGTGGCTTCAAGTTGAAGTTGTACGCATGGTCAATCTTTTACCAAACTGCCAAAATAACAGATCGAAATCACCCAAAAGGATTAATAAAGTTATGACCAATCGGTGTTGATGCATTGTATAAAAGAGGTTTCCTACGTCTTGAATAACGATATATTTAAAGCTGTGCGCATCAGCGATGCATGAATCAGCTGAGCGCGTGAAGAGGTTGGCTCGTTGCTAGGCGACAGGAAAATGCTCTTGAAAGTGGCCAGAATACATGACCACGTACAGGGAAGAGCGTCGAAACAAGTGTTGCCAGGAAACGAAGGATGCAGCAGATGAACGCTGCGTGGTTGTACGTAGTATTACGTAAGCGAGAGTCAGCAGGAAGCGATCTTCACACAATGGATGCCACTCGCGCGCGGACAAAGAGCAAAGCAGTGCGCGAGGCTATACTGAAGCTTCGTGCTGCGCTCGAGCTCTTGGGCGAAAAGGGGCGAGGGAGAAAGAAGGTAGAGGTTCCTGCCTGTAACGATGTAGGAGACATCCTACCAGAATCCGTCCGTGATCAGTGCTGGGGTCTTTGCCAAGTCCGTTCGTCAACACGAAAGAGGAAGGTCCGAAGAAAGGAAGATGCTGTCAGCACACACGGAAACGTTCCCTTGGGCATCAGATGCTTCCGGCCGGTCCAGGGTCCAAATCCAGTCGTCGCCAGTGAAAGGAAGAAACGGTATCCCAGGTAAGTTCAATCTCTTTATTAGCAAGAAAAGAGATGTCCGGAGTAAACGACCGGCCAGAGCAACAGCAAAGTACAACTGCTGTTCTGACCATTCCACATGCCACCGTTCTAGTCTGGAACGATGTTAATGGTGGCATGTGCACACACTCAAAGGACAACAATCACTTAAAGGTACAGAACTTCCTATGCTCAGAACCCAACACAGGGTCAATGAAGACAGCTTATTATATTTTTCCTCAGGCATAATGTTTATCGACGCACCACTGTCAATAATAAAAGATATGGAGCAACCGTTTACTTTAAGTGTAATTTTCAGACAATGTTTGAATGACTTTTGTGATTTTACTCATCAACTTTTCTTTGACTCGTATCCTTCTTTGCATGCGGCCGGTCCGAAATGCACATTTGTTTCTGAGGTAAACATTGTCATCGCACATCCGTCTTCTTCACTATCACTTGACAATGAAACTGAAGAACTCTTGGACGAAGATTTAGATGACGATCAGCTTTGTTTAGTGTCGATTTTTCTCCGCTGATTTTGCTGCTTGGCCTTGTGGGCGTGCGTAGAATGTCGCTTCTGGAACACTCGGGCGTCCATTTTGTTTTCTCGTTGTGACACACTTAGCTTTTCTTTCACATGGCAAACCTGTACAAAATGATTCTCCTTCCCACAGTCTTTGCATACTTGTGCAGTGGCGGGACATTTACCTTCATGTAGAAACGAAAACTCACAACTAAAGCTCAGTTTCTTTTTGTGCAGAGACATCGCTTTGTGTCCTTCAGCTTTGTTTGTGCTTACTTTTCATACTCATGTTTTACTCACGCTGGGCACCTCCGGCCTCCATGTCAGTCAGTAGCTTGTTGATCAGCATTTTCCTCAGCTCTAACAGCCATGAGAACTCACTTCAGAATATGGGTTTCTCTCAGCATTCGTTGTCTGAATGAATCTGACACACATCCATTGATGACTCGGAGACGTATAGCTTCTTCATCATTGAATTCATTGAAGTTACAGTGTTTGATGAGCGTACCTAGTCTCTCAACAAATTGGTTGATTGTTTCACCAGCTTTCTGTTGTTCCTGACTGAAGATATATATTTCGTAATCGACATCCGGCATTGGATTGAATTTGAGTTTTAGCATTTCTTTGATTTGACAGTATGTGACTGTCAGTTCCCGAGCAGTTTCTTTATTACCTTTTTTACTCTTTCACCAACAAGATTTTTTAGGTATTTGACTGTCTTTTTTGTTATCTGTTTCTTCCAGTGCATCATTGAAATCATCAAACATTTCAATCCAGGCAGTCCACCTGTCACCAATATTTTGGTATTGAAGGGAAGCGGTGGTTTCAAGCAGATGGCAGTACCATATTTTGCACTCCTTTCAGCAGCCATTGAAAAAGTTCACTATTCTGAATGCCACTCACAGCCTTTCAGTCAGTCCGACGTGATTCACCAGCCTCGCAAGAACAGCCCCTCTGTTTCTGGTTGGGTTGCAACAACTGGTGCTTAGCTCGGATGGCTTTCTGGTAAGCATGAATGTATTCTATATATTTCTGATTATCAGAGCCTCTATCGTTTCTCTGCATTTATCTGCTTCTACTCACAGCGTTCTCTTGCACCTGGCTGACGCTGCTCATTGCATTTTCTGTACCTGGTTGTTACTGTCTTTTAGCATTTCTTTGCATTAGAAATGTTCCCTCATTTAGCACTGTTTTGCACTCATCTATCTCTGCCTTTAGCGCTTCTCTGTACCTGTTTGTCGTACTGTATGTTGTACAGCTGAGTGTTGTGTAGTGGTGCAGTACCTCTTTCATGGCCTTACTAGCAGGTTACTGGTCAACGATGAGTAAACTTCATAGTAAGGCTTTCGTTATCTTCAAATGCTTGACAGTGGCTGGAGTGGCGCTATGACTCCACATACGCCAAATGTTGATCATCACTTTGACTGAGGCATGTGTGGCATGCACGAGCAGTTTGATGGGCCACGGAAAACTCTCCGGGAGACACTGACGATCTTTGGGCTAAATATCCCTTATCTCATCACCAGTTGTAGTGTCCTCCCCAGCCTGGGTACTCGTAAATGACTACACTACACACAGAGCTTGGTCTTACACCCCTTTATTGCTCTGCATGTAACTGTGAACTCAAAACTCATCGTTCTGAACATGAACTCCATTCACCACACCCGAATACTTACGTCACAGTTTTACGGAGTTCATCAGGAATCAAAAGGGTCCAGTCATTGCTAACTCACAAGACACTACAGCAAGGGATGGAATTACAACTTTGGTTTTATTTAATGCATCCGATATATACAGTATGCTTTAAATAACCCAACACTCGTTAACTTTCGGTAGGTCAAACTGGCTAAATATAGCAGGGAAAAACATATGATATTTACAGTATCATGCGGATTTGGTGCATTGAACACTAAAATCCGGATGTTATTCCCATAAGCTCATAAGACCTCAAGTCATAATCTGGCCCTATGTAAGCATTACAAATGATAACAGTCCCACAGAGTTCTATGCCAACATTGTGTCCAAAAATATTTTACTACAAATATATTCTAGCCACAATATCAACTACCACAATATCCTGATGGTAAGCAGATGTAAGAAAGTATAGGTTTACTATATTCCACTTCATTATATGTTGAGCTCTCTATATATAGTAGGTAGTTAAAGTTAGGGCCAAAGTTTTCATAGGATAAGCATTTTTTGTTATGCCAATAACTTTGGCGCTGCTTGATGAATCTCAACGAAATTTTTTAAAAACTTCCCCTTTATGGTGCAGCTGCTGTGTTGAAAGTTTTGTGGCGATTTGTCAAGCGTGGGCCAAGAAAAAAGTGGGGTCCCAAAACCGTTTTCCCCTGACGTGAGTCCTTGCAGTAGAGTCGTGGATCCTACTATAATTTGATGGGCTGCCAATTCTTCAACCAGGAAGTGTTGTCAGCCGTCTTCGGACTCGGCTTGAAGCCGAGTCTCACAAAAAAAGTAAAAAATAATGAAAAGGGGGCAGGATAGGAATACCATGACCCCCAGATATGGTGGGGGAATTCCCACAGGATGCTGCTGGGGGTAAAAAGTATTTTTTCAAATGTAATTTTGCCATGAATTCTCAAGTGTACCCACAGCAAAACTAAAAAAAGAAAAAAGACGCGCTGGCTCCCGCATGTCTTTTTTATGTAGCCTCCGGGTGGGCCAAATCCCAGGGGCATGCAGGGTTATAATGAAGGCGGGGAACTCATGGGGCCTCCCTCCTAGGCTTTTGTCTCCCTGGGGCACTAAACAATAGAAATGTGGGAGGAACAACTCCTCCTGTTACCTCCTGTAAGCCCCACACAGCGGGATTGCTAAAAGGTTGTCGGAGGCCATGCCCCCTTCTCCACCACTCTGCAAACGTGCCTCCTGGCACAGTACTGGTTGGGAATGAATTCCACTTTACTCCTGAGGGCCTCCAGGACTAAAGGGGACTTCTTCCCCTAACCAGTAGTGCGCCACGAGGCGTGTTTGCAGAGTGGTGGAGCAAAGAGCCGTGGCCTCCGACAACCTCTTAGCAATCCATCTGTGTGGGACTTACAGTTGGTAACAGGAGGTCTTCTTTGCCCCCAAGGCCCCTCTGGAGTAAAGTGAACTTCATCCCCCAACCAGTAGTGCACCAGGAGCTGCGTTTGCAGAGTGGTGGAGAAAGGGGGCGTGGCCTCCAAAGACGTCTTCGCAATCCTGCTGTGTGGACTTACTGGAGGTAATCCTTGGGGGCCAACTACCCCTCCTGTTGCCTATTCCTTTCATATTGATTCCAACAAAGAATGCTGTCAGACATCAGCACTAGACTAGTGGCAGTCTCTTATGAAGGGCCAAACAATCATTGTAGTAAAGCAAATGTCCCCTTTTGTGGTCTGATCATCCAATGCAGATCAAAGACATCTTCAGGGATGAAGTTCACTTTACTCCTGAGGGACCTTGAGGGCAAGAAGACCTCCTGGTACCTCCTGTAAGTCCTACACAGCAGGATTCCTGAGAGCTGGAATAAAAATGCTCTTGCTTACTGGAAATGGAGCAGAATTGCTTTTATTCACATGAAGCTGTTTTTCCAGCAGCTCCCTATGTCTAAAAGCAATGCTGGCTCCCACAGGACGTGGGGAGCTGGCAGGGACCGCAGGACCTTCAGGCTTCCCCCACAGGTCACCCAAAATAGAGGCCAGGCCCCGGGGGAGGGGGTCCTCAGGGCCGAAACTGCCCAGGAGGGGGGCCACGAGTGTGGGTGACCAGGAACCGCATTCGCATACAATGGCGGCTGCCCTGGTATCGTTGAAGAATCGGCGCTGTAGGCTGGAGGGCTGTACACTGGCAGATCCTGGCAGTTTTCTGTTGTGTACATTCTTCTGATTTGTATCTCTTTTCTTCTTGACCTAAGTTAATGTATAGCTCTCTTGTATGAGATTGTGTCACAAAGTCCTCTCTTCTTTTCCTCCAGTTTTCTATTTAACCAGTTTTGAGCCTAGTCGGATGTCTGGCTTCCAGCACTGCCTCACGTTCCGCACACTCTGTCTGGTTGCCTTGCCTGGGTGTCTTTGTAACCAAATCGAAAGGAAGTATTCTGTTTTCTGTGTTTACAAAGTTGCCCGTGGTGAAAAATGCACAGCGAAGCACCTCAATGAAATTGTTTGACACTTGCTTGACAGTATAAGTGTAATCTCCAGTTTGTAAAAGCTGACATTACACCTATTGTTCAATGCAACTATGCAGGCTCTTTTCAGTATTGTTCCTGTGCATGTTGCACTGATTGATTTTCTTAATAGGACGATTTGAGATGCTTGTCGACTTATGTTCTCTAGATACAACTCAACAGTCTCGTCTCAAGTTTAGGTGGGATCCTGTCCTGATATCTGCTCTCTGGACCCCTGCCCTTCTTGTCCATTGACCTGTGCCTCGTAAATTTATTGTGGGTCAAGCATGTCAACTGTCCATAGAACAAATCAATTTACCTTTCCAGTGTTATCGGTTCTCTCTACTCGACTGCAGTGCTTGGTGCAAATGCTACTTATGTGCCTTGAGATGCTACCAGCCCAACCAATGTCTTGTTCAGATATTAATTTTCTTCCCTCCGAGTAAAATTAGAAATAGAGAGCTGAATTAATAAAAAACACATTGGGGCTATTAACAAAGGCATTTTGGGGGTAAATAAGGCAGTACTGTAGTAGGTAATGTTACTTGCCTTTGGGGCACAAAGCATCGTAAATGTGAATACAATGACAATATTCAAATTTAAAACCCTGCCGTAGCATTAATTTTTTGGGTGGTACTATGTCCTATGATGACCTCAGATCCTGTCAGATTGGCATAGATTGTACAATTGTGTAGGCTGCGTGAAAAGAAGGGCTGCCTGTTAGAGGTTACGTTGTTTAATCATGAGTAGGAGTGATACAGAGACGGCTAGCCCCTCTCCCAATCAGCAGCTACCAGGACTGGCAACAGTGACACTCAAATGCCTACACATTCCAACAAGCAATGCTGTCAGACTTCAGCACTAGACTAGTGGCAGTCTCTAATGGAGGGCCCAAACCTAATTTTACCATCATTGTAGTAAATCAAATGTCCCTTTTTCTGGTCTGACTAATGTAGACCAAAGACATGTTTAAGTATGAGAAGCATTCCCTCCTCAAGGTCACTCTCTGAAACTTTGAAAGGTTAAGAGCAATGCCATGAGTGGCTTGGTAAATATATTAATACGACTCAAGAAACTCAAATACATTTCATTTCAGGGTTATAAAGAATGACAACACTGGAGAGTGTTTTGGCCCCAAGCTGGATTTTTGAGTGTTATTAATAAAAGTAGCAGGACCCCCAATTTGACTTGTGCAACAATATATTTTCTTCCCAAGTGTCATGAGAGAATTATACGTTGATTATATGTAGTGCAGCAAGTTATGCAATTACAAGTAAACAAATAAGGTGACCCTATCTGTTTTCCATGAATAGCATAAAACTGCATACCAACGTAAGAGCTAAATATGAGTGGCGTGTAAAATTTTGTCCAGTGCGAAAATCTCTATTTACGCATGTCTAGCGTCCTCCACACCCTGGGTACTCATAAATGAATATGCCGCACACGGAGCTTGGTCTTACACCTCTTTATTGCTCTGGGTGTAACTGTGAACTCAACATTAAAAACATGAACTCTATTCACTGCACCCGAACTCTTAACGTCACAATTCTACGGAGTCTGTCAGGAACCAAAAGGGTGTCGTCATTGTTAACTCACAAGACACTTAATCTCTCTCCTTGTTAAATAAAAAATTCAATCTTTTCTGAGATACATATATATATATATATACATTACAACTCCTCGATAAGTCATCGTGGCTCACTGACCAAATGCCCAGATCGTGTCTTCTGAGGCTGTGAAGTGAGAAGAGAAGTGTCCATGACTGGCACTAGTGATGTAGGGACAGATGCAGTCAGGGGGCTCTCTACAGTCTCAATCGAACCAGTCTCATTTCTAACATCAGGAACAGGTGAATGATGAGGCAGATACCCGAAGTGTGAAGAATCTCATGTAATGGGCTTTCCAGAACTGTAAATAGTTACCATGTGTCCTATTCCAGTCACAACTTTGAAGGATTCAGCATCAAAGGGGGCATCAGATTTGCATTTTCTCTGCTGTCACACCAATCCTCGATCTCCTGCATTGAAAGTAGTGTTCTTGGCACATCAATGGTTGCTGGCATATACTTTCATCTTTTCCTTGTGGCACAAGTCTGTTTGACGAAGTTCATCAACTGTTATAGATCTTCTGTTGGTCCATTGTGTAAACTTGGTCGTCATAGCTCTTCCGAACATCAGGGTAGCAGGACTTTAACCGGTCGTTGTGTGCGGAGTCGATCGATAAGCTCAAAGAGCAGCGTGGAGAGCTGACTTCAGATCAATCTTCTCCAACGTAGCATGCTGGACGGTCTTTTTAAGTGTGCTCAAAAAGCGTTTGACAGCGCCATTTCCTTGTGGCCAAAGAAGGGTACTTTTCTGATGGTACACATTGAGACGATTAAGAAAGTCTCTGAATTCTCGACTGTTAAAAGTTGGGCCATTGTCAGACTTAAGAATTGAAGGAACACCTCTCGATGACTCTTTCTGAGTAATCGATGAGAGAGCTTTTACTAATGGAAAACGGCAATATTCATCAATAACCACCATTAGGTGATGTCTTTTGCCAAGAGGACCAAAGAATTCTACAGCGATTCTCTCCCTTACATGTTTTAGTAAATCTGACATGTTCAAGGTATGTTGAGTGATTTGGGAGATAAGCAATTGCACAAATGACAGGCCTTCAGCTCTCTTTCAACTCTCTCATCAAAATGAGGAAAACAAACTCGGTCTCGGAGAGCTTGTTTAGTGGCAACAATTCCACAAAGTCCTTCATGGGCCACTTCAATTACTTGTTGTTGCAGGCTCTCCGGAATGAAAATTCTCAAACCTCGTAACAAATACCTTCTTGAGTAACAGACAGTTCAACTTTTTTAGAACTTTATTTTCGCTGTCACTTGTGAGAGGTTGAGTGTGCTGGTTCCAGTATTGATGCGCAATATTATCTTTTAGTATCAACATGTCATTAACTTTGCTCGTTGCAGTAATAATTTGCTCCAATGAAATAGTGGCAGGTGTACTGGACTTTACGATGAAGTTAATGTAGGCTTCAGTCGCTTTGAAAGGGGTACCATGACACTATACTGGTACTCATGAGAAGTAGTCAGCAAAGTTCTGATTTTTCCCTGGTTAGTGCGCAATAGTGTAGTCATATTCCTGTAGTCGCAAACCCTAAAGTTCAATTCTAGGATCCATCTTGGCTTTCTGATTGCCAAAGATGGTAAGCATAGCTTGATGATCGGTTACAAGAGTGTAAGGTTTTTCATATAAAAATACGTGGAAATGTTCACAAGCCCACACCACTGCTAAACTTTCTTTCACAAGTTGTGAATAGGCACGTTCAGTTTGTGACAAACTACCACTTGCATATGCCACAAAACGCCTTCGAGCATTTGGGTGTCCACTGTGTTGGGCAAGGATCGCACCTAACCTTACCAGACTTGCGTCAACAACAACATTTGTATGAAGCTTCAGATCAAAGTAGTCCATTTCAGTGACGTTCTCAATTGCATGCCTGATTTTCTTTTCTTAAAACTTTGTTCACATTCTTGTGACCAGTAAAATGAAGCATTTCTTTTTGTTAAGTCTCTTAAGAGAGCACATACTGTGGCAAAGTCACGAATGTATCTGGAACAGTGACTGGCCATGCCAAGGAATGAACGTTACATGGTAACATCCTGTGGGGGATTAGTAGCTGACAAAACTTGTACTTTAGCTGGATCCACCATCATACCAGCATCAGAAACGATATGGCCAAAGAATTTGCGTTTTGTTTTGTGTAACCCACATTTCACAGCATTTACAGTTAAACATGAATCAGCAAGTAAACAACACACTTGTGTAAGAGCTTTATCATGTTCCTTTTGAGTAGCTCCAAACATCAATATATCATCACTGTAATTGAAAGCATTCATGACAGGTTGTATGATACATCAAATGACATCTGAAAAAAGTTCTGCAGCTGTTGACACACCAAAACTTAATCATTTATATCTGAACAAACAAATATTGGTAGAAAAAGTGGTAATGTACCTGCAATTCTCTTCAAGTTCCAATTGATGATATCCCTTGTTCAGATGAAGGTGAGAGAAGACTTTGACACCCTTCAGCTGTGTGATCATGTTGGCAATGTGCAGACTGCAATAGCATTCTCTTTCAATTGCCTTGTTAACATGACACATATGAACACAGATGCACACAGCTCCTTCAGTGTCCTTTTTGGCCACTACCACTAAGCTCAATGATGTCATGCTTTAGAATGCTTTTGTCCCCAAAGCCAAAATAGCCTGTTGGGGGGGAAGGAGTTTCATAGTGGGCACAGCTAGACTCTGGAATGCTCTGCCAATTTCTCTTAAGACTAAATCTGATCTTCTGTCCTTTCGGAAATCTTTAAAAACCTGGTTGTTCAATAACTCACTCCCTGTTTCTATTTTATCCTCCCTTCCTTTCAGTCAGAACTTCGGGCACCTAGACACCCTCGGGTAGTAGTGCGCGGTACAAATTTTCATTTAATTTTATATCTGAAGCTCTTTCTCAACATCTTCTACTAGATGAAATGATAAATGTTTTTAAGCAACTAGATGAACAGCCTCACTGATATGCAGTTGCACTTTCATGGTTTTAAGATTTCCTAATCCATGAAACAATGACGGGAACTGACTCACCATTCCGTGATGAGCATTCAAGTTGTAGTTCACAGATATCAGTCACAAATCAGCAGCAGTATTGAAACTGAGTAAACAGGCACTTGACGCAGTACCTTGAAGTACATTAATGAGTGCTTGTACTTTTGTCTTTTTTTGTCTCATGGTTGCTAAAAATTAACCTTGACTCTTAAATGGCTTCGATGCATCTATACACTTTAGTCTTCTATGGTGTGAGATGGGTCAATGAAGACAGCTTATTATATTTTTCCTCAGGCATAATGTTTATCGACGCACCACTGTCAATAATAAAAGGTATGGAGCAACCGTTTACTTTAAGTGTAATTTTCAGACAATGTTTGAATGACTTTTGTGATTTTACTCATCAACTTTTCTTTGACTCGTATCCTTCTTTGCATGCGGCCGGTCCGAAATGCACATTTGTTTCTGAGGTAAACATTGTCATCGCACATCCGTCTTCTTCACTATCACTTGACAATGAAACTGAAGAACTCTTGGACGAAGATTTAGATGACGATCAGCTTTGTTTAGTGTCGATTTTTCTCCTCTGATTTTGCTGCTTGGCCTTGTGGGCGTGCGTAGAACGTCGCTTCTGGAACGCTCGGGCGTCCATTTTGTTTTCTCGTTGTGACACACTTAGCTTTTCCTTCACATGGCAAACCTGTACAAAATGATTCTCCTTCCCAAAGTCTTTGCATATTTGTGCAGTGGCGGGACATTTACCTTCATGTAGAAATGAAAACTCACATCTAAAGCACAGTTTCTTTTTGTGTAGAGACATCGCTTTGTGTCCTTCAGCTTTGTTTCTGCTTGCTTTTCATACTCATGTCTTACTCACGCTGGGCACCTCCGGCCTCCATGCCAGTCAGTAGCTTGTTGATCAGCATGTTCCTCAGCTCTAACAGCCATGAGAACTCACTTCAGAATAAGGGTTTTTCTCAGCATTCGTTGTCTGAATGAATCTGACAAACATCCATTGATGACTCAGAGACGTATAGCTTCTTCATCATTGAATTAATTGAAGTTACAGTGTTTGATGAGCGTACCTAGTCTCTCAACAAATTGGTCGATTGTTTCACCAGCTTCCTGTTGTTCCTGACTGAAGATATATATTTCGTAATCGACTTCCGGCATTGGATTGAATTTGAGTTTTAGCATTTCTTTGATTTGACAGTATGTGACTGTCAGTTCCCGGCAGTTTCTTTATTACCTTTTACTCTTTCACCAACAAGATTTTTTAGGTATTTGACTGCCTGTTTGTTATCTGTTTCTTCCAGTGCATCATTGAAATCATCAAACATTTCAATCCAGGCAGTCCACCTGTCACCAATATTTTGGTATTGAAGGGAGGCGGTGGTTTCAAGCAGGTGGCAGTGCCATATTTTGCACTCCTTTCAGCAGCCATTGAAAAAGTTCACTTTTCTGAATGCCACTCACAGCCTATCAGTCAGTCTGACATGATTCACCAGCCTCGCAAGAACAACCCCTCTGTTTCTGGTTGGGTTGCAACAACTGGTGCTGAGCTCAGAAGCCTTTCTGGTAAGCATTAATGTATTCTATATATTTCTGATTATCAGAGCCTCTAACGTTTCTCTGCATTTATCTGCTTCTACTCACAGCGTTCTCTTGCACCTGGCTGACGCTGCTCATTGCATTTTCTGTACCTGGTTGTTACTGTCTTTTAGCATTTCTTTGCATTAGAAATGTTCCCTCATTTAGCGCTGTTTTGCACTCATCTATCACTGCCTTTAGCGCTTCTCTGTACCTGTTTGTCGTACTGTATGCTGTACAGCTCAGTGTTGTGTAGTGGTGCAGTACCTCTTTCATGGCCTTACTAGCAGGTTACTGGCCAACGATGAGTAAACTTCTTTGTAAGGCTTTCGTTATCTTCAAATGCTTGACAGTGGCTGGAGTGGCGCTATGACTCCACAATCGCCAAATGTTGATCGTCACTTTGACTGAGGTATGTGTGGCATGCACGAGCAGTTTGATGGGCCACAGAAAACTCTCCGGGAGACACTGACAATCTTTGGGCTAAATATCCCTTATCTCATCGACAGTTGTAGTGTCCTCCCCAGCCTGGGTACTCGTAAATGACTACACCACACACAGAGCTTGGTCTTACACCCCTTTATTGCTCTGCATGTAACTGTGAACTGAAAACTCATCGTTCTGAACATGAACTCCATTCACCACACCTGAATACTTACGTCACAGTTCTACGGAGTTCATCAGGAATCAAAAGGGTCCAGTCATTGCTAACTCACAAGACACTACAGCAAGGGATGGAATTACAACTTTGGTTTTATTTAATGCATCCGATATATACAGTATGCTTTAAATAACCCAACACTCGTTAACTTTCGGTAGGTCAAACATGCTAAATTTAGCAGGGGAAAACATGATATTTACAGTATCATGCGGATTTGGTTCATTGAACACTAAAATCCGGATGTTATTCCCATAAGCTCATAACACCTCAAGTCATAATCTGGCCCTATGTAAGCATTACAAATGATAACAGTCCCACAGAGTTCTATGCCAACATTGTGTCCAATTTTTTTTTACTACAAATATATTCTTGCCACAATATCAACTGCCACAATATCCTGATGGTAAGCAGATGTAGGAAAGTATAGGTTTACTATATTCCACTTCTTATATGTTGAGCTCTCTATATATAGTAGGTAGTTAAAGTTAGGGCCAAAGTTTTCATAGGATAAGCATTTTTTGTTTTGCCAATAACTTTGGCGCCGCTTGAAGAATCTCAACGAAATTTTTAAAAAACTTCCCCTTTCTGGTGCAGCTGCTGTGTTGAAAGTTTTGTGGCGATTCGTCAAGCGTGGGCCAAGAAAAAAGTGGGGTCCCAAAACCGTTTTCCCCTTGTTATGTCAATGGGGATTTCCATTTTTTCAACACGACTAAGCCCGAACCGCTGAACGGAATTGCACCAAATTAGACAGAAAGCTAGATGCTGGTCCAGAAGGTGTGCTTTTGTGAATTGGTGTAGATCTGTTCATTAATTTGAGAGATAGTAAAGTTGAAAAAATATAGATATCTGGAGACGTGAGTCCTTGCTGTAGACTCGTGGATCCTACTATAATTTGATTGGCTGCCAATTCTTCAACCAGGAAGTGTTATCAGCTGTCTTGGGACTCGGCTTGAAGCCGAGTCTCACAAAAAAAGTAAAAAATAATGAAAAGGGGGCAGGGTAGGAATACCATGACCCCCAGATATGGTGGGGGGGTTCCCACAGGATCCTGCTGGGGGTAAAAAGTATTTTTTCAATTGTAATTTTGCCATGAATTCTCAGGTGTACCCACTGCAAAATTAAAAAAAGAAAAAAGACGCGCTGGCTCCCGCTTGTCTTTTTTATGTAGCCCCCGGGTGGGCCAAATCCCAGGGACATGCAGGGTTATAATGAAGGAGGGGGACTCATGGGGCCTCCCTCCTAGGCTTTTGCCTCCCCGGGGCACTAAACAATAGAAATGTGGGAGGAACAACTCCTCCTGTTACCTCCTGTAAGCCCCACACAGCGGGATTGCTAAAAGGTTGTCGGAGGCCATGCCCCCTTTCTCCACCACTCTGCAAACGCGCCTCCTGGCACAGTACTGGTTGGGAATGAATTCCACTTTACTCCTGAGGGCCTCAGGACTAAAGGGGACTTCTTCCCCCAACCAGTAGTGCGCCACGAGGCATGTTTGCAGAGTGGTGGAGAAAGGAGCCGTGGCCTCCGACAACCTCTTAGCAATCCATCTGTGTGGGACTTACAGTTGGTAACAGGAGGTCTTCTTTGCCCCAAGGTCCCTCTGGAGTAAAGTGAACTTCATCCCCGAACCAGTAGTGCACCAGGAGTTGCGTTTGCAGAGTGGTGGAGAAAGGGGGCGTGGCCTCCAAAGACCTCTTAGCAATCCTGCTGTGTGGACTTACTGGAGGTAATCCTTGGGGGCCAACTACCCCTCCTGTTGCCTATTCCTTTCATATTGATTCCAACAAAGAATGCTGTCAGACATCAGCACTAGACTAGTGGCAGTCTCTTATGGAGGGCCCAAACCTAATTTTACCATCATTGTAGTAAAGCAAATGTCCCCTTTTGTGGTCTGATCATCCAATGCAGATCAAAGACATCTTCAGGGATGAAGTTCACTTTACTCCTGAGGGACCTTGAGGGCAAAGAAGACCTCCTGGTACCTCCTGTAAGTCCTACACAGCAGGATTCCTGAGAGCTGGAATAAAAATGCTCTTGCTTACTGGAAATGGAGCAGAATTGCTTTTATTCACATGAAGCTGTTTTTCCAGCAGCTCCCTATGTCTAAAAGCAATGCTGGCTCCCACAGGACGTGGGGAGCTGGCAGGGACCGCAGGGCCTTCAGGCTTCCCCCACAGGTCACCCAAAATAGAGGCTAGGCCCCGGGGGGAAGGGGTCCTCAGGGCCGAAACTTCCCGGGAGGGGGGAGCCATGAGTGTGGGTGACCAGGAACCGCATTTGCATACAATGGCGGCTGCCCTGGTATCATTGAAGTATCGGCGCTGGAGGGCTGTACACTGGCAGATCCTGGCAGTTTTCTGTTGTGTACATTCTTCTGATTTGTATCTCTTTTCTTCTTGACCTAAGTCAATGTATAGATCTCTTGTATGAGATTGTGTCACAAAGTCCTCTCTCCTTTTCCTCCAGTTTTCTATTTAACCAGTTTTGAGCCTAGTCGGATGTCTGGCTTCCAGCACTGCCTCACGTCCCGAACACTCTGTCTGGTTCCCTTGCCTGGGTGCCTTTGCAACCAAATCGAAAGGAAGTATTCTGTTTTCTGTGTTCACAACAGTTGCCCGTGGTGAAAAATGCACAGCGAAGCACCTCAATGAAATTGTTTGACACTTGCTTGACAGTATAAGTGTAATCTCCAGTTTGTAAAGCCTGACATTACATCTATTGTTCCATGCAACTATGCAGACTCTTTTCAGTATTGTTCCTGTGCATGTTGCACTGATTGATTTTCTTAAGAGGACGATTTGAGATGCTTGTCTTCTTATGTTCTCTAGATACAACTCAACAGTCTCGTCTCAAGTTTAGGTGGGATCCTGTCCTGATATCTAATCACTGGACCCCTGCCTTTCTTGTCCATTGACGTCTGTCTCATAAATTTTATGTGGGTCAAGCATGTCAACTGTCCATAGAACAAATGAATTTACTTTTCCGTGTTTGTCGGTTCTCTAACTCGACTGCAGTGCTTGTTGCAAATGCTACTTATGTGACTTGAGTTCCTACCAGCTCAACCAGGTCTTGTTTAGATATTAATTTTCTTCCCACCAAGTAAAATTAGAAATAGAAAGCTGAATTAATGAAAAACACATTGGGGCTATTCACAAAGGCATTTTGGAGTAAGTAAGGTAGTACTGTTGTAGTTAATGTTAATTGTCTTTGGGGCACAAAGCATCGTAAATGGGTATAGAATGGCAATATTCAAATTCAAAACCCCGCAGTAGCAGTAATTTCTTGGGTGGTACTATGTCCTATGATGACCTCAGATTCTGTGAGATGGGCATAAATTGTACAATTAAGAAGGCTGTGTGAAGAGAAGGGCTGTTTGTTGGAGGTTACGTTGTTTAGTTATTAGCAGCAGTAATACAGACACAGCTAGTCCCTCGCCCAAGCAGCAGCTACCAGGACTGGTAACATGGACACTCAAAGGCTTAAACAGTCCAACAAATAATGCTGTCAGACATCAGCACTAGACTAGTGGCAGTCTCCTATGGAGGGCCCAAACCTAATTTTACCATCATTGTAGTAAAGCAAATGTCCCCTTTTGTGGTCTGACCATCCAATGCAGATCAAAGACCTCTTCAGGTATGAGAAGCATTCCATCCTCAAGGTCACTTTCTGAAACATTGAAAGGTTAAGAGCAATGCTATGAGAGTGCACTTGCTATAGCCTGAAAACTTAAAAAGAAATCATGAGTAATTTTGTCGAGTTATTAATACGACTCAAAAAAACTTAAATACATTTCATTTCAGGATTATAAAGAATGACAACACTGGAGAGTAGGTTGGCCCCAGCTGGAGTTTTTGCCTGTTATTAATAAAGGTAGCAGGATGCCCAAGTTGAGTTGTGCCACAATATATTTTCTTCCCAAGTGTCATGAGAGCATTGTAGGTTGGTTATATGTAGTTCAGCAAGTTATGTAATTACAAGCAAACAAATAATGTGATCCTATCGTTTTTCCCTAAATAGCATAACACTACATAACAACTTAAGGGCTATTTGTGAGTGGCATGTACATTTTTGCCTCGTGCGAAAATCTCCATTTACTCACGTGTAGTGTCCTCCCCAGCCTGGGCACTCATAAATGAATATGCCACACATGGATCTTGGTCTTACACCTTTTTATTGCTCTGCATGCAACTGCGAACTCAACATTCTAAACATGAACTTGATTCGCCACAATGAACGCTTAACCTCACAGTTCTACGGAGTCCATCAGGAACCAAAAGGGTCCCATCATCGCTACAAGACACTACATTTCCCTCCTTGTTAAATAAAAAACTTCTACCTCTATATATATATAGCTGCAGGGCAAATAAATTACCAGCACTCACAGAAGCAATAAACCCCAAAGTTTATTGGGTTCGATGTACGCTTAGACGCGTTTCGGCTACCGCCTTTATCAATAGTGGCGAGCACCGAGGAACGGCTGTTTTAAATAATTCCATTCATAAACATCAAAAGGGGACACCGGACATCTCTCTGTCCAACGGTGTCGGCCATCTTAAAACATGTAAGAAAACAGGCATTATTGCATTCATAACACACGGCCACAAAATACCGCCCTTGATGGGCAAATACATCTTAAGACATAATTCTTTTGCAGTGACCTGCATACAGCATAGTCTCCATTACAAATTCATGTGACCTCTGTTCATCAGTAGAATACTTTATCATCCTCTATGGACATAAATCAGTACAATACTTTATCGTCCTCTATGGACATAAATCGTCAGGTTCAAAATTCACATTATATATATATAACCGGCGAAACCAATGTGCGGGACAGGTGCTATTAATGGAAGCGTAAAGATGTTCGCTGAGTGCAATGAGGAGGACACAGCTACCCACTTGGGTTTTTATGGATTCTATTTGTTGTTGGGGTGCACGATAACTCACGGGAGTAAGACTTTGGCACTACCGATACCAGGGAGCCGTGCAAGCGGCCATGCCCACTGGGCAGGTATCTGGATGAAGTACTAAAGGTGCCTCACAAACTATCGACACACGCCAGCAGTATCAAGCCTTTGAAAAAGGGCGATGGCACGAAAGGCGTCAGGCTGGACATTTTGATCTTTTTGCTGAATGCATCCTGTTTCCCTCATGCGGCAAGCTTCCATTAAAAATCATTAGCAAATCTTCCCTGTGTGGGCCCTTCCGTTCGTGGGCAACCTTTTGGATGGATTTTAACGGCTAGCCTAAGCCATGGAAGGAGCCCCGCTGCGAGCAGACCCGAGGGAACGCCAACCAGCGAAACCAATGTGCGGGACAGGTGCTATTAATGGAAGCGTAAAGATGTTCGCTGAGTGCAATGAGGAGGACACAGCTACCCACTTGGGTTTTTATGGATTCTATTTGTTGTTGGGGTGCACGATAACTCACGGGAGTAAGACTTTGGCACTACCACTACTAGGGAGCCGTGCGAGCGGCCACGCCCACTGGGCGGGTATCTGGATGAAGTACTAAAGGTGCCTCACAAACTATCGACGCACGCCAGCAGTATCAAGCCTTTGAAAAAGGGCGATGGCACGAAAGGCGGCAGGCTGGACATTTTGATCTTTTTGCTGAATGCATCCTCGATAAGTCGTCGTGGCACTCTGACCAAACTCAGATCATGTTCTCGGAGGCTGTGAGTGAGAAGAGAAGTGCCCATGACTGGCACTAGTGATGTAGGGACAAATGCAGGCAGGGGACTCTCTACAGTCAAAATCAAACCAGTCTCATTTCTAACATCAGGAACTGCCGAATGATGCGACAGATACCTGAAGTGTGGAGAATCTCGTGTAATGGGCTTTCCAGAATGGTGAGTAGTCACCATGTGTCCTATACTAGTCACAACTTTAAAGGGTTCAGCATCAACGGCGGCATAAGATTTGCGTTTTCACTGCTACTGCACCAATACTCAATATCCTGCATTGAAAGTAGTGTTCTTGGCACATCAACGCTTGTCAGCATATAGTTTCATCTTTTGCTTGCGGCACAAGTCTGTTTGACGAAGTTCATCATCTTTTATAGATCTTCTGTTGGGCCATTGGGGTAACTCATCGTCATGGCTCTACCGAACATCAGGGCAGCAGGACTTTCCCCGGTCGTTGAGTGTGGATTCGACCGATAAGCTCAAAGAACAGTGTAGAGAGCTGACTTCAGATCAAGCTACTCCAATGTAGCACGCTGGATGGTCCTTTTAAGTGTGCTCATAAAGAGTTCGACAATGCCATTTCTTTGTGGCCAAAGAGCAGTACTTTTCTGATGCTTCACATTGAGATGATAAAGAAAGTCTCTGAATTCTCGACTGTTGAAAGGTGGCCCATTGTCAGACTTTATAATTGAAGCAACACCTCTCAATGACTCTTACTGAGTAATCAATGAAAAATCTTCTACTAATGGAAAATGGGAACCAAGAGGACCAAACAAATCAACAGCGATTTTATGTCAAGACAGGAGGCTAGCATTATGCATTAACTATTATTCACTCCTTCTGAGCAGCAAAACTATTAAAAGCTTCCAAGAATAGAACTTAAAACATCACAATAAGAAAAAGAATGTTCAATCCCATATAATATGAGGGTCCTCCCTCTTCCTCTTCTTTTTGTTTGCTGCTTCTGAGCAGATAAGTATGTATAGGTTCTCTTGGGTGGTGGTATTAAGGTTGTTTGATTATACATGATTTTACCAATTTGCAGGTATTTGGGTATGTATATGATGGATCATATTTATTTTGATGTGTGTGTGTGTAATATATTATAATATGGTAATTATTTCAATGAATCTTACATTTTAGTGGAATAAAGTGAAGTATTTTTTTTATATTAAGCAAAAAAAAACAATTAGTCTGATATTAATAGGAAACGTTTTCTTACTTAAAAGATGAAAAAAAGGGATGGGAAGTGTATGGATACACTTCAATGTCTCAGCATGATTTAGTTTCTAAATGAAAACAACAGGCCGTGATTCACACGCAGGTTTTGCAGCGCGTGGGAGTATCAATAAGCAGGGCCATGCCGGCGTAGGCACGCATTGCGTGCTATCGGCAATCGCCATCTTTGTAGAATGTTAGGGTCATTTTTTAAAGAAATTAGATCTTGCAGAGAGAAACGATGGGTTTGGACTTCGTTGTTGTGGTTAACACAACAAGTCCGTTTTTAAAAGTAGTACGTCCCTAACAAACAATTGGGTTGTTTTTAAGGGACGTAGGCATGTAAGACCGTAACCAGGGCAACAGAGCATTTTTCATTGCGTTCGTTTGTCGGGTTCGGTTACTCACGTCTTTTTTACAGCTGAGGTGATATTGGGGGAAAGTAAAAAGTGTTTTTTTGAGGACAGTATTAAAAAAAAAAAAGGAGGGATATTGTAGAGAGTACAATATTAATATTTGTACAGAATCGTTATTGTGATATATAAAAGGGATGGATATAAATCAAAGTGAAGAAGGGAAAAAGGAGGAAAGGTTTTGCAAGATGGTACGTGATGAGGTGCACACAGCTGTACAGGAAACCTTGAGGTAGGTTTTGGGTAAGAGAGAAAGAAAAAATGTTGATGAGGAGGAGTATTGTTCTGTGTCAGATGATGACAATTCAAATAGAGGTCCTGGGAGGAAATGTCTAAGGAAAAAAGAGACATATGGATGAGGAATACAAAAATAAAGGGGGCACAAGCGGTTTGCAAAGATCAGGTGTCTAAAGCAGCACTCAGAGAGGTCAGTTGAACACTGAGAAGGGAGGAAACCTCAGAAATGAGTTTGAAATGAAGAAGGACAGATCAAGTGACGATCTGGATGAATATAGTGTAGATTTAGAATATAAAGAGGGATTAGAAGATGAAGAGAGTAATGTGGGTATCAAGTCTAGGAGTAAGGAAACATCTACAGTGGTAGATCCATTTGGAGAAATGTTTTGACCCTCAGGAGATAAGACATCCCAGGGGCAAGGATTGGTGGCCCATGCCCAGGCGTTACAATACATAAGGGCAAGATTGCATAAGGCCTTGGAGAAGGAAGAGCGCAATATCATGAGTGTTCAAAGCCCGTCATTGAGGAAAAGGTGACACAGACACCAAACATAAACCCCGACCTGATTACGTATATGTTTAAAATGGGGATGGATCTCAGAAAGAGATTGGAAATCTCTTAAAAATTGTCAGGGTAAACTGTCAGATGTCCTGGGGCCCTTGGTGAGGATATTTGACTCTGTTGAGGAGGCCTTTTTAAGGGGCTTAGATGTTGATTTAATGCTTTTGAGAGAATGGTGCCAAAGGGCAATTTGTTTTATGGGCAATGCCAATGCAAGCTTGTTGGCGGAAAGGCATAAAACCCTGCTTTTGAGGATAAACCCGAAGTTAAGTGAGTTGTCTGAGAGAGAGTCTTCGAAGAATGCAAATGGTTTGCTATTTGGAGAAGTCTGGTTGAGTCTTTGACCAAGTATTTGAAGACCTTCACAAGTTTAGATAAACACAATATTCTATGTGCAGAGTTTTTGTAAATAATAGTTTTTATGGAAGGGCTGGTAGGAGAGGGTACCCGACCAGCCGGGCAGGCTTCAGAGTCCAATATCCTAACTCATCATATCAAGGATATGGAGTATATAGAGGAAACCCTGGAGTTAGACAGTTCTACCCACAGAGGGACAGAAACCAGGGAAGAAGAGGTACCCATGGAAGGGGACAGACCCCTAGTCAGAGTCAAGGACAAGGTGAGTATTAAGATTGTTTCTGGTTTTATCCCATCAGTTAAGGGAGGAAGGTTAAGGTTTTTCAGAACTCAATGGGAGGGTTCACTGACACAATATTGACACCTAAAATATCCCCATACCACAATATCGAGTTTTAAATATCGATGATAAAAATATCGACATCCTATATTTATAATGGTAAGTACAAAAATATCGAAATAACAAAATCGATGTAAAAAATATAGTTGTACAAAATATCGATTTTTATATATATATAAAATAAAATAATAAATATTAAATATGTTAAATAATAATATTAATATAAAAAATAAAGTAGATTTAATATACATTTTAACATATATAACAAATACACTTAATTTAAAAAGTTCAACACACATACATAATAATTAATATATATATTTACTTTCAAACAATTAAAAAACTATTAATTTAAATTTATTTTATCATTTTAAAATTATATAAAAATGTACATATATATATATATGTATATATACAAACAACAGTGCACTGAGAAGCAATAAACAGCGACTTCTTCTTAAATCTTTGCTCAAGATTCCTTTTATTTTATTCTTTGACAAAAGGCCATCAGGCCGAAACGCGTTGTTCTCTGCTGCATTAAATTCCTGTGGATGCTACTGGTGTCCCGCCTCCTTATTTTGCTGATAAGGACTGTTCTTGATATATATATATGTATATATACAAACAACAGTGCACTGAGAATCAATAAACAGCGACTTCTTCTTAAATCTTTGCTCAAGATTCCTTTTATTTTATTCTTTGAGTCTTTCTTTCAATACAGCAATCAGCCTCCCAATATTGAAATTAGCCGCAAACAGCCAGCCAACACGTGTTTTGCGCCAAAACACGCATCTTCAGGGCTCTTAAGTCATTGGCTTCTAATTTCATATGTCTTTATCTTTCTTTTTTAGTGTTCCCATCTCATGTTGTAGCTTAATAATTAAGGCTTTTGGCTTATTAGTTAGATTCTATCTCATATTTTCATATTTCATTCTTTTAGTTGTTCTCTTCAGATATCCAATCTGTGTTATAGTTCCCCTTGATAAGGGACATAATCGGCCTTGACAGCCTCGTCCTTCCCGTCTGAAGATCAATGCGGTGTTTTGGCGCGAAACACGTGTTGGCTGGCTGTTTGCGGCTAATTTCAATATTGGAGGCTGATTGCTGTATTGAAAGAAAGACTCAAAGAATAAAATAAAAGGAATCTTGAGCAAAGATTTAAGAAGGAGTCGCTGTTTATTCATTCTCAGTTCACTGTTTGTATATTGTTAATATAAAACTGGTGGGGACCAGGAACTGAGGATATAAGCGCCGGGCATTATTCCTACTACCCAAAGAAGCGAATTTCTATATATATGTATATATACCAATAACGTAAAATCTAATAAAAAATATCATATCAGAAATTAAAACATTAAACTATTTAAAAATCTTTCAACTTAAATTTCCCACTCCAGTCAGTGCAACAGTAGGGAAAGTGTTGGAGAGCAAAGGGGTAAAAATTACTATTCCCACTCCAGTGAGTGCAACAATAGGGAAAGTGTTGGATAGCGGAGGGGTAAAAATTACTATTCCCACTCCAGTGAGTGCAACAGTAGGGAAAGTGTTGGATAGTGGCGGGATAAAATTTACTATTCCCACTCCAGTGAGTGCAACAGTAGGGAAAGTGATGGATAGCGGAGGGGTAAAAATGACTATTCCCACTCCAGTGAGTGCAACAGTAGGGAAAGTGTTGGATAGTAGCGGGATACAATTTACTATTCCCACTCCAATCAGTGCAACACTAGGCAAAGTGTTGGATAGTGGAGGGGTAAAAATTAATATTCCCACTCCAGTCAGTGCAACAGTAGGGAAAGTGTTGGATAGCGGAGAGGTAAAAATTACTATTCCCACTCCAGTGAGTGCAACAGTAGGGAAAGTGTTGGATAGAGGAGGGATACAAATTACTATTCCCACTCCAGTGAGTGCAACAGTAGGGGAATTGTTGGATTGTGGAGGGGTAAAAATTACTATTCCCACTCCAATAATTGTAACAGTAGGGAAAGTGTTGGATAGCGGAGGGGTAAAAAATACTATTCCCACTCCAGTGAGTGCAACAGTAGGGAAAGTGTTGGATAGCGGAGGGGTAAAAATTACTATTCCCACTCCAGTGAGTGCAACAGTAGGGAAAGTGTTGGATAGTGGCGGGATAAAATTTACTATTCCCACTCCAGTGAGTGCAACAGTAGGGAAAGTGATGGATAGCGGAGGGGTAAAAATGACTATTCCCACTCCAGTGAGTGCAACAGTAGGGAAAGTGTTGGATAGTAGCGGGATAAAATTTACTATTCCCACTCCAATCAGTGCAACACTAGGGAAAGTGTTGAATAGTGGAGGGGTAAAAATTACTATTCCCACTCCAGTCAGTGCAACAGTAGGGAAAGTGTTGGATAGTGGCGGGATAAAGTTTATTATTCCCACTCCAATAAGTGCAACAGTAGGGAAAGTGTTGGATTGCGGAGGGGTAACAATTAATATTCTCACTGCAGTCAGTTCAAAATTAAAAACAAAAATATTAACAACAACAAAAATATTTAAAAAACAAAATAAATAAAAAAATATAAACATGTTAAAAGTTAAAATACAAATATATTTAATATTAAAACATTTAAAAAAAAACATATTATAATGTTAAATACATATGAAAAATACCTACAAATATTATATTAAATAAAAAATACTTTTCAAACAAATAAATATTTTTAATTACAAATTATTAAGAAACAAAAACATTAATTATTACATAAATCTACTTTTTTATTTCCTACCCTATAACACCACACAATTCACAAACCACATTTAAATGTAAAACAAAATGTACATCCATAATTAACTTAATTAATTACCAATTACGGAAAAATTATTAATTAAAAAACAAATTAAAACTCCTAAAAATTAATTAACTTCCCACAATTTACCCCTATAATCCCCGCAATGCACAGCTAAAATTAAACTGTTAAAAAATTAATTACACAATTAAAACTTATTTCCAATTAAAAAACTAATAGTATTTAACAACTAAGGGGTCGATTCCGATTCGGGCCGGAAAAAGCACCGACCGACTCGGAGCCGGAAATTATACCGACCGACACGTACCTGTGGCGCCCGACACGCCAAGTACGATGCAAAGCGCTCAAAATCCGACCGACACGTACAGAACCCAAGCCGAACGACCGAGCCGCACGGAAAACAGCAATCCGGCCGGAAAAACACGCAAATCGAACTGACCGACACGCACCCGGAACAAATCCGACTGAAACGTACACGCGAACTCCAAACCGCAAAGTACGATGCAAGGCGCGAAAACCACGACCGAGTCGGACGGAGGACAAGCCGCACGACCGACACGCATACAAAACCGAGCCGAAGCAACACAAAACACCGCGACCGACGCGTACGCAGCATAGAAAACAGCACAAACACAGCATGAACGAAACGGAGAACACCGTACGAGACAAATGCAGGGTCCGACTCGGTCACAACAACGTTTCCAACATGCACAGACAGTACAAAGGAAAAATCACACAAAAAAAGGCCAAACAAGCAATTACAAAGCCAATAAATACTGGGGGTTGGGGACAGAGAACAAAGACACACCCACAACTCCACCCATATAAAGGACACAAATCCCAACCATGATCCTTTGCAAATGCCATTCCACTGCCAGCACCCAAGAGACAGCAACCACACACCCACAGCTCATCCCCCACACAAGCCACACACCATCAGCACACCAACAAATACCTACCTCACATACACCCAGCAAAACACACACTCACACACCCTCACCTGCACACCAACACACACATCACTCACCATCACCACCCATCACCATGCCCCCCAAGAAGAATCACAAGTTCCTAGATTGTGAATTGGAAGTCCTGGTAGACGAGATCCTCAGGGTAGAGCCACAGCTGTTTGGCGCACTGGTCCAACAGACCCCCATCTCCCAGAAAACCAAGATGTGGGAGAGGATCATCAACAGGGTGAACGCACAATCACCATGTCTGCGCACAAAGACCGACATCCAGAACAGGTGGTATGGACGTGCGCAGGAGGGTCCGGGAGCTGCTCAAGAAAGACTACCTCCTGAGCCAATACACCGGCAGTGGCCCTCCTGCCAAGCCAGTATACCTCAGGCCCTGGGAGGAGAAGGTGCGGGCCATCCTCCCGCCAGTGAGCGTCTATGGACTAGAGAACATCCCAGAGCCTGGTGAGTACACAACAAATGTACACAATATTCTGCCACAAAACACACACACATCACTGTCAAGGGGAGAGTCATCCATGCACTCATAGCAATTACACAGCAACCAGAACAGAATCATCCCAAAATGTGTATGTCAGTCAGATAAACACAACACATGCCATCAAAAAAGTTACATCCAACCGTGCCATCACATGTACAAACACAACTACAACTACAGCTAGGCAGTGGCACAAATAGAACTAACAAACACATCCAGACATGTAACCACCACAACAACACCAACACACAGTGAACACCACTCAAAGGAAGGAATACTGTGTATGCTGGCCAAGTCAGTGTAGCCAATAGCATCATGGGAGTCGCAGTCACACATATTGCCCCCCCACAACTGTCCCATCAATACCACCATGAACCATGCGCACATCACAGGTAGTGGAGAAGGACTCACAAGATGGCTGACACTGGCAACTGCTGTGGGGAGCACAAGGCCCTGCTGGGAACTGTGCACCAACAAACAGCAGGACACCACTGACTGACATCCTGAGAGACAACTTCCACTCCCTGCAATGCAAGCACGTTCCATGGTGGGATATCTGGCTGGCTGGGAGGGAAGGAGGACTTGCAGCACTGACCATAGTCACAAGCACCTCCCCTCACACACACCCTCAACACAAACTCCACAGAACCCACCTGGTAGAATGCAATGCCTCCCATCCTAACTCAAGATCCCACAAAGAACCACCACCCTGGGTTATGTTGTGTGAAGCACAGGGACACTCTTGGGACTTTTAGCCAAACAACTGCAGGACAACACTCCCAGCCATCCTGTCAGCACAGCCAGCCCACCCCACAGGGAAGCAGAGTCAAAGGAAGGAAGCATGGGCATGCTGGGAAGGGGGTGGAGGCAATAGCATGATGGGAGTCGTAGTCACAGCTCTACATCCCCCACCACATGGCCCAGCAAGCTCACACTCACGCATGCACAACCCACAGAGAGTGGAAAGGCCCATCAAAGATGTCTGACACTGTTGCTGTGTCGTGGGGAGCACAAGGGCATGCTGGGAACTGCACACCAACCAACAGCAGGACACCACTGTCAGCCATCTTGCCATTGCCCTCACACCCACACACACTGAACTCCCCACAAAAGCAAGTAAATATGGGAATGCTGGCAAGTGGGGTGGAGGCAATAGCATGATGGGAGTGGCAGTCACAGATATTGGTCAACCCCACAACTGTCCCATCAACACCACCCTGAACCATGCTTCACATCACAGGGAGTGGAGAAGGACTCACAAGATGGCTGACACTGGCTACTGCTGCGGGGAGCACAAGGCCCTGCTGGGAACTGTGCACCAACAAACAGCAGGACACCACTGACTGACATCCTGAGAGACAACTTCCACTCCCTGCAATGCAAGCACGTTCCATGGTGGGATATCTGGCTGGCTGGGTGGGAAGGAGGACTCGCAGCACTGACCATAGTCACAAGCACCTCCCCTCACACACCCCCTCAACACAAACTCCACAGAACCCACCTGGTAGAATGCAATGCCTCCCATCCTAACTCAAGATCCCACAAAGAACCACCACCCTGGGTTATGTTGTGTGAAGCACAGGGACACTCTTGGGACTATTAGCCAAACAACTGCCAGGACAACACTCCCAGCCATCCTGTCAGCACAGGCAGCCCACCCCACAGGGAAGCAGAGTCAAAAGGAAGGAAGCATGGGCATGCTGGGAAGGGGGTGGAGGCAATAGGCATGATGGGAGTCGTAGTCACAGCTCTACATCCCCCACCACATGGCCCAGCAAGCTCACACTCACGCATGCACAACCCACAGAGA